>JAVRKA010000091.1:0-1200000 GCA_034508555.1 Venustoraphidia nigricollis | reverse complement strand
GTGCTATTAATTTCAGGTTTTTGTGCTTTTTTTTTGTTTGGAAAAATGTGTCTATTTTCACTTTTCTGGAGCTGAAATTCTAGGCTAGAATAATGTTTAATAATACGTCATGATATAAAAAAAACCCGGGTCGCAGTGCCAAAACCCTGCCGACAATATAGTGTATTTGCTTGTATAGGGCCGTGTGGTTTTATACTTTTAACCCCTTAATACACCCCTTAAAATAACATTTTTTTCTTAATTGTAATATTATTATCAATCTAACGTCTACACCGAATTAAATACACCCTTCAATAAATAAGTCACTATCTGCAAACTAGTGTTTTCATAAAGTTTGTAAATCCGGTCCTGTCGGGCCGATTTTATTAAAATTGTGGGGACACTTTTTAATTACTACCAGAGGGTTAAATTTCAATTTTGAAACGATTCGGAGAATTTTTTCGGTATTTTGGGGCCCAAAAACAGTTTTCAACCCCTAAAAACTACCCTTAAAATAGCCCGATTAGGCCCATTTTAAATAGGCTTCTTGCGGTGGTGGATTTCAACACGTGGCCCAAATTTCGTTGAAATCAATTAACTCTTTCGAAAGTTATCGCGCGTACACATATATATATTATATATAAATATATATATATATATATATATATATATATATATATATATATATATATATATATATATATATATATATATATATATATATATATATACATATATATATATAAACATTTTTAAAAATGGTGCCAAAGTGTTTAGGAGGTTATGAAACGTCGAGAAATTTTGGTCCGACCCCTAGGTCCCGCCATCCGACCAACGCCAATAGTGTATGTTGCCTTATGGCAAATACACTAATAACATACCTTACGCCAATTATTGAAATATTAGTTAACACTATTAACAATATTTCTTCATTTTTATTAAAATAATTTACGTCTTACTTAGTATAACATATTAAAGGGATTCATTTTCAGTATTCTGCCACAATTGCTCATTTGTAATTCCAAAACTTACTTACAATATTACAGTATTTTGAAACGTCAAAAAATTATTTTTTTAAATGATTAAATTTGTAAGAAAACGGGGGCTTCCAAGAATAAAACTTATCTAGATCGATTTTTTTATGAGCGCCCAATCTGTAAAAACACATTTTGAATATCCCTTTGTTAGGTTATAGAAGAAATAGGTATGTATTCCAAATTTCATGTTTCTGCAACAGCAACTTTCTTAAACCTGAACTGTGAATATGTTAAAAACATATTGGACCATAATTATTTCTGGCAACACTGTGACTCCTAAACCTATTTTAGACGCCAAAATGCGGTTTTCGTATTTTCCATACAGAAGTATGGTTTTCCATATGCACTAAATTGTAATATTAATTTTTTCAGTGTTTTCTTTTAACTCACATTTTTTACTGCTATAAGACGAAAAATAATGTGTAAACTAAATAATTCACTGCGCACACAATTATTCTACACTTTTTTCAACTGATTATTAGCTTAATTAAAAAATTTGTAATTATTTGCAAACTTATTTGACATTTGATATCAGAATGATTCTGAGTTTGTTATTGGTAACCAAGGCAACCAAACACCCATTCATGGCCTATTATGTTCTATGAAGTTTTTTCTAAAAAACCCCCTATTTTGACCCCCGGGGAAAAAATCGAAAATCCGGCTACGTAAGGATCTGTCCCGTGTTTCGTACTATAAGTGTGCCAAATTTCAACTTCCTAAGTCTGCTGGGGCCTTCTGGAGGGTCTGGAAAGACAGACGGACATCTGGACATCCGGACATCCGGCCACACAATTGGAAATTATATATGTAGATATTCTTCGATGTAATTTGTCTATAGTTTAAATAGAATGTTAAACCCACATTGCAATTTAGCACTAATGTAAAAACTAAGATCTATTAACGTATCTTGCATTTCAAATATTCCCACTCACAACTATTCTTAAAAAGTGAAATAAATATCGCAATTAAATTTTTTTTTTATTTATTTCATATTCGCTGCAGACTAAAACATTACAGGTCACAAGAATGTGTCAATTAAGGCTGTCGGAACGCTCTGAATTTAAGCCGAAAATAGGGCTTCTGCTAATAGCTGTAGACTTATTTGTCAACATTTTGCAAAAATTCTTTCTCTATAAGGAAGATAAACGACAAATCTTATAGGTCTCTAATGGACTACTTTTGTAATTTATGTACGATTTACTAGAAAAAAGTTGGCATTAATTGTGCTAAGAAATACACGTTTTCAATGTCACACTACGACCTTATTCGTACTTATTTCACAAAATTGTTCCATCACAAACCTAAAGTGACTCTTCCTTTTTCGGAAAAGTTTTTTAAATTTTCAAAATATTTTTAGAGTAATCAATTGACAGCGGCGCCCTTGCAACAGCATCTTTTTGCCTCGTAGTGTGGTTTAAATTCAGAGGGTTCCGACAGCCTTAAATACTACTAGCCCGTGGAAAAAACGTAAAATATTCTGCCCCAACCTTTGTCTAGCTCAAAGGTGGGTAACCTTTTTTATAACACGGACAAGAATAAATTTTACGTTTTTTGCTTTACTATAGAAAAGTGTTGATTGTTTAGAAAAGTGTCACTATAGAATAATTGGTAATTCAGCCGCCGCGATAGTGAGACATTTGGATTCGTATTCCAAATGTGACGTTTGAAGTGTAAAATTTTTCTAATATCGCATTATTTGCAATAATGAGAGTTTCGTAATATGATAGCAAAACTATTTGATATACAATTTCATATGTTTTATATTTAAATACTATCTCGATATCATTAAATATAGATATTAAAAGAATGAAATATTTCTTAATAAGTACCTACCATAAGTATTTACTGTTAATATCAGAAGATTTAATAAATTAAATTTCCAATTTTCAATGTAAATTTTCTAATCTACTTGCGTCAAATACAATTAAAAATGATAAAAAAAATTTCCCAACATATTTGAGTATGCGACAACAATTTTATTAATTCAATATCTGCATTCTGCACCAAATAGAATTTCTTTTGGTTTAGACTCACGAATAAAAAATGATATCGATTTCTTTATGGTGCCAATTAAAGCGTTTTATGCGATAAAGATTTTTTTATAAAATCGGTTCAGCTGTTTTTTTTATGTATATACAAATACTGTAAAAAAGTTAATTTTACGCGAAATCTCGCGAATAAAAACTGATATCGACTTTGTTAAAACATTGTACCGAAAGCGTTAAATACAGCAGCGCCGGTTCTGGGGTAAAGCGAGAGGAGCGATCGCTCTAGACGCCAAGTGACAAGAGGCGCCAAAAAGCCAAACGCGAAAAACAATCTTAGTAACTGATTGAAATTAACACCAAATACTAATTTAATTATACAGCGGTTAGGAACTTTCTTAATGTTAAAGAAGCAGAAGTAGGTATAATAATTAAAGTTTTAATTTAAATTGAACAAGTGTTGTTTGCGATAAAAGTTGATTTTTGAAAATTTGGGACTTATTATTTATTTAACATAAAACCGAAGTACAATTTACGTGAAGTGAAAGCATCGATCAAAGGGCGCTGAAAGACAATCTCACTCTGCCCCGATTAAGGGCTAGGGTCGACGCTCAGCATAATTGGTGTAGTAATTAAAAAGATTTATTTAATAAATTATGTATCTATATTATGCAATAAATACATCATAATGACGCTACAATGTTCTGTACACGAATCTAGGCTGCAAAACCATGTTCTTCGTTATGGAAAATTTCGTAACTGTCCCGTAACTTCCACCATAAGTGGCACGTTTCTCCCACCATGCAAATGTTCTGTAAGCCCGGAAGGTTTATACCGTAAACATTTTGGAACAAAATTAAGTTCATTATTAGTGTTTTTTACAAACTAAATACACTTTAAGGACGTTCATGCGTGAGACTTAATAGTAGATAAAAATTTGTATTTTTCAGTTTTGAAAAGTTTATTTATATAATAATTTTTCCTCAAAATTTGAAAACTCGTTATCGATCATTTGAAAAAGTTATTAACGATTGAAAATTAGATTTTTAACATACAGTCTTATGGCAGGTCGAATTTTTTTTAATTTGAAATTATTATATGTATATTATTAAAGTAGATACCATAATAAAGAATGCCTTCAAATATTCTTTGGAGTATGTAGTTTGAAGATTTGCAATAAAAAATGGGTGTTATCGAACGTTTTAAATAACTATAAATTTTTTTAACTGAGATAATAGAAATTATTTTAGTGAATTTTTCACCATATTGAAAACTGACAACAGCGCGCTGACAACAGCTGTCTAATTGGTTTTCTCTCCATGCCTTACGTTTTAACTTTTAAGGAGATAAATTTTCCTTTCAATTTACCGTGACTACTTCTCACATTATAGTAATTATTAGTATTATCCATAATTAACACAATACAACGACTATGTCAACAAAACAACATTACATAACCTATATAGAGTATATTTGTATGTTTATCAGCTGAGAAAGGCGTTGTTGCCAAATTTATTTAGCAGTTAAAATGAAGTCAAATCAGTTATCAATTTTAATTTACTGATATTTGTAAATAAATACTTTAAAAATATTTGGTATACATGAAAGGAATTTATTAATCATTGTAATATTATTAATATATATTGAAAATCTTTTCAAGGTCTAAATAAATTTCATAAAAAGTTAGTACTCATTTGACTTTAGCGAAGCGCATGAACGTCCTTAAACTTTATATAGCGACGCTGTAGGGACTGCGCATTTTCTGGCGTTATAGAGAGTTGTCGTTATATGGAGAGAAAGAAAAATCAAAATTGTTTTACTATTATAGTATTATTTAATAATAACGCATAAAATTTACAAACAAACATTACTGTTAACACAAATAGCAACGCTTATTGCGTAAAATCTGTTATGTTCGTCTGATGTTTTTTGCTATGCCAGTATTTTATTCATATCTTGGGATGCCGCAAGGTAGTGTGTTGGGCCCACTTCTATTTATATTATTCGTAAATGACATTTTCAGTAATATAAATAATGCTTCTCTAACTTTATTTGCGGATGATGTGTCTGCAATTATCTCAGATTTTAATATTAGTGGTGTAAGCGATAAAGCAACAAACTGTATAAAAGACATGATTAAATATTGCTCAGAAAATCAACTTAAGCTTAATTACGAAAAAACAGAATTGATGCTGTTTTCAAGTAGAAACGTAAATAATCAGAGTTTACTTTGTCGTACCAACAAAATTAGTATTGAACAAAAATCAGTTGTAAAATTCCTAGGAATAAGTGTAGATGACCGGCTAAATTGGTATAAACAAATTGATGTCGTCATAAATAAGATCTCGTCTAGAACTTTTGTAATTTGGCAATTAAGAGATAAAGTTAGTCCGCATGTCTTAAAAATGTATTATTTCTCGCATATACAGTCAGTCATCACATATGGTTTGCTCTAGCTGGGGTAACTCCAGCAGAATAAACGATGTTTTAATTAGTCAAAAGCGAGTTATAAGAACAATGACATCAAAGGATCGCAGACATAGTTGTAGAATACTGTTTAAAAATTTAAATATATTAACAGTGATATCCTTATATATCTTGAATCTCCTCTTATATATAAAAAAAAAATAAAGAAATGATTAATATTGATGATAATCGCCGTAATGCCTACTTAACCATACCTAGACATAGATTAAATTTATCAAGTAATAATCATCTAATCGTTGCAATAAAATGCTATAATCATCTTCCTACTTGCATTAAAGAAGTTAAGAGCTTAAATGTGTTTAAAACTAAACTAACATCGTTACTGCTAAAAAACACTATATACTCACTTGATGAATTTTTATCCACCAATTTTAATGATTTTAATTTTTAATGATTGTAACTATTTATGTATTTTGACGATTCTACACAATTATTTTGTCATGGATAATAAAATATATTATATTATATTATATTATTACTGTGGGAGTTTGACGTTATATCGAGTGACGTTACATGGAGTTCACACTGTATTTTAATGTGTTCGAAACAAATATATAACCTGAAACTTATTTTAGAAGTATCCAAGAATAGTTTTTATTTGATTAAAGAGAGTCCTTTGCGACAATGTTGCTTGAAACCGACTCTAGAACCCTGGTTATTGTTACACTGCTTTTTATTAAGATATTCAATTCTACTTTAATAATAAATTTAAACTTTGTAATAGCATACCTACAGATATCTGATTGGTGTACTTAAAATAGTGAATTAAAATTGTAAAGGTGTGATCGTGATTGGTTGTAGAATAAATATTTTATTATGGATTGCGTTTCATATTGTTACTTATTTTGCATATTTTGCAGAAGTGCAAAATATGAATATGATGTTTTCAAGATCTAAAATTGAAAAAATCCAGAATTATAACAAAAAAATCCCTGACACAAAATCATATCAAAACCACCCATTTAAATGAGTTTTTTTAATATGCCGCTACAGAAAGAAAATCAAATACAATATATAAAACATTTTGCCGGGCTGCGAAAAAAAATTGTAACTTTTTGTGTATGAAATAAGCAAACAAAAAACTTGATTTCTATTAAAAAATCAAATTTGACAAAAAAGTTTGGGAAACGCTGGCGGCAAACGATTGATTGCTTGACCTATATGGAAGGGTAAAAACTATACCTAAACATTGTATTAATTAATGTACTTACAGCCATAAACGATCCAATATTTAATGCTATAATATGTCCTGCTAGTATTTGTATTGGCCGTTTGGCTCTTTCCATCATGATTATCAGACTTCGTCTTTCAGGAACTCTAATATTCAGCCAATCGCTTTGATAAATTGTTTCATTTATATATAAGCTCTGCAATGGCGAACTAATTAATTTTTACCTTAGATTAACTAGACCCGTATCAGCGTGCAATTTTTTTGACTGAACTATACGAATTTCCATGTATAATACTCGCCACGGTTCTAAAAGGTTCTGAAGTTAGTCACAAACAGCGTCGCAAATGCATATTTAAGAGCCGTCCTGGTTGTTTTGTGGGAAAAGAAGACTCCCACCACCCCCAGTTACCGGCACAGAACGTGCGCTCGTCGGTGATTGGTTGTAGTGTCACGTGTCACTTTCTTGCTATAAAATACAGTCCAGTATTGTTAAGTTGTTTCTTTGATTGCTAATTGATCAAGATGTTTAATACAGTTTTGCATAGACAAGCACGAAAAATATTTTTTTGGATGACTTTATGCAAGGAATTAGACCTTTAGATTAAAGAAAAATTAAAAATAATAATATAGCCCGAGTTTGTAGTTTTTCAACCGACTTTACCTGCGCAAGCCTCCATTTGCATCTAACTTCCGAGCCTTTCAGATCCATGGCGCGTATTATAAATCGCTTTATGTATTTTATGTCAGCTAAAAGCGCGAGAACTACTGAACGAATTTGAATGCGGTTTTTTTTTACAGAAGAATTTACACTTCAAAAACGTGAAACTTCCTAATTGCCGAAATTCTATGATTATTAAAACACGTTTGCTTACTAGCTCACAACGAACAATCAGTAATAATTAAACCAAAATTATAACCTGAATGTAGATCTCATTGGCGTTGACACAGAATGTATAAGATTGAAGAATCATACTTAAAAAGTACACTAATTGAGCTCCAAATGCGAAGGTAATTGGGTTATCCTGTAAAAATGTTAAATAATTAATGTATTTTGCATTTATGACATATTTTGTATGTCCTTTTAACCTCTTAAAACTTAGCATTAAATTCAGGCTAATAAGAGATATAAGATTACAGACTATAGACGCTCGTCAACTGAGCTCATTATAGCTACTGCGAGTTAAAATACGCGTCATAGCTTATTGGATTCATAATCACCTCCAAAAAAAATGTACAAATGAAATTAGAGAAAAGGTTCTTAAAGAGGAAAAAATTTTCGGAAAAAAGTGTCGACTCGTAATTTCGTCTCTATTTTTAATACTTTTCATTTAGTGCTGAAAATGGGGCTCCGCGTAGTCGGCGCTGTGTCGATAAACCTTAACCAATTTTTAATAAGTCCCCAATTTCATGTTTGCACCGGGAGTCTAGGGTTGCCAGGTGTCCGGATTTAGCCGGACATGTCCGGCTTTTTACGGTCGTGTCTGGCCAAATATTTATATGTCCGGCCTGTCCGGCTTTTGTTAGGCTTTTTGTCTGTGTACCGAGGTCATACGCACGTTGAATGAAGAAAGCTTATCTCAAAGAAGAGAAGACTGTGATCCTCGATTGATTATGATGTTTGAATGAAGAACTTCTTCGTAGCATAGAATCAAAAACAAAAGCAATACTATGATAGAAATTGCATTTTATTATGCTGACGTTTCGACAAGTATTTTTGTCATCTTTGGAGGTCAAATGCGATAAAAAATAGTATTTTTGTTAACTGTCATAAATAGAAAATAATACGTGATTATAATGTAAATGTTACAATATCACTAATTCTTTTTATAATATTAACTACTGACTCTCACTCTGATTTTATCAGAGTAAGAGTCAATAGTTAACCATAATAAAATGCAATTTCTGCCATAGCATTGCTTTTGTTTTCGATCCTTGCTACGAAAAAGTTCTTCATCCAAACATCATGTTTGTTGAATGTTGTTTATTTTGTAACAAAACTGTGATTTACTATTAAATAATAATTAATAAGCAAATTTAATACGAACCTAACAGAGTTTTTTATTATAAATGTGATGTCCGGCTTTTAAAACGTATGTCCGGCTTTAAAAAGATATGTCCGGCTTTTAAAAAAGATATGTCCGGCTTTTAGGGCAAAATGTCCGGCCTAACAGAACGCCGAGTCCGGCTTTTGTATTTTAGGACCTGGCAACCCTGACCGGGACCCTTAGCTACGTAGCTACGCCACTGCTCTGCACACTATTTAAAAATTTTTTATCCGTGTTTTTTGGCTTCTGTGCTTATTAGCGCAATTAGCCACAACTTTATTCTAAGTTATTGTTCAGAAATTTTCTTCTGACTGAAAATAAGAACTCAAGCATTCTTCATTCAAACAACGATTTAGACAAGAAAAATATTATTATTACCGTAGTTATCATTTCGAAACCAGAAACGCAAATAATATATATACTTGCAGTCAACTGAACCATTGCTGTCCATCCAAAAACTTTTTCAATATCTGACGTAAATCTATTAAACAAAATATTTGTAACGAACCATTAAGACTACATACCGGAACTGAAAACTCACATTACATAGGTACAGTAAGACCCCGCTTAACGCGGGAGATACGTTCCATTAAGTTCATGAAACAGCGCTAAACAAGGTCATCTTAATACATAGATAATAGACATGAGTGAAACAGAACCGAGAATAAGAAAATTTGTTAGTTTCTTTTTGTTTAATTTTGTAACATTTATTGTTAAATACTTTTTTATCACATTAATTAGTGTATTTGCCATATGGCAACATACACTATTGGCGTCGGTCGGATGGCGGGACCTAGGGGTCGGACCAAAATTTCTCGACGTTTCATAACCTCCTAAACACTTTGGCACCATTTTTAAAAATGTATATATATGTATATGTATATGTATATATATATATAAATGTATATATATATATTTATATATATATATATAAGCGTATATATATATATATATATATATATATATATATATATATATATATATATATATATATATATATATATATATATGTGTGTGTGCGGGCAATAACTTTCGAAAGAGTTAATTGATTTTAACTAAATTTGGCCCACGTGTTGAAATCCATCACCGCAAGAAGCCTATTTAAAATGGGCGTAATCGGGTCATTTTAAGGGTAGTTTTTAGGGGTTGAAAAATGTTTTTGGGCCCCAAAATATCGAAAAAATTAGCAGAATCGTTTCAAAATTGACATTTAACCCTTTAGTAGTAATTAAAAAGTGTCCCTAAAATTTTAATAAAATCGGCCCGACAGGACCGGACTTACAAATTTTATGAAAACACTAGTTTGCAGATAGTGAATTATTTACTGAAAGTTGTATATAATTTGGTATAGAGGTTCAATTGATAATAATATTGCAATTAAGAAAAAAAATGTTATTTTAAGGGGTGTATTAAGGAGTCAAATTTTTTATTTTGCCCAAAAAGCAACTTAAGTTCGCATAATAAAGCCACACTGCCTGTATAAGCAAATACACTATATTGTCGGCAGGGTTTTGGCACTGCGACCCGGGTTTTTTTATAGATTTATTAATTGCTAATATCGATTTTTGTTCATAAGACATTTATGAAAATCAAATAAAATTTCGAGTAAGTTATGTTTGTGATGGAGAAGGTTCCTCATTTGACATATTTTGTTTTTTTTTTGTGAAGAAGTCGTCTAATATCGTTTGCCTTTTTCTGTTTCGTTCAGCAAGCTGTTGTCGATAGCAAAATATTGCATCAATGACACTTCGTCTTGCCTTTGAACTTCTATCAACATTTGAATCATTTTGTATAAATTGATCCATAATTTACGTTATAGTGGCTAAACTTTTTTTTAGAAACCGCGTAATACTGAAACAGCATTAAGCGGAGCAACGTTAAGCGAGGTCTTAATGTATCTAATTTATGTTATCTTATTTTCTATAACGCAGAAAATCACTGAAATCAACAATGACATTTCGTGTTAAAATCAGAATTCTTTTTGGATCTATTTTCAGTAAAATCAACACAACTTGTGTTCAACTTGCTTCTTCGGTTAAATTAAATAATCAATAATTGATCAGACGCCATTTTATTCAAAACACATTACCTGAGGATTGCTTTATGATGGTCGATACATTTTCCTATTTCATATCTGGCTTTTTTTGTATTTCCTGTAAGAAATTAATTTGGGAAATATCATTAGTTAAAATAACTAGAGGCGAATTGACTCTGACATCCCCCAAAGAAATAAGGATTTGAAAAAATAATATGCTGAGTTTTTATAAAATTATTTTTCAATTATAATCTCCGGAAAAATAGAACGTGAAAGTGGGTATTTTTAACACATCAGCGAAGGATTTCATTCCGATCAACTGACTTCTAGCTATGGTATTTTTTAAGGTAGGACGTTGTTCCACAATCCCCTCCCTAGCTGCGGCCGCGCGGATTTGTGAATGAGAAGATTTTACTGAGTGTATTTTTTAAACGTACCGAGCATTTTTAAAGAAACTTTTAAGGATTCAATTTGTCCTGCTGCCAAACCCATTAAAATCGTTCCCACAGAATCGACAGCGGTGTGTGACGTAGCGCTAACTGCAATGCCAATGGCTTGATAAACATACGTTATTTCATACAAAGGTGTTCGACTGTAGTCGTATGGGAACCAAGCTTTAAACGGAAGATGTCTTTCAGCGCTCATTTTCTATATAGACGACAAAATTTCAGTATGTTAACTGTAAAAAGTCATTCGGTTATAAAAGGTTTTGAAGTTAGTCACAAACAGCGTCGCAAATGCATATTTTAGAGCCGTCCTGGTTGTTTTGTGGGAAAGGAACTGACTCCCACCACCTCCCAGTTACCGGCACAGAACGTGCTCTCGTCGGTGATTTGTTATCGTTAGTTGTCATGCTACTTGTCGCTTTCCTGCTATAAAGTACAGTCCAGTACGCTATTGTTAAGTTGTTTCTTTGATTGTTAATTGATCAAGATGTCTAATACAGTTTTGCATAGACAAGCACGAAAAATAATTTTTTGGATGACTTTATGCAAGGAACTAGACCTTTAGAAAAATTAAAAATAATAATATAGCGCATGTTTGTAATTTTTCAACCGACTGTACCTGCGCAAGCCTCCATTTGCATCTAACTTCAAAACCTTTTAGAACCGTGGCGCGTGTTAAACGGTGGCTCCTACAACTTTAAATTCCAATTTAGTACAATTTCTCTCCATTTTATTCGCAGTGACAGTTATTTTACAGTTTATTTGATCTAAATACCTAAACGATTTAAAATAAGATATAAATGAAAAAATTAGCATAAGTTTTACACAACAATTAATATTAGTGAGGAATTCCTCGTCATTTAATAAAAAATTAATATAAATAGATCATCGTTTTACCATGTTTGGATCTAATAAAGGTGACGCGGACCAAAAACTAACGGTGAATACTGTACTTAGCAAAAACAATCCTGGTAGAAAAATACTACGTCTCATTGCCTTTTTCAAGACAATTTCCTGAGCCTCCAAAGCTGGTTGAAAACATGGTTGATCTAGATTACGCAAAAGATTTTGAACCCCGACTTTGTTGTAAATTAGGAGCAATATTTTTGTAGTCAAAGATATCTGAAAACAAATCTGTACTGCAGGAGAAGCGAAAAAATATATTTTATTTATAGATTTTTAAAAACAATTCCGATTGCGAATTAATTTATTAGTTAATAGTTAGGGAGCTAGTGACGATTTTACTCATAGTATTTCCTCAGACTTGAGTTTTTATGAGTTTAATAAGAACACTATCCTGAACATAAAAACCGCAGTCTGGCAGCTGAGATCGGGAACAATACGTGGGTGGACGCGGACAAAGATGTCAAACTGGAGGTGTCACTGAACTTATTTCCTAAAGTTTGCCCTTGAGCACAAAAACTGAAATTGTAACAATTAATTTTAAGAAGTGACGAAATTCCGTAAATTATTTTACGTATTTTAATCGTTTTTTTTTTGTCTAATTTTATCTGAAACTTACTTGAGTCAATGTAATAAACAAAGCAGTTGCAAGATCTTTTAAAGAATTTGATTCTTTGTAAACGTACATTATTTGTGTTATAGTATAAACATATAACATCAAAAATGTGAAAAATTGTTTACACTTCGTCAAAATAATACGGCCAAAACTTTGTAGCAATGTTTGGTCATTTTTAATAGCTTTTTCCTCTTTGAATATTTCGTAAAATTCAAATGTTAACAACGTATATTTCAAGGTTGATTTTAAATTTATATTTTTCATGGTTACTACTTAATTTTCACAATAATTTCAAAACTGAAGTCGATTATTAATGACAGTAAGTAGCTTTTATATAATGCTTCACAAATTTTAAATATTTAACAGTTGTGATAACTATTTAAATATTCGTATATAATTTTTGAATGAATTATCAATGTTCTTAATAAAGTTTTCGTGTTGGCTTGCTAATTATTACTTCATTAATTTTTTATTAACACTTGGAACAAGTTAATTTCTAAATAATTACGTACAAATAATAGGTAAAAATACTTCATTTTCTTCGATGTATAAAAATGCTTGAGTTCTATTAGAAATATTATGACCCAATAATTACTGATAAAGTTCTGATTTGATATTTTTATTGTACAGAATTTACACACTATATAATAGCAGTGGTGGATTAAGGAACCTTTGCGCTCCTAGGCACACATAAATTATGTGCCCCTTTTCTTCGAAAAATAAATAAAACAACCATTCTAAAAATAAACCATATCTCTCCTGCGCAGCGCCAATTTTCTCCAAAAACAATAGGGCAAGGTTACTAGACTATTAGAAAGTTCGGCGTAAGAGGCTATAAACATGATCACGTCTGCGATTGGTTGAGTCGATTGCTTACGTCACCGATCCTCATAGCTTGGTTTTTCTAGCATTGTTACCCCAACTGTTCGGAAAAAGACTCCACAAGCTTACCTCCCCTGCCCTCACTCGCGTCTCGTCAAGTCACGCCCCCCGGGCACTACCCCGCCTAGCCCTCCGATAGCTACGCCACTGATTCTCCCCACTCGTGGAGTAGAATGTTGAAAGATTGCACAACAATTGCTCGTTGTTTCGTGGGAAGCATAAAGTTGGTAACCCTTGTTCAACACGCCTGGGTTAGTTCAAGGAGGTAAGGTAAATAACATTTGATTATTCATTCTGGAATGTTGTTGTTGTATTTATTAATAATATTAGTTACTGAATAATTAAATCATTTATATAAGAACAATTAAAATGCCGCCATTGGTTGGTGTTGTCATCACTGTTTCATTTCTTTGTTGTTGTCAATCCTGAATTTTTATCTTTTAAACGTTTTCAAGCTGTCAAAAATGACGGATAATTCATATTTGTGGATTTGATTTATAAAATATTACAAGTGTTTTCAGTATTTGTGAATATTAAATGTTTTTATAATATATTGTATGTAAGTAGTTTCATCATGTCAAAGTATTTTTTTCATTTTAAGACGCGATATCAACATTTGTTAATGTACTAATCTGATTCCCTTTAAGGCTAGGTATGGTTTAATTTAATTTTGAATTAAATGTTTAAATCGATATAAATATTAATTTTTAGTGTAGGCAAATATAAACGTTAACCAACTCAGCCTAGAATCGGTATTCGTGTGCATTGAGTTCATTTAAAATATTGCAGAGTTACTGAATGATGTAATACATTTTGTACTACTCCTTATAAAATTCTGCTGTAAATGCGTGTAAAGTTACCCATTACGCACTAGTGCGCTAAAGTAAAACAAAACTGGTCGCGCTCTCCCAATTTCATTGTAAATCCCAGCTTGTCAGTTGTTTTTTGTAACCTATTATTAGAAGAGACGTTTGTTCAAAAATGAATTGTACCATATATTATATGTCATGCGTAATAGTTTGACTGTTAAAACTTGCTAGCGTCCGTTTTAAACATAATGTCACACTCGCTGTAATGATTATCTGTCTAGAAGTGTTTTTTATCAGTTCACATAAAACCGGAGGGATTCGTAAAATAAACAAAACAAGACAAACAATGGCGTTCTAACAATCATGACTATTTTGATTTTTAAAGTCCAATTATTGGGTTATTATAAGCATTGTTGAAGGTACGACTCGGCGAGACGCGGAAGTAGGTTTGTGGCAGCGTTGCCAGATGTCCCGATTTCTAAATCAAAATTAAATGTCCCGCGCGGGACAGGCTCAGTCCCGCTTTTCGGGGATAACTCGACCGTTCGTAAATAATTATTCTTTTATTGTAAGTTGCAATTTGTAACACTCACTCCTCAGACTATTGTTTGAAACGCCATATTTTTCTAATGAATAAAACTTTTTTGATTTTGATTTCTGTATTTTTTATTTTTTTTATTCAAAAGACGAATAAGACAACTATTGAACGATAGGGTAAATCTGATTTAAAATATCATAGTTTTATTAAAATACATTTTCTATGGCTATTTTTGCTATCTATTGTCACGTAAACGTAATTTGAACTCAAATAAAAAGATAAATATTTAAAAACTTCTGATTATATACGTTTTTTTACTATGTCCCGCTTTCGACGAAAGAATCCCGCTTTTTTCACTCAAAAAGTTCCAAAATCCCGACTTGGCAAAAAAAAATCTGGTAACGTCGATTTGTGGAGTCTTTTTCCAAACAGTTGGAACAAACATACTTGAATAATCAAGCCATGGGCAACGGTGACGTAAGCATCAACCAATCACAGACGAGACCATGTTTATAGCCTCTAGTATTCTAGTAACCTTGCCACTTATGGGGTTGAAATGGTAAAAAAATAATACCTACCTCAAAAGCTGAAATTCTAAATCTGAAAAAACAAACTATGAAATCAAAACTAATATTGTACATTATACAAAACTAATTTTATTACTTATCGTATACAAATATAAAATTCAAAAAATGTTTAATTATAAAATAGTGGCACATTATGTTTCAAAGAAAATATGATCGAACATTAAAAAACAAGATAATTATACCAAAGTACAACCAGTCGTATTCCAGATGCACTTGGCATTACGTGATTGCAAGTTAACAGTTTCGTGAGCTATTTCAGCACTTGACTTGTAAATAAATGTTCTTTTTAAATTGTGTTTCGACAGAGCTTCAACCTCGGCAATTTCACTTTGTGCATGCGGTTCCAACCAATAGGCATTGACCTCTTGATGTTTTATTAAACATTGTATAAATTCGTTACTACGTTCTTGAGTGACCGTTAACACACCTGTTAAAAATATATTATTATATATATTAATACGCTAAGATTAAGATGTTTGCCTCCCTTTTTCGAAAAAACCTCACAATTACTCCACATAAATTTTGTATCATATTATAGATAATTACTTGCTCTATGTGCATCAACAATTAAAAAATCTATTGTTGCTTTTGTTTTTGCAAAATAATTATAACAATTACTCAGTATGCAGCAATGCTGCCATCTGACGGTTCTAACTTTGAAACAACATCAACATGATTGACGGTCGGCAATTTTTTTTTGTTGAATTTTTAATTAAAATTCACGTATAAATACTTTTCGTATGGCGGCGCTTCAGCTCAACGTTTTCGATACTTGCGCCTCTATATGACAGTTTTAGAAGAATATTTTCTTGAACTGTCACTGAGCTTCGTAATGTAATACAACGAAAAGAAGAAAGTTATAAAGAGTGTGAGAAATTAGAAATGAATTTTAGTGCGAATTATACGCACGGGCACCGCTAGTTGTCCTATATTACAATACAAGCAAATTTTATACAGTCGACTCGATAATTTGACACTTGTCAATTTTAATTTCTCAATAATTTGCCATTTTTTCCCGGTCCCTTGAAAAATACTCGATAAATTGAATAAAATCAATATTAATAGGTCCACTCGGTAACTTGAAGTTGAAGGAATAGTATCTTGCCCGCCAACATGCAATAATTTGAAGTCCCTACTCTCTATAATTTGAAGCTATTTCTTTGCAGCTCTCACCATTGTCGAAAATTCATTGGAGTCGCTCACTCAACAGAAAACTACAAACTTCTTTTCAAAATGACTAAGTCAATAATAAATTGTACAAACGTTTAAAATAATAAATCACGAATTTTGATCAAACTCTTGTTAATTTTGAATTCTTGGTAATTTGAAATTATTCTCTGGTCTCTTGAGCGTCAAATTATCGAGGTTCAACTGTATATGTTACGGTAAATGTGATTAATCCAGTGATTATATATAATTACTAGCGGCCCGCTCCGACTTCGCACAGGTAGCACTAATTATCTATAGCCATAAAAGATGAAAATTATTATCATAAGATTATTGAATTTGCGCGAATTCAATCGCTTATAATTGTGAATGTTCAAAAAGAAGTATAACTTCTGCCACGCGTACATAAAAGTAGACGCACCATTTTTAAGTAATCGCCAATAGAGTAAATCATTTACGCCAGGGGTTCCCAAACTTTTTCAGTTCGCGACGCACTTAGGTTTAGTATTTTGTCTCGGCGCCCTAGCTAGTCGAAATAGCGTAAAATTATACTACATGAAGCTGAGTTGTTATATTTATATTGACGGACAAGAATACATTTATTACTTAAGGGGGTATTCTTATGTGACCACTTCGAAAAATCGATTTTTTTTCATATTTCAATAGTAAAACCTATCGAAAATATGCTGTGAAAAATAGAGACCGAAATTCCTAGTTTTAAATAAATTACAACTCATATAGTGGCCGACGCGCCGTAAGCGACTTGTTGGCTCTTGAAACTTTAAACGCATTTTTCTGGAAACATTATTTTCTAAAACTGTCATGGTCCTAAAAAAAAGTATTCAATCGATTGCTTTGAAATTTATATATGTTCTTCTACTCATTAATGGTTATCGTCCGTACTAAAATTGCTTATTTTCGAAAATATTTTCTTATTTTTTTAAACGATTTTTAACAAAAAAATTAACAAAAAACAAACTTTTTTTCTACAGTCCGCCATTTTTTTTTTATGAAATTGATTAATTTTAGTAGGGACGATAGCGACATCCCTACTGAACAATGATCCATTCGATTTTTTTATTTCAGACAACATGAACAGCCGCTATTACCATGAGCAGTGACCTGCTTTTTTTATTAGTGTCTAATTTAATTTTAAAAAAAATA
Source organism: Venustoraphidia nigricollis (assembly GCA_034508555.1). Taxonomy (NCBI): domain Eukaryota; kingdom Metazoa; phylum Arthropoda; class Insecta; order Raphidioptera; family Raphidiidae; genus Venustoraphidia; species Venustoraphidia nigricollis. The sequence goes on along the minus strand of JAVRKA010000091.1, from coordinate 1,182,149 downwards.
TATATAAAAAATGTAAAATAAGAGACAGTTTAAGATACAAACAAAAACATATAAAAAAATTAAAATGATTGAATGTTATTGTCGTCTAAAAAAAAATTCCCTAAAAAGAGGTAAAATTTATGTGTTCACATAAGAATACCCCCTTAAGAAAAATTGTGTATTTTGTAGCCACAAATATAAGTTTAGTTTCTGGAGAATGGTAAATAGGAGGGCCTCACGGCGCCTCTCTTTTCTCACTACGGCGCACCAGGGCGCCGCGGTGCACAATTTGGGAGCCACTGATTTACGCGATAGATTTTGTATTATCATCTCACCTTTTGGAAGCATTTTCCCCACTTCATTCAACAGTCCTGGATTGTCTGTAATCACGATAACGACGTTTCCATAGGCGACGGCTCCTATGATGAGTCTTCCAGACGTTAGAGTGTCTTTGCAATCAATTACGACCACACCGCGTGGGTCGTAAACTGTTACAAGAAGATTATTATCGTACATTACTTGAGATTTGTCTACTTTACATCGGGCCGAATATTCCATTAACAGTTCTGACCATGATTTTATCTCCTCTACTGGTCTGCTTTTTAACCTAAAAATGTATTTAATTAAATAAACAACGTTTTAATTTATTTAAGAACTTCTTTTTGCAACAATCTGATGTTTGTTACACTTTCACGCTTAAACCGCTAAACAGATTTCGATAAAATTTGACAAGGAGTTAGATTACATCCTAAAGAAGGACATAGGCTACCTTTTGTCTCAAAATAAAAACTTAAAGGGGGTGAAATAGGGGATGAATGTCACTGACAGGTCATCACGATACCTTCCGGAACTATAGACATCCAGACTTGAAATTTGGCAGACATGTTTCTTTTGTTGAGTAGAAATACTAAAATAGTCTTCTAAGGTTTGGAAAGAGGGGAAGTACAGGGATGTCAATGATTAATAATAATAATAATGCGTTTAACGTCCGTTTCTCGACTTTATGTCATAACAGACGCCATTCGCACCATTACTATTTTCCATCTACCACACTTTCCCGTTATATTTCTACATTTCAATTTATGTAATAGCAATGGGCGAATGAAGGAATTATAGGAAATTAGGATAAGGTAGGTAATTTTTGAACTAGGAGTTTGATAGGTAATCGGCCATGGCCTCAAATAAGGAACCATCTCGATATTTATCTGGAATTAATTGAGGGAAACCATGGAAAACCTCAATCAAGATGGCCGGTACAGGAATTACCGTTTCTCGGCGAGAGGCAGTAGGAAAAAATCCCTGCCACATCTGCCCCCGTCGGGATTCGAACCCGGACCTCCCGAATGCGAGTCTAGTGCTGTCACCACTACTCTACCCAGCTCGGTGGTGTCAATGATTAACACACTCTAAATTTTTAAAATAGTTTCTATGGACTGAAAATGTAGCTGTTAGGTCTTGAAGATTCCACTACTGTTGTTGTTGCCGTGTATCATTACAATCGCGGGGCGGCTAGTTATAAAATAAAGTTCTTAAGGCGACTGTTTACCAGTTGTTCAGTATGCCCCCTTTTTTACCCGCAGTTGGGTGTGTGTGTGCATGTAAAATGCACTTACGTTTCGGAAATCTCTAAGTTTTATGAAAAATTTTATTCAATCTTTGATGTTAATGATTCAAAATAAATCAGAAATATGTACCATTCTTCTCATATAAGTTTTAGCCAAGTTCTTACGGTTTATTTGATCTAAATAAACGGTTTCAAATCAGATTAAAACGAGAAAATTAGCAGTAATTTTACACACGTTTTTGTACAGAAAAAATTTAATTTGAAAAAAAATTATTGAGGAAGCCAAATTTGTCAGTATTTTTAACATAATTTTGGAAAGAAAAAGCTTCAAAATATTAATTTGTCTTCCCCTAATTCGAAATCTCGTGGCGGCTGTAAAGCAATATTGATTAATATCGCGTTTTTTGATTCAATTTTTAGGGAAAAGATATATTTTTTGAAATTTTTAAGCAGCAAGCCACATTTTTTTAAGCTTAATGCTTAATCACAGCTAATAAAATTAATTTTGCGACCACGACATTTCTCGAGAGCATATTTTACGATGTGAGGGATCAATTACGTGTAAATAAATTAACGCGCTGTTTTATGTAATTTAAAATTTACCTATAACCCTGAAAATTTGATGTCAATCGACCATATATAATCCGAGATAAATTAAATTAAAATTGGATAATTAACATTGATTGTATACGATCTCTGTAGTTCTGAACCAGTTTCTGATTTATAAAAAAAAAACTAACTGTCAGAAACTTTCCAAAAACTGACAGTCTTTCAATGCATTTGTTATGAGTTTAAAAAAAAAAATAAGAAAACAGTTTTGACCGTCTAATTATTTATAAATAACGGTTTAAAGTTCAACAATTTATAGAAAAGAATACATGCATATGAATACTGTATGGGTTACGTTTCCACGGGTACAGTCTTGCGTACAAATTATGGATCACTTAGCTACAAGCTAGTATACTTTTGTGGCGCGTATAATCTATAACTTTTTGACAATATTGTACCACGACAACTACCTTAATATAAAAATTTAAAATGTAAAAATAATAATTACATCTGAATTTTGAGAAGAGCGTCAAGCAGGTGCTGATTGCGTTTACTTGCTGACTTTGACCAAGCCGGTAATAGTTTACTGGAAAAGTCTACCACATCCCTAGCCAGTTTACTGAAAAAATAAAATGTCAAAAAAAAATCTGAAAATAACACACAATAATACTTCAATATTTTTGCACGACTGCCTATATTTTACATCTATGTGGAACAGCTATTTTATAGGGCCTATAAAATAGCTGCTCAACATACATGTAAAGCGACCCATTACTTTATACACTAGTGCGGTAAAGTAAAACAAAACTGTTTTAAATATAATGTTACATCTCGTCGTAATATAACCTATTACGACACTATGTATACAATCTACTAGTACCTGTTTTTAGTTGTAGGAATGTAGACGCCTTTAGTAACAGGAATTAGAACGCACTTAGGGCTTGGCTCATCTGTACTTTCCAAACTTTTCGGTTTCAAATTTAAAAAGAACGCTGCAAGCAGACAAAAATCAATCGAACTTATAGTACGTGCCATGGATCTGAAAGGCTCGGAAGTTAGATGCAAATGGAGGCTTCACAGTCGGTTGAAAAGCTACAAACTCGCGCTATATTCTTATTTTTAATTTTTCTTTAATCTAAAGGTCTAATTCCTTGCATAAAGTCATCCAAAAAAATATTTTTCGTGCTTGTATATGCAAAACTGTATTAAAGCCAATTCAGACTAGCCGTTCTCGGTTACGATTCACCGGTCCGGTTGGGAGCTCGACCAATCAGGGCGTAGTCGTTTGACCGCAATCGGAAACGACTACGCCCTGATTGGTCGAGCTCCCAACCGGACCGGTGAATCGTAACCGAGAACGGCTAGTCTGAATTGGCTTTTAGGCATCTTGATCAATTAACAATCAAAGAAACAACTTAACAATAGCGTACTGGACTGTACTTTATAGCAGGAAAGCGACAAGTGACACGACAACCAGCGATAACCAATCACCGACGAGCGCACGTTCTGTGCCGGTAACTGGGAGGTGGTGGGAGTCTTCCTTTCCCACAAGACAACCAGGACGGCTCTAAAATATGCATTTGCGACGCTGTTTGTAACTAACTTCAGGACCTTTTTGAACTGTGGCGACTATTATAACTACATTTTAAAAACATGTTATGAAATTACATAGTGCAGGCGCTAGGATGCCTTCCGTATGAAAATACATTTATTCCGATTGATGAATTAAGTTTAGGAAGACCTAAAGAATGAAATTTCAAACAGATACCCTCGTTAAACAAATTTTACTTCTAAAAATTGTGATTGATGACACTAGAAGTCGGCGAAATTAGTTGCTAGCTGGAAACTGGATTTGATAGGCTGGCGGGTAGTGTAGATACAAATGCGCTGAGGGGGAAACTCGATCGACACGCCCCTTTCTGTTAATAATTCTTACCTTCTTCACCTCCAAAATATCCAAGTCCGCTTTGCTTATGTGGACAAAGTGCTGCTTGAGCCTTTATCTCTCCAAAGGTATTGACCCAAACTATTCCGAACTGAAATAATGAAATTAATTAAATGCAAATAAAACTCAAACACACCTTATGTGTGTCACTTCAAGTACAGTAAGACTTCGCTTAATGCTGTTTCAGTATTACGCGGTTTCTAAAAAGGAAGTTTAGCCACTGTAACGTAAATTATGGATCAGTTTATACAAAATGATTCAAATGTTGATAGAAGTTTAAAGGCAAGACGAAGTGTCACTGATGCAATATCTTGCAGAACGAAATTGAAAAAGGCAAACGACATTAGATGACTTAAAAATGTCATAAAAAACAAAATATGTCAAATGAGGAACCGTCCTCATCACAAACATAACTTCTTAGTCGAACTTTTATTTGATTTTCATAAATGTTTAATGAACAAAAATCAATATAAGCAATAAATAAATCTATAATTAATGTAATAAAAAAGTATTTAACAATAAATGCTACAAACTTTCTTATTTTCGATTCTGTTTCACTTGTGCCTATTATCTACGTTTTAAGATGACCTCGTTTAGCGCTGGAATTTATTGGAACGTATCTCCCGCGGTAAGCGGGGTCTTAGTGTATTATTGGTAAAAACAAACCGTTTTTATGATAACAAAGATGCCTACTTCTCGTAATTTAAGAACACGATTGCAAATGGCGGATTTTACACGTTTAAAAAATTAATACAGATTGCTTACATTTAATTGAGGTACAATTTCATTAACGAGCGAGCTATTTTCACACCAAATCGCTGTAGCTAACCCAAAACGCGTATTGTTAGCTAAAGCGATCGCTTCTTTAGCCGTTCGGAATGTTACGACGGTTACAACTGGAAGTTCTTCAGGATCCGTTAGCACCGAATTATTTTCGACAAAATGTCCAACTATTACAGTCGGTACAAAAAATTTCGGACTTTCCAAATTTTCATCGGAGCAATTTGCTTCGTAAATTTCGAAACCGAGTTCTTTCGCTCTATCAACGTAATTTTTCACTTTGTTAGCTAATCTGGTGTCTTGTTTGCCTACGTCGGTGAGTTTGTCTTTAAGTAGATCGACTTTAATTTTTTTCAATCTCTGGCCCAGTTTTTTAACAAAAGTTGTAGCGACGGTCTCTTGAACTATGACTGTGTTAATAGACCATGGTAACTGAAATAATTATTTTATATACTGTATAGATTATAGACGCACGACAACTAATGTTATTAGCGCCTCTAGCGGTAGAGTTTGACACTACCCATTTCCATTGGTGACACCCAGAGCTGTGAAAAAGCTCTCATTGGGCGTTACTGTGGCGCTTTCTAGAATCAACAGACACCAATCAGAGCGCATGACGTCATATGTTCAGCCGCTGTCAAAAAACTTCATTGTTTGGTTAATATTTAGCGTGTAATTTATTCGAAAATTTCTTTAAAAAAAGTCTGCAAGGAGTTTTAACGTCATGGAAAGTGTATTTAATAAGGCTAATAGTTCGAAAACTTAGAATTCATGTTTTATAACAAAAATTACGAAAAAAATTTTCATAACCTCATTAGTTTACTAGCGTTTATGAGCACAGAATACGCATCTATAGAATGGTAGCTCCTGTGTAAACTTTTGAGCTTCCTTTGGTATGAACAGGTGACGTCACGCGACTAGTATTGGCGTTTTGGATCGAAATTTGAAACGGGATTTAAAATACATAATTTTTAAGGCTTGAGTTGTATTTAAATAAAAATAATAAGTATTTGTGGCTATATTAGGTAGGTACTTATGCACGATTTAAAACTTTCCCAAAAATAGTCAACATCCCTATTAAAAATGTGTACTTTTAATTTGCATACCTGTCCTGTATGACTCCAAGCTCCTTCTACGACAGCTTCGCAAGCAGAATCTAAATCTCCGTCATCGAAAAGTACTAATGAAGTTTTTCCATTGAACACTAAGAAAAAAAATGCATTTTTTAGAATTTAAGCCAAAAATAGGGCTTCGGCTGACAGCTGACTGTAGACTTATTCGTCAACATTTTGCAAAAATTCATTGTCTATAAGGAAGATAAAGGACAAGTCTAGGTCTCTAATGGACTATTTTTGTAATTTGTGTACGATTTACTAGAAAAAAGTTGGCATTAATTGTGCCAAAAAAACACACGTTTTCAATGTCACATTACGACCTTATTCGTACTTATTTCACAAAATTGCTCCAGCACAAACCTAAAGTGACTCTTTCTTTTTCGGAAAAGTTTTTTTAAATATTCAAAATATTTCCAAAATTTAGAGTAATCAACTGACAGCGGCATCCTCGTAGTGTGGCTTAAATTCAGAATGTTCCGACAGCCTTAAATAATTTTTTTTGACAATGACCCAACATCAGTTTACTACTTACGCATCGTTAGACTAATCGGAAATCCAGCTGTTTTCTCTCGGAGCAGCCTTCCGATGGCCACGTTCCCAAAATAACAAACTCGATACGGGATTTTATGCGGCAATGTTTTGTGCAAATACTGCATTTTTTCTACACTGTCTATATTATCCAAAATTGCGAACTCAAAATATTCTTTAGGAAGTCTGGTATGAAACAAACAAATGAATAAAATATAATTCGCACATACAATGGGTGTGTTCATTTGTTTCTGCATCAAAATGGTGGGGAGGCGCATGCGCAGTCTAATAATAGACTAATGCGCGCTTCCAAACAGATAAAACCAACGAACACACCCTTTGGTGCTAAAATTTATCCTAATAACTACAAATACATATTTTCCTAGCTGCTTTGTTCATGTTGTAACAGTGGTTCCCAACTCGTAGAAGTTTGAAGAAATAATAATTTGTCTTTTAATTTCATTAATCCTAATTCCTCTAAAATATTTATAAATTATTAGCATCAAAAGGATCTGATATATACATTATTTATTATGATAGTTATATAATAAGAAAACGAAATTACAGATAGACTACCCGTTATAATTTTGTATTTATCGAAATACATAGTGAAATATAATTTCACTCGAGACAATTTCTCAATATTTTGAACAACATTGCACGCAAATTAATATAGGACTGTTTGAAATTAGTGAAAAAAAAATTATAATGACCCTCACCCTCATAAGCTCACATTAGAAGTTTAACTTCTTTAGTTTTTAATATTATAATTACGGCGAAATTATTACACATTTTAAGAGGGCACTTTGATGTTTATGTCATATGAAAATTCTCACATTCACAGATCGTTGCATTCATACCATAGTTTTATTTACATACTATAATCTACAGAAAAACAAAATGCAGCATACTATAAACTTCTGTCCTTGTCAGTTTCATGTAATTTAGGGGACAAACTAACTTCCCCTTTATGTGCCAGTTCTACTTCCCCTCGATTTCTTACTATTTTCAAATAGATATGTAGCTAAAGAAGTTAAACTTCAAAAATATATTTACCCCGCCGTTGTACATATTTGTTTAAATAATTGGAGAAGTGGAACTTCTGCTTTTTCAACAAATACGTTTACTCGACAGCCTGCTGCAATAGCCGGAGCTGCGGCCATTGCCAAAGTACAGAGTTGCGCATTTCTTGATTTTATGCACAGCAAATCATCTAAAAATGAACGTAAATTATTGACTGTTGAACTTCCGTTCTTCGTATACATAAAACAAGTTTGAATGAACAGACCGGTTTAGGAGTCTCCATTCTAATTTTTGAACAGAATGGTGCTCCCTGTATTTTTTTACAAAACGGTTTAGGAGTACCCCCTTCGTCTACGAATTATAAAAAAATTTAGAAAATAATTTTTCGACAAAACGGTGCGGCTGTCCTATTGTTACAATGCTACATTAGAAAAAAATTATTTTTCAAACGCCTGTCACCGTCGGGACTTAAACCCGAATCTTTCCACTTTCGCGGCGGAATAAGTTATCAATTACTGTACGGTACACACAATTAAACGTTTAATCCTTCATAATAAAGCAGCAATTTGCAACACTAAATTCACTTCATGTGAGAGTCAACTTTTTTTTAGCTATTGCTAGATATGAAACCTCACAATAATGAATGAATCAAAGATGAAATTTCCATTATTATTTAATAATATGTATTATGGTAAATTAAATAAACCATTACCATATGGCTTCCAGTCTTTGTACAGTGTCTCCGACAACCCCGCCAAATTGCTGTAGTATTTGAAATAATCAATCATTAAAGGAATATCTTTGGCCATTGTGTCTTTAATTAAAATTTTGTTCTGCACATAGTTTAACTGGCACAACAGTTCAGTTTGTTCATGTATTCTCATGGCGATCCTGAAGAATAATTATAAATAAATAATTTACGGGACTGTGACATTTTTCGCAATTAACATAAAAAACATCCCGGCACAATTTTCCCATTTGTACGTCCAGTACTGGCCCGATGCAAGTTTTAGGATGGAGCGAGATTCAATTATGGCGCCCCTCCTTGCTTGCCCCTAATATATACACACTCAAAATATCGAAAAGCGAAAAAAAAATTGTTTTTCTTTACCATTAAGGCGTCCCCTAGGATTTAGCGCCTGGATTATGGCGCCCCCTTGCTTGCCCCTAATATATACACAATCAAAATATTGAAAAGCGAAAAAAACATTTTTTTTTCATTATTTTTCTTTACTACTAAGACGTTCCTTGGGACTTAGCGTCTGAATTATGGAGTCCCCCTTGATTTCCCCTAATATATACCACAATCAAAATATTGAAAAGCGAAAAAAACTATATTATTTTTCTTTACTACTGAGGCGCTCCCTGGGACTTAGCGCCTGGATTTTTTTACTGATTGCGCTCTTTATGAGGTCGTTTCCCTTTTAAGCTTGGATCGATTTTGCGATTTCGCCTCGGTACGTGAATGTCCTGAACACGCGTTAAAAATTTGAGCGAAATCGATCCAGTGGTTTGGGCTTAAATGACATATTATTGTTATGCTGTATATCCACAAATTACCGTGTGTCTAGATTCAAGCAATCTACTTTGTTTACAAAAAAAAGCGAAACAAAACAATAACTGTCTTTTGAAAAACAGATTTCAAATTTTTTGCATTTTTATATCCTTAATTTTTTACACTTATTTAGTTCAATTTATTCATTTAGTGTGAAAAATACATTTTTTGTCGCAACAAAACCCAACAGAACGTGCAAATTTTGCGTTAATTGACTTACTGATTTAAAATAATCACCCTTTCTAACGCACTAGGAATTTGTTTTGGATTCGGAGCTGTTAATTTTTTGATTATATAGTCAATCGGCACATGATCCGAACTTTTTGGCAGGTGTCTTTGAGTAAACGCCTGCAATTTTGAGAAAAGAAATCTATTTAAATGGGTAATCCAATGAAATTATTATTTTTCATTAAAAAACAATAATAAAAAACGCATAATTTTAATTATGAAAGTAAACTGAATTAAAAATATTCATAGATTTTCTATAAAAATATAAGATTAGCATATAGGGGCCTGTTGCAACCGGAGAACGGCACATAACCTAAATTTGTAAGATTTAAAAAAAATTAAAATATATTTTTTTACCACAGCATCAGCAAGCTCGTATTCTATAACACCGTATTCCATTGTATTAAAAATTATTTCGATTGTTTTAGCGGCTTCTAATCTAGCTGGTGCATCAATGTCCATTATTTTTGCACAACAACTCATGTCTCATGGAGAATAGATAATTACTTTAAGGTTAAATTCTGTATTCGTTCTACAACTAATAAAACTTAACTGATACATGCTTTTTACGGTCGGGGTCATCTAGTCATGATCCCGAACTAATATACTAAACAAATTTATCTTGAACGCAAGTTATCTCTCGCGGCTTCTAGATTACGTTTTTTTCTGTGTTTTGTTTTTATGAAATATATCTCTATTTAGAGACTATAGAGTAATATTTTGCTTTTCTATTAACTGTAAGATAAAAATAATTTATTTATTTAGTAGATTAATTAAATAAAAGTAATTTCATCAGTCTGAAAAATAAAATTTTAAGTAGGAGGTAATTTTTGTTATCATTTTGAACAACCCTACATGCAGCGTCGGCCCCACAAAGCAGTGTTTTGTGGTCGGCCCTAGCTCTTGATCAGGGTAGAGCGAGATTATCTTTCAGCGCCCTTTGGTCGACTTTTTCACTTCACGTAAATTGTACTTCGGTTTGATCTTAAATAAATAATAAGTCCCAAATTTTCAAAAATCAACTTTTATTGCAAACATCAATAGTCTTGTTGAATTTAAATGAAATTAGGCTTCTGCTTCTTTAACACTAAGAAAGTTTCTACCGCTATATAATTAAATTAGTATTTGGTGTAAATTTCAATCAGGTACTAAATAATAAAATCTTGTTTTTCGAATTTGGCTTTTTGGCCTCTTGCCACCTGGCGCCTAGAGCGACCGCTCCTCTCGCTCTACCCCAAAACCGGCGCTGCTTACATGTTTTCGACGTGGTCTTAAATTGGTTACATTAATTTCTATATAAATATATTGATTGTTTTAATTTTTAGAATGTTAAGAAAATGTTCTTAACACATTTTGCCAGTAATTTTTGAAAGTAAAAAACTAAATTTGGTTGATTTTGCTTTTTATTTGTACAGTAAACATTGGAAAATGACCAAAAAATCTAAATTTTCGATAGTATTTGTCTATCCCTGCATTCAGACATTTTTTTTTGCATGAAAACGTTTCAAAATTTCACAGCTGAATTTCAAAACAGCTGAGCAACCTTTCAAAACGCATGGTCTTCTCAGACTTCAGAGTCTATTTAGACAAATCTCCGCTTAATCTTTCGACATGTAGCCGCGGTTCCCTGCCAATATTTAAATTGCGCAGACGAGCTGCGCTGGTTGTGTTAGCTTGCAGAACGGTCAAGCACGCCTATACTGTTTTCTTATTGGTGGTACCTTACTAGTCGACGACGAACAAGGCCGTATTTAGAAATAAGCTTATTGGTTACTTTAAAATATCAAGTTCTTTGGTGACAGCGATTTCCAAGTAACAGTGATTTTAAAGAACAAAAGCAATCACTGCTCAATTTTGTTTCGTATAATAATATTATTAAGTACAGTTTGCAGAAATTACCCATTTACAGAATTTTTATCTGTCTGTCCATCTGTCTGGTGGAAACTGCTGAACCGATTTTGATTGATTTTAACGCAAGCAGAGCCGCGGGTAAAGGCTAGTTTTGAATAATAAGTACACACGTCATATTAATGTTTGTTAATTTCCCGCTATTGAAAATTTTCATAAAAACGAATTATTGGTTTTAATTTATTTTCGAAAATCAAGTTTTCATCTCCACGTTTTGGGGTCCTAAGAAACTATTCTGACTATTTCTAGATGGACGTCTGTATGCAAACAAATTTTTGTCGTACGATGTCTTTCGAACGAATTGACCGATTTGCGGTATTCGACTCGATCTGATTAGATTTTGGAGTCAGTCGGTCAAGTAGTTTCATAGCTATTAAAAAAAATAACATTTTTTCACATTTTTGTCGCATAATCTGTACTCTGCTTGCTTAATCAGTGATCAAAAAAGTTCATTAAAACTTAAATTAACCAGAAAATATTTTTGTTTCTTATTTTCTTCTGCCTAAATACATTTTTTTTAGATGATTAGTACATATTAACTCCTGTTTGTGATAATTCTTCTGTTTTTGTTTTCAGATTATAATTTACAAAGATGTTAAGTTTAGCTAAGATATGCCCTGTAAGATTGGCATTCTCCAAAAGTGCGTTAATTTTTCAAAATAATACCCGGAAGAGCATTTTGCCAGTATGTAGGAAATTATATACGTCGCAGAACAATTTAATCCTCAGTCGACAGATATTTCGAACAAATAAACAGGTAAATATTTTTCTTTTAATTTTTTTCTTGTATTTAAGGTAGTTGTCGTGGTTACGGCACACCGTCAGAAAATTCTTAATTTCTGTATACTTATTAAGGACATGATAATACAATTACCCTGAAAATTTGAAGTCGATCGACTATATATAATCCAAGATAAATTCAATTAAAAATTGGATAATTAACATTGATTGTATACGATCTCTGTAGCTCTGAACCAGTTTCTTATTTATAAAAAAAGAACTAACTGTTAGAAACTTTCCAAAAACTGACAGTCTTTCAATGCATTTGTAATGTGTTTAAAAAAAAATAAGAAAAAATTTTTGACCGTCTAATTATTTATAAATAACGGTTTAAAGTTCAACAATTTATAGAAAAGTATACATGCATATGAATACTGTATGGGTTACGTTTTCACGGCTGCAGTCTTGCGTACAAATTATGGATCACTTAGCTACAAGCTAGTATACATTTGTGGCGCGTATAAACTATAACTTTTTGACAATATTGTACCACGACAACTACCTTAAATTAGTGATACAACGATTATGATTAATTCACGATTATTGCAATTGTACAGTTAATCGTAATCTACGATTATGATAGCTGATAACGTTTGTGAATATAGGTATTAGTATGTTATTTGTTAAGCCTTGTTTAGTTGTTAAGTTTGTTTGTAAAGGAATCTTTGAACGTGAAATTCACCCACTTCAAAACGTCAGATTAAACTGAAACTTTGCACACTTATCAAGGACCGATGACAATACAATAATTTAATAAGTTTGTCACATTGTCCTGACCAGGACCTTCAGGGTAAAAAAAAATCTTTAAATGTATGTTTGTAACGGAATCTTTGAGCGAGAAATTCACCCACTTCAAAACGTCAGATTAAACTGAAACTTTGCACACTTATCAAATACCGACGACAATACAATAATTTAATAAATTTGTCCCATTATCCTGACCAGGACCTTCAAGATAAAAAAAATCTTTGAGCGTGTGTTTGTAACGGAATCTTTGAACGCGAAATTCACCCACTTCAAAACGTCAGATTAAACTGAAACTTTGCACACTTATCGAGGACCGACGACAATACAATAATTTAATAAGTTTGTCCTATTATCCTGATCAGGACCTTCACGATAAAAAAAAACTTTAAAAATTACAGCTAAGACGCTGTACAGTGACGTACGTTGCGTTGCCTACCCCACAGTCAAATCCAACATTGTTTTTAGTCTTATAATTAAAATTAGAGTTTTTCTTCTTTTGTTATATGCAGTCGTTGTGGAAAATATTGCGTCAAAATGGAACTATGGCTATCCGATTAAAATCGGACATTTCGAACAAACACAAACGAACCGTAGGTCGTTGGCTAGTCGTGTGCAGTGGGATGGTTTTTGGAGCTGTGGTTTTAGGTATAGTTGGCTATGAAATTGTTTTATGTTGTGTTTATAAAGTAATTGAAATTATTTTAAAAATTGTAAAAGATTGAATTTTATCAGTATGGAAATTAGCTCAATAATAAATAAATATGCTTAATAAATATTATTTGAGTTAGTCTTTATTGATATTTGAAATCCTGTGTTTTGAATGATGCATTATTTTCATTAAAAAATGGATATACAAAAACATATATTAGTTTTTTTTTAAGTTTAACTTCTTTAACGACGTATCTGTTTGAAAAAAGTAAGAAATCGAGGGGAAGTAGAATTGATCCCTAAAGGGGAAGTTAGTTTGTCTTCTAAATTACATGAAACTGACAAGGACAGAAGTTTATAGTGTGTTGCTAAGTATGTGTAAATATTATTAATTAGTTTCACATAAAAAAAATTAAACTTGGGAATAATATTACAAACTAAAGAAGTTAAACTTCTTATGTGGGCTTATGAGGGTGAGGTTCGTTATAATTTTTTTTATTGTGGAAAAATATAAGAGTGTTTTGAATGTGTACCAAAGGTGGAGTAACGCGATTAACGGAATCAGGGCTCTCGATGGTGACATGGAAATTACTAGGTGAAAAAATGCCGCGAACTGATGCTGAATGGGAGGCAGAGTTTAAAAAATATCAAGAATATCCAGAATTTAAAATGTACGTATGTATAATACTCGCCACGGTTTTAAAAGGTTCTGAAGTTAGTCACAAACAGCGTCGCAAATGCATATTTTAGAGCCGTCCTGATTCTTTTGTGGGAAAGGAAGACTCCCACCACCTCCCAGTTACCGGCACAGAACGTGCGCTCGTCGGTGATTGGTTATCGCTGGTTGTCGTGTCACTTGTCGCTTTCCTGCTATAAAGTAGTTCAGTACGCTATTGTTAAGTTGTTTCTTTGATTGTTAATTGATCAAGATGCCTAATACAGTTTTGCATAGACAAGCACAAAAAATATTTTTTTGGATGATTTTATGCAAGGAATTAAACCTTTAGATTAAAGAAAAATTAAAATAATAAGTTTGTAGTTTTTCAACCGACTGTACCTGCGCAAGCCTCCATTTGCATCTAACTTCAGAACCTTTTAGAACCATGACGCGTATAATACAGGGTGTTTTAGCAGCTTCGTGAGCCCTAGGCATACCGAAATCAGTTTATAAATAAAGTTTCGAAATTAAATTCCGACAGTGACTCTAATAAACAACTTTTTAAGTGACTGCTTTTTATATAATTACAGCCAATTGGGTGACAAAACCATTCAAACTTTAAAAATAGTCACATTTGACATATATTATAATAAATAATCACGACTTGTCTCCAAGCCCTCCAAGAGAAATATTTCAAATACGCCCCACGTTTTTATTTAAGTCTGTTAAAAGTTCCACCTTATTTTCTAGTTTTTGGTACAACTGATGATTTAAAATAAAACCGTCTAACTTAGCCCGTTTTTTCCCGAGTTTTGTATAAATAGTAGTTCATAACAACAATTTTTGTAATTAAGGTAGTTGTCGTGGTTAAGGCACACCGTCAGAAAGTTCTTAATTTTTGTATACTTATTAAGGACATGATAATACAATTACCCTGGAAATTTGAAGTCGATCGACCGTATATAATCCAAGGTAAATTCAATTAAAAATTGGATAATTAACATTGATTGTATACGATCTCTGTAGGTTTAAACCAGTTTCTTATTTATAAAAAAAGAACTGACTGTCAGAAACTTTCCAAAAACTGACAGTCTTTCAATGCATTTGTTATGAGTGTAAAAAAAAAATAAGAAAATTTTTTTGACCGTCTAATTATTTATAAATAACGGTTTAAAGTTCAACAATTTATAGAAAAGTATACATGCATATGAATACTGTATGGGTTACGTTTCCACGGGTACAGTCTTGCGTACAAATTATGGATCACTTAGCTACAAGCTAGCATACTTTTGTGGCGCGTATAATCTATAACTTTTTGACAATATTGTACCACGACAACTACCTTAAGTTTGATTTTTCTGTTTAAAATAATACAGGTTGACAAATTTTATAAACATTTCTATATCAATATAAATACTATTTTTTTAAACATTTGTTCAAATTTTGTAATACTGTGACAAACGTATAGAGTTCCAATTTTGGAACACTGGGGAAAAATGGGTTAAAAGTTTTTTTGACGCTTATTATATGCTGTATGTTATTTTATCAGAAAGAATAAAGAAATCACGCTGACCGAATTCAAATGGATCTGGTACATGGAATTCGGACATCGAATGTGGGGCAGAGCTATAGGCGCAGTATTTTTCATTCCAGCTGCAATTTTTTGGGCTCGCGGAATGTTGACGCCAGCTATGAAACCTCGAGTTCTCGCTTTTGGCACACTAATTGGTTTACAGGTATTTTTATATTATATTTATATCAATAAGCGAAAAAGTATTTTTTCCATTGGAAATTGTTGCGTCCATATTTTTTTTTCTCAAACATACACAATTAAGTTAGCAGGAAAGTGGACAAATCGATGTAAATCTTTATACCAATTATTAATTTAGCGACGTTTCGGTCATTTATTTAAATGACCGAAACGTCGCTAAATTAATAATTGGTATAAGCCTGATGAAGATCAAATAAATGACCGAAACGTCGCTAAATTAATAATTGGTATAAAGATTTACATCAATTTGTCCACTTTCCTGCTAACTTAATTGAGTATTTTTTCTTTTATTTTTCTTTACCAGTGAGGCGCTCCCTGGGACTTAGCGCCTGGATTATGGTGTTCAATGGGACTCAACGCCTGGATTATGGCGACCTCTTTGCTTGCCTCTAGTACAGTAGAATCTCGGTAACATGAACACAAAAAATCTTGAGGAGTTCATACTAGCGATGTGTTTATATTATCGAGGTTCGCAAGAAACATGTACATTAGGGTGGTCCTTAACAAGGGTTTGTCAAATTTCTATGCTCCTAGGGGGTCAAACGTTTTCAAATTGACAAAAAAAAATTCTCTAAAAATTTGAGCTCTTAATATTAACTCTGAGATAGTCCTCATTCCAACCAAAGTTTCTTATGGAAAATAACATGTGGTAAACTCCTTTTGTTCTTCCAAATTTTAAAACTTGGGAACAAATGAATCTACAAAAATGAGACATACATATTTTTGTAGAGAATTTAACGCTTTGCAAAAAAGGTATCTTGTGATTTTTCGGTAAGTTTACTGGTTCAAAAATTTTCCGAGGATAAAGTTTAAACTTTTTTTTGTAGAACGTTAAATTCTCTACAAAAATTATGTTCATATTACTGAGTCGTTCATAAGAACGTATATTCATATTATCGCGATTGTACTGTATATAACACAGTCAAAATATTGATAAGCGAAAAAGTATTTTTTTCCTTTACCACTGAGGCGCTCCCTGGGACTTAGCGCCTGGATTATGGGGTCCCCTGGGACTCAACGCCTGGATTATGGCAACCCCCTTGCTTGCCTCTAATATATACCACAGTCAAAATATCGATAAGCGAAAAAAGTAAGGCCCCCAAATTTAATTTCGGTTTTCGTCCTAGTTTCGGTAGATTTTGTGCCAAAGTGGAAACTAAACCGAATCTCCGATTTAAGGTAGCTGTCGTGGTTAAGGCACACCGTCAGAAAATTCTTAATTTTTGTATACTTTTTAAGGATATGATAATACAATTACCCTGAAAATTTGAAGTCAATTGACCGTATATAATCCGAGATAAATTCAATTAAAAATTGGATAATTAACACTGATTGTATACGATCTCTGTAGTTCTGAACCAGTTTCTTATTTATAAAAAAAGAACTAACTGTCAGAAACTTTCCAAAAACTGACAGTCTTTCAATACATTTGTTATGAGTTTAAAAAAAATAAGAAACAATTTTTGACCGTCTAATTATTTATAAATAACGGTTTAAAGTTCAACAATTTATAGAAAAGTATACATGCATATGAATACTGTATGGGTTACGTTTCCACGGGTACAGTCTTGCGTAAAAATTATGGATCACTTAGCTACAAGCTAGTATACTTTTGTGGCGCGTATAATCTATAACTTTTTGACAATATTGTACCATGACAACTACCTTAACTCCGAAACTCGCATAAACCGAAAGTTCGGTCGGACACTAAAAATTGACAATGTTTTTAATTTCAGGGTTTAATGGGTTGGTATATGGTTAAGTCTGGTCTGGAAGATCGGTTTCACGGTGAAAGCGATGTCCCGAGAGTATCTCAGTATCGATTAGCTGCTCATCTAAGTTTAGCATTTATCCTGTATACGCTGTTTCTCGGATCTGCATTCAACCATTTGATGCCTTCTCAGTGTACAACAAATGTTGCTAAGAGCATCAGAATGTTAGCTCATACGAGCAAAGCGCTCGTTTTCCTCACAGCACTATCAGGTTTTACTTGTTTTTTTTTATAACTGGACCTCGTTTGGCAAAACAAAACGATACATTTTACGAACATGAGTTAGTTGTACCAAAAGTAATATATAGTTTATTTCTTTATTGTAAATTTTTAACAAGTTTATATAGTGTGAAAAAATCGTCACTCATAAGCTCACATAAGAAGTTTAACTTCTTTAGTTTTTAATATTATAATTACGGCGACATTATTACACATTTCAAGACGGCACTTTGATGTTTAGGTCATGTGAAAATTCTCACATTCACAGATCGTCACATTCATACCATAGTTTTATTTACATACTATAATCTACAGAAACACATTTTTAATGTGGATTGTCTGTAGTATATCAACATCATAACCTCACATTATGTGACGTTTCAGCATATAATACTTGTATTTAAAAAATGTTTAGTCCGAAAATTGTTCTGATATCTGAATTATAGGGAATATGATATTTAATATTTTCCTTTCTGAATTTACGCGAAATATATATTATGAGTTCCTACCGTTTGTGCGTCAAATTGCAGCAATTTTGTTCGTAATTTTAAACGTCAGATTCAAGCCGTTCCTTCTTGTCTTACTATTTTGCGAATCAAAATGCAACACACTATAAACTTCTGTCCTTGTCAGTTACATGTAATTTAGGAGACAAACTAACTTCCCCTTTAGGGGTCGATTCTACTTCCCCTCGATTTCTTACATTTTTCAAACAGATACGTCGCTAAAGAAGTTAAACTTCAATAACTTCGTCCCATTTTGCTTAACGAGGTCCAGTTTTGTATTTTTCAAAGATTATTAGTTTGCGGTGTTTGATGCATCGAGACTAGAGTCGCAATCGCTAACTTTCTGCCCTTGTAACACACTGTGAAATTTATTTTTTAGGAGCATTCGTTGCCGGTTTAGATGCAGGCTTGGTTTATAATTCATTCCCAAAAATGGCAGACAGATGGATACCTGGAGATATATTAGCATTGTCTCCTGCGTTAGTTAATTTCACAGAAAATCCAACGACGGTTCAGTTCGATCACAGAATATTGGGTATTACGACGGTATCTCTAATATCGGGGCTGTGGTTATTAGCAAGACGACATAACTTGCCGCCGAGAGCTCGAAAAGCTGTCAATGCATTGGCCGCCATGGCTTGGATACAAGTAAGTCTATTGCTGGGTTGCAGAAAGCATTGTCAAATAATCTAATTTAACAATGACCTTAGATTGTGACCACCACACATATTTCTCGAAAAATAATTGATTATTCAGTACTCGGTAGAACATGATTAATAAGAAATAAATAAAAACAGTTGAAAATTCTACAAAATTTATTATTAAACTAGCGGGTACCCAGTCCGGCTTCGCCCGGGTGTAAATGTAATATATAGGATATAAAAGATGAGAATCATTATCATTAAATTCTCAACGTGTATTGAATTTGCGCGAATTCAATCGCTTTTATTTGTGAATGTTCAAAAATCGAAGAAAAATCTTATTTCCTAAAAAGAAATTTAAAAAATTCTGTTGATCCGATCGCTACCAAACTTCAGAAGATCACCTGCTGAGCTAATCTAAAGATTGTCTGAAAATTTCATCAAAAATCGTCTACTCGTTTGGAGTCCATAGATTACATATACATCGTCTTTTATCTATATAGATTATTAAAATGTAAAAAGTTCGCGAAGTTTTTTGTAGTTATTGATATGTTCTTTAATATTTTTGTTCTATCATCAATAGTTTCTGCAGCGCATGCGACGAAAGATGTTTTATGGCATTTTTTTTACACCTTGGGTTACGTTACTAAAGTTTTAGTAAGGATCCCTAATATTTTCTAGCTATAAATATAGCCTATGTTACTCAGGGTGAATGTAGCTTTCTAATGGTGAAAGAATTTTTTAAATCGGCACAGTAGTTTTTGAGTTTATTAATTACAAACATACAAAAATACAAATTTTTCCTCTTTGTAATATTAGTGTAGATTACTTCTTGACGATCGTTTCAGACAATAAGTCCTGAGAATGGACTTATTGTCCGAAATGATCGTCAAGAAATAATTTAATTATAAATTTTGTAGAATTTTCAACTGTTTTTATTTAATTCTTATAAATAATTGATTGATTGAAACAATATATTTCTGAAACTGTGCACATATCTATTTAACATAGTTTTTTTAACAAGTTCCACTTCGAAAAAACTTTTTTTTATGTTCTTTGATCAAAATTTAGCTTGAAAAGCGATCTTTTTGTATGTTGATCAATTATTTGTTTTTGTGTGAGTACAATCTAATTTTCTAGATCAGTGGTTCCCAACCATTTTCAGCTGGCGACCCACTTTTCCTTATCGAAATACCTTCACTGTCCATGGTGGAGTAAAAAAAAATTGGGAGGGATGTAGTAGTTCTGTTGTGTGCCTCAGATGCCAAAAATCAAGAACCAAAAAATCAATCAAGACACAATTCGAGTTGTTACGATTTTTCTTATCTTTTCTGATGGTTTATTCAATGGTTTCTGATAGTTTTAAGATCGAGTCGCAACCCACCTGTAAAAGCCAATTCAGACTAGCCGTTCTCGGTTACGATTCACCGGTCCGGTTCGGTTTTCGATTAATCTAGGCTGCTCACACTATCCCGATTCGGTTCTACGATTATTCTCGGTGCGCATGCGCAATTTCGAAATATGATTTGACGTTTGATGTGTAGTTAAACGTCAACAAAAACAAGTGGCTAGTCACGTGACTCCAGCAAGCGTTCTCATTGGCTACGGTTGCGAACGGTCCAGTTGAAATTAGAGTTGAACCTAAACGCTCGAACCGAACCGCAATCGGGAACGACTACGCCCTGATTGGTGGAGCTCCCAACAGGACCGGTGAATCGTAACCGAGAACGGCTAGTCTGAATTGGCTTTAACCCTTCCGCGACCCACTGGTTGGGAACCGCTGCTTTAGATTTGGACAAGTGAGGTCACGAGGCTTATGATCCCCTCGGGCCTTGTCACACAACGTCATACTTCGTCGACCCCCTCCCTCGTCTAAACATGTGACGTAATTTATGGATGGCCCCTTTCGAACAATTGAATGCAGCAATGCGAGTGTGTTTTGTTTTTAGGTATCGTTAGGAGTATCGACCCTTCTCATGTATGTACCTACTTGGCTAGCTGCTTGTCATCAAAGCGGTTCACTTATTTTATTGTCGAAAGCGATTTGGTTCGCTCACGAACTAAAAAAAGTCCCGAAATAAAACAAAAACAACATTAGTTTCTTAATAACATTCTTTAATTTGTAATTATTGTTCAGTACTTTGTGTTTCAACAAGGATTTGTGCATCAAACCCGTGAAATATACACTTTTTTTTATACATAAAACAAAAATTGAGTATTTTATGGATGGACGAATATGTTAAGGAATTCGTTTACCATGTATTATTGCATTTGTTAAGCGTTCAATTGTTTTAGATTGTAATCGATACGTTCAATTGTTTTAAACATTATTATCGATATAATAATGGTTCATTACGGTTACAATTGCGTAAGTTTCTTAATATAGAAATACAGTGAAACCTGAGTGAGTGAGAACTCGGTAAACAAGAAAACTCTCTAAGCGAGAGTAACTGCCAGTTATAAAACTCGCCACAGTTCTAGAAAGGTTCTAAAGTTAGTCATAAACAGCGTCGCAAATGCATATTTTAAAGCCGTACTGGTTGTTACCAGTTACCGGCACAGAACGTGCGCTCGTCGGTGATTGGTTTTCGCTGGTTGTCTTGTCAATTGTCGCTTTCCTACTTTAAAGTACAGTCCAGTACGCTATTGTAAGTTGTTTCTTTGATTGTTAATTGATCAAGATGCCTAATACAGTTTTGCATAGACAAGCACGAAAAATATTTTTTTGGATGACTTTATGCAAGGAATTAGACCTTTAGATTAAAGAAAAATTAAAAATAATAATATAGCGCGAGTTTGTAGTTTTTCAACCGACTATACCTGCCCAATCCTCCATTTGCATCTAACTTCAGAACCTTTTAGAACCGTGGCGCGTATTATACCGTCTTTGTAACCCTCTAAGATCTCTATAAGTGAAAAACAGAAACCTCTATCATAAGAGGAAGACGTTTTTCCCTCATGGACCTCTATAACTGAGACTACTACTTGCCTGTACCTCTATAAGCGATAGTCGAATGTATTAAATAGTTTTAAATGCACTGACGACACTTCACAAGTTTTGAATAACATATTTGGTAGTGGATAAAAGAAGTTGAGTAGGGTAAACTACTAGTCATTGGACAGAACACATTTTCATTAGCTATAATAAGAATAAGAATGATACTAAAGCAGATTTGAATGACTCACAAAATGAGTCATTCAAATCTGCTTTAGTATTCTAATGAAAATGTGTTCTGTACAATGACTAGTAGTTTACCCTACATATTTTGTTTGCTGCGTATCGACAATTCTATGATAAAATAGAACGTGATCATTCGTGTCTTGCGTGCACCGTTATTCAATTGTTTTAGCAAAATCATAGTTATAATGCCTTTTTGGAGCAGACAATGACAAAATAGTAAAATATTAAACCTTACTTTTAAGTATTTTAATATTATTTAAAAATACTAAAAGTTAAGTTTTGTTTTTCGATAAAGTATGTTTAAACACTTTGCTTATGCAATAATACATTGACAAAGAATTTCTTCACAAACAATAATAATTAAAAAAATAAAATACGCTTCTAAATCATCGCTGTTTTCCCGTTAGTAACCACAAATTAAAACATCATTAATATGTCCCACGGAACGGTACATACGAAATACATATGAGTTATTAACTCAACTCGCTTGTGATTTGTGTTGCCGAGCGTCTATAATTAACGAAGTGTATATCAGTGATGTGAACCGGTTTTAGAAGAACCTAAAAACGGTTATCCGTAAGTGTATTAATTATAGATTTACCGATTTGAAAGATTCCTTCACTGTTTACTCCTGAGTAATGTAGACCAGTGGTTCTCAACCTTTTTCAACTGGCGACCCACCTTATTGGAATACCTCCATGGTCCATCGGTCCATAGTGGAGGGATGTAGTGATTCTGTTGTCTGCCCCAGATGCCAAAAATCAAGAACTAAGAAAACAGTCAGAATACAATTCGATTTGCTTCGATTTTTTTATGTTTTCTAATGGTTTCTGATAGTTTTAAGATCGAGTCGCGACCCACATGTAACCCTTCCGCGACCCACCGGTTGAGAACCGCTGATATAGACTACATATTTTTACGCTACTACAAAATGGGGATTGATGATCCCGCATACGATTTCCGAACCAAATTCATGTTAGTCAGACTATAAAAATCGGTATGAAGAATCTAAACACATAAATCATTTTAGTACCATCGTGGGCAAATAAATTGATATGTTAGAATTGTTGTTGATACAGCAGATATCTAAATTTGGGCGCGTAAAATACTTTCAAGCTGCCAATGTCTAAATTCATTTAATTACTTTCTTCTATTAAATAAATACAGTCAAAACTGTTTACAACGACATCGTTTAGAACAACATACCGGTTATATTGACCAAAATCATAGGTCCCAGCTGAATGCTATATGACCACCTTATAAAAAACACTGCTTTTTATGAGATTGCTTATTACGACATACCGCATTAAGCGACTACATTTAATGTAATATCTTCATATCTTTGGAGAATTATATCTGTTAGAACGACCAGCTTGTATTGTGAACAAAATTCGTACGCAACGAAGTGTTCCAAACAGACTAAAATTACAGACTTTATGAATACAGAAAAATGATAATGATAATGTGAATATTATTCCTATTAATATCTATGGATTTATATGTACCTACACATTCAATAATACTACATACTTAATAAACAATTACTTCGTACCTCGAAAACATCACCGGTTGTTACGACTATTGGTTTTTAAAATCGTTTGATGTCGTTATAACAGATTTTGACTGTAACAATTATCAATTTATAAATTTGTCATATTGTTACAAATTAAAATAATGAATTTTTACGACTATTAGAAGAATTAAGCAAACAGAAAAATTCGAACACTGCTTTGACTCATTTAGTTTTGTTCGAACATCCTTAATACAACTTCTAAACGCGCGTTAACTTCGTCCTATTGTTGCGCCTGACTGCTGTGGTTGCTACAAACATGGCGCTCGCAACGGCTACGTGCGAATTAGTTTTTCGACTGATTCACCTGATGTTTCTTTAAACTGTGTTTCTATTATTAAACGAAAAACGGGAAAACAGCTTCATAATTCCAAACATTAATGTTTGCATTTTTTATTATTGTACAAACTATTGAGCAGCTAAAAATTATTCAGAGTATTAAATTACCTGATATGTATTTCGCTTTTATTTGAGGTTAAGTTTATTAAGCAATGTTGGTTTTTAGGGTTCCGTACTTCCAATGAAAAAATTATAATAAGCCTCGCCCTCATAAGCTCACATGAGAAGTTTAACTTCTTTAGTTTTTAATATTATTCTCAAGTTTTTTTTATGTGAAACTAATTAATATTTACAGCTACTTAGCAACACACTGTAAACTTCTGTCCTTGTCAGTTTTATGTAATTTAGGAGACAAACTAACTTCTCCTTTCGGGAACAATTCTACTTTCCCTCGATTTCTTACTTTTTTAAAACAGATACGTCGCTAAAGAAGTTAAACAGAGTTCTTACAAAGTTATTCTCGTGTCTGTCACAGTTTTAATCTACCTGACGAAAAAAGTTGAAATTTGGTACATTGTGACAGAGTAACAAAACGAATTCAGAAAATTAATTTTTTTAAGTGCATTATGTGACGTATTAAATGAAAGGGTTCATAACGAGACATACCAATATATTTTTTGTATAGTTTTAAAATCCATAGTTTAAAAAGATATTTAAAAAAATTCACAAATATTCCAATAATGCCCCCTCTCCCCTATCGTCGAAACTATTGAGCTTAATAAAAATAAAAGAATAGTTACTTCTTACCACAACAGATTTATTCAGTGGATGTACATTTCGAGAGCTAAGCTCCCATCTTCAGCAAAACTGAAGATTATGGGAGCTTAGCTCTCGAAATGTACATCCACTGAATAAATCTGTTGTGGTAAGAAGTACAGTAAAACCTGTACAAATGACCACCTTTGTAATTTGACCACCTCTCTACATTGACCAGTATTTCTAGGAACCGGCTTAATTACACTTACCACCTTTCATTCTCTGTACATTGACCACCTGCATACAATGACCACTCTTATCGAGAACCGTAAGTGGTCAGTGTACACAGGTTTTACTGTACTATTCTTTTATTTTTATTGTTCCAACCACAGTGCTCTTAATATTTACATTGAGTTTAAAATTTTGAAAAATGTAGAGAATATAGGGCCATACTTTACAGGAAATTCTAAACGAAAATCCGAAGTCTTAAAGTTCTGACGGAAAACGGAATAGTACGGAACCCTCCCCACGCGAGTTCGACTCGCACTTGACCAGTTTTTTTTTATAATAGTGGATGGCCTGACTTGTTTTAGCCAATAACGATCTGCTGTCAAACATTAAAAATTGGAATTTTTACGATTACAACACAAAAAAGAAAAACGTAATATCAGTAAAATGAGTTAACGAATTATAAAATAAACTTTCATAATTACAATTTTACAATAGAAAATATTTTTTTTTATTTTGATATATAAGCAAAAGATATTATTTTCTTAAAGTTTAAGTGCACTCATTTTATTATTGGTCAATACAAAAAGACATTAATAAAAAAATGCAAATATTAACAAATCAGTCAGCATTGCAAATATAATATATTTTTAGTAGTGATCCAACGATTACAATTAACAACCCCAATAATCGTACAATTATGATTGTAGATGAGTTAAAGATATAATGAAAAATAATCTTTATTCATCTTTAAAGTTCAATTCCAGATATATGTTATAATAGAAAACAATATCACGGGTAATTGGAATACAAATAAATCAATCTAAACACTCATTGATTGCAACGTTTCGTCTTTATTTAATTAAGACTTTTTCAAGCTTCTCAATATGTTTAAATGATAATTAAACTATGATATAATAAGCAATTTCGCATTACAAAAAACAATTAAAAATTTTCTACAATTTTCAATTTTTAATTGTTTTTTGTAATGCGAAATTGCTTATTATATCATAGTTTAATTATCATTTAAACATATTGAGAAGCTTGAAAAAGTCTTAATTAAATAAAGACGAAACGTTGCAATCAATGAGTGTTTAAATTGATTTATTTTTATTCCAATTACCCGTGATATTGTTTTCTATTCTAATCTTTATTGGTTGATGCGTTCGCAAAATATTCCTAAATATCTCTAAACTCTTTCCTTCCAGTATGCGACATTTTTTCCCGAAAACGCAAATTCAACAAAGAAATGAACAACTAAAAACGTTAAACTATAACACTAAACAAGTCAAGATTACTAGAATACTAGTAGATTGGGCGTAGATTGGTCACGTCTGTGATTGGTTGAGTCGATTGCTTACGTCATCGATTCCCATGGCTTGATTATTCAAATATGTTTAGCCCAACTGTTTGGAAAAACACTCTACAAGCCTACTTCCCCCGCCCTCTCTCGCGTCTCTCCTAGACACAGCTTCAACAATGCTAACGTCCAATTGAGCTTAAGGTAGTACCCTCGCGACAGTACTAGTAAAAAGTTTATGCTAGTTTATGCAGTAGTTGAGAGTTGTTATTAACAAGCCCAATAATTTTTGCAGATTCTGTACTAATTTCAGCCAATCCCGAGCGAGAAATCTGGCAACACTGTCGGAGCGTTAAAATATTTTATAGTACACTGTAAAAATTGAGGTCGATTACATGTATAATCCGCTGGTCCATATAATGTCAGCGATTATTCTGGTAATCGTATACACTATATGGAATGCTACACGTTTTCCTGTAAATTTACATATAAGTAGTTGTGTAGTCCACATTAAATACAAATATGTAGTATTTTAAACAAAAAAATGCAATTTTTCAAAAAATATGCGTAAAATTCCCTAACCCATACCCTACAATTTTACATATGTTAATGTAATATTTGTGTAAAATAATACATATTTAAATGTAAAATTACATACAAGAAGATTTTTGAATATAATTTTTATACTCAGTACTAGACATTTTGTACAGTGTATGTATGCATTTATAACTTGTTTGACGTGTTAGATAAATATGCGTTGTTGCCAGATCGTTTATCGTATAACCTTTCCTGTGCTGGAATCTGGTAAATTTTCCATTATTATTTATAAAAAATCTCTGAAACTGTGTTGTAACTGTTAATGAGACTACTTTTAAAAAATTGTTTGATTGTTAGTTCACGTTACTTTAGTTTTTTAAAAACATCCTAAGAAAAGTTTCTGAGATACAAAAATATTTGTTGGTAAATTTTTCGATATACCGTATACCGTAATGTATAAGAGCCTCAAAAACTCGAACTTTGGAATTTAATATCTCTGAAACTGTGTTGTTCAAAAATTTCATTCTGCGCCAATCGATGCAGAATTACATAAACATTATTCTGGCTAAATTTAAACAAATCCTAAGAAAACGGGTTTGGCGAGGGTACTACCTTAAGAGGAAACATGGTCACGTCTGTGATTGGTTGCCCATGGCTTGGTTATTCAAGTATGTTTATTCCAACTGTTTGGAAAAAGACTCCACAAGCCTACTTCCCCCGTCCTCTCACGCGTCTCGTCAAGTAACACCTTCAACAATGCTAACGTCCAACCTTAGTTTCTAGTAATTTTGCTAACAAGTAACATACTAGCACCTATTCACAAACACACATCCGCTGTAGTCGCCGGAACGCGTGTCTGACAATAATCATAGATTACGATTAATCGTAATCGTTGCATCACTAGTTTTTAGTACGGAGTCTTAAGTGGGAGCACGCAATTTCCCCAATTTTTTTCAGTAATCATCGGACTCAATTTTTCCGTAATACAAAATCTAACTAACGACTCCGTAATTTTTTTTTTTGTATATTTTAAAATGAATGAACATTTTTTACACTCGATAAATTTTTCACACTAGCAAAATTATTTCACACCCGTTTTATTAGATAAATCAATTAAACACCTCTGCTTTTTAAACTAAGTGGTAATAAACTTCAGTATATAAAAAGTCTTGCAAACGGATATTCAGAAGTAAATTATTTATTAGTCATATCCTATTTTTAGACGTAAATAATAATATATAATATATATATAATTTTACAAGTTTTGGAAGTCATGTTTTGCAGCAAAAGATATTTGAATTTGTCGCAGTACAAGACCTCGTGAGGTAACGCAGTAAAACTTTTTTAAACAACGCACATCACTCGGACGATTTGTAAAAAAAAACGAACAAAAAAAAAACAGCGAATCCATTTTAAAATAATGTTTATGGAGACTCACGGTTAGGTGAATAGTCCATATTAACAATCACTTGCACCACATATCCCGGCTGGATTTTAGCTTCTTCGACGTGCAATTTATCACCTAACAATTTGCCTCCGAAGAACCATCGCTGTCGAGTTGATTCAACACCTTCTTGATTCTGAAATTAATTACATTCTTTTTGTCGAGAACGATACAGTGATTTTTAAGTTGATTCTTTTTTTTTAACAGCGTGTAGAAAATCAACAGACGAACAAATGTTTCAAG
The DNA here is from genome assembly GCA_034508555.1 of Venustoraphidia nigricollis. NCBI lineage: Eukaryota > Metazoa > Arthropoda > Insecta > Raphidioptera > Raphidiidae > Venustoraphidia > Venustoraphidia nigricollis. The sequence continues at coordinate 1,153,696 of JAVRKA010000091.1, read as the reverse complement.
TAACTTTTTTATTAAAACTCAAAATTAAGGTAGTTGTTGTGGTTAAGGCACACCGTCAGAAAATTCTTAATTTTTGCATACTTATTAAGGACATGATAATACAATTACCCTGAAAATTTGAAGTCGATCGACCATATATAATCCGAGATAAATTCAATTAAAAATTGGATAATTAACATTGATTGTATACGATCTCTGTAGTTCTGAACCAATTTCTTATTTATAAAAAAAGAACTGTCAGAAACTTTCCAAAAACTGACAGTCTTTCAATGCATTTGTTATGAGTTTAAAAAAAAATAAGAAAAATTTTTGACCGTCTAATTATTTATAAATAACGGTTTAAAGTTCAACAATTTATAGAAAAGTATACATGCATATGAATATTGTATGGATTACGTTTCCACGAGTACAGTCTTGCGCACAAATTACGGATCACTTAGCTACAAGCTAGTATACTTTTGTGGCGCGTATAATCTATAACTTTTTGACAATATTGTACCACGACAACTACCTTAAGAGAGAAGCAGGCTTTCAAAGTTTAATTACATTTTTTTAAATTTTGAGGTCGGTTCTGGCGTTATGTCACTATGGAAATATGCTATGTCATTATCAAATATTTTGGCCAGTGGCGTAGCCACAGTGCAAAAATGAAATTGAAGCCCTATTTTCAAAATTAAATGAAAAGTATTAATAATAGAGATCAAGTTTCAAGAGTTGACATTTTGTTGGGAAATTTCCTCCTTTTTAGGAATCTTTTTTTAAATTTTCATTAGCATTAATAGTGTTCGCATTGTTTGCAAAAAATTAGACCCCTTTTTTGGGATTCTTTAATTGTTAATAACTTTTGCAAATGTTTATGTGCGGGTTTGAAACTTTTGCACATTTTTCTAGAGGTGATTACGAATCCACGTAGCAAAAATTAACACGTTTTCCAACTTGCGAACCAGACTTTCATAGGGAGGGGTCCCGATTTTTGTGACGTTTTGTTAAGTAGGGGTTGCAAAAAATGTGGCACAGCGTGGTAAAGGACAAGGTGGGGTCAAAAATGAGTGAATTTCGCGTGACGTATGGCCTTTAGGTCTAAAATTGACAAAAAAATTAAAGTTGTTACCTGAAGTTTCTTTTTACACATGCCAACTGTATCTGACGAGTAAACGGTCAATTTAACATCACTGCAAGTATGAGAGAGACGTAGTTTCAGCGTTACTTCTGTGCCTCCATCGACGGGCTCCGAACATTCAGCGGGCGAATCCCGACCGCTGTCCTCTTTGACAATATTAATAGGATATGATAAACAATAGATCGGTACTTGATATCTTGTCCCGAGTTCATCGTAACATTCCATCAAATAACCGTTGGGTACTGAAATGTTGGCTCCGTCCAATATAGCTTGAGCTAATTCGAAATCTAAAGCCTCCGCTGCTACCGCAGCCGCTCGTAACGCATCCCATATTTCTTTACGGCCATCGAATGCCGGGGCAGTGTCCCAAAATTCATCTCGCTTGCTACGTAATTGACCTTCTGTTAATGGCACATCAGATTTCCAGCGTATTGTTTCATGGCACAAAGGGTGATTTTTTCTTGTACTACCTATTATAACGCGTCAAGATTTGATTAAAAGAAAACTGCGTGCCAATTCGACTTAAAATTGAAACTCAGAAGCTCCAAAAAGTTAAAAAATGGAGTGTATGATGGCCAGGGAGTGGCTAATATTTAAGTATATATTTCCTGAAAGTGCATTTCCATCGCTTAGCGATCTACTAAAAGCTTAAAACACTAGCGGTTTCGAATAGATTTTATTTCATATCTATGCTTTGACCCATATTAAACAACAGTCCAAGGTTATTCTGACATTTAGCATACCTGAATTTGGTCTTGAAATACTTCCCGAAGAATCGTCTATAGCACCACTTCTGCTGCGGGTTATTCCTATGCACCCACCCATTCTGTATTTCCAAAAGAAAGCGGCATTGCACGAATATTTAACTTGAAAAATTTACAAACAAACCTTGCCATTTTCCGACCATCATCAAATTGTATTGGTTGATTTTTACGAGATGATTGATGGTTTACGGTGGTCATAAATCGCCAGAGGGCAATGTTAGTGCATGTCTGACATATTGAAACGAAATATGGTCGAAAAATTAATCGCTAAAAACTGATCGATTAACATCACCGAAGACTAACATATCTTGACGATTTGCTTATCGAAAACTTCAACGTTCTAACTATAGACAGATCAGAGGTCTCCAAACTTTTTTGTCTCGTAAACCATTTGGCATGTTTTACGGTTTTGGCTAGACCTCTTGCTTACCTGATATTGATTTTTTGCAAATTCATTAACTAGCTAAAGAGTAGACACCGGCTACAATTTACTACGGAAAGATATTTTTTTTTACAAAATTAAACCTTACACGCAGAGACAATAAAAAAGTACGCGGGCGGAGCTGCGGGAAACTGCTAGTTTATAATTCTTAAACAGTTTCACATATCAGAAAATATACTTAAATGTTAATATGATTCTTCATGACGTTTCATGAAAATTTATGTTTTTAAAATTTTCACTTCAAGTAAATAGTTTCTATATGTGTATGTGGATTCTTTCGTTCATGGAATGCCAAAATGGAAGTCACGACCTTATTACATGAGATTCACTATAGTTGACCCCCATTTTTCATTTCATGGGTCCCTAATTTTTTTTTCTCACTGACATGGACCTCTGGCAAGTTGTAATCGATCCCCGGGGGTCGATATGAATCACTTTGGGAATCACTGGTATAGTCTAAAATAGCGTCAAACGAAGATGGCATTGCTGTTCCAAATTGAATTTAAAATTTATTTATCGCCACGGTAACTACCTATATTGAGATCTATTTTATAAACAAAAAATTAATAAATAAAGAGCAAACAAAATCTTATGGAAAAATGTGTAAACAGAAGCTATTACAACAATCAAAACATTCAAAAAAGCGATACGAAGAAATAATTAATCAAATATCTCCTGCTGGACATAACTAGTACTGGAAAATCTTGAAATTTTGCAACAATAGCACCCAAACACCCTTAAGAGATTATCCTTACCTATGTTTTCTATATTTCTGACCGCGAAGTATCTATACTTCATGGATTTGACAATCTGTTAATCTGTACCTGTATGCTATACTCCTATATCCAAACAAAAATGTGATTTTTTTGTAAATAAACAAGGCAATCAACAAGTTGGAGTTTTATAGATAAGACAATTAAACAATAAATAATTATTCAAACCACGACACAAAATAATACTGCGTCTTTTTTTACAAATGAGGCAATGATTTTAAGTATGTGACATTGCACCAATTCTGTAAGATAAATTCAGATAAAAGTAGTAACCTAAATTATACACATTTGTTATTTAGAAAAAAATCGTTTTTTACAATTAGCTTAGCTGAAAATGATCCCTTATACTAAACAGCTGTGTTGCAATTATGTTAGGTAAGATTTAAAAGAAAGCATATGCCGTATTCTATTTGAATTTGTGTTTTATGTTCCTAAATATATTTTGTAGATGGTCTCCTCTTTTATTTAATATAAATAATCCAATACACATTAGGCAGCAATTATTTCAAACTCAGCCACCAAAAAAACATTCTGAGACACTTCCAGTTTTCAAGATATTTGGATGTGTTGCTGGGTTTTCTCTGATATCATTTCTTTCTTTGAAGTACATCAAAGGTGCGTTTTTTATTTTACAGGATAGTTTTTATAAATTTAAATATTGATCTATTTTTATGTTCAAAACGGGATTATTTGTGTTCCATTAATAGAACAGTAAATTCTGAACAAAATGACACCTAAATCACTTCATTCTGATTTCAAATAAGTACAAAAATAATTTTTCAAATATTTATCTAATCGCCGCCCGCTGAACTGCGTTTTTTTCTCTTATGAAGTCTGACGTCACAAATTAATGGGCATGCAAACTGTAACGAAAAATACTGTTTTGTACCTATGTAAACTTAGTAAGCTAGATAACTATGGAAACGAACACTGAATCTCATTGTTTTTGATTGCCATTGTCAATCAGATGGTTTGTTTAGGAAACTCACATTTCAATAAATTATTGCACTTTAACTAATTATTGTTCAATTTATCTCGTACTATTGAAACGAAACTTGGCAGCGACAACAGTAGTGGAGCCTTAGGCTTCACTGTGTGTAACTCGGCAACGACAACAGTAGTGAAGCATTCAGCTCCATCATATTACTATCTTACCTCATAAGGCTGCGCCCCAAGCGGTATCAACAATGGTAGTGGAGCCATCGGCTCCGCCGTGTTGAACTCGGCAGCGACAATAATAGTGGAGTCCAAAACTGTCCTAAAATACAGCCTATGTTAACTCTCTGATAATAGAGTTTTCTATTGGTGAAAGAATTTTATGGATTTAGTAGTTTTTGAGTTTATTCGGAACAAACAATCAAATTGTTCTCTTTAGAATATTAGTATTGATTAATTGACCTATATTTTTGTGTTATGTAATCAAATTGCGGCAGAAAATTCATACAATTATCTTATAGGCCTATTCCGTAACTACGACATAAAAGTTACCAATAAACTGATTGATTGATTGAGTGTACCTTAGAAACAAGAATATTTTTAGATCATAAATCAAGTTACAAACCCCGTTCTCAATGAATCAGTTAAATTAGGATTTTTTAAATCTGTTATAAAAAAAAATCTAAAATATTGATTGCTACTAGACCCAGATAATCCTGACGTAAAATTTTTGATATCGATGTAAAGTTAAATAATTGTATTGTTTCAGAAAAAAATGAAAACGCAATTACTTGTGCCTCTGCTGAAAAGCAGAAACATGACCCTGTTGGGGAACACATTCCATCTTTGCCTGAATACACAATGGAAGAAGTTGCTAAGCATAATGAAAAGTAAGTTCTATAAGAATAGTCTTTTACAAGGGCAGAACGTTAATATTTCTGCACTACCGAGGACATCATGTCGCGTAGTTCAGAAATCTTCTGCCTGTGTGGTGTATACTATTTTTCTTTATACCCGGTCGAAAGTGCGTTTATTATCAACATTTTTAGTTATTCATCCATCTTTTTTTCTTTGATTAATTTTTACTTAAGGTAGTTGTCGTGATTAAGGCACACCGTCAGAAAATTCTTAATTTTTGTATACTTATTAAGGACATGATAATACAATTACCCTGAAAATTTGAAGTCGATCGACCGTATATAATCAGAGATAAATTCAATTAAAAATTGGATAATTAACATTGATTGTATACGATCTCTGTAGTTCTGAACCAGTTTCTTATTTATAAAAAAAGAACTAACTGTCAGAAACTGACAGTCTTTCAATGCATTTGTTATGAGTTTAAAATAAAATAAGAAATTTTTTTTGACCGTCTAATTATTTATAAATAACGGTTTAAAGCTCAACAATTTATAGAAAAGTATACATGCATATGAATACTGTATGGATTACGTTTCCACGGGTACAGTCTTGCGTACAAATTATGGATCACTTAGCTACGAGCTAGTATACTTTTGTGGCGCGTATAATCTAACTTTTTGACAATATTGTACCACGACAACTACCTTAATAACGCTGTTTAACATTTATTCACCATTATATAAAAATACTAATAACTTTCAAGTGAACAATTTATCATTTGAGTATCTCGTTAAGAATTTATTCCAATAATTAAAGTGGATAGTCTAAAATGAAAAACTCGGTATACGTTTAGCAAAAAAACTAAAACACCGTTTTGGTACTGATAAAAAGCGCTCTAGGATGTTACAGAGACTTGATTCCGAAACTTTTTCAAACCCAATTCCATATCCGAAATAATTATAACGGATATTAAACGTCAAAAGCAACAAACACTTGACGAAAACGTTTTGTTGCAGACCGCAGAAAGTATGGGTTACATATAAACGGGGTGTTTATGATATAACATCTTTCATAGACCAACATCCCGGAGGCGACGCAATCACTTTAGCCGCTGGAGGCTCAATAGAACCATTTTGGTTACTGTACGCGGCGCATAATGATTCTGCTGTGTTGGCCCTCCTGGAGACCATGCGCATTGGTATATGCTGTTATTTTGCTTTATGACTAAGACCGTGTTCGTTGGCATATTTTTGGTCCATGTGCGCATGCGCTTTCATGCAAATGCGTCCAATTTTATTTTCTGCGCAATAAATAAAATTGGAGATATTTGCATGAAAGCGCATGCGCACATGGACCAAAAATATACCAACGAACACGGCGTAACTAAAATACGATGCTTGTTTTCGTACTAGTTTGCTTGATCAGAGTTCTGATGCATGTTACGCTGCTGAATAGTGACGTCATTGGTATCTCTGCTGCTTGCCGGTTAACTATATTTGTTAACATAAAAAAGTTTTTTGTGAAAGTGACGGAGTCAAAAATTACGAAGCCTAAGATTATTAAATTAACTTTAGAGCAAATAATTATTTTAACTGACGCATTAACCACTCCTGACGTTTTTCTAACAAGGAGATTCTTATCCTTAGCTTCTATTATCTATAGTCGGTCATAACTAATAGCTAGAATAGGGATGTTGACTATTTTTGGGAAAGTGTTTTAAATCGTGCATAAGTACCTAATATTGCCACAAATATTTATTATTTTTATTTAAATACAACTCAAGCCTTAAAAATCATGTATTTTAAATCCCGTTTCAAATTTCGGTTCAAAACGCCAATACTAGTCGCGTGACGTCACCTGTTCATACCAAAGGAGGCTCAAAAGTTACCATCCTATAGATGCGTATTCTGTGCTCATAAACGTTAGTAAACTGAGGTGATGAAAAGTTGTTTCATAGTCGTTGCTATAGTTACATGTAATTTGACGTTTCCTATAAACAAATAATAATAAATTCCACACTAAATATTAACCAAACAATGAAGTTTTTTTGACAGCGGCTGAACATATGACGTCATGCGCTCTGATTGGTGTCTGTTGTCACGTGACTTGAGAGTGATTTTATTAGGTTCTATTTATTAAATATTAATTAAATTCCTTAAAAATAAGGAAAAATATAGTGTTTTTTAGTATTTCTATCATAGAAACTACTACTTTTCGTTAAAATTATGTTTTTATTTGAATACAGTCAACATCCCTATTATCTAGATCTTGTGATTCATTGACTTTAAGTATTAGCTATATCAGAACTTAACGTGATTTTTGTGTCGAAAATCTGTTTAGTTTTTAGGAAACTTATCGGCAGAAGAAGTTCACAGCGCTACAAATGATATGTATGATCCTTACGCTGATGAACCGCGGAGACATCCAGTGTTAAAACCTAGAAGCACAAAGCCGTTTAATGCAGAACCACCACCGTCCCTGCTTGTTGATAGTTTTGTTACACCAAGGTATGCTGCTTTTGTCAGTGCCAATACAGTGAATTTGTTTTATAAACGCTTGACAACTGAGACCCATAATCTATCTTATTGAAGTAAAACTTCTTTCTGTGACGTTTAAGGTAGTTGTCGTGGTTAAGGCACACCGTCAGAAAATTCTTAATTTTTGTTTACTTATTAATGCCATGATAATACAATTACCGTGAAAATTTGAAGTCGGTCGACCAAAAACTGACAGTCTTTTAATGCATTTGTTAGGAGTTTAAAAAAAAAAAACCCGGGTCGCAGTGCCAAAACCCTGCCGACAATATAGTGTATTTGCTTGTAGAGGGCCGTGTGGTTTTATACTTTTATTATGTGAAATTAAGTTTGTTTTTGGGCAAAATAAAAAATTTAACCCCTTAATACACCCCTTAAAATAACATTTTTTTCTTAATTGTAATATTATTATCAATCTAACGTCTACACCGAATTAAATACACCCTTCAATAAATAAGTCACTATCTCCAAACTAGTGTTTTCATAAAATTTGTAAATCCGGTCCTGTCGGGCCGATTTTAATAAAATTTTGGGAATACCTTTTAATTACTACCAGAAGGTTAAATTTCAATTTTGAAACGATTCGGAGAATTTTTTCGGTATTTTGGGGCCCAAAAACATTTTTCAACCCCTAAAAACTACCCTTAAAATGGCCCGATTAGGCCCATTTTAAATAGGCTTCTTGCGGTGATGCATTTCAACACGTGGGCCAAATTTCGTTGAAATCAATTAACTCTTTCGAAAGTTATTGCCCGCACACATATATATATATATATACGTATATATATATATATATGTGTAGCAGTATCATTGGGAGCCTAGTTCAAAACTGCATTCAAACTACGTGAAACTAATTAGTAAACATTATATTAAGAGCAAATTAATATGCATCAATAGATTTTAAAGTTATTTCACTTTAATGATATATTGTTGAGTTTGGGAGCTCTAAAATCGAGAACTGCATTACCGGCATTGTTCAAAATGAAAGCTCCCGTACTTTACAATAGATAACCCATAATAGTTAAAAAAATATTTTTATGTTCAAAAGATTAATAATCATTAATTATATATAAAAGCTGTTTATACTACCAACACCCACACCTTTTGTAGGCATTAGATTCATAATAAACAGTTGAGTATCTGCCACTATAACCGTGTTTTCATAAAAAAAGAAATATCTACAATAAGACATTACATCTATTGTTGCAATTTTTAATTAACTTTTTAAGCGCACATTTGTAATTTTATTCAAAGCTAACATCTGACAGAAGAATCTGCTTCTTATAAAAGGCTTATTTATGAAAAAATAAAGCAAATTGGCAGTTTAATAAGATTAATAAATGTTGAAAAAACCTACATAAATTTTATAATAGGAAATTGACAATCCTGTCAAAGTTTCAATGATTTGATTAAAAAATGTATATTATACTGGGAATTTCATTTAATTAAGACGCAATATATACATGAGTTTTGTTGATATAGTAATCATGGAAACCAAAAACTCATTATAGAAAATCGTTCCACAAAAAATTGCAACAAACGATTTTCTATAATGCATTTTTGATTTCCGTAGTTACCATATTATCTATAGTGAATTTCATTTAAAACGTATGGTAGAAAATATTATTGCTACTGTAAAAGGAAATATGAAAACAACAATTAATGAAAACTTTTATATATTACCAAGTTTTATTTTGACATTCAATTAACAAACACTTATTAATATTATTATCTTAGAATTCTTTATAGTCGGACAGATGAGACTAAAAATATACCAGTATTGTGCACTTTCTGATAAGCGATACAATAGATATAATTTGTATTAATATCTACATCTTTTAACAATATAAAGCAGCTCAAATTTAGTGGTTTTATCGTTCAGTGCACAATTATCTCTTTCGCCCCACTATTATAATATTTTATTAGCTAATTATCCTATAAAACAGAAGACTTAAGTTTTTTAAACGTCGCCAAGTTATATTGCCTTAACAAAAACTGGCAGATAGTAGGTCGTCGTTTCACCTCTGTTCAGTGAGATCAAGAAAGCCATGGCGTCAATCCGATCCTGAAATAGTATGAAATTCATTATTATACAATTTATTATTTAAAGGCATTGTAGGACAAAAACCCGAAGGCAGAGTTTATCAGTTCCGATAAAACCACCTCCGCTGTTACGAAGCCGTAAGTCATAGTAAAAAAAAAAATAGAGCACATAAAGTGTGCAAAGTTCTGAACACAGTGGCATCGATTTTTTTCAAATCGGTTCATAAATGTAGGAAATATACAGTAAGATATAAAAAAATACTCTTTCTGAAATCAGTTGAAAACGGCTACACCAATTTTTTAAAAAATTTCAGAGCACCCAATGGGGAACGCTTTGAACAAATTGGCGCCGGATTTTTTCAAATCACACAAAATATTTAAAGAAAGCAGGTCATACTCATTTCTGTGGCTGTTCAAATTGTCGTACATTATAATTTACTTCGTCTTTTCGGATCAGTAGCTGACTATGACAAAATATGACTGTTCGGTATACGAATATCCTAGATTAGCGGTAAATAGCTCCATCGGTTGAACCGAATCCTGTGCTGTCTATATCTGATTAATGGTTGTCTTCGTTTCAAAATATTAAAATTGTTATCGGTTACCATTTTTCCATGCGTACCCAGCGTTACGTTGACAGAAAAGCACATTCGTATCACTTTGACCAAACTTCAAAACTTGACACCCGAACAGAGACGACTTTCACATCAATACATGGCAATTTTATGCAGATTTCGACAATCATTACTAATGGGTCGCACGTTTGGATCTGAAAAAATTACACATAATAACATAAAAACAACTTATTCAGTCGAATAATTAATATTTCGCAATATTCGAAACAATTTATATGTGACAGAAGTATAAAATTACTTACGTATTTTTGTCAATGATACTTATAACTGATAACTGTTTCTTATTTGACAAATATTTCATTGTATTTTCTCTGAAATAATAAATTAATTGTATTGTAAAACCTTACGTCAGTGTAATCTAGGGTATTTCTATTCTTTCCCATAGAGAAATTCAACTAAAGTTATTTTCAGCGCGGCAGTTTAAATTCTAAATGTAGGCAACTTTTAATACTAATAACTTATTTAATTTTTACTTAATTAATAGTTTATTTGTACAGAAATGCTTGAAATTTTACACAAAAACATATTATTCTAAAATTTATGAAGACTTTGAGAATTATTATAACTTTTCGGTAACTTTGGATGAAATGAAAAAATTTTAGATTTCACAAATACGTGACATGAAATTCTTATATAGATTCGAGTGTTGCTTTTTGTAAAACACAGAAATTTTAAAACTAAATAATAGTGTTTGTACGTTTTTAAGAAATTATACAGGGTTGGACTAACGATTATTTACCTTAATATTTTTTGTATATAAAAATAATATTTCTGTACAAGCGTTTGTCAATCTATTCCGCCTAAACGGCTGAACCGATTTTGATGAAATTTTTTCTACTTATGGTCCGACCCGGTTTCGCCCGAGTGCGTTTCGGGTCCAATTTAGAATTTAAACTATCTACGGACCGACGCAAACGCACACACAAAATTTCATTACAATCGGTCCAGCAGTTTGGAGGAATAGAGTGACTGCTGTCAGTTCGTGTGTTTCTGTTTATCTGTTTGTCGGAGACACATTTTTTTTCTAAATTTAATTTTGGAAATATTTTGAAAATAAAAAAAAATCTGCTCTTTTTTTGTTCTGAAGATTTGTCAAAAGGAAATTACCAAAACAATTTTGATTGAAAATTTAATATTGAAACAGTATAAAATCGATAATGCAGCTCTGGAAAAAACTACAAACGATGCCGTGCGCTTGTCTCATTTCAGTAGGTACCTATACTGTTATGTTTACTAAAATAAATATTTGGACGGTGTTATTCAACTAGCGACTTATGTTGACTTTACAAAATGTATGAAAATGTCAGAAAATACACTATTTAGAGAATATGCATTTGGGGGAGTCGAAAGCTTTATAAATTAATGTCTTGCAGAGCGGGGCGCAGCCCCACGATGCAAGACTGTAATATGGTGGAGCCGAATGCTTCACTACTGTTGTCGCACTCGGGCGAAGCCGGGGGCCGGGCCGGGTCGCTATAACACATAAGATTTAAACAGCAAAATTAAATTGCCACGGGAAAAAGCTACATCAGATTGTTTTATCTCAATCGTGTGCGAAGTCGCGGGTACCGATTGGTAATAAATAATTAAACGTCTGTATAACCTGTCCATGTGGAACTCAACCACTGATTCAATAACGTGAATCGAAGAAATTTATTGTAAAATCACCATCTTTTTTGCATAACTCCTTCATACGACCTTTCGTATGCCTCTTGCTGTTATGGTAGGTGTTACCAAAACACCAAAATAATAGTCACAATCTAAACCAAGGGTGGCTAACCCGTGGCCCGCGGGCCGCATGCGACCTGCCTTGAATATTTTTCCGGCCTGCGAGATTCATCGCACTTTTACAAAATATATTTATTTTAAAGTTGCCTAAGTAGTGAAAATCAATGTATCAAAAAATACCTTATTTGCGCATCAAAATATATTGAAAAATTAACTGTCGAAATTATGAGAAAAAATTAGTCTTAAATACTAGTCTGAAAAAAAAAGAATTAAGCAAATTAAATAAATCCAACGCAATCAAGCACCGATTAACATATTTACATTAAAAATAAGCATTTTAAAAAATCTCACGTGAGATTAATGGTGGAGGGGGGGGGTCGAGATAAATCTCACGTCATCTTACCAAAGGGGAAGGGGGCAGGGGGGTCGAACAATCGCCAAAATCGCCTCACGTAATTAATGAATGTCCCCTTATGATGCATTTCCAAAATGGTCCTCAAGATCATTTGGGTTGACCACCCCTGATCTAAGCTGTTTTGCAGATTATAATACATATATATATGTCATATGTGCCATAATTGTTTTCGCTATTTTAACGTACCTGTTAAGAATTTGAGGGGGGCGTAAAATATTTCTGGTAATTTGACAGATGTTCTAATACAGTTGATGAATATTTGGGCAAAAAATTTTTTTGTTGCGTCACCGTCTAATGTTTTTTTAAATGGAAAATATAAGTTTCAGGGAACTTAGACTGTTCTTTTTTTATAACCTTAATAATCGTCAAAAGATTAAAAATATGTACTTAAAAGAACATAGGTATGTCTTTAAAAATTTAATAATAATTAGTTTATGTTATGATTATTAAAGATTTAAATCGAATTTTAATAAAACTTATAAAGGTACTTCTTTACTTTCGAGATATGCAACTCGATATTTTCAGCGCGGCAGTTTAAATTCTAAATGTAGGCAACTTTTAATACTAATAATTTATTTAATTTTTACTTAATTAATGGTTTATTTGTACAGAAATGCTTGAAATTTTACACAAAAACATATTATTCTAAAATTTATGAAAACTTTGAGAATTATTATAACTTTTCGGTAACTTTGGATGAAATGAAAAAATATTAGATTTCACAAATACGTGACATGAAATTCTTATATAGATTCGAGTGTTGCTTTTTGTAAAACACAGAAATTTTAAAACTAAATAATAGTGTTTGTACGTTTTTAAGAAATTATACAGGGTTGGACTAACGATTATTTACCTAATATTTTTTGTATATAAAAATAATATTTCTGTACAAGCGTTTGTCAATCTATTCCGCCTAAACGGCTGAACCGATTTTGATGAAATTTTTTCTACTTATGGTCCGACCCGGTTTCGCCCGAGTGCGTTTTGGGTCCAATTTAGAATTTAAACTATCTACGGACTCTATTCCTCCAAACTGCTGGACCGATTTTAATGAAATTTTGTGTGTGCGTTTGCGTCGGTCCGTAGATAGTTTAAATTCTAAATTGGACCCGAAACGCACTCGGGCGAAACCGGGTCGGACCATAAGTACAAAAAATTTCATCAAAATCGGTTCAGCCGTTTAGGCGGAATAGATTGACAAACGCTTGTACAGAAATATTATTTTTATATACAAAAAAATATTAAATTTTCAATCAAAATTGTTTTGGTAATTTCCTTTTGACAGATCTTCAGAACAAAAAAAGAGCAGATTTTTTTTTTGTTTTCAAAATATTTCTAAAATTAAATTTAGAAAAAAAATGTGTCTCCGACAAATTTTTTTTCTAAATTTAATTTTGGAAATATTTTGAAAACAAAAAAAAAATCTGCTCTTTTTTTGTTCTGAAGATCTGTCAAAAGGAAATTACCAAAACAATTTTGATTGAAAATTTAATATTTTTTTGTATATAAAAATAATATTTCTGTACAAGCGTTTCTCAATCTATTCCGCCTAAACGGCTGAACCGATTTTGATGAAATTTTTTGTACTTATGGTCCGACCCGGTTTCGCCCGTCATCTTACCAAAGGGGAAGGGGGGGGGGTCGAACAATCGCCAAAATCGACTCACGTAATTAATGAATGTCCCCTTATGATGCATTTCCAAAATGGTCCGTAAGATCATTTGGGTTGACCACCCCTGATCTAAACTGTTTTACAGATAATAATATGTCATATTTATTTTTGTTGTTTCTTCTGGTGCACCACTATGTATTTTATGAACATGGCTGTACTGTTAAGTTTTTATACTGTGTAAATTCTGTGGCTTGGTCGCAAAAGTGCCTAACTACAAAAACGTAGTTTTAAGGTAATTGGAGTTGAAGTTATTTTTTTCAAACTATTGTAAATCAGCGAAATTCTGTCCAAAATGTCTGATAATTGTAATACTGCTTTTTTAGCGCATATTTTTTGATTTTTTGTAAAAAAAAATAAAATTCTTAAAAAATCCAGAAGTTTTTGTCACATAGGCCCCAGAAAATGTATATGGTGTTACATAGGCCTATGCAATAGGGCACTAAAACTAGCATATAGGCCCCAAATAATGTACTTTGGCCCTTTCTTTAAATGTAGTTGCACTTAAGCCCTTTTATAAGAGGTACTTTGTATAAAAAGTAAGCGATTTTCACCTACCCTTTTTTAGATATTTGAAAATTAATAATAGTATATGATAAAATATTATTAAATAAGACAATACCGCTTAGAAAACACATATTGAGAAATTCATGGTTGTAGTTAAAATGTAAAACACTTCTACAAAAATATTGGTTTTATTCGAATAAGAATTAAAAATACAAAAATAAACAATAGTATTTATTGTAACACGAAAACCGTGCAGATGAAAATAAAATTCTTAGGACATCGTGATGACAAAATAAGTATAATTAATCTATAATTTCCAATATTAATTCTGTAGGACAAACATCGTCGTCATTTTTTGATTCATCACTCTTCAAATTTGAATAAAATAATCTGCTTTTTGGATGTATAAATGGTAATAAGCTTAAGATATCTTCCAGTTTTTTTCTTTTTGTTTCGATTCCATAACCAATGTGACACTTAGGTCTTCTTACAAAATGTACAAATCTATTTAAAAAAGGCCTATGTTAACATAGGCCACCGACAATTACCGTCACATTTTACTAAGTCGCAGTTAGCACTTTCTTGATATAAAATTATTATTACGAAAAGGGCCTAAGAGTAAATAGGCCCAATATTTAAGGGCTTATATGTCACTTAGGTTGTTTTTAAATATAGAAAAAAATTTATAAAAACACTTAGGCCCCAATATGAAGGGCCTAAAGTGAATATAAGCCTTTATTTCATTGACGTAGTCTCAGTTAGGATCTTTTTACATTTTTTATCTCGGTAAGCGTTAAAGATAATGAGATAGAACCTTTTTCATTGAAAAGAGCATGTCGACATTAGTAAGATAGGACCAATAAATCAAAAATGAAAAAAATGCACTTAGGCCCTTTTTCAATCAAGCCACAGAATTGTACTTGGTTATTTACGTATATTTAGGTTTTGATGAATGTGTTCACAGAACACGGAGATGTGTTCCTAGTTTCAGTTAAGTCAAGTCCGTCGTCGTTCATACGTGATTCTTTATTTTGTTCAATTAAAACGTTCTCTAATAATAATAATAATAAAGTAATATTACTATTTTACTTTCCTTTATAACAAAACTACGTTAACTATATCAGTTTCAAGTTACTGAAACAGTAACTGTTCGGGTGCTTGCAACCATTTGAAAATACATTTTTGCAAGGACTATCAGGGCGCTAAATGCTCCCGGTCAATTTGTAATTTAGTTCATGTCACGAAAGGAGAGGAACTAATATATCTACAAACAGAAAAGTGTACGTGTGTATGACCTATCATATGAACAAAACTTGTCCGCACAATATTAAGTGTCCAGTGTGTCTGGAAGAGATACCTCATTCCAAACTTCGCTCGGGTGTTTGTTGGAACCGACAGTGACTGTCGATAGAATTTCACTGTGCTGTCCTGTTTGCCGAACAGAAGGCGATATAATAGAACAATTATAAAAGTAAGTGTTTAACATAATATATGTACGTTATAGAACTACAGTACACTTTTAATTTACTGTTTTGTTTTCTTTTTCAGCCGTCGTTACTCTTGCTCGTTGAAAAGGCCATACTTTCATTACATAAAACAAATACAAAATGTATTACCTACGTGGTTCAATTTTGAGACCATAATCCATATTATATGTGCAAAGAAAAAGACGTGCGCATAGAAAATGGAAATATTTGTATCGTTAAATACCGTGGCGGTACACGAACAAGTGACGAAATAAACATGATTGATCCCGAAAAGAAAAAAAATGTCAACAAACATACGTCAGAATCATCTAATAATGCCGACGATTCAAATGCAAAACTTGACAATATATTTATTTCGAATGACGATGGGACAGACATTTATATTAACGATTCGCTTCCTAACATATCGTATGGTGTCGACGAAAACGAGTCTATCAACTGCAATACCGAAGTATACGCCAATGTCACCGAAAACAGATCGGACAGATTACAAGACACGAGCGCACTTGATTTACCGGATGATAAAAACCCTTCCGCTTCGAGTGACAGCGATTCACTGGATTTGGGTAAATTCTCAAAACCTTTTCTAAATAAACGAAACACGGTTCTATATTCTACAACTGCGAATTTTTATTGTTTTTAGAATTACATTTCAGGTCGCAAATTACTAGGATGTGGTCTACTCCGAAAAAAAAAAATACTTCTTCCTGCTATTAAATGTGAAACAGTTGTAAAATCGACTACTGACTTACGAAAACGAACAGCAGATCGTGTTGACGATGAATAGGAGTTACCGGTCGATGAAAACGTTTCGGCTTCCAGTGACTCAGAACTGGGTAAATTTTCAAAAGCTTTTCTAAACAAACGAAACACAAACCGATTTAATATTTTTGTATCTGTTTGATTTTCATATCTTATTGTTCACTGAAATTTTCTATTGTTTTTAGAACTAGATCTCAAACCGCAAATTATTAGAAGAACTTGGAGTGCTCCAGAGAAATTTGCGGCGAGAAAATACTTGTCTGGTTATATTCGAAATCGAAAAATCCTCCCTTTAAATGAATGCGAAATGATTGTCAAATCTGATAATAACTTACAAAAATGAACTGCAATGCAGCTTCGTTTATGGATAAATAATGAAATCAACAAACACAAATCGAAAGGTACGTACAGTATGCTTTTCATTGTAAACACTTGTTCGTGGACCCTGTGCTCATTCCCATCGGAACGTGAAACCTTCTTACCTTTTCATTGAGCATTTGGTCCTCGGTAAATTAAGTTTTGGCTGCAGTGAAACTATGCTAAATGAAATCTCACTAAGTTAAAAACTACCATAACTTTTTATAATATAACTTTTAAATAGTATATTCTTAATATTTTTTCTCTCCAGATAAGACTCGCAACACATGGTCTACACCAGAAAGGACAGTTGCGCGAAAACTTTTTGATACTGAGATAGCTACAGGAAAGGTTCCGAATTCGCAGAAATGCTTCGACACGATAACAAAGCATAGTGAATTGAAAAAACGAACTGTCGCTCATGTAAAATCCTGGGTACAAGCCGAATCGAAACGACAGAGAAAATCAGCAGTATCTCATCAGCAAAATTAATAGTCGATGCCGAGTTCAGTGTCTCGGCCGAGTACTCGTATGTAAATAAACCGTAAGCCTTGTTTACTCGTGTAAACAAGGCTTACGGTTTATTTACATATTTCGTCAACAATTGCATGTACAATATTTTAATACGTGTTTTTTTTAAATATGTTAAGACTGAAATAAGAAATACCTATTTTTGTTTTATCATTTCGTTAATAAATTTGTTTATTTCTGTTATCAAATATTAGATTTCGTTGTTAATTAGTCATAATACGCATTCCGCAATGTAGATGCTACGTCAAAATAAATAATAAATAAAAATGTATGAAAAAATTAAAGATATATTCTGTTGTCTAGTTTTTTATTAAAAAAAGCAAATATATCAATTTTACATTAAAACATAAACAGAGTAATTTACAGAATCGTTGTTGGTTTCGGGCCCTATATTTGCAGACATTGTTGAACATCCATTGTTGGATAGTACTTGAATAACCTGTGAATATGAGAACATAATTTTAATACAATACTCTCAATTATCACTGATCTATTAATACTTATTACTAAGATCGTTTCGAGTTAATTTTTTCGATGAAATTATTCGAATGGAAAGGTATTTCCATCGATATGAAAATTTTCCAATGTCAATAGATGAAAATGTTTTGCATCGTCAGTACGGACGTTTTAACGCTTGTCGACGAATCTCATGTAAATCTAATATTCGACATGGGTTTGATATGTTGTTAGAGTGAAAAGATTCAGTTTACATGATATCGGGAGCCTTGGCGATAATTTGACAAAGTAACTAGTACCGTTTAAAAAGAATTGACATAACAACGCTTTGATTATCTGGAAATAAACACTTATAAAAATAAATATTTACCTTTATTTAATGTTGTTCAAATGTTCCTTGTATATAAAAAGATCAAATTTGCGGGCAGTTTCTATAAGATGTATTACGTTCATAAACGTATCAGAATATTCAAATGTATATTTGAGTTGTCGCGTAATTTTCGTCTTTCTACGTTAATAAATGACTGAAAATAATTAAATTTATTTTTTGTGTAAATTATATTAATAATTCACTTTTTTATAGAATTATATGAATTTTACTTACATTTATTCTTGACTACTTACTTCCCTTTTCTTTATGTGTGAAACCTAACCATACTTCATTTAGAAATTTTTACGGTTTTTGACAGTAAAAAATATTATTTTATTATGAAATACCCCATACTCCAATAGATTCCTGCAAAGGTTGCATACTTTTTGTCATAAAAAACCGCTGAAATAATACTCGCAGTGACCTCTCATTTCACAAAATGGTTCTATGTAGTTTTAATTTTTATCAATAGACGTCTCAGGGTGAAGCTCCCAAAGTTGACAATCAAACGATTTTGTTCATTGGGTGCCGCTCCCTTAAGACGGCAAAAGAGCCCAAACGATATATTAAATGATTATCCGAGCTCCCAAACTGTATGCCACACATACTTATATATATATATATATATATAAATATATATATATATACATATATATATAAACATTTTCAAAAATGGTGCCAAAGTGTTTAGGAGGTTATGAAACGTCGAGAAATTTTGGTCCGACACCTAGGTCCCGCCATCCGACCGACGCCAATAGTGTATGTTGCCATATGGCAAATACACTAATAAGAGAAAATTTTTGACCGTCTAATTATTTATAAATAATGGTTTAAAGTTCAACAATTTATAGAAAAGTATACATGCATATGAATACTGTATGGGTTTCGTTTCCCCGGGTACAGTCTTGCGTACAAATTATGGATCACTTAGCTACAAGCTAGTATACTTTTGTGGCGCGTATAATCTATAACTTTTTGACAATATTGTACCACGACAACTACCTTAAGGGGAAATAACGCGTTATGTTTAAAGGGGAAATATAAAAGAAACCTTGGCAATGCAAAATTACATAAATAACATCTACTACTTAAGAAGTTTTACTTCCACCGCGAGCTTGTGGATGAGGCTCACATTATTTTGTTTTTGTTTTAGTGAGATATTTTATGTTCGTAACCATTTACCTGTGCCGATAGTTGATCCTAAAACTTACACACTAGATGTGGAAATAGACGGGAGTGATAAGAAGCTATCGTTGGATTTACAGGCATTAAAGAAATATCCTAAACGTACTATTACAGCGACTGTGATGTGTGCTGGAAATCGGAGGTCAGAAATGACGGAAGTAAGTTGTATTTTAATAATGATGCATAATTTATTATTTATTTACTAGCGGTACCTGTGCGAATATTCGCACTAAAATTCGTTTCTAATTTCTCACACTCTTTATAACTTTCTTCTTTTTGTTGTATTATATTACGAAGTTCAAGAAAATATTTTTCTAAAAATGTTATATAGAGGCGCAAGTATCGAAAATGTTGAGCTGATACAGAAAGTATTTATACGTGAATTTTGATTAAAAATTCAACAAAAAAAATTTACCGACCGTCAATCATGTTGACGTTGTTTCAAAGTTAGAATCATCAGATGGCAGGAATTATTAGTTATAATTAATTATTTTGCAAAAACAAAAGCAATAATAGATTTTTTAATTGTTGATGCACATAGAGCAAGTAATTATCTATAAAATTATACAAAAATGTGGAATAATTGCGAGGTTTTTCCGAAAAAGGAAAGCAAACATCTTAGCGTATTAATATATATGATTTTTTTAACATGTTTTTATTAGCTTGTATGTTTGTAAAGGAATTTTTGAACGTGAAATTCACCCACTTTAAAACGTCACTTTAAACTGAAACTTTGCACACTTATCAAGGACCGATGACAATACAATAATTTAATAAGTTTGGCCCATTATTCTGACCTGGACCTTCAGGATAAAAAAAATTGAAAAATTACAACAAGCAAACTAACACGCTGTACAGTGACGTACGTTGCGCCAGATACAACACTGTTTTTTAGTCTTATAATTAAAATTAGAGTTTAAAAAAACTACAATAACACGCTTTATGGACTAAAAAATGCAAAATAATTCGACAACAAAATTAGCTTTACTGTAAAAAGCGTGGAGTGCTTAATATCGGTAATAAATTCATTTACTAGCTAATTGTAAACGGAGAGCTATTATGAAAATTTAAATAAATAGTACCCCACGCTTTTTACAGTAAAACTAATTTTGTTGTCAAATAATTTTGCATTTTTTAGTTCATAAAAGCGTGTTGTTTTAGTTTTTTTAACTCTAATTTTAATAATAGAAAACAGTATCACGGGTAATTGGAATAATGAAAATAAATCAATTTAAACACTAATTGATTGCAACGTTTCGTCTTTTCTTTAATTAACACTTTTTCAAGCTCTCAATATGTTTAAACGATAGTTAAACTATGATATAATATTTAATTTGGCACTACAAAAAACAATTAAAAATTGAAAATTGTAGAAAATATTTATTTTCTACAATTTTCAATTTTTAATTGTTATCATTTAAACATATTGAGAGCTTGAAAAAGTCTTAATTAAAGAAAAGACGAAACGTTGCAATCAATTAGTGTTTAAATTGATTTATTTTCATTATTCCAATTACCCGTGATACTGTTTTCTATTATAACATATATCTGGAATTGAACTTTAAAGATGATCTAATTTTAATTTTACAAAAATCTTACATATTGCACATAATATCATACAAAAGAAAATATTTAAGGATACTTCTCCTCACTAGTGCGAGTTCTGTGTCAAGGAGAAGAATACAGAATGTGTCTAACGTGTAAATGTGTTTGTGTTGTGTGAATGCGACGTGTAATGTATGTATGTGTTTGTGAGGAGTTTTAGTGTTTACAATGATTGTCAAAATATGTGCTTGACTTTGTGTGAGCCGCTTAAAAAGGACATTTTCTTTTTACGATATTGCGACATATACTAATTTTGTTGAAGGTGAAACCAGTAAAAGGCCTAGATTGGGGTACAGCTGCACTGGGAAATGCTAAGTGGAGTGGCGTGTTTTTGAGAGATGTGCTGCACGATCTTGGTATCGAGGACGATGAAAATAAATTGAGGCATGTGCAAGTAAGTATTAAACGCGGCAGAAGTTATACTTCTTTGGCGTGATCGCGATAATAGGGATGTTGACTATTTTTGGGAAAGTGTTTTAAATCGTGAACTATTATGACGTTATCAGAAACGACTTTCACGACATATTCGTTGCATGAATGCAATATTTTATGAACGGCTCGTATGCATGAACAAAATTTAATTTAAATCGAAATATGGGTGTAAGGTAGTTGTCGTGGTACAATATT
This sequence comes from Venustoraphidia nigricollis, assembly GCA_034508555.1. Taxonomy (NCBI): domain Eukaryota; kingdom Metazoa; phylum Arthropoda; class Insecta; order Raphidioptera; family Raphidiidae; genus Venustoraphidia; species Venustoraphidia nigricollis. The sequence continues at coordinate 1,131,889 of JAVRKA010000091.1, read as the reverse complement.
GTCAAAAAGTTATAGATTATACGCGCCACAAAAGTATACTAGCTTATAGCTAAGTGATCCATAATTTGTACGCAAGACTGTACCCATGGAAACGTAACCCATACAGTATTCATATGCATGCATACTTTTCTATAAATTGTTGAACTTTAAACCGTTATTTATAAATAATTAGACGGTCAAAAAATTTTCTTATTTTTTTATTTCATAACAAATGCATTGTAAGACTGTCAGTTTTTGGAAAGTTTCTGACAGTTAGTTCTTTTTTTATAAATAAGAAACTGGTTCAGAACTACAGAGATCGTATACTATCAATGTTAATTATCCAATTTTTAATTGAATTTATCTCGGATTATATACGGTCCATCGACTTCAAATTTTCAGGGTAATTGTATTATCATGTCCTTAATAAGGACACAAAAATTAGAAATTTTCTGACGGTGTGTCTTAACCACGACAACTACCTTAAGAGTTATATTAGTTTGAAGGTTTGGATACCGATCCGACGAATAATCCATACGGAGCGTCGATTCCATTATGGAAAGCCTTGGATCGACGCGGTGAAGTTCTTCTAGCTTACGAAATGAACGGCAAACCAATATCTAGAGACCACGGGTATCCTGTACGCGTGATTGTACCGGGAGTCGTCGGTGCCAGAAATGTTAAATGGTTAGGCAGAATCATTGTGTCAAAAGACGAGAGCACTTCGCATTGGCAGCAAAACGATTACAAAGGCTTCTCTCCTTCCACCGATTGGGATACGGTCGATTTCAAAAAGGCACCGGCCATTCAAGAATTACCGGTTATATCTGCCATTTGCTCACCGCAGCCAAATGCAGAAGTCATCGTTCAAGACGGTTTTATTAATATAAAAGGTGAGTTATAAAAAAACTAGCTATTTTTAAATCTCAGACGTCCGAAGTGAAAGTAGTAACAGCACAAGACTCGCATTCGGGAGGTCCGGGTTCGAATCCCGGCGGGGGCAGATGTGGCTAGAACTTTTTCCTACTGCCTCTCGCCGAGAAACGGTAATTCCTGTACCGGCCATTTTGATTGAGGTTTTCCATGGTTTCCGTCAATTAATTCCAGATAAATATCGAGATGGTTCCTTATTTGAGGCCATGGCCGATTACCTATCAAACTCCTAGTTCAAAAATTGCCTACCTTATCCTAATTTCCTATAATTCCTTCATTCGCCCATTGCTATTACATAAGTTGAAGTTTTAAAAATGTAGAAAAATAACGGGAAGTGTGGTAAATTGAAAATAGTAATGGAGCGAATGGCGTCTGTTATGATATAAAGTCGAGAAACGGGCGTTAAACGCATTATTATTATTGTTATTAAATCTCAGACGTCCGAAGTGAAACTGAGTAAACATTTGAATTATGTGTAAACAGTCTAGTCACTAATACAGTAAGACTCTGCTTAACGCCGGGTATACGTTCCAATAAGTTCCTGCGCTATACAAAATAGCGCTAAACCAAGAACAAGAAAATTTGTTAGTTTTTTTTTGTTTAATTTTGTAGGTCTAACATTTGATATCGCACCGTAGAGTAATTGATAACTCATTCCGCCGCGAAAGTGGAAAGATTTGGGTGTGAATCCCGATGGATTTCTCGGATTTTTAATTTAACATTGTAACAATGAATGTTTATAACAATTATATAGCTCGTTCTGAAGTTTTGCAGAATTAACATATATCTTATATACTAACATTTCTTGTTAAATACTTTTTTATGACTAATTATAGATTTATTTATTGCTAATGTCGATTTTTGTCCATTTCTGAAAATCAAATAAAAGTTCGAGTAAGAAGTTATGTTTGTGATGAGAAAGGTTCCTCATTTGACATATTTTGTTTTTGTGAAGAAGTCATCTAATGTCGTTTGCCTTTTTCTGTTTCGTTCAGCAAGCTGTTGTCGATATAGCAACATATTGCATCAATGACACTTCGTCTTGCCTTTGAACGTCTATCAACATTTGAATCATTTTATATAAACTGATCCATAATTTACGTTATAGTGGCTAAACTTTTTTTTTTAGAAATACTGAAACAGCGTTAAGCGAGGTCTTACTGTATTGTTTTTTTATTTCATTTAACACCAGTTAACTGTCTGTGTGCGTAAAAATTTAAAAAATACACCAGATTTCAATACAGAAATTTTCACATGTCTAAAAAAGTTTCAGTCCTGAGGCCAAAGATTCGGTTACGGCTGCAAATTCTGTTTCTAAAAATTATTCCGATTGCGGCTAAAAAAGTTTCGCTTCAATATAAATTATTCCAGGCTATGCATGGTCCGGAGGCGGTCAGAAAATTGTCAGGGTCGACGTAACGATAGACGAAGGTAATACGTGGCACGTGGCTACATTTGATCACCAAGATGAGGCCGAGGCTCCGACTCATTGGGCATGGACTCTTTGGTCTGTTCGTGTTCCTGTATCAAGCGGCTTAAAAAATGTAAGTCAGTTTATTCATATTAATAACGCACAAACTTCAAACCATATGCGTGAGAGAAAGAGATCTTCAGACCATTTAAATTAAAAAAAGACAGAATACAAGGTTCCCTATTAGGGATGTTGACTGTATTCAAATAAAAACATAATTTCAACATTGTGATAGTTTCTACGATAGAAATACTAAAAAACACAATATTTTCCGTTATTTTTGAAGAATTTAATTAATATTTAATAAGCAAAACGTAATTAAATCATTCTCAAGTCACGTAACAACGACCACCAAACAGAGTGCATGACGTCACTCAGTCATAAACATTATCAGACGCTGTCAAAAGGTTTCATTGTTTGGTTAATATTTAGTGTGTAATTTATTTATAGGAAACGTCAAATTACATATAACTATAGCAACAATTATGAAAAAACCTTTCATAACCTCATCAGTTTACTAGCGTTTATGAATGTATGACGTCACGGCAGTCACGTGACAAGTATTGGCGTTTTGGAGCGAAATTTGAAACAGAATTTAAAATACATTTTTTTTAAAGCTTGAATCGTATTTAAATAAAAGTAATAAATATTTGTGACTTTATTAGGTACTTATGCACGATTTAAAACACTTTCTGAAAAAAAGTCAACATCCCTATTGTCAAGTGTCAACTTTTAAAACTTTGAACAGCTTTTGTTGCCAAAGTAACCGCTGGTGGTCTGCCAGGTCTTCAAAACATCCATCAGGAAAGGTAGAAATACTGGTCTACAAAGTTTCTTCTGTTATAAAATTGCTTACAAAATACAGAGTTTGCGTGCTACTGTTTTTTTGTCTCACAATCTAGTTGCTTACAATTTTTCTGAGCTGTTCTGATTTCATGGCTAGCCTTAGTCTAGGATGCAAAATGAGCCACCATTTTACTGAATATCGATTAAGATGGATAATCGGTACCCATTGATAGGTGCCTACTTGGTATAAATTAAAATTGCGTATGAATATAAGAATTGTATCACTTTTAATTTTTTTAAGGTTGAAATCTGGGCAAAGGCCGTAGATTCGAGCTATAATACTCAACCAGAAACGTTTAAAAATATTTGGAATTTGAGAGGAGTACTTAGTAATGCATATCACCGAGTACCAATAAATTTGAAATATAAAAAATGAGAAATCAGCGAACGACTATAAGTCATATAATTATTACATTGGTAGTAGGGGAAGTGCAAATATCATAGAAAGAATTCAAATATACATTTTATAATATTTTTTAATAAGAATAATTGGGAACAGGGCCAACGTCAAGTTCCAGGCGTTAAGTGGTAAAGAAAAATAAAGGGAAACAATGTTTTTTGCGTTTTTCGATATTTTGATTGTGGTATATATTAGGGGCAATCAAAGGGGATGTCATAATTAAGGCGTCAGGTTCCAGAGGGCGCTTCAGTGGTAAAGAAAAAAAATAAAGGAAAAACATTTTTTTTCCGCGTTTCGATATTTTGATTGTGATTAGGATCAAGCAGGGGGGCGTGATAAAAGCATGTTTTTTAGTTTTTTTAAAGTACATATCATTTTAATATTATAAGTGGTAGAAAAGGTTTATTATTAAGTCAATATTATCTGTTTTTTATTATGATTGAATGGTTATGAACGAATGGTTAACGAACTGTAAATACGGACTATTTTAGAAAATTTTACAAGAATTATTATTATAAAAGTTCAATATAATATGTTCTTTTAAAAATTAGGATATTTTTATCAATGAATAATGTTAACTCGTAAAGTATTTTTGCGAGATAGAATTATTATAAACGCGTTACATAATTAGATATCAAATAATAACTTCTCATCGATAAAAATTGCAGATAGAAACAATTGTTGAAATATTAAACTAGAAAAATTTACTTTCAAACAATTGTCACCGTCGGGATTTAAACCCGATTTAATCGCGACGGTAACGATTGTTTGAATGTAAATTTTTCTAATATAGCATTGCAACAATGAATGTTTCTTAACAATTATAGCAAACGATAGCTATTATCTGTTTATTAATTTAAGTCTTGCGAAACTATATCGTGATAACCTTTACTAATATTAAACTGAATTTTATAACAACTAGTTGTTCACTTGAAATAGAAATAAAGGTGAATAATTGTATTCTTAGTGAAGATTTATTTAACTCTTTACTCCTGAAATTCTCTATTTTCCTCCTGTTGTAGTCAACAGATTTTAAAATCGGTTTCAAATACTTTCAATTCTGTTGTTGGCCCGGTTATCGGCAGAAAGTTGAAATTCCTGCACTGCGCGACATGATGCCCTTGGCTTCACTTTGGGCATCAGACCAGGGCTTTCAATCTTCTGCCCGTGTGGTGTATACTATTTTTCTTTATACCCGGTCGAAAGTGCGTTAATTATCAACATTTTTAATCTAATATATAAAATTCTCGTGTTACGGTGTTTGTTCCCAAACTCCTCCGAAACGGCTGAACCGATTTTGATAAAATTTTGTGTGCTTATCAGGTAGGTCTGAGAATCGGCCAACATCTATTTTTCATACCCCTAAATGTTAAGGGTGGTCCATCCCAAAAATTTTTTTTTTATTTTTTGGACAAAATTATTTGTTTTTATTCTTTCATGATTCAGCATTGAAAAATACATTTAATTCTAAATTTTCACCCTTATACGGTCAACCCCTAATTTTTAATCGCGATTTTTATATTATTCTGTTCCATCCACAGATCCACAAGATGACAATCGAATATAATCATTGTAGTATACTATAATTTTCATGCATAGTTCTATCAACCAATCAGTTATCCGCGTCAGGTGTCTCCCGTTGTCACTTTTCAACCAGCGAACATCATGGGGGGTGAGAACGAAGCCGGCTTCCTTTCTCTCACTCACTATACAGTTTTCGTCTTTTTTTTTTTTTATTTGTGTCTCGATCGTAGCAGTGACTGTTATACGTATCATTTTAATTTTTCAGTGCAACTCTCAAGTTAATTTTATTCTCATAGTGAATTTAACCACGTTCCAGACAGCTTGTTATGCGGCCATGGTTAATTTTTGTTCCTTATTTCAGCACTTTTTTGGATATTCACACTGCATTGGATTTTTTTCTGTCTTTCTGTGGTTTACTTACTTTCTATCTCTCATAGTTGAAAGCATCGATTTGTGTACAAAGTGTCAAATCTTTTTGAAGTTTAATTTCTTTAGCGACGTATCTATTTGAAAAAAGTAAGAAATCGAGGGGAAGTAGAACTGGCACATAAAGGGGAAGTTAGTTTGTCTCCTAAATTACATGAAACTGACAAGGACAGAAGTTTATAGCGTGTTGCTAAGGTATGTGTAAATATTATTAAATAGTTTCACTTAAAAAAAAATAAACTTGGGAATAATATTAAAAACTAAAGAAGTTAAACTTCTTATGTGAGCTTATGAGGGTGAGGCTCATTATATTTTTTTAAAATCAAATAACGTTTAATTGATACTAATTTATTTACATTACTTGATACTTCTAAACGTTTATACAATACTATATAAAAATTTAACAATATAACAGTGTTGGGGTTAATAATTTTTTTTGTTTGTTATGAATATAGTCACAATTTATCATTGAAACAATTATTCTTTACTTTGTTTTTAGTGTTGTTAATATACCTTATTTTTATAAATTGATTTTTTAATTTTTTTTTTACAATTATGTACCAAATTTAATTACATTTTGAAATGCGTAACAAACAACACTACAAAATCTATTTTTATTTTTAAATTTCATAACAAGATACTGTTAGCGTATAATTTTATACAAATGTTATTAACGATCGAGGCTGAATATGGTAAATTATAGACGCTCAACAGGATCATAAACGTCTTTAACTTGAGGTGTATCGCTTTGAAAATATATGCAACACTTTTTCTTGGATTGCAGACGCTTGATAACCTAGATCATTAGCGTTACTATATGTATATGATAAGCCCATTTCTATATAATCTATTTGGTATGGGGCTCCTCCCCAGTCTGGAATCAAGTCTTGTTGTCTCCCATTATCGCTGGTTCTGCATACATGACCCACAAGTAAACTACCCAAACTTTTAAAACTATTATCTGGAAATCAATTAGTAAATACTATAGAAAGAGATCAGTTGTAGCGAGGGACTTGTTAGTACATACATGCAGTCCCAGGATCTGTGGGGGGAAAACCGGGGGACCTGCCCCGGGCGGCAGATTTAGGGGGCGCCAAAATCATAATATATGTTTGAAAATTGATAACAAATTACAGTGCGACCTCGATAATTCGGACTAATTAAAACCGCTGTGATCCGGATTAGTAAATAATTTGGATTACTGAAGCAGCCCAGCGTTTTTATTGTAAAGGTCAACATTTATTATAAAATAACTAGAAAATAGTACATAAAAAAAATATGTAAAATAGAAGCATATTTATTACATTTTATATTATTTTGTAAAGTAATCCGCAATTTTTGTTTGCTTAACCCTTTTCTGCTAGCCCTAAAATTATCATTTCCATAGACTTGGGTATAGAAGTTTCGCTTTGGCAGATAAGATTTCGTAGGGAATTGGAACATGCCTTGATTGTTGTGTACAAAACCATGCATACAAATGAGTTTCCATTTCTGGATATTCGGCTTTTCGTAATTCCTTTCTGGCGCCGGAACCGGAATAAAAGAAGGAACACATACATAGTAAAAATCCAAAATAGTCATTAAAATATACCATATCTTTTGATTTTGCTTTTGTTCTTTTTTATATCGGAAATTGATGTTCCTATCTTGTATTCATTTGCCAAAACTTTTCCACTTTCACCACGGGCTATGTCGGATTTTTGTTTTATTGACAACGTAGTGTGTTTTCTTCTAGAAGCTATTTTAACATGTACGTGTATAAAATTATTTTATGTACTTATATAGAACATAAAATAACGCACCTATATACAATTAATACTCAATCAAAACAACGTCACACATATAATGCCTGCTTATAGGAATCCCCAGATATGTATCAGATTCGACCGAATACATGACGGGGAATCTCTCACGATCGCTATATAGTATCAAATTCTATTAATTTGAATGAAATAGGCGCTTAAAAACGCAGATCCGGATTACCAAGTACTATCAAATCTGGATTATAAAGTACGCAATGCAATTGAAATGCTTAGCCGAATTATCAAAGAATCCGGTTTATTGAATGTCCGAATTATCGAGGTAGCACTGTATTAAAAACAAAATTATGAAAAGGTGCTTATTTATCCCCCCTTCCCAGGTCACAAAAAATGCCACCCATTATATATTTTTGAGTTTTTTTTTTAAACAATTTATCTCAAACGCTGGAGAGAGGGCGCCATTATCAAATTTCTGCCCTGGTTCGAAAAAATCGTAGATCCAGGACTGTGTACATATTGCTGTCGTCTGTGAATAATCTAGTCTTAATACAGTGCTGCCATCTACAGTTACATTTTATTATTTCCCATCCCGTTACAACACGTGACCATTAAATTCCACCAATGGAAATGTTGTAAGTGTATACTGTTATTAATTGGTCAAACTCATTAACAATAAAAGCAACGATTTTATGAGAGAACCTTTATTTAATGGGAATGGGCGCTGCCAAACTTTACCGCTAGGGGCGCCAGCTATATAACGACCTCAGCGTGTGAATGGTTCTAGCAGTGTGTGGAAAATTAGTTTATTTCAAGTAATAAATCATTGGAAATGCCGATGTGCTGTGTTTACCAATGTTCCAATAATGGACGTTTTGGATTTCCAAAGGATCCGGAGCACAAAAAAAAAATGGTTGCATGCTGTCAGAAGAGGAGAAACTTTTACAGTAAATTCCTGAACCTTCATAGGTTTTAACATGATGGTTACAGCGTTCCTTCTGTATGAAATTTATTTCAAATAATGGATCATTGACAAAGCCGATGTACCAATGTTCAAATAATAGAGGTTTTGGATTTACAAAAGATCCGAAACTGAAAAAGAAGGAATCGAATGCTATCAGAAAAATAACTTTTGCTGTAAATCCCTTGACAAAATATGGACCTCCATAGGTTGTAACATGATTAGTGTTCTTCCTGTAGGAAAACTATCCTCCATAGTGGAAACGAATCAAACCTTAAGCGATTATATACCTGCTGCCATCTGCGTTATGCTTGTCATGTGCCCATGTCCATTAAATATCATTGTTTTTAACTCCGACAATTGCAGTTGTGGGAATAATCGGTCATAAATCTTTAATTTATGATGGTTTATATAATTCAGCTGTTTTTATAGAATAATATGCACTTTACTTGCATAAAACATACATTCGACTCGTCAAATTACATCTACTCAAAACATTTTTATCAATTGCGGAATGGTAAGTTTCAAATGTTTCTTACTAATTTTTTAAATTTACTCAATAAATGAAGCTTTTCATAAACAGTTCTATGATATAAAATTAGAACCAGTTGACTTTATTTGGCCGGAATGACTCTCATATATCAGTAATTAAAAAGAAAAACGCGGGTCGCAGTGCATGCTGACAATATAGCGTATTCGCTAATATGGGCATTGTGGCTAAGGTAGTTGTCGTAGTTAAGGCACACCGTCAGAAAATTGTTAATTTTTGTGTACTTATTAAGGACATGATAATACAATTACCCTAAAAATTTGAAGTCGATCGACCGTATATAATCCGAGATAAATTCAATCAAAAATTGGATAATTAACATTGATTGTATACGGTCTCTGTAGTTCTGAACTAGTTTCTTATTTATAAAAAAAGAACTAACTGTCAGCAACTTTCCAAAAACTGAGTCTTTCAATGCATTTGTTGAGTTTAAAAAAAAATAAGAAAATTTTTTTGACCATCTAATTATTTATAAATAACGGTTTAAAGTTCAACAATTTATAGAAAAGTATACATGCATATGAATACTGTATGGGTTACGTTTCCACGAGTACAGTCTTGCGTACAAATTATGGATCACTTAGCTACAAGCTAGTATACTTTTGTGGCGCGTATAATCTATAACTTTTTGACAATATTGTACCACGACAACTACCTTAAGTACAGCGGTTCCCAACTGGTGGGTCGCGACTCAATCCTAAAACTATCAGAATAAACCATCAGAAAAGATAAGCAAAATCGAAATAAATCGAATTGTGTTTTGTTTTCCACCACTCCCTCGTCCCCTCACGTAGCTTTCAAACTGCCCCTCCCTTCTTGATCAAGCTATGTGGTTTATAAACGCTCCCTTTTAAAAATTATATATCTAAACCCACAATTATAATAATACATGTTGTGTGCCCTTTTTTTACACTTTATTTGATTAAAAATTAACGTTTGTAAAGTTACTATGGAATTTACGAAGTATTTCGTTTAAAAATACCATACAAAAAATATAATTTTCATTATACATAAAGACTTTCATTTCCCATTAACCAATGCTTGTTCAAACCGTATAATATTCAGGTTATTTAACCTTTAAATCGAAGTTCTACTTTTAGGACTGATAAGAGACATACGGCGCCGCTTTTTTAGCAATGTCAGACGCATTTTTCGCTGCATCTTTTAATTTACTGGCTGCTGTTACCGAATGCTGCACTGATTCTGATGGCGTCATGTGTTTGGGAAACATGTTTGCTAAAACATGGTTAAATCCGCCAACCTTGAAAAGAAAAAAGAAAATTAGACGTCCATTTTTTTTATAGTTGTATTAATTTCTTTTACTGTTATAACAATATTTTTGAAGTGAAACTTCTTCAGCGACGTATCTGTTTGAAACTTCTGAACGTATCAACCAAAAAATTTATTTATTTAGTCTTACGAACTAACCATTTTAGCGCAGTTCTTTCGGAACCTATCCAAACCGAAAGCTTTGATCGCTCTACTAAATCCATATACATGAGAATCGATCCAAGCCGATCTTATCGCTATCGTTGTATTCGGATTGTCTTCGCTGACTTTATATACAACTTTCTCGATGACACTCTGAAATGCAGAAAACCTAAGTAATTACTTATCATAAGGTGTGTTTGTCGATGCAGTTTCAGAACTGTTCCCCCTCGGGAAATTTTGACAGCCAGGTGGGGCCACTAAAGCAGTATAATACTCGCCACGGTTTTAAAAGGTTCTGAAGTTAGATGCAAATGGAGGCTTGCGCAGGTGCAGTCGGTTGAAAGACTATAAACTTATTATTTTTAATTTTTCTTTAATCTAAAGGTCTAATTCCTTGCATAAAATCATTCAAAAAAATATTTTTTGTGCTTGTCTATGCAAAACTGTATTAGGCATCTTGATCAATTAACAATCAAAGAAACAACTTAACAATAGCGTACTGGACTGTACTTTATAGCAGGAAAGCTACAAGCTACACAACAACCAGTGATAACCAATCACGCACGTTCTGTGCCGGTAACTGAGAGGTGGTGGGAGTCTTCTTTTTCCACAAAACAACCACGACGGCTCTAAAATATGCATTTGCGACGCTGTTTGTGACTAACTTCAGAACCTTTTAGAACCGTGGCGAGTATTATACCATCACGATTCAATTAAATTTTAGGGCGCCGTTCATTCAATCTATTCTACTGGATCACAATCTCTACAAATCTTGTAAATACAGTAAGACGCTGCCTGAAAATTTCATCAAAGTCGCTCCAGCCGATTTGGCGTCCATACTTATACACATCTATTTTTATATATGTAGATTATAGGCGCTCAACAACTGACTAATTATACGTACCATGACTCTAGCATATCCTAAATTCCGTGTATACGTAATTAATACTTTTTGTTTTGGATCAACGATCGACTCTTCTACTATCTTAACCGAATTTGCACTAATAAAATGTTCGCCCCATTTTGGAACTCTGTTAGTTTTTGTTAATAGCCGTTTTGTAACCAACTGTCCGTTACGAACTTCTCTTAGCACAGTATCTTCTGATAAAACGTGCGAACTGAAAAAAAGTCAAGATAATGACAGATTATCAGGGTTCCAAAGGATTATGACATTTATACAAATATTTGCTAGTACAGACAGTGTGGCTTTATTATGTGAACTTAAGTAGGTTTTTGGGCAAACATTAACTCCTTAATACACCCCTTAAAATAACATTTTTTCTCGATTGCAATATTTTAGTCAATCGAACATCTACACCAAATTAAAACCACCTTTCAGTAAATAACTCACTAACTAGTGTTTTCATAAAATTTGTAAATTCGGTTCTGTGGAACCGACTTTATTAAGATTTGCTACTAAAAGGTTAAATTTCAATTTTGAAACGATTCTGAGAAATTTTTCGGTATTTTTGGGCCCTAAACTTTTTTTCAACCCTTAAAAATTTTGACTCGAAAAGGCAAAACAAGCAAACGCGTCGAAAATTTTCGCGTGGTTAGTGTTGAGTAAAAATAATAAGAAAAATACGCACACCCCCTTGGAAAATTTTGATGGGCATCTTTGGACTGGGATGCGCTTGGCATTATATTGTTGTAACAACGAACTTACTTGAAAAAAATTTAATTAACTTCAGCGGTATTACATAATAATCAAAAACCATTCCCAAAAACAAGTACAATTGCCGGAATTTACCAAATGACCATAATATATCACCCGTCTTATAAAGTATTTGTGGACGATTTTTTATGTCGTGTGAGGGAAATTCTAAAAAAAATCGTCTTACATACCTTTGTGGATTTGGATACCGTTTCCAAAATCCTTGTGCCACTTGCTCCCAAGTGTATTTAAAGACAGTGGTTGATTCGTAATACTTAGCCATGTCTAATTATTATATTTAATCACAATTATCAATGATTTGATAATCAATGATGGATTACAATGCACTAACACGATATTTGGTTTGAAGGTTAATGTTGTAAATTGTACAAATAAGCAGCTGACAAGAATTACTTTGTTGATTATTAATAATTAGACGTTCACCGTAAATGCATATATTCTTATTTTTCAATAAAGCCGAAATATAAACATATTTTTTGTAGTAATCAAGAAAATTGTCAGTATATTTACACCAACAGTGTCACATTTCTTTTTGTAATTTTGAAATAAGTATTTATATTGATCTTCAATATTCCGAAAATAACATTTTAATTTATTGTTTTTAAAAGCACTCCCCTTCAAATTATTAACATTCATAAACCCTCTCAATCATAACCATTTAGATAAAAGAGAGGATTCCATAACAATTGATGAAAATGGACGATTAGCTCTCTGGATCAGTTGATTTGTTTCTTCATAGTTTCTTAATACAGTAAGATCCCACTTAACGCGGGAGGTACGTGCTTTACGAAACAGCCCTAAACGAGGTCATCTTAATACGCAGATAATAGGCATAAGTGAAACAGAACCGAGAATAAGAAAATTTGTTAGTTTTTTCTTTTCATTAATTTTGTAACATTTATTGTTAAATACTTTTTTATCACATTAATTATAGATTTATTAATTGCTAATATCGATTTGTGTTCATAAAACTTTTATGAAAATCAAATAAAAGTTCGAGTAATAAATTATGTTTATGTTTGACATAATTTGTTTTTTGTGAAAAAGTCATCTAATGTCGTTTGCCTTTTTCTGTTTTGTTCAGCAAGATATTGCATCAATGACACTTCGTCTTACCTTTGAACCATTTGATTAATTTTGTATAAATTGATTATAGTGGCTAAACATTTTTTAGAAGCCACGTATATAATAAACAGCGGTGACGGAATAGCGTTAAGGAAGGTCTTACTGTACTTTTTATATTGGCTATGGCAACTTTTGAACACCGGCTAAACTTTAGAAACAAAGAACTAAGAACATTCTTACTTCTTTGCTTTGAAAGAATTTTATAATTTTCTTTCAAGAGATAAAAATTATAATAAATCCTTTTACAAGATATTATTTTTCCTCCATGATTAAGAATTCAAATTTTAAATGTCTAACAAACGAACAGCTGATAGATGGTAACATAAAAAATATTTTTATCGACGCGGACGAAACTTAACCAGTTCAAACTTTAAAAAGTAGTCGTGGGTTTAGCAAATTGGCTTATTTCATATTTTGCTAGCATTATTTGGATTTAAATAATATTTTATTAACTAAGCCTGCATTATACATGGTTTATTTGGAGTGTTCAAAAAGTAATAATAATTTTAAAATTATTAAATTTAAGTTCAGTTGGAAATTGAGATAATTTATGCAATACGGTAATATGCAATTTTAAAATTTTGTAATAGATAAAATAATATCATTATTATGCAATGGTTTGTAAGGTAAATCAATTAATGTATATTTTACTTTGCAGTAAAATATTGAAGATCGATAACTTCTGAAATTTATTGCCATTAAATTCATTTCAATCAGTTTTGAGAAAACAGACCATGGAATTAAATCAAAATGCTACTGTGTTTTTTGTAAATAATGATATTAATATAATTTATGATCGACAAGTGGAAGAATATTGCAAGTGTTTAATAAATGAGTTATTAGATCGCATATCAATTAAGGATTCGCCTCTGCAATTGTCTTCACAAAGTTATTACGCTATTAATACAGTCATTTCAAATTCTTCGTTGGAAAATCATAATATTATGGTCTTAAACAATCAATTAAATCCATCTTTTGACAAACAAAACAGTGAGTCATTACATTGTGTGAGAAGAATTGAATTTTCTAAGAATGGTCCTGAAAGAACCGATGAAGAAAGAAGAAGCGGCTTTTTTGACTTAGGATATTTATCGAATTCTGCATTGAAAAATCATTTTTATTCATATGACAACTCAAAAAAATCTTTTGACGTTGGACATGTTCCGAAAGGAGTTGAGAAAGAACTTGTTTATTCTGGAAATGGATCAAATAATAAAGAATTCATGGTTGATGCTCTATTGAAAGAAAATGTTTTTTCTGCTAGCTGTAGCCAGCCAAAACATACAACAAATAGTTTATTAGACATTAACTTTCTTTCTAATAATGAATCAGCTGATATCAAAGTGTTAAATTCACCAGTAAATACTTGCATTTTGCCTCTAAATAAAGCAGAAACTATAATTGCAGAAAAAAATTATTCGCTGCTAAAACAAAATATATTGCTCAATAAATCGATCATTAATCAGATTAATACACAAGTATCGCCAAAATCTCCCGTGAGAAACATATTTTCTAATGTATTTAATAACGGCAAAAAAATATCAGATTTTACTGAGAAGAAATCTAATTCTCCGCTGAGAGACATGTTCGAGAACAAATTTAAATTCAACAAAAAAACACATACTTTTGACTCGCAGTTATCAGATTCTCTTCAGAAGAAATCTTCTGGCACAAAGTTCCAGAAATTGCCAAGTTCGCCCATAAAAATGTTTTCATCATGTTCTACTAACGCTACTGTAGTTTCAAATCACCATTCAAATGTGTTTCAACTTCAAAATAACAATACTGATAAGTCAAATATAAAAAGTGTTTTTTCTGATAAAGCGACAGAAAAATCAAATCAGCTCTTGCATTCTCGAGGGTTCTGTTTTGATACAAAAGTATTAACTGAGCCTTCACGAAAAACATTCATTTTTTCTAACGATTCGGACAAAACAGTTCCAGAAAATGCAAGATCTGATATTTATATATTCAAATCCAAACCTAAAGAAAATTATCCGGCAAAAAATAAAAAATCAAAGTATTGTCACAGTTTTGTATTCAAACCTGAAAAACAAGAAAAGAAAATACGATTAACAAAACCAACTGCTTCGGACGGAAAATTTTGTGAGGATACCTTTGAGTCAAATTTAGTTAATTTTGAAGATGACAATTTTTACGAAAAAGCAAATGAAAGTATAAAACAGCTGAATTGTATTAGTAATGATGAATCAAATAATTTATATTTTTCCGGTGATGATCCGATGTTTGATAAAAATGATTTGGAAACAGATTTGGCTCGTTTTAATGATTTACAAAATCCATCGACAACCGAAGATACTCGTGAAATAGTTTTAAAAAAATCCGAATTGCCTTCTCAGAGTAAAAAAATTAATTTAGTTCGAAGTTCTTTCGTAGTATCTGAAGGATCTCAGACTGAAAATAATAATAATTTAAGCTGCATCGCTGATTATGATTGGTCAAAATTTCATCCCGATTTCAATGAACAAATTGAAATTGATGAAAATCTGGATCACAATGATGAAAAATGGAACATTGCCCGCAATTTAAAGACTGATGCAGAATGTTTCAATTTTGTCCACAGCCAGTGGCATTCAAAAAGTTTGCCAAATCCTTATAAAGATTTGACATATCGAGCTACTGGACCATCGGTAAAGAACCAATTAGCAACCGATAAAGCTAAAAACACATCGACTTTCATCCATTTCGAGCAATACTTCGATAACGAAATCAAACGACTGCAAGAAAAAAGAGAAACGATACGTCATAATATCGATAGAGAACATGGACTTAGATTGACAGAATTATTTTATCAATATAGCGTGAATATTAATTCAGGTTTAAATCCGATCCAAAGGCATCAATTAGATGGCTCGTTTCGGCAAGACAAAGAGTCATTTGAAAATTTTTATAACAATCGGAAAGATTGGGAACTGACTCCGATTGTCTCAACAATTGAGAAATTAAAATCAGTTCAAAATGAAGTTTCGCGGTTTTCTTCTTTTTACAAAAATGTTTATACCAACTATGACTCATCATTTTTATCTCCAGAACACCAAAATGATTTGAAAGCTCAAAATGCTGTTTTTGCAAAACTCGATGCTTTTTATTCTAAGTGACAAATTTTATTTTATTGCTTTTTTTTGTTTAACACCGACAAATAGATTTTTAGATATTGCATTTGTTTTTGATAAATATATATTTTTTTTGTTATTTATTTTGCGTAACGCAGGAAGAAAATTTATTTTAATGGTTGTGTTTGTGGGCATATTTTTGTTCCATTTGCGCATGCGCTTTCATGCAGATGCGACCAATTTTATTTATTGCGCATGCTAAATAAATAAAATTGGACACATTTGCATTAAAGCGCACGCTCAAATGGACCGAAAATATGCCAACGAACACGGTCAATTTTATAATTTAAAATGTAGAATAGCTTTTTGTTTTGTTTTGTATTTTTTATAAAAACATTCGATAATGTTGAAGAATTTACCGTGGTTAAAACCCGAAATTGTTTGAAACTGTTTTTAACTTTTGACTAGTTAAAAGAGGTTTCTCACTAAATACGTTTTTTTTTGACAATAATGTTTGTTACCAGTCGCCAGAAAGCGAAAACAGAAGTTTACTTTGTACACTTTTCCAACTTTATTAATTTTTCTCTTGTAGTTAAGAGAGCTAGTGATGATTTTACTTATAGTATTTCCTCAAACTTGAGTTTTTGTAACAAAAATCATGTTAAATATACATATCCATAGTTAAAAGAAAATTTTGTTTTATTTGATCAATTATTTTTCGTGCAAGATCGATTTAAAAGTCTACTATGCTTTTTTATGGAGAAGTATATGCGGTAGCAATTTAAAGTCATTGTTAAATCAGCTTTTCTGACAGTGCTTCCTGCAACCTAGTATGAGTTGTATCGAACTGTTTATTTGATATAAATTGAAAAATGTCTGTTTTAATTCGAAATCTTGCAATCTGATAATGACAGTAAAAACAGCGCTGGATTTACAGTAGGGGCTAATGCCCAGAGCGGCAAAATTTGGTCCATGAGAAAAAATTTCGCGTTATAGACATTTTTTCGAAAAGTATGATCGTGTTGAAAATATTCGTAAATAAAATACCTTTTCTCATTTTAAGAATGTGTGTAAAACTAAAAACACTGCAGTTTTGTGAACAAAATTGTGAAAAAAAATTTAGTATCTAGAATCACAACTTTTTGGTATGATCATTAAGTTTTAGTCCAGCAGCCACCGCCTGTTTTTTTAAGTGATTAATAACAGGCTGAGTCTTCGTGAGTTCGTTCGGTTCGACGAGCCGCCCAAGTTTTTCCTCTGTCCAAATTCTCAAAGAGGTAGGTAATGAACTGCGCAGATGTAAAACATGTCGATTTGATAGGGTGTCGAAATTGTTTGACTAACAGTAAATTTTACATTGAAATTTTAAGATAATATGATAATAAACTCGGAAAAACAATTGTCCTACAAAATCGATGGTTTGAGTTGGAGCGTCCTCCACGCCGAATATGTCGAAATAACGAGGTCATAAAAATTATTAATAACCAGCTGATTTTTTGTATGCAGCTTACTAAATATTAGTATAATTGAATGGCCACAAAGTCCTACAAATGTAGTGGTAGGTTTTCCTAGTCCTACGCTTGGAAGTTGTCGATTCCCCGGTAACACTTTTTTCATTAATAACAACCTAGGTTTGATTTTGTCCTATCGGGAATAATAGTCTAAGAGCCAGCTTAAATCTGACAACACATATTTTACGGTATCTGAAATTTCGTCCAGTGAGACTCCTATACCCAGTAAACAAGCAATGGGTACTAGCTAAGCCCGGCCGCGGTAGGTTTGGGGTCCCTCAGGTGAGCCAGGTATGAAAATTAAGTAAATTTTTAAAGTATTTTACGGCATCTGCCGTTTTAATATGTTATAATATACCTCTAGAAAAATTGAAAAATAACTATGGCTGCCGATTTTAAAGGTTGCAACATCACGGCAGCCACTTTTCAAAATCCAAAAAAAAAATTTTTTTCTAAAGTATTTTACGGCGTCTGCCATTTTAATATATTATTTATTGAACTATTTTAAACTAATATTGAAAATGGCTGACATTTTTTCCGGTTGTAACTATCCGGTTTACAGCGAAACCTTACCTGTAGTCCGTGCTCAGAAAACATGTAGTACAGTAATTATTTACTGAACGGTGTATTTAATTCGGTACACTCGTTAGATTGTTAATAATATTGCAATTAAGAAAAAAAAAATTAAGGGGTGTATTAAGGGATTAAATTTTTTATTTTGCCCAAAAACGAATTTAAGTTCATATAATAGTCACTACCTGTATTAGCAAATACACTATATTGTCTGCAGGGTTTTGGCACTGCGACCCGGGTTTTTTTTCCTTCTTGTAGGAAACTCTTTAATTAATAATTTCATGAGCCTTTTGAAATGTATTAAAATAATGATATAGTATATTTCAATCTATAATTAATTGATTGAAATTAATTATATATTGATTTTAGAATATTTTTATTGTGCACATAAAAAATATTCTTTCAGTTATCGAAATCTTTACTCTGATAAAAAATAATAATTTATGTAAAGAGAAAATAATGCGTTTCGAATTTGATATTTTTTTCAATCAATACTTACTGGTCATTTAAATTGAGCTTTCTTTTCATTGTGACAATTAATTTGCGTTTAATATTTTAATAAATAAATGTAATATTTGAGATATGTAAGTATCTCGCACACTTTCAATGTTGGCTCGTAACTCATAAAATTTAAATACGTATAATATACGAAACTCAAAAATAAGGGTGAAAATCGTATAACTGTATTCTGATTGGTACATAGTTCGATGTAGGTAAATTATGTTATCGAGACAAAGATAATGGACTTTTCCCGAATTTTAGTTTAATGAATTAAATATAGAAGCTCTATTCAATAATTATAAAATATTTCATCATTATAAACTATTTCCAAAAATAAATATATTGATATGAATAAATAAATATTTTCAATTAACGTTTGAACAGCCTTATAATGGACCTTTTTTCCTTATTATGCACATTTAGAGTAATAGATATGTTCATTTAATTGTATATTTATAACATTTCTTTCATTTACTAATATAATTTCAATGTTATATAAATTCTACGAATGTGAAAATTGCAATTATGGATATACGTATGCATGGACTGCAGGTAAGGTTTCGCTGTAAACCGGATAGTTACAACCGGAAAAAATGTCAGCCATTTTCAATATTAGTTTAAAATAGTTCAATAAATAATATATTAAAATGGCAGACGCCGTAAAATACTTTAAAAATTTTTTTTTTTTTGGATTTTGAAAAGTGGCTGCCGTGATGTTGCAACCTTTAAAATCGGCAGCCATAGTTATTTTTCAATTTTTCTAGAGGTATATTATAACATATTAAAACGGCAGATGCCGTAAAATACTTTAAAAATTTACTTAATTTTCATACCTGGCTCACCTGAGGGACCCCAAACCTACCGCGGCCGGGCTTAGCTAGTACCCATTGCTTGTTTACTGGGTATAGGAGTCTCACTGGACGAAATTTCAGATACCGTAAAATATGTGTTGTCAGATTTAAGCTGGCTCTTAGACTATAAAGTGTAGAACACAATTTTACCAAGCGTAGGACTAGGAAAACCTACCACTACATTTGTAGGACTTTGTGGCCATTCAATTATACTAATATTTAGTAAGCTGCATACAAAAAATCAGCTGGTTATTAATAATTTTTATGACCTCGTTATTTCGACATATTCGGCGTGGAGGACACTCCAACTCAAACCATCGATTTTGTAGGACAATTGTTTTTCCGTGTTTATTATCATATTATCTTAAAATTTCAATGAAAAATTTACTGTTAGTCAGACAATTTCGACACCCTACCAAATCGACATGTTTTACATCTGCGCAGTTCATTACCTACCTCTTTGAGAATTTGGACAGAGGAAAAACTTTGGCGTCTCATCGAACCGAACGAACTCACGAAGATTCAGCCTGTTATTAATCACTTAAAAAAACAGGCGGTGGCTGCTGGACTATTTGTTTTTGGACAAAATAAAAAGAATTAAACTCCTTAATACACCCCTTAATATACATTTTTTTTCCTAATTGTAATATTATTATTAAACGAACATCTTACACCAAATTAAATACATCTTTCAGTAAAATAACTCAACTATCCGTAACCAGTGTTTTCAGAAAATTTGTAAATTCGGTCCTGTTGGGCATATGCAAATGCTTAAGGTAATGGGGCGGCATTTTTTGCGGTGCCCTAGGGCGGTACGTAGAGTAAATCCGGCCTTGAGTATAAATTTTGAATTACGTGCATTAGAACTAAAAGCAAGTTGCTTTTGTTGTTATTTTTATTTGTTTAATTGAACATAATGTAAATTTAATTAAATAGACAAAAATGAATAAATGAATACTATGTTTTAAAGAATAAGTTGTGATCTTTGATCGTTTTTTAATTACAATAGGAAAACCATTTGTGGAGAAACGAATTCGTTGAGACCCAAATCCGAAATCTTCAGCAGCCAATTTAAATTATTCATTCCTTTGATTGTTCATAGTTGGGTTAATAATGTACGATTTCGATGTATCAGTCAATCAAGCACGTTCTTAAGATCGCATTCATGACACAGTATGGATCACAGTTAGAGGCAGGTCTTCGATCTTCTAAATATCCTTTTTTGTTGCGTTCAACCGCCGGTTGAATTCGAACACTGGCACCTCGATTGCCTACTCCGCTAGAAAACGTTTCCATTGACGAAGTTTCGTGAATACCAGTTAAACGTAGTGAATTAACCACACCACCAGTTGGGTCATAAACGGCTAGATGTTCTTTATGTTTCTTTGATAACTTTTCTATGTATGAGTGTAAGGCTTCAATGCCATTATCGTTTCGACTGGTTTTAGTTGAAAAATTGGTGTGAGCGCCTGCGCCGTTCCAATTTGGAAGCAATTTAGGATGAAGTGTCACACCAATACCATACTCTTCGCCTATTCTGTGCAATAAATAGCGTGCGATCCATAGTTCATCAGCGGCGGCTATGCCAGACGTAGGTCCCACTTGAAACTCCCATTGGGAGGGCATCACTTCAGCATTGACTCCATAAATGTTAACTCCACAGTACAAGCACGCTCGATAATGAGCTTCAACTATATCTCTAGCAAAAGCTTTTTCAGCTCCAACACCACAGTAGTAGGGTCCTTGTGGAGCCGGGTATGAATTGACCTCCCATCCATATGGCCTTAAATCAGGACCAGTTAAAGAATACTCCTGTTCAATTCCGAACCACGGCTCTTCATTAGCCGTTTTCTCAAACGCTTCCTTGCATGCGTTTCTATGATTTGAACCCATCGGCTGGTTCTCGATGTTGTAAGTTTCGCAAAGAACCAGTTTGTGATTGTCGCCTCTAACTGGATCCTTATAAATTGCAACTGGAACTAATGTAACATCAGAACGATCGGTTGTTGCTTGATATGTAGAACTACCATCAAATGACCACCTAGGTAAATCTTCAGGGCATTCAGGAATGAAATTTGCTGTTCTTGATTTGGATCGGACGTTTTCACCCGTTCCATCTATCCAAATGTATTCTAGTTGTACAGCACATGGGTCTATGGGAAGACGCATGTATTTATCCATCAATGTTTTGTTGACCCTCGCATTTGGAGAATGGTCCAAGAAGTAGTTTACGCTCGACGAATGAATTTTGCGTTTTTTTTTACATAATACAGAAAACAGAAGATTGTTTTTTAACGTTTTTCTCAACACATTTTGTATAACAGAATACATAATTATTGCTTCTTAAAAAATCGTAAATACTTTAATGTTTAAAAAATTTGGTCCATAACTTTTGTAAAAGAACTGTCACCCAACGCTGGTACATTGTTATAACTATAGAAACTGTTGTGTAATTCGTAATTATAATTATTAAACAATTATTGTAAATGACGGCGGCAATATATATTTTTTATTTATTTTCATGATAAAACGATTAATTAACAAAATCTTTCGAACAAATTTAAATTATATACAAAAATAATTGATTCAGAAATATGATGCGAATAATTACATTATAATTAATTTAAATATTGAAGCCATTTTTTAACTAATTGTAAACGATTAATAATTCATATTAGTTGGTGTTTTCGTTCCTCTTATGTGATTTAAATATAATATAGTAACGGCAAGAAAAATAAAGGTTCCATTTTCTCGTTATTTTATAATATTTATAATAATTCATCTTTAAAGTTCAATTCCAAAATATGTAATAATAGAAATTAGTTTCACGGGTAATTGGAATAAAAAATCAATTTAAACACTTATTGATTGCAACGTTTCGTCTTTATTAAATTAAGACTTTTTCAAGCTCTCAGCATGTTTAAATTATAATAAAACTTTGATATAAAAGGCAATTTTGCATTACAAAGATCAATAAAATTGAAAATTGTAGAAAATAATATCTTCTTTTTTTTTTTTTTTTTTTTATTTTTTTTTATAGATAGATATTGGATGCATACTAATTTGAATCGAAACTTGTCCAGAATTTCATGGGTTTTAATTTTTTTGCGCGGTACCCTAATTCTTTTTCTAAAATATAAGTAGCCTAAGTCATTCCTTATAACATCAGCTCTCTGCCAGTGAAAGTTCCGTCGAAGTCGGTCCAGTCGTTTCGAAGACTAGCCGGAACAGACAGACAAAAATTCTAAAAATTGGTTTCTTAATATAAGTATCGTAAATACATATGCATTTTGTAAAAGTTGTCATTTTGACATTACAAACATAACTTTTAGTTTTTTTATATGCATAGATTTTCTGTCCAACTCTGCAACACTGTGTTGCTTGGGCAAGAATGGGCAAAATTCAAAAATAAACAATGGATAAAATGAGCTAGGGATATTAATTTTTTATGAAAAAAGTACGTTTGTATTTTGTAGTAATATTTTCTTTTGCAAATTGCAATGTTGTGTATAATCGCAACGAAAAGTCAAGTTGTTCAATGGAGTAATTCTTCGATTTATGGAATTAAAATACCGTTTTGTGTTTATTTTTTTGAACAAACATTGTGTTAATTGAGTTAATAATAATAATTCATGAATGCAGCATGCAAGAATTGGCCATTCGAACGTAAAATTGTTGGTTCGAACAATTTTACACGTAACCAAATT
Source organism: Venustoraphidia nigricollis (assembly GCA_034508555.1). Classification (NCBI taxonomy): domain Eukaryota; kingdom Metazoa; phylum Arthropoda; class Insecta; order Raphidioptera; family Raphidiidae; genus Venustoraphidia; species Venustoraphidia nigricollis. Next base: position 1,108,594 of record JAVRKA010000091.1, on the reverse strand, counting down.
TCAGCAAAGGTACTTCTAATTTGTAACCTATAAAATAATTGAAATTAATCCTTATCATAAATATCAGAATTTAAGTTTTTGATAACAGCATTGATTGCACTGTAAAAACACTCGTATTTCACAATTTCTTTTGCATAATATTACAAAATTATATAATTTAACTTTTATTATTTTAAATTAAATGTCAAAAAATTTGTTGTATATCAGTAAGCAATAAGCTATATTTATGTAATTATGAATATGATTTAATTAGTATATTCTGCAGACGCTAATGACCTCCGTTTTGAGCGTCTATAATCTACAATCTTATATTCTATAATAAAAACAAGTACCTATCAAAGCACTCCTTAATTTTTATAACATTAATATTTTTGTTCCAACTTTTAATTATTTGAAATTCTTTATTTTTGCAAATTCTCAGTTATTTTAAACATACTTTTTATGATCAAAATTAAATTGAGTGACTTTATTTACAATGTGGATAACTTATTTTTTTAGGACTTCTGGTTTTATTCCAATATCTCGTGATTTTTCCGAATCAGTAATCATGTCTGCGACACCAATTCTTAAAACTGTGGATATTATCAAATCTCCTGAAGACAAACGACTGTACCGCGGGATTGAGCTGTCAAATCATTTAAAAGTATTGCTAGTTAGTGATTCGACAACTGACAAATCAGCTGCAGCGCTCGATGTCAATGTTGGTAAGTACTTCGCTGTCAATATCGGCTTTGACTGAAACTACAGTAAGACCTCGCTTAACGCTGTCTCAGTATTACGCGGTTTCTAAAAAAAAGTTTAGTCACTATAATTATGGATTAGTTTATACAAAATGATTCAAATGTTGATAGAAGTTCAAAGGCAAGACGAACTGTCGTTGATGCAATATCTTGCTATCGACGACGCTTGTTGAACGAAACAGAAAAAGTCAAACTACATATTAGATGACTTCTTCACAAAAAACTAAATATGTCAAATGAAGAACCTTCCTCATCACGAACGTAACTTCTTAATCAAATTTTTTCTTGGTTTTTATAAATGTTTTATGAACAAAAATCGATGTTAGCAGTTGATAAATTCATAATTAATGTGATGAAAACGGATTCTATTTCACTTATGCCTATTATCTACATATTAAGATAACCTCGTTTAACGCTGTTTTGGAACGTATCTCCCGCGTTAAGCGGGGTCTTACTGTATCTTAAATTCGCCGTAAATGAATATAAAATATTAGTAAAAAACTTTTTAAAAACAAGCTTTTATTAAATTGTACTAAAAATGAAAAAAATAACTCTTAATATTGACTTTATTTCTTTTTTGTCCTTGGTAATTAATATAAAAATGATTTTTTTCGGGAAAAAGGACTTTATTTATAAGTAAAACTTTATCAAGCTTTATCAAGCTTACAGTTATTAAAGCTTGATAAAGTTCCAAACAAGGAACGAAACGTCGCTGAAAATAAAATATTAAGTGTTTTACTTATAAATAAAGTCCTTTTTCCCGAAAAATCATTTTTATAACTCTTAATATTTTAGGTTCATAGTTATAAAAGCGTGGTTAAGGCACTATAGATGTGAGTATTCTCATCCGCCATTTTGGCGCCTTGCTTATCGCGCGTAGTACGACACATATGACTAAAGTTAACAGATAAATTATATTTCGTAAAAGAAAAATGATTTGAATCTTTGTCAAGATTTTTTAAAGGTCCTGCTGTTGTTTGTACGCGTTTACCCGTACGCAAAAGTGCTTTAAATTGGGAATATCAATGTGACAGCTGTACAAAAGTTGACAGAAAAAATTGCAGAATAAAAGAATTATGTGTTAATTGTAATGACTATTGTTATTTTTTTGCGGGCTATTAAAAAAAATGCGGAAATGTCAGAAAAGAAATCTGCCTTTGGCAACGACACTTCAATTTTATCAGCTGAAATACGAAATAAATGAAATAAAAAATATTGGATACAAGTTGAATTATTTATTATAAAAAAAAGATATACATTAAATAAAATACATCATGGAGAAGCATTTCAATTTTCTTTCTTTGCTGACGCCGTTCCATAAACTATTTTGCGAAATTTGTTATTTTCAATGAAGTTTTTCAAACAGTAAGAACGGACGTTAAAAAAATGCCGGATAATTCTACCTTTCACATTGCAACATTCCGGAAAAAATATATCAATATTGTGCACTAAACATTTCACCAAATCAGAATTTCCGTTTCAATTTCTTCCATCCATTCTGTCGACGATTTTCAAATTGTGATTCTTCAAAATGTGTCTGTAAGAAAAATACGTTTAATGGTATTCTCAAAAAAAAAAAGAAAAAAAAGCGGCTGTAAATGCGGAGACAGGGAAAATTACGCATACTTCACACAATCGAGAGTTCCCACTTGGCGTCCAATTATTTCCACGTCGAGAATTTTGTATCGCCTGGTTCCTGTCGGGAACCTGAATAATCTCCACCCTTTTTCTGATCTATTGGTGCAGTTTACCGCCGAGCAACAAGGCATCTTTTTGTTTAATCTGAGAACGTATGTGCAAAATGAAACTGTAATCGATAAACTATATTTTCTCAATGATTTCACGTACTTTTTTAACAATACATTAATATACAAACCGGGTTTTATTCACTTACAAGTAACAATGTTGCTTCCCACTAGTTACACAAAAAGCAAATAATAAAATCCGTATATAAACGCACTTCACATATCACTACGTCTTCCAATTTTAGTTTGAGCCCGAAAATACATGCTATTTGCAGTTAACACTTTTCAACAGAGAAAAATAATGCTTCGAAATGTTGCGTTGACGTATTTGTTGCCGTACTACATATGATCACAGAACACGTGCGTAAGACGAGCAAGGCGCCAAAATGGCGGATGAGAATACCTATATCTATAGAGCTCTAGCGTGGTTTGTAAGCTCTATGATAATAACGACCCACGCTTTTATAATTATGAACCTAAAGTATTAAGAGTTATTTTTTCTTTTTTAGTACAATTTAATAAAAGCTTGTTTTTAAAAAGTTTTTTACTATCTAATATTTTATTTTAAAATTTTTAGTTACCTACGCCTTTTGGCCGCCATAATGAAATTTAAATAACGTCAGACAGTTTAATGTATTCTGCTTTTCATATCCTCTCATTTGATACCCATATCAAGGGGGTTGTAAAGAAATAGATGATTCGCCATTTTGTGTCGGCCGCCATTTTGGATTTGGAATTAAGTCACACTGCTGACTGTATTCTACTTGTCATACCCTTTCATTTGATACCCATATCATGGAAGTGCATAAAAAATAACTAGTTCGCCATCTTGGGCTGTTCGCCATATTGGATTTAGAATGACGTCATTCATCTAACCATGTATTGTCATCCGAACTAAACGTGAATTCAAAATTTCAGCTCAATCGGTTGAGGATAACTGTTTTAAAATTCAGTTGCAAGATTCCACCCGAACAAACATATTACATACATTGCAAGTTAAATAAAAGCTTGTAAAAAACAGCGTTGTTTGTAATACTGTGGAATTTTTTTGTGTGTTTTTTAAGGTTATATGAGTGACCCTGACAACGTCCCAGGACTTGCTCATTTTTGTGAACATATGTTATTTTTGGGAACGAAAAAATTTCCAACCGAAAATGAATATACGAAATTTTTGTCGGAACACGGGGGCTCCAGTAACGCTTGCACCTATCCAGATCATACAAAATACTTTTTCGATGTCGTGCCGGAACAGTTGAAAGCTACTCTTGATCGGTACGTAAAAAAAAAGATTAGTTCTGTATTATAAGATATATTTTTATTTCTACAAAGCTGCAGAACGCTATATAATTGTTATAAGCATTCATTGTTACAATGCTAACTTAGAAAAATTTATTTTTTATTCACCAACACCATCGGGACTTAAACCCGAATCTTTCCACTTTCACGGCGGAATGAGTTATCAATTACTCTACGGTGCGATATCTAAACAATCAATTCATCATAATAAAGCAAATTGTAACATTAAATTCACTACATGCGAGAGCTGATTTTTTTTATAAAGATTCAAAATAGTTTATATATTAAATTTAAGGACTCACATTCGTCCATAGTGTCAAATGAATCACTATATTGTTCTGTGTTATCCATTTCACTTTTAGATAGTTTCTCTTCACTAAATTCCGAACACTCTTTATCTATGTTATTTATAATTTCTAATGATTTCAAATATCTTTAATGTTTCGACATTTTGGGGATAAGAATTATTAGTTAAATGATGAAATAAGAATTCTTGATTCGCAAAATAGCACTATAACTTGAAATTTTTACTGTAATACTCGCTTGGAGTAGAGTGAAATTGGCTATTCATCCGTCAGCCAACAACAAATATAGCACAATGCAGCAAAATATATCACGCAATAACAAAAATGTCCAGTAAAGCGGTTTCGTATCACAAGAAATACAAATCAAGATACTGAATCTTTGCACGGGTCAAATGACCCCTTGTGGTAGTTAGATTATATATATTTCTCGGTAAAAAAATTAACAAGAGAGGAGTAAATCTTGAAAAACACATTCTATGTATTTTTTAATAAAAGTCGTAAAGGCAAATGGCGATGTGATAATGTTGTTTTCAAGAAATTCTGACAAAAAGTTTAAAATGGGTCATTTGACTCGTCAGGGTAGGCTTAGTGTTAAAAGTATTATTTTTGAAAAAAATATCATTAAAGAGTACAAAACAAGATTTTTTAATTTCCAGTTTTTCTCAATTCTTCTTGGCACCTCTTTTTACCGAAAGTGCAACTGATCGAGAATTGAACGCCGTTAATTCTGAACATGAAAAAAATGTTCCGGTCGACACTTGGAGATTAGATCAGCTCGATAAACACACAGCTAATCCAAAACATCCATACAGCAAATTTGGGACTGGTACGAAAATATTTATCCAATAATAGTATTCGCAAAGTTTGTGTTTCATTTTGATCTCGATTTTTTTTTTATTTGCAACTAGTTTTTCGGTTCAAGTAGATTTTAGTTTATAAATAGAGAATATAATAAATAATTATACCGGGTGTCTCAGAAATCACGCACCCAATTGTTGGGATCAAAAGAGAAAAATATTCTGAGCCCAAAAATCCATGTTTGAAATTTTTTGATAACGTTGTTAATTAGTAATTAACTAATGAAAGTGACTAATTTAGGATCAATAACTTAGTCAAGACGAATAGGGATGTTGAAATTTTTGGGAAAGTGTTTTAAATCGTGCATAAGTACCTATATTGCCACAAATATTTATTATTTTTATTTAAATGCAACTCAAGCCTTAAAAATCATGTATTTTAAATCCCGTTTCAAATTTCGGTCCAAAACGCCATTACTAGTCGCGTGACGTCACCTGTTCATACCAAAGGAGGTTCAACAGTTTACACGGGAGCTACCATCCTATAGATGCGTATTCTGTGCACATAAACGTTAGTAAACTGAGTCGTTGCTATAGTTACATGTAATTTGACGTTTCCTATAAACAAATAATAAATTACACACTAAATACTAACCAAACAATGAAGTTTTTTTGACAGCGGCTGAACATATGACGTCATGCGCTCTGATTGGTGTCTGTTGTCACGTGACTTGAGAGTGATTTTATTAGGTTTTATTTATTAAATATTAATTACATTCCTTAGAAATAAGGAAAAATATAGTGTTTTTTAGTATTTCTGTCATAGAAACTACTACTTTCCGTTAAAATTATGTTTTCATTTGAATATAGTCAACATCCCTATTACGCATGTTCTGTTATGAAAAGTATTGAGCTTTTTAAAGTTACTGATCTACTTTTTTATTTTAGGAAATAAACAGACGTTGGATGTGATTCCCAAACAAAATGGAATAAATGTCCGTGATGAATTGCTGAAATTCCATAAAAAATGGTATTCGTCCAATATCATGAGCCTCGTCGTGCTTGGGAAAGGTAACTTCAATTTCAACTATCAGGGCTATCTGGATCTAGTACTAACCTATTTGGTCATTATTAGTGTATTTGCCATATGGCAACATACACTATTGGCGTCGGTCGGATGGCGGGACCTAGGGGTCGGACCAAAATTTCTCGACGTTTCATAACCTCCTAAACACTTTGGCACCATTTTTAAAAATGTTTATATATATATATGTATATATATATATATATATATATATATATATGTGTGTGCGGGCAATAACTTTCGAAAGAGTTAATTGATTGTAACGAAATTTGGCCCACGTGTTGAAATCCATCACCGCAAGAAGCCTATTTAAAATGGGCGTAATCGGGCCATTTTAAGGGTAGTTTTTAGGGGTTGAAAAACGTGTTTGGTCCCCAAAATACTGAAAAAATTCTCAGAAACGTTTCAAAATTGACATTTAACCCTCCAGTAGTAATTAAAAAGTGTCCCTAAAATTTTAATAAAATCGGCCCGACAGGACCGGACTTACAAATTTTATGAAAACACTACTTTGCAGATAGTGAATTATTTACTGAAAGTTGTATATAATTTGGTATAGAAGTTCGATTGATAATAATATTGCAATTAAGAAAAAAAAATGTTATTAGGGGTGTATTAAGGAGTCAAATTTTTTATTTTGCCCAAAAACCAAGTTAAGTTCCCATAATAAAGCCACACTGCCTGTATTAGCAAATACACTATATTGTCGGCAGGGTTTTGGCACTGCGACCCGGGTTTTTTTATAATTACCATCTACAGTAAGACCTCGCTTAACGCTGCCCTGCTTAACGGTGTTTCAGTATTACGCGATTTCTAAAAAAAAAGTTTAGCCACTATAACGTAAATTATGGATCAGCTTATACAAAGTGATTCAAATGTTGATAGGAGTTCAAAGGCAAGACGAAGTGTCACTGATGTAATATCTTGCTACCAACAACAGCTTGTTGAACGAATTAGAAATAGGCAAACGACATTAGATAACTTCTTTACAAAAAACAAAATATGTCAAATGAGAACTTTCTTCATTACAAACATAACTTCTTACTCGAACTTTTATTTGATTTTCATAAATGTCTTGTGAATAAAAATCGATATTAATAATAAATAAATTATAATTAATGTGATCAAAAAGTATTTAACAATAAATGTCTAGGAGTCGTGTTATCACCCCTTTTTATTTTTTATTATAATTGTTTATGAAGGAAATATGCTGTGATTATTTTCAGAAACTCTGAATGAACTGGAAGAAATGGTAATCGAGCTGTTTTCGGAAGTCGAAGATAAAGCTGTGGAAGCACCTAAATGGCTTGAACATCCGTTTACAAGAGAACAATTGCAACTCAATAGTAAAGTAGTTCCAGTGAAGGATGTCCGGAATTTGAATATATCTTTTCCGATACCTGATCTTCACGAATTCTATAAGAGTGGGGTAAGTCTTTTCGAAGTCATACTTCTTTTGATTAAATCGCAATTTTGTATTTATTTATTTCAATTCCTTAATCGTAATAATGAATAAATGAGAATGACAGATCACAAACCTCTAAATGTTAGACACATATAATACTCACCACGGTTCTAAAAGGTTCTGAAGTTAGTCACAAACAGCATCGTAAATGCATATTTAGAGCCGTCCTGGTTGTTTTGTGGGAAAGGAAGACTCCCACCACCTCCCAGTTACCGACTGTGATTGGTTATTGCTGGTTGTAGTGTCACTTTCCTGCTATAAAGTACAGTCCAGTACGCAATTGTTAAGTTGTTTCTTTGATTGTTAATTGATCAAGATGCCTAATACAGTTTTGCATGGACAAGCACGAAAAATAATTTTTTGGATGACTTTATGCAAGGAATTAGACCTTTAGATTAAAGAAAAATTAAAAATAATAATATAGCGCGAGTTTGTAGTTTTTCAATCGACTGTACCTGCGCAAGCCTCCATTTGCATCTAACTTCAGAACCTTTTAGAACCGTGGCGCGTATTATACTGTACTTGCCACTAGGCCTATCTGACGGTAAAAAACGGTAGCTTCATTAAATATAAAACGACCTAACTTTAGTGCTGAATTTTACCAAAAATTATCTCGTTTTCGAGGAGGTAAATTATTTTTTAATTGAACTAACGTTATTTATAAAAACATAATTTTTTTTTCAAAATTTCTTGATTTTTAACATGCTTTGATTAGCTTTACCTATATGTTTGTAACGGATTCTTTGAACGTGAAATTAACCCACTTCAAAACGTCAAATTTAACTGAAACTTTGCACACTTATCAAGGACTGATGACAATACAATAATTTAATTACTTTGTCCCATTATTCTGACCAGGATCATCAGGATAAAAAAAATAAGACTAAAAAATAAACAATAGTTTAAGAAAACGAATGTAACAACAGCAAACCGAACTAAAAAGTAAAAAAATACTTTTTTATTGCAAAAGAGCGTGGGGTGCTTATTACTATTTTTATACTAACTCTACTTTTACAAATAGCTACCAATGAAATATTTATACCAGTTGATATCAAGCACCCCACGCTTTTTTAAAATAAAAATCATTTTTTACTTTTTAGTTCAGTTTGCCATTGAAGCGTTTTTTTAGTTTTTTTAAAACTATTATTTATCTTTAAGGCAAATTACCTTAAAATTAAAAAAAAAGAGTTTTTAAAAACTTATTTTATTCCACAAGATGCGGTGAAAATGGCAACCATTTTCTACAATTTTCGCTTTGACATAAACATTTTTTTAAACCGAGTCTAATAGCATCTTCATCGGTAATAATTTCGGAATCGTCGTCTCCATAATCGAACGTCAGTTCTGAGTTTTCTCGAACTTTAATTCGAGTAAATATGCACAATTTTGGAACACTATTGTTTACTCTAACCGGAACTAACTTACAATTAGATTCGCAACTGTGATTTAAATAGCGTCCGATATTACCGAAATATTTCGGATCTATGTACGTAACGGCCGTATTATCACCAGAATGTTCTTTGACGCAAATTATGTAATTCATTGAATTGTCTTCTTTGTTTTTTTTGAAACGCAACAACGCTTCCGATTTCGATATGACTTCACCGGCATATTCACAAACGAATTCGCCTTTTTTTATTGGAGTTAGCGTTACCAACCCGAAACCTTTCGAGCTCTTAATCAGTTTGAAATTTCCGTTTTCCGGTTTTTTCCGTGGAACTTCGGAGTGTGTCGTTTCGGACGTGATTTCGCAGTTTATGATCTTTAAATGTTTTCTGGGACCGTATTGTACGAGCCGGTTGCTGCAGTCTTTTCCTTTGCACGAGCAATTGTTATTGCATTCGTATATCGGAAAGTTGATCGCTTCGTTCAGTTTATATTTCAGCCACACGTATTCATTATTATGCTGTTCGGATTCCATAGTGTAACCATAACCAAACTTTTCAATACATTGGCATTTGTTTTCAGCTGTGCAAACAGTATCACATGTACAGTAGTGGCAAAATTGGTTATCGAACTCTTCGTTTGTTTTATCTGTAGGAATATTTTCGGTAGTGTAAATGATATTTTGATCTTTGTGATCGTAGTCATCTAGAAGTTCCATTGTTTCGTTTTTTTTTAATAGCGGTTCAGTTTGCAAGTTTGTCATAACATAACCTCATAATCAAAGTGACATTTGTTCAAGGCTATCTAGTAGGAGTGTTAAACTTCTTCGCGATCTTTGTGATTGTAGTCATTTATAAATTCTGTTGTTTTGTTTTTTGTTTTGTTTTTTTTTTTTTTTTAATATCAGCGGTTCTCAGTTTGCAATGAATTTTAAAAGCTAGTCTTTCAGTTTGTCATAACATAACCTCAAAATCAAAGTGACATTTGTTCAAGGTTTATCTAGCAGGAGTGTTAAACTTATTTTCGACCGGGCTAATTCAAGAGTAGGATTCAGTACCGTACGAAATAATAAACTAAAATCGAATTTTTGTAGCTATCCTTATCTTTATTGACGTAAAAGACGGTAAAGTTATATAATATACTAGCGGTCTGGTCCGGATTCGCACGGGTATCAGTAATTATCTATAGCCATAAAAGATGAGAATCATTATCTTAAAATTCTCAACGTGTATCAATCGCTTTTAATTGTGAATGTTCAAAAATCGAAGAAAAATCAAAAATTGACAAAAAAAAATTCTGTTGACCCGATCGCTACCAAACTACACAGGATCACCCGCTTGGCTAATCTGAAGATTGCCTAAAAATTTCGTCCAAATCGGTCCAGCCGTTTTGGAGTTCATAGATACGTCGCCTTTTGTGAAACTATCAAACAAATTGTGATAAGATTTCTGTCGTCTTTTTAGCCAGGTCACTATGTGAGCCATCTTGTCGGCCATGAAGGTCCAGGCAGTTTATTATCGGCTTTGAAAGCTCGAGGATGGTCAAGCAGTCTTGTCGGCGGCAGCAGGCCTGCTGCCAGAGGCTTCGGATTCTTCGGTATATCGATGGATCTTACTGAAGAAGGCATGGAACACGTCGATGATATTATTAAATTAATATTTCAGGTAATTTCTTCATTTTTTTAATGGACAAACCTTTAGACAGAGATTGTTTTTCAGTGCCCTTTGGTCGAATGTTTCACTTCACGTAAATTGTACTTCGGTTTTATGTTAAATATTAAGTCCCAAATTTTCAGAAATCAATTATTTTTGCAAACATCAACACTTGTTGAATTTAAATTAAATTAAGTAGCTTTAATAGGGATGTTGACTATTTTTGGGAAAGTGTTTTAAATCGTGCATAAGTCCCTAATATTGCCACAAATATTTATTATTTTTATTTAAATACAACTCAAGCCTCAAAAATCATGTATTTTAAATCCCGTTTCAAATTTCGGTCCAAAACGCCAATACTAGTCGCGTGACGTCACCTGTTCATACCAAAGGAGGCTCACAAGCTTACACGGGAGCTACCACCATCCTATAGATGCGTATTCTGTGCTCATAAACGTTTGTAAACTGAGGTGTTGAAAAATTGTTTCGTAGTCGTCGCTATAGTTACATGTAATTTGCCGTTTCCTATAAACAAATAATAATAAATTACACACTTAATATTAACCAAACAATGAAGTTTTTTGACAACGGCTGAACATATGACGTCATGCGCTTTGATTGGTGTCTGTTGTCACGTGACTTGAGAGTGATTTTATTAGGTTTTATTTACTAAATATTAATTAAATTCCTTGAAAATAAGGAAAAATATAGTGTTTTTTAGTATTTCTATCATAGAAACTACTACTTTTCGTTAAAATTATGTTTTTATTTGAATACAGTCAACATCCCTATTATTATACTTCTGCTTCTTTAACATTAAGAAAGTTCTTACCGCTATATAATTAAATTAGTATTTGGTATTAATTTCAATCAGTCATTAAAATTGTTTTTCGCGTTTGACTTTTTGGCGCCACCTGGCGCATAGAGCGACCGTTCCTCTCGCTTTACCCCAGGACTGGCGCTGTTTCCATGACTAGATATTGAAATGTCCAGAAATACTACTCAAGGTCGATTGGACAAATTTATTATAAGTTGCTAACGTTAAGTTTTTTTTTTATTCTCAGTATGTAAATATGCTGAAACAAGAAGGACCAAAAAAGTGGATCCAGGACGAACATAGCGAAATACTAGCGATGCTGTTCCGGTTCAAGGACAAAGAAATGCCTCGAAGTTTCGTGTCAAATTACGTTCACGGATTGCAGGTAATTATTATTTTTTTACCTTGAGAACCGTCCCTAAATTCGTTTTGCGGTAGGTTCGCTCAAACCTCCTTAAGGTAGTTGTCGGTACAATATTGTCAAAAAGTTATAGATTATACGCGCCACAAAAGTATACTAGCTTGTAGCTAAGTGATCCATAATTTGTACGCAAGACTGTATCTGTGGAAACGTAACCCATACAGTATTCATATGCATGTATACTTTTCTATATATTGTTGAACTTTAAACCGTTATTTATAAATAATTAGACGGCCAAAAAATTTTTCTTATTTTTTTTTAACTCATAACAAATGCATTGAAAGACTGTCAGCTTTTGGAAAGTTCTGACAGTTAGTTCTTTTTTTATAAATAAGAAACTGGTTCAGAACTACAGAGATCGTATACAATCAATGTTAATTATCCAATTTTTAATTGAATTTATCTCGGATTATATATGGTCGATAGATTTCAAATTTTCAGGGTAATTGTATTATCATGTCCTTAATAAGTATACAAAAATTAAGAATTTTCTGACGGTGTGCCTTAACCACGACAACTACCTTAAATATTTTGCCTCAACGTTTAATTTTATTTGTAGGAATATCCTATGGAAGAAGCCTTAAGTGGAGGTTATTTATTGACTGAATGGCGGCCAGACTTAATAGAAAATGTACTTAATTATTTTACGGTAGAAAATATTAGGTAAGTTTTTTTTTTGTGAAAGTTATTGCTGGATTGTTTTTCTAAATATTACATAGTAAACAAAGCTAATAACCTCGGTTGACGAGCGTTTATAATCTACTAGCGGCCCGATCCGGCTTCGTACGGGTAGCACTAATTATCTATAGCCATAAAAGATGAGAATTATTATTGTAAACGTGTATTGAATTTGCGCAAATTCAATCGCTTTTAGTTGTGAATGTTCAAAAAACGAAGAAAAATCTTATTTCCCAAAAAGAAATTTAAAAAATTCTGTTGATCGGATTGCTACCAAATTTCACAGGATCACCTACTGAGCTAATTTGATGTTGACTATTTTTGGGAAAGTGTTTTAAATCGTGCAAAAGTACCTAATATAGCCACAAATATTTATTATTTTTATTTAAATACGACTCAAGCTTTAAAAATCATGTATTTTAAATTCCGTTTCAAATTTCGCTCCAAAACGCCAATACCTGTCACGTGACTGCCGTGACGTCATACATTCATAAACACTAGTAAACTAGCGAGGTTATGAGAGATTTTTTCGTAGTTGTTGCTATAGTTACATGTAATTTGACGTTTCCTATAAACAAATAATAATAAATTTCACACTTTAAATATTAACCAAACAATGAAGCCTTTTAATGTTTATGACCGAGTGACGTCATGCACTCTGATTGGTGACCGTTGCCACGTGACTTGAGAGTGATTTAATTACGTTTTACTTATTAAATATTAATTAAATTCCTTAAAAATAAGGAGAAATATTGGGTTTTTTAGTATTTTTATCATAGAACGTTAAAGCGTTAAAATTATGTTGGAAATTGTTGCGTCCATATTTTTTTCAAACATACACAATTAAGTTAGCAGGAAAGTGGACAATTGATGTAAATTATTAAACCAATTATTAATTTAGCGACGTTTTTAAATAAATGACCGAAACTAATCAACAATAAATTATGAATTTTAGAGTTGCAGTTGTTGCAAAAAAATTCGCTAATGAAACGAATCTAGTGGAACCCTGGTACGGTACTCAATACAGGTTCGATCCTATCCCGGAAGAAACTTTAAATGTGAGTATTTGGTTTGTTTGTCCTATTTGTCGATAGGGAATGAGGTTGGATGTGAATCCGGCCAGTCCTGCTATTTTCCAGGAACTAAATTTCAATCTGTTATCCAACTTTTTGAAAGAAGGAGAACTCCATGTATATAGAGACTGGATACAGTGTAAACTCCATGTAACGTCACTCGATTTAACGTCAAACTCCCTAAAACGCCGAAATTACTCTACTTTGGTTGTTCATACAATGATACGCTCTATGTAGCATCACACTCACTTTAAATAACGATCATATGTCATTATAAAGCAAGTAATTTCGGTAACTTATAAAGCACCTACTGTTTGTAGGTACTTTCTTGCCGAAATTGATAAGAACTGCAGCTTGTTACGCAATAAGCGTTGTTATTTGTGATAATAGTAATGTTTGTTTGGAAATGATTAAATAATACTATAATAGTAAATCAAAATTGATTTTTCATTCTCTCCATATAACGACAACTCTATATAACGCCAGAAAATGTGCAGTCCCTTCAGCGTCGCTTTATAGAGTATTTGTCTATTGTGTATTTTATTTGCAGATGTGGAAAAATGCAGGCGTTTGCAACGAATTACATTTACCGCCTGTCAATGAATTTTTGCCAACAAATTTCGATTTAATGCCAATTGACAAAGATGTGAGTAGAATTTTCAATATTTTTGTGTACAATGGTACCTCAACATATGAATTTTATTCGTTCCTTACTCGTATCTCAAAGCAAATTTGCCCATTTAAATTAATTGAAATACCATTAATCCGTTCCAGCCCCTAAAATTCTCGGTTGTCAGTTCCTGAGAGGGCTCCTCGACGAGCTCATATCTCAAAAAACTCGTATGTTAGGGCACTCGTATATTGAGGAACCACTGGAAGTCGATTTACCCAAATGTGGACCACTGCCTCAGTGGCAGATTTACCAGCAGGCTGAAGCCTAAGGCGGCAGATTTTAGGGGGCGGCAAATTTGACCCAAAAATGTTTGTCTTACAGAAATAAAAAAAAAAAAAAAAACATATACATAGAGGAAACGAGTTTCGAAAATTTAACGAAAATTTCAATAGGTATTTTAGAAAAAAATAGGCTTTCCGAAAATATGTATGTTAAATCATGTCTTGTCATTCTTGCTGTCAATATAACACATTTCTCTTTAAAAATGGCATTTTGGTAACATTTTAACACAGTCGGCAAAGCAACTTGATATTATATCAAAAACATTTAATGACATAAGATGTTCGTCTTTACAATTACTTAAACGTCAATTCAGATTAGTTTGGCTTGGAATAATGGGACAAACGACTACATGGACAATTCATCTACGGCAAAACTCTCTTTTTAGTGTATTTGCCATATGGCAACATACACTATTGGCATCGGTCGGATGGCGGGACCTAGGGGTCGGACCAAAATTTCTCGACGTTTCATAACCTCCTAAACACTTTGGCACCATTTTGAAAAATATATATATATATATATATATATATGTGTACGGGCAATAACTTTCGAAAGAGTTAATTGATTTTAACGAAATTTGGGCCACGTATTGAAATCCATCTCCGCCAGAAGCCTATTTGAAATGGGCGTAATCGGGCCATTTTAAGGGTAGTTTTTAGGGGTTGAAAAATGTTTTTGGGCCCCAAAATGCCGAAAAAATTCTCAGAATCCTTTCAAAATTGACATTTAGCCCGTTAGTAGCAATTAAAAAGTGTCCCTAAAATTTTAATAAAATTGGCCCAACAGGACCGGACTTACAAATTTTTTGAAAACACTAATTTGTAGATAGTGACTTATTTATTGAAGGGTGTATTTAATTCGGTGTAGACGTTTGATTGACAATAATATTGCAGTTAAGAAAAAAAATGTTATTTTAAGGGGTGTATTAAGGAGTAAAATTTTTTATTTTGCCCAAAAACCAACTTAAGCTTGCAAAATAAAGCCACACTGCCTGTATAAGCAAATACACTATATTGTCGGCAGGGTTTTGGCACTGCGACCCGGGTTTTTTTCTTTGCCAACTGTGTTAAAATGTTATCAAAATGCCAATTTTAATGAGAAATGTGTTATATTGACAGCAAGGATGACAAGACATGAGATTGCGAACTAGGGTATTGAATTTCAGAGGTCAGTAGAGGCAGCAAAAATTTAATAGCCTACTGGCGGCAAATTTGTAAATCCGCCACTGCACGGCCTGCAAGCTTGAAAGTCAAGTTTTAAGTCACTTTGCTCCAGTTTTTTTTAATAATCGTATTTATTGTTTAACAGATAACTCAGTATCCCGTCATAATTCATGACACTGCCATAACGAGAGTTTGGTTTAAACAAGACGATGAGTTCTGTTTACCGAAAGCGAACATGAGTTTTGATTTTGTTAGGTAAGCACTAAATCTATTACTTATAAGATCTCATAACCCTAATTTTTAGTACTCCAATAACACTCTATTCTAATAACGCGGCACCGACTTTCGCGTTATTGCGAGATTTACTGTAGTTTTCAAAAATTTAATACAGTAGAACCTCGATAAGTTAAAATCCAAGGGAAACGTTAAAAAATGTAAGTTCTAGAGTTTTTTACTTATTGAGAGTTGAAGTTAAAGAGGTTGTCAGAATAAAATTTTTAACTTACCGAGGTTTGTGGATTTTATAGAGGATGTATTTAGTTCAATAGAGGTTACATAAATTTTTTATCTATTCATTTAGAATCAATTATTTATTTAAACAATCAATTATTTAAACAAAGAAATCAGTAAAGCGATTTAGTGGAAGACTAAAGTGAAAATCAATTAAGTTCTTGGCAAAACCTTTTGTTTGGATACTTACTCATGATGACTCACTGATAATACTTTAACTTATGGAGGTCATCAAAATATTATTTTAAGTTATCGAGGGCGATGTTCAGAATATTTGTTTAAGTTACGAAGGTTTTGTGATTTAAGTAATGGAGGTTTTATGCTTTCAGGGGAAGGGAATTCAAGAAATTTTTAACTTACAAAGGTTTTTAACTTGTCAAGGTTCTACTGTATTAGGGACTTCTCCCGCACCCTCAAAAATACCTTTGCCAAGAGGTGTGGACACCCCCGGTTTAAGAATCGCTGCTTTAGAGCTATTTTTAACAAGTTTTTAAATTAACACAAACTGATGGGCTGATTTTGCTTTTACAGTCCTCTTGCTTACTTGGATCCATTGAATTACGATTTGACTCACATGTTTGTTCAGTTGTTTCGCGATTCGTTGAACGAATACGCGTATGCAGCAGAAATAGCGGGAATGAAATGGGACTTGGCAAACACAAAATACGGCATGATCGTAAGTACTATTTCTGTAAAAATGATTTGTCGGGAAAAAGGACTTTTTAAGTAAACACTTATTTGTTATTTTTAGCGACGTTTCGTCCCTTGCTTGGGACTTTTTCAAGCTTTATAACTATTAAATGTTTTGATCAAGTAGATATAAAAGTTAAAATACACATGTATTATTATTATATGTATTATTGCTAACCGTCAATAAAATAAAATAGTTAGAACATCAACCGTAAAAATATTTTTAAAAAAAATGAATTATTACAAACTTTTTAATGAACAATTGTTTAACTAAAATTTATATTTACATGTGTATTTTAACTTTTATATCTACTTGATCAAAACATTTAATAGTTATAAAGCTTGAAAAAGTCCCAAGCAAGAGACGAAATGTCGCTATAAATAACAAATAAGTGTTTACTTAAAAAGTTCTTTTTCCCGACAAATCATTTTTATATTAATTACCAAGGATAAAAAAGAAAAAAAGTCACTATTTCCGTATTCGAACAAGTTGATGTGTCGAATTTGTAGTATAGTACGCACCATGGATCTGAAAGGTTCTGAAGTTAGATGCAAATGGAGGCTTGCGCAGATACAGTCGGTTGAAAAACTACAAACTCGCGCTATATTATTATTTTCAATTTTTCTTTAATCTAAAGATCTAATTCCTTGCATAAAGTCATCCAAAAAATTATTTTTCGTGCTTGTCTATGCAAAACTGTATTAGGCATCTTGATCAATTAACAATCAAAGAAACAACTTAACAATAGCGTACTGGACTGTACTTTATAGCAGGAAAGCGACAATTGGCATAACAACCAGCGATAAGCAATCACCGACGAGCGCACGTTCTGTGCCGGTAACTGGGAGGTGGTGGGAGTCTTCCTTTCCCACAAAACAACCAGGACGGGTCTAAAATATGCATTTGCGAGGCTGTTTGTGACTAACTTCAGAACCTTTTAGAACCGTGGCGAGTGTAATAAATAAGGTTGAAATAAGAAACGTGTTTGTATTTTAGCTAGGCGTTGGGGGTTACAGTAATAAGCAGGCCGTTTTGTTGGATAAAATTATGGAGAAAATGACTAATTTTAAAATTGACCCCAAACGATTTGAAATTCTCAAGGAAAATGTAAGTATTTTTTATATATTTTATAGTTTTTTCAAGTTTAACTTCTTTAGTGACGTATCTGTTTAAAAAAGTAAGAAATCGAGGGGAAGTAGAATGAAACAAATTAAGGGGAAGTTAGTTTGTCCCCTAAATTACATGGAACCGACAAGGACAGAATTGTATAGTGCGTCGCATTTTTAGTGCTTGGGAATCTGACGTTTCATTCAAAAATAATATAGTTAGGTACCTGAGAACCATGCTTTGGTTAATTTTTATATGTAAAACCCTGTTATGTAGCCATAAAAATGCATAGCAAATTTCATAATATTTATTACTAGTCATTAACCGCGTCACTGCATGCTTGAACAGAAATTTTTTAAATAATCTGCAATCGATTTTCAAGTTCTAAATTACACAGGTATGTGTTTTTATTCACGTGCACGAAAAATAAGCTAGGTCACCGAAGCGTCAGAAAAACACGCAACATTCTTGCTTCCCATTAATTAAAAGGTAACAAATAAATAACAGCACCTATATTTTATTTTAAACGCAATATAAAGTTTACAAAAATATAAAGTTTACAAAAATATTCACAAAAATTGAATTTATCGAGTTTTTGTTATTTTAGTATATACGAGGCCTGAAGAACTTTGCGGCCGAACAGCCCTACCAACACGCGGTCTACTATCTGGCGCTGTTGTTGACGGAGCATGCGTGGACTAAAGACGAACTTCTTCAAGCAATGAATTGTACGGTCTATCATATTTTTTGTGACAAGCATCGGAAATACAAAAAGTTACGACTTATTGTATTGACTTAACCGAACTGTTCGTTTGAAATTAAATTTAAAAACGTTACATTTTTTTAGTGGTCACAGTCGACAAGCTCGAAGCTTTTATTCCACAACTTTTGTCTAAGATGCATATTGAATGTCTAGTCCATGGAAATATCAACAAAGAGGTTAGTTTTTTGTTTTAATATTTGAATATAAGGATATAATACGCGCCACGGTTCTAAAGGGTTCTGAAGTTAGTCATAAACAACGTCGCAAATGCATATTTTAGAGCCGTTCTGGTTGTTTTGTGGGAAAGGAAGACTCCCACCATCTCCCAGCTACCGGCACAGAACGTGTGCTCATCGGTGATTGGTTATTGCTGGTTGTCGTGTCACTTGTCGCTTTCCTGCTATAAAGTACAGTCCAGTACGCTATTGTTAAGTTGTTTCTTTGACTGTTAATTGCCTAAAACAGTTTTGCATAGACAAACGCGAAAAATAATTTTTTGGATGACTTTATGGAAGGAATTAGACCTTTAGATTAAAGAAAAATTAAAAATAATAATATAGCTCGAGTTTGTAGCTTTTCAACCGACTGTGAAGCCTCCATTTGCATCTAACTTCAGAACCTTTCAGATCCATGGCGCGTACTATACCCGTGTTTGACGAGTGAAATCGACTTTATCATCGTGTACTGCAGACTTTTAAACGACCTCGCCCTGAATTGTAGCTAAATTCATAGGTTAGGTTATTTTCGACAGCTGGTTGAATGATTTGTGTTTTGTATTTTTCGACAAAACGGACAAAGAGCAATATCGATCGGTAATTCGTTTTTTAAAAAATATGCGAAGAAATAAAACTGAAGTTGGATGGGGACCTTTCACCATCTACAACCATGGTGAGATATTTGTATAAAAAACGAATTACGGATCGATATTGATCTTTTTCCGTTTTGTTGAAAAATGCAAAACACGAATGATACAACCGGCTGTCAAAAATAATCTATGAATTTATCTACAACTCAGCACGAGGTCGCTTAAAAGTCTGCAGTACACGATGGTAAAGTCAATTTCACTCGTCAGCGCCGTCTGTTGTCAATCACGGGTACTTATTGATTAACCCTTGTAAAAGCCAATTCAGACTAGCCGTTCTTGGTTACGATTCACCGGTCTGGTTCGGTTTTCGATTAATCTAGGCTACTCATACTATCCCGATTCGGTTCTACGATTATTCTCGGTGCGCATGCGCAATTTCGAAATATGATTTGACGTTTGATGTGTAGTTAAACGTCAACATAAACAAGTGGAGTTGTGTTTACAATAGTGGCTAGTCACGTGACTCCAGCAAGCGTTCTCATTGGCTACGGTTGCGAACGGTCCGGTTGAAATTAGAGCTGAACCTAAACGCTCGAACCGAACCGCAATCGGGAACAACTACGCCCTGATTGGTCGAGCCCCCAACCGGACCGGTGAATCGTAACCGAGAACGGCTAGTCTGAATTGGCTTTAATTTTTGTTTTTTGTAAATTTCAGAAAGCGCTCGAACTGGTCGGTTTAGTTGAAAAACGTTTAACGTCGACTTTTACAATGTCACCGTTGCTGCCTCGACAACTCGTGCTCAATCGTGAAATTAATTTAGATGATGGTAATTATTTAAAATATTAATTCTAGTATACAGCGTGATTTTTAAGTTGATAATTCTTTTTTAACAGCGTGTAGAAATCAAATAATCGAACAAATATTTCAAGTAACTTTTTTATGTTATGTCAGTAAGGAAATAAGTCATTATCAAGTGCTGCTATTAGAAACAAAACGGGAACAACTTCAAACTATTTCTGTAAATATTTGATAATTACATATTTTCATAGTGACATAACATAACGCCAGGACCGGTCTCAAAATTTAATTAAACTTTGAATGATTGTTTCTCTCTTATTTTTGAGTTTTGATAAAGTTACTTGAAATATTTGTTCGTCTATTTGATTTCTACACG
The DNA here is from genome assembly GCA_034508555.1 of Venustoraphidia nigricollis. Lineage (NCBI taxonomy): Eukaryota > Metazoa > Arthropoda > Insecta > Raphidioptera > Raphidiidae > Venustoraphidia > Venustoraphidia nigricollis. The sequence goes on along the minus strand of JAVRKA010000091.1, from coordinate 1,087,964 downwards.
CTGTTAAAAAATATCTGTCAACTTCTATCCTGTAGAAAACAGAAGTAGTGTTGACTTAAAACCACACTATTATAAAAATTAAACCCTCTCAGGCCCGTATTCACTGAACATTATTAAAGATAGAAGCTACTAATCTTGGAATAAATAACATACCAATACTTCGTCGAACGAAAAGTGATACTGTTTTATTAATTTCAGAATGCAATTATCTTTACGAAGTCGAAAATTCTGTCCATCGAAGTTCCTGTGCAGAATTATATTTTCAGTGTGGAATCCAAAGCACCGAAAGCAATATTTTGCTGGAATTATATCTTCAGATAATATCCGAACCCTGCTTTGATATTCTACGGACTAAGGTAAAAAAAAATCAGGAAAAAAATATATAGAAGATTAACGCATTCAGTGCGCATGACTCGAAGTTGCGTCATGCGCAGTCAAACATATAAATGTATTTTGTTTGTGTTTAGGAACAATTGGGATATATGGTATTCAGTGGTATAAGACGCTCAAATGGGGTTCAAGGCCTCAGAGTTATTGTCCAATCCAACAAGCATCCGAAATATGTGGACCAACGGGTGGAATCGTTCATTGCAAATATGCTGGTAATTGATTTATGCCTAGTTACAGAAAACATTGTCAAAAAATATGATTTGACAATGACCTTAGATTGTGATCATATAATGACAATTTTTATACGCAGGAGCAATCTAAAGTCGCTGTGAAGCTCCCTGTTACGTAGAACATTAGATTGTACTCAGAGAAAAACAAATGACTGAACTTCATAGATAAATAGCAATTTTGTAGTTAAATTTTGATCAAAACGCGTAAAAAAAGGTTGTTTTGAAGTGGAATTTGTACAAAAAACAGCGTTAAATACAGCTTAAAATATCGTTACAATTGGTCAATTATTTTTCGAAGTTGTTTACACATAATGTGAGAGTACTGACCTCACAATAATTTGTTTTAAATCTAGGACTACATAGTTAACATGAGCGATGAAGAATTTTCTCGTCATAAAGAAGCATTGGCTGCTCAAAGGATGGAAAAACCAAAACGGCTGTCGGGTCTGTCGTCTCAATTTTGGGGAGAAATAACTTCTCAACAATACAATTTCGATCGTGCTGCCATCGAAGTAGCCTATTTGCGCAAAGTTACCAAGGACGATATTATCCAGTTTCATAAAGTAAGTCTTTTTCTTTTGATGGGAAACTTCTACAGTGTAAGTGCCAGAGAGAGAGAGAGAGATTGTAGGTTATAGATGCTCAACAGCTGAGGTCTACAGCATAAGTGTAAATTTTTGAGCAGTAAAACGACACAGATTCAGAATCGACGATTGGCGTCCTATATATGAACTTCACAACGCGTTTGGTTTGCACTAACATCTATGGTTAGGTATGCAAAATAGTTAAGAAGATTCATTTCGTTATATTTTTGTTGTTTTTATTGTATAGACGATGATGACCTTAGATGTTGATCATTTACGCGCGATTGAAGTAAAATTTCTTTGGTTTAGTGGCACAATTTGACATTTGGAACAATTTATGTCGATAATCTAGAAATTTTACAACTGTGCGGCCATCTATTGGCGAAAAGCTTCAACAGTTACCTTATAAAATTTCTAACTTACCAATATGGCGATACTCCTCTGCATAAACTGAACGTTACTTCTGTGACATTTGCAACAATTTATGTCGGTAATCTAGAAATTTTACAACTGTGCGGCCATCTATTGACTAAAAGCTTCAACAGTTACCTTATAAAATTTCTAACTTACCAATATGGCGATACTCCTTTGCATAAACTTAACATCGCTTTCAGTAGAAAAGATCTGATATTGCGCCTAAGGAAGTTTTCTTTCAAAAAAATTAATTGTAATTTCGTTTGTTCAACAGCAACTGTTATTTGTTGGAGCAAAGCATCGAAACAAAATGGCTGTGCATGTGGTTTCAACAGCCGAAGGAGGTGCCGGTACCGAATTGACAAACGGTCCTATGAACGATAGCGAAAGCGAAACCGTACGACCGGCGATTATAACGGACATAATGACATTCAAAACGACGCAAGCGATGTTCCCGTTGGTACAGCCCTTCATCAGCATCACTCGAAAGGGAAATCGAAGCAAATTGTAGTGGTAATGTAACGCTCTTAAATAAATTGTTATCGTTGCTTTTTTAATTTATATATATCGATATATATATGACTAGATGTATTCAATTGTTTCGACTAGAATTAACAAATTGTGCATAATTCCGATTTAAATTGTAAATTGTAAGAAAAGGAGGAATACCGATGGGTACCCAGATACTCGTTAATTTGGATGAAATCGATTTTCATGCATTGCTACCCGTTATCCAAAAAGTTATTGATTGATCTATACTAGTGATTGGGTAGAAAGTATTACGAATAGAACAAATCATGATTTTATTGTAGAAGAGAAATTTAGAATGTGCTCAGATAACAAACTAACTTTAATTATTATTTTAATGACTTTGAATGATGTGATTTACTTCTTTTAAAAATTGCATTGATCTCTACAAACTGGATTTATAAATCTATAAGACGCTGTCGTGAATGGAAAGTTCGTTCAGCGCCTCTTAAGGTTACAGAAAGTACTATATACACGTCAATGCGCTCACTCCACCATAATTGAGGTTATAATTATTGCGCAAACGCAGTAACGTAACATTTAGTATCTTCTACTCCATTGGTGTCTCAGATTCAGAATACTCAAACCGCAAAGTACGTTTTTTCAGTTAGTTTTGAGATTTGTGAAGAATTTACGCAATCAGTTTTTGTAAACTTACAACGATTTTCAAAGTCGCCTTTTTTGTGGGAAATAATTTTATCTTTGAGTAAATAATATACAATAAGCGGTCTAATCTCTGTTAGGACCGTGGAACATCTAATCGTAAAAATGTATTTATAGTTTATTGCCTGTTCCAACAATGTTCAAAGATTCCGTTACAAACAAACAAACAAACAGGTGAAGCTTACGAAAGCGTGTTAAAAATATTTTTTTCGCTTTTCGATATTTTCATTGTGGTATATTATTGTTATAAACATTCATTGTTACAATGCTAAATTAGAAAAAATTTTATTTTTTGTCTACTGTCACACCGTCGGGACTTAAACCCGAATCTTTCCACTTTCGCGGCGGAATGAGTTAATCAATTACTCTACGGTGCGATATCTTAACAGTTAATTCATCATAATAAAGCAATTGTAACATTAAATTCACTACATGCGAGAGCTGATTATTTCGCTAGGTATCACTAGACAAGAATCATCACAGTAGCGAGAGTATGAATGAATCAAGTAAATTTCCATTTTTTTTTTTTATTTATCAAATCATTAATCCAACTTTAGTACAATATGTAATTCGAAGGCTAAAAGGAGCTAAAGCCAACCTATGTTATCATATGAAAATTTTTATTAATACGGAATACTTCCGTAAAGTTTATCAATATAAGAATATGTTAATTCTGCAATGCTTCAAAACGAGCTCGTTCTAAAGCATTGCAGAATTAACATATTCTTATATAGTGGTATATTATATTATTAGGAACAAGCAAGACTTCATCCTAAAACTTGCATCGGGCTTTAGTTTTTTTTTATATTGAATTTCAGAATCTGCATTTAAAAATGGAAAACAATGTCATTTGAAAGACATTTGAATATGTTTTATAAGATTTTGACAAAACTTGTTACGTAATGATGATTATCTAATGCTGATTATCTAATGCAAGTAGATTAACTCAAATAAGGTTTAAACAAGCAAGTTTGCAATTTTTAGATTGTGTCCAGTGGTTTGAGAGATTCTATTAGTAAATATGGTATTTGTAAATTGGTTCATAAAAATAGTGTTTTGCAATTACTAAATTTAACACTTTTAAATAAAATGACACTTAAATTATTCAAATAAATTAATTAAAGTCAGTCTAAACTTTTCAAGGAGGTTCGAGCTGACCAAATGAATCAAAGTAATGTTTGAATTCTTCTAACAGTTATAAAAACAAATTTCTAAGTTAATTGTTTGTTTAATAAATGAAAATAGTGAAATGACTTCATAATTTTTGAGGTTATATTGTCAAATAGTCAGTAATATGTATCAGTGTTGACAAACGAGATTAAAAAATAAAGTTTAGCTTCAATTATTTAAATAATTTACAACTATTCAAATTTATTACATACAGTTTTTTATTTCTTAATGTGGGAAGGTTAATATTAAAAAAAAAAAGTAAAACTCGGGTCGCAGTACCAAAACCTTGCCAACAATATAGTGTATTTGCCAATAGAGGCAGTGTGGTTTTAGTATGTGAATTTCAGTGTGTTTTTGAGCAAAATAAGATATGTAACCCCTTAATACACCCCATAAAATTGTTTTTTTTTTCAATTGCAATATTATTATCAATCTAACGTCTACATCGAATTAAATACATCATTCAGTAAATAAGTCACTATCTGCAAACTAGTGTTTTCATAAAATTTGTAAGTCCGGTCTTGTTTAGCCGATTTTATTAAAATTTTAGGGGCACTAAAGGGTTAATATTCAATTTTGAAAGGATTTTGATAATTTTTTCGGTATTTTTAAAACTATTTTTTAAGAAACTACTAAACACTGGTTCGTTTTCAAATTTTGAGACTACGCCAGTAAAGTATTTATTTGTGCTAAGTTTCAAATCTCAAATTTGGAAAATTCGTTTTATGGTAAATTCGCTCAAACCTCCTTAACTACAATAACACAAAAATTGTACATCTGTCGAACTATTGTAACGATTTTACATGATAATTATAAAGATTGTAAATGAACCCAAAAATGTTTTTAATCTTATTTTCTGCATTTTAAATTAGTATAAAAAATGGACCGCGTAGTTTACACTACATACTGAAGAAGCTGAACTTCTAGTCGCGAAAGTCATCACAAACACGAATATAAAATTTGCACCAAACAATACGGATACAAATACTGATTTTCGAGACAAGCGTGGTGAGAAGTGGTGTTGCAGTGTTAAGTTGGATCTTTTCGCAACATAGTTTCAACACAATATGTTCAGCCGCATGAATTCAGTTCACTCTACTGTGCGTAATGAAGTTTCACGTCAAAAAAAAACATTGATTATCTGAACTGATAGTGCTAGTGGTGCTGTCAACAGTTTGCGCAGTTTTAAAAAATTTACAATGGTGGATTACGAGAATTTATTATGAAAAAAAACATTTGTTTGATTACATTTTTAGGGTTCCGTACCTCAAAAGGAAAAAAAGGAACCCTTATAGGATCACCTAGTTGTCCGTCTGTCTGTCAAGACCCTTTTTTTCAGGAATGCGTGGAGGTATCAAGTTGAAATTAATATCAAATACTCAGGCCTGCAATCCAATGGAGCTGTGAAAAAATCAAACTTCCAAGTCGACGCAATCAAAAGATACGGCCGTTTATGCCGCATAATTTGACACTCGCAACGGAATCAAAACCTATAGGGTACTTCCCGTTGACCTAGAATCATGAAATTTGGTAAGAAGCGATGTCTTATAGCACGAGTAAAGAGAAAAATTCGAAAACGGTACATTTGTAGTTACATCACAAAAAATATGTTTTTTCCTACAAACGTCAAAATACTGCATACTGGCGACATCGGACGGAATATCTGAAAAGCTATTAGGTCAAGCATTTCTGCGCCTTAGTGTGTATTATGGCCGCTGTAACAGCAAATAATAAAAATAAAATAAAGTAAATAAATATTGTACTGTGGCACCGAGCTGGGTAGAGTAGTGGTGACAGCACTGGACTCGCATTCGGGAGGTACGGGTTCGAATCTCGGCGGGGGCAGATGTGGCTGGGACTTTTTCCTATTACCTCTCGCCGAGAAACGATAATTCCTGTACCGGCCATCTTGATTGAGGGTTTCCCTCAATTAATTCCAGATAAATATCGAGATGGTTCCTTATTCAAGGCCATGACCGATTACGTATCAAACTCCCAGTTCAAAAATTACCTATCCTATTCTAATTTCCCTTAGTTCCTTCATTCGCCCATTGCTATTACGTAAGTTGAAGTTTTAAAAAACGTAGAAAATTTCGGGAAGTAGTAAATAGAAAATAGTAATGGTGCGAATGGCGTCTGTTATAACATTAAAGTCGACAAACGGACGTTAAACGCATTATTATTATTTTTGTACTGTGGCACGGAACCCTTTGTGTGCAGCTCTGACTCGCAGTTGGCCAGTTTTTTTGAGTTTAGTGCTTCAAAATAAGACACTTAAAGCTAAAGAACTCGTAGTGTTATGTCAAATGTCGACTGTGAGATTGTAGATTATAGACGCTCAACAACCAAGGTCATCAGCGTACATCGACTATGGGTAAGTAATAGACCTTCAATATGTGTTATCATTTAAATATACAATGAGTTTAATGATTAAGCTGTCATTTTGAAGACAGTTGTGTGTTAAAAGTCTAGCGTGTGAAATTCTAAACCCGATACAGTGAGCCTGGCTGGCTACAGTCGTGAGACAGTTTTCGGCGAGCATTTCTGATGATATATCGTTGTGCAAATTGGTCTGGTCCAAAATCACAAAACGGTGGTGCAGTTGGACTTCATCGAAAGTTATGGCATGAACGTAGATGTAGTTGGCATTAAGATGGCGTGGTATCATTCTTAAGTACAGTTGGTAATCTGTAAATGCGAAATACTATTTAGTTAAACCATATACAGTAAGGCACCGCTTAACGCGGGAGATGTTCCAATAAGTTCCTGCGTTATATGAAACAGCGCTAAACGAGGTCATCTTAATAATAGGCTTGAGTGAAACAGAATCGAGAATAAGAAAATTTGTTAGCTTTTTTTTTGTTTAATTTAGTAACATTGTTAAATACGTTTTTATCATATTAATTATAGATTTATTAATTTCTAATATCGATTTTTGTTCACAAAACATTAATGAAAATCAAAAGTTCGAGTAAGAAGTCATGTTTGTGATGAGGAAGGTTCCTCATTTGACATATTTTGTTTTTTGTGAAGAAGTCATCTAATGTCGTTTGCCTTTTTCTGTTTCGTTTAGCAAGCTGTTGTCGATAGCAAGAAATTGCATCAATGACACTTCGTCTTGCCTTTGAACTTCTATCAACATTTAAAACATTTTGTATAAACTAATCCATAATTTACGTTATAGTGGCTAAACTTTTCTTTTTAGAAACCGCGTAATACTGAAACAGCGTTAAGCGAGGTCTTACTGTATAAAGTATTTCTTTATTGTAGATTTTTAACAAATGAATGACGACTGACTTTTCTATAAGAGTCCGTGGAAGGGCTATTTTTTTCATTTTGGATCTACAGACTAAAATTAATGTTAATAAAACTAAAAGGCATTCTTTACTAAGTGCGGTCCCTACTTCAGATTTTTACCGCATGAAGGTTGATGGCGCTGCTCAACTGTGTTGTTGAGACTTGTCTGGTTACGAACTATGCTCAGCCCATTGTAAGGAATAAGTTGTTTTAATCGTATATTGTGGAATTTAAATTACCTTTTTTTATAAAGATGTCAGGACTTTCGACCGACTGTACCAAACCGCCAAACAGTTTATAATTCATGTCGTCGATTCTCCAATAATAAGTAAACTTTTTATCATGATTGTCCGGTAGAATTGTGTTATTTGTTTCGGCTATTTCTTGTTCTCTGGTATCGATGATAATTTTATTTAGTGGCAATGTTTTATGTGCCGTTATTTTGTCGGATTTTAAAGCCGCGTTCGATTCATTAGTTTTTTTAAGATTTGTATTTTTTTGCGTAATATTTTCAACGTTTGAATTTGATTTCATATTTGTTGCAAAGTCTGTGTTATCAGTTTTAATTTCTGAATGTTGGTACATTGCAGGTGCTGCTGGCAATGGTGAATTATTTACTTTTAAAGTTTGTTTCTGAACGTTTAAATAATCGTTTGTTTTTATATTTTGCTCGATAACATCAGGATACATCGCATCTTCTACCATTATTTTCATTTCGCGTAATTCGGTTAATAATTTTTGCTCTAATATATTTAAACGTTGCTCCAATTGTTCTAAAAAAATAATTTTCAAAATGAAATGTGCCGAGCCTCAAAAAAAAGAGTCACAGTAGTGTAAAATCGCATATTGAAGAATAGTAAAAACTTACCGTCACTGCAAACTCCTTTCAGTTGTCTTGATATTGTGGCATTAGCTTGAGCTTCGATATCGGCTGTACTTATTGTGCAAATGGCGTGGTGTATTTCAATCGGGACTGTGTCATTTATGGACACAATAGTGTAATTACCTTAAAAAAATTATAATGAGCCTCACCCTCATAAGCTCACATAGGAAGTTTAACTTCTTTAGGTTTTAATATTATTGCCACGTTTAATTTTTTGTTATGTGAAACTAATTAATAATAGAAAACCAGATCACGGGTAATTGGAATAATGAAAATAAATCAATTTAAGGTAGTTGTCGTGGTACAATATTGTCAAAAAGTTATAGATTATACGCCCCACAAAAGTAGACTAGCTTGTAGCTAAGTGATCCATAATTTGTATGCAAGACTACCCGTGGAAACGTAACCCATACAGTATTCATATGCATGTATACTTTTCTATAAATTGTTGAACTTGAAACCGTTATTTATAAATAATTAGACGGTCAAAAAAAAATTTCTTAATTTTATTTTAAACTCATAACAAATGCATTGAAAGACTGTCAGTTTTTGGAAAGTTTCTGACAGTTAGTTCTTTTTTTATAAATAAGAAACTGGTTCAGAACTACAGAGATCGTATACAATCAATGTTAATTATCCAATTTTTAATTGAATTTATCTCGGATTATATATGGTCGATCGACTTCAAATTTCCAGGGTCATTGTATAATCATGTTCTTAATAAGTATACAAAAATTAAGAATTTTCTGACGGTGTGTCAAACACGGCAACTACCTTAAACACTCATTGATTGCAACGTTTCGTCTTTTTTATTAAGACTTTTTCAAGCTCTAAAAAATTTTACAATAATTAACATTCATATAATAAAAATATTAAACATTATGGATTAAATAATTTACACCATTGTTTCTTTTTAGTAAATCATTTAATCCGTAATATTTAATATTTTTATTATATGAATGTTAATTATTGTAAAATTTTTTAGAGCTTGAAAAAGTCTTAATAAAAAAGACGAAACGTTGCAATCAATGAGTGTTTAAATTGATTTATTTTCATTATTCCAATTATCCGTGATCTTGTTTTCTATTATAACATATATCTGGAATTGAACTTTGAAGACTAATTAATAATATTTACACATACTTAGCAACATACTGTAAACTTCTGTCCTTGTCAGTTTCATGTAATTTAGGAGACAAACTAACTTCCCCTTTATGTGCCAGTTCTACTTCCCCTCGATTTCTTACTTTTTTTCAAATAGGTACGTCGCTAAAGAAGTTAAATTTCACCAAAAATAGAAAAAAATGTGTTAGCCTCGCCCACATAAGCTGACAGGGGAAGTGAAACTTCTTTAGAACTATGAACTCGTTCCATTGATGCGTTATCAATTTTGCGTTACCAAGGTTTCGCTTATGTTTTTAAAAAAATTCAAACAAATACCTCCTCGCTAAAGAAGTTTTACTTCAAAAAGCAGATAAAATTATTCAATTGAGCAGTTTTTATGTCATAATTAAATTTAAAATGCGTATTGCATTTTTTTTGTGATCTTCACTTGTTATAAATGATAAATAAAAGTTGAAGCTACTTACTTTTTAGAGGAAAGCACGTTATATAATATATTAAACACATGAAAATATAAAAATTTAAAATAAAGCTCATTTTGGATACAATTATTTGACTTTGAGTGATTATGTTTTTGGGAGTGCAGAATTAAAATGTGTAGGTATTAGAGTAGGTATCAGTAATGGAGATCTTGTAAAGTATCTTTATTTAGATGCGCTTGGCCTATTAGCCAAACTAAATGTGTACTTGTGGGTAACGTTTTAACAAAAATAAACAAATCGCTACTAAAATCTGTTTTTATTAACTGCCAGTATTTTTGAATACACGTAAATAAATCAAACATAAATAAACGTTTCAGTAGCTTTTTGTTTTTCGTATAAATAAACTACAAAAGATATATTTTCGAGAGCTGGTGATTTTTTCTGTAAACTTTAAAACATCTTTTTTGTAGGAATGAGCTGCGTAAAATATAATTTTCTTCATATCATGCCGAAAGTACGTACTTTCTCCTTCGATTTTAAAGCACACTGATATGAAAGTGCGTACTTTCGATCGGGTATGAAGAAAAATAGTATACACCATACGGCCAGAAAGTTGAAATTCCTGCACTGCGCGACACATGATGTCCGAAGCCGAGGGCATTATGTTGTGCGCAGTGCAGGAATTTCAACTTTCTGCCTTTACAGTATAATACACTATTTTAAAAATTCAAGTAATATAGATTTCATATGATGATTGCGACTCCTATGGCAATCTTTCATCTAATACTTTCATTCATATATAGTCCATTTCTTTATTGCATATTTTTACGTAGTGATGTAAAATTACCGGTTATTTATAATTGTAAGTATTTTGACGGCGTAATTTTAATAATGCATCTATATTTATGTAAATATCTATACGAATATTATAAACCTGTAAAGTTTGAATGTAGAAGGTAATATTCAAAACCACTCATCCCATAAAAATCACCAGTATTTAGAATGGATCTTCAAGATTAACATAAGTTGAATATTATCGCGTTAAAATAAAAGTGTTTTTCGTGGAGACCAATTTTGCAACGTAAGTCGACGAAAAACTTACTATCGAGCTAAGTTCAGCCTCGCAAGGTAAGATTGCAAAACGCTGGAGCTGAAGGCACCACAACTCTTGTTGACGAAAGAGCTATAAAACATTGTTTATATTAATCAAGTGTTGGTTATGAAATTAAAATCTCACAATACATCATCTTACAATAGGTCAGGCGGCAATCATGTAAAAAGCTACAATAAAGAAATAGACTTTATAATCCGTTTAAATTTAGTGTTTTTTTGCGTTGGAATTGTACGCAGTTGCAGACCTGTAAGTTTCATAATTTGAATTGAAATGTCAAAACTGCATACTGTCAATGTGTTTGCTGTTATTGTCATATTTACGAAAAGAATTTGTTGTTTCTTGTGGTGATAAATTTTTTGCGAAGCATCCGATATTATAGGGAATTAAGTATACCTTATAATGAAAAAATGTGCGATACACAAAAAAATAAAGTGTCAAAATCACAGAAAAACTTCAAACCCGAAGAGGTATTTATCAATATTAATAAAATCAGACATTATGTAAGATTTTAAGTAAAAATAAGAGTTATTTATTTTATCGATTCCTCCCAATATATAATTGTCTGCGATCGTTGCATAACAATAATTTATTTTTTAGCAAATGCTGGTCGTCTTAGACAGTAATCTTATTTCAAGAAAATGGAGTGCTAACGTAATAAGTGGACTTCAGGAAGCTAACATTTCGTACAAAGTTTCACAACAGCTTGTTCCAAATATTGTAACTTTTGAGCGCACAACAGATGTGGCAGAGGTGAATATTGTTCTGTTTTTAACACGCTTTTGTTGGTTTCACCTGTTTGTAAAGGAATCTTTAAACGTGAAATTCACTTCAAAACGTCAGATTAAACTGAAACTTTGCACACTTATCAAGAACCGATGACAATACAATAATTTAATAAGTTTGTCCCATTAACCTGACCAGGACCTTCGGGATAAAAACCTTGAAAAATTACAGCAAGCAAGCTAACACGATGTACCGTGACTTTCGTTGCGTTGCCTACCCCATGGTCAAATGCATATTGTTTTTTAGTTTTATAATTAAAATTAGAGTTTAAAAAAACTAAAACACTACGCTTGAAATAATTTGACGACAACATTAGCTATATTGTAAAAAGCGCGGTAACAGATTTTTCATTTACTAGCTAATTGTAAAAGTAGAGCTATTATGAAAATTTAAGTATATAGTAAACAGTAAAGTTAATTTTGTTGTCAAATTATTTTGCATTTTTTAGTTCATAAAGCGTATTGTTTTAATTTAGATAGTACCCGTGCTTTTAACAGTAAAGTTAATTTTGTTGTCAAATTATTTTGCATTTTTTAGTTGATAAAAGCGTATTGTTTTAGTTTTTTTTTAAACTCAATATTAATTCTAAATTGTGAAGCAACTAGACAAAACCCGATAAATCCATTTTTTATGAAAAATGAGTTAAGTTTGGTTTCTTGGTATCTTATTACGTATATCATTTAAATCTATTTAAGATACCGAACGACGTTCTTATGAAGACTGACAGTTGTGTTTTGTTAATAATGGATTGTGAAGAAGTAGTTGACTTAGTATCAAAAGAACAATTGTTTCGTCATGTAGAACAAATACGGTTGATTTATCCAAATCGAAGATTGTGCCTCGGACTCTATGGCTTGGATGACTACTTTAAGTATGTATTTTTTTAAATTTCATGTAACATTTTTACTTGACTGAAAAGGTAGAGTTGTGAGAATTGTCCCCATTTACCAGCCACTGACTATTAATGTGCATATACAGTAAGACCCTGCTTAACGCGGAGATACGTTCCAATAAGTTCCTGCGCTATACGAAACAGCACTAAACGAGGTCATCTTGATATGTAAATAACAGGCTTAAGTGAAACAGAACCGAGAATAAGAAAATTTGATAGTTTTTTTTTGTTTAATTTTTTAACATTTATTGCTAAATACTTTTTTATCACATTAATTATAGTTTTATTAATTGCTAATATTGATTTTTGTTCATACAACGTTTATGAAAATGAAATAAAAGTTCGAGTAAGAAGTTATGTTTGTGATTGAGGAAGGTTCCTCATTGGGCATATTTTGTTTTTTGTGTAAAAATCATCTAATGTCGTTTGCCTCTTTCTGTTTCGTTCAGCAAGCTATTGTTGATAGCAAGATATTACATCAATGACACTTCGTCGTGCCTTTGAACTTTTATCAACATTTGAATCATTTTGTATAAACTGATCCATAATTTACGTTATAGTGGCTAAACTTTTTTGCTTAGAAACCGCGTAATACTGAAACAACGTTAAGTGAAACAGCGTTAAGAGAGGGCCTTACTGTTTACACTACATAGTGATTAAGGTAGTTGTCGTGGTACAATATTGTCAAAAAGTTACAGATTATACGCGCCACAAAAGTATACTAGCTTGTAGCTAAGTGATCCATAATTTGTACGCAAGACTGTACCCGTGGAAACGTAACCCATACAGTATTCATATGCATGTATACTTTTCTATAAATTGTTGAACTTTAAACCGTTATTTATAAATAATTAGACGGTCATAAAAAATTTCTTATTTTTTTTAAACTCATAACAAATGCATTGAAAGATTGCCAGTTTTTGGAATGTTTCTGACAGTTAGTTCTCTTTTTATAAATAAGAAACTGGTTCAGAACTATAGAGATTGTTTACAATCAATGTTAATTATCCAATTTTTAATTGAATTTATCTCGGATTATATACGGTCGATCGACTTCAAATTTTCAGGGTAATTGTTTTATCATGTCCTTAATAAGTATACAAAAATCAAGAATTTTCTGACGGTGTGCCTTAACCACGACAACTATCTTAAGCCAAATCGATTCTTAGTATATAATTTACATTAATTGTGTTTTTCAGATACCAAAAACAGAAGAAACGAAAGGATGTTCAGAATTTAGCGAGAGGAGAAAAAAGTAAATTTAAAACTAACAAATCGTACGAAAGTCTTCCAAAAATACTTCCCAGTAAATTAGAGGATGCTTTGATGGAATTGCAGCTAATGGTCGGCGTTGTTCATAGGACAGTAGACACGGCACACGATCTGAGTTCGATGATTGTTCTATATACGAGAGCTATTGGCCAAGCTCCATATAAGTAAGTTTGCCGTAATAAATTTTATTTTTTCCAAAAACGAAAGTCACACTGCCTATATTAGCAAATACACTGTACAGTAAAACCTCGTTTATCCCAGGTAATGTGGGGAAAAGCGAAAACTCAGATAACACAGAAGAAATAAAAAAAAAATTGGAAGGTGTCGCGGGACACGCGTTTGGAACGAAGTCCCTTTCATATGTAGGGTTGACATTATTAATACACATACATAATATACATACACACACACATATATAAAACGCTTTTTTGTGACGTTTTTTCGTCACGCGTTACATTTTTTCTCAACTAGATCGCCTCGCCAACCTGCGATAAAGAACTTTGTTCCAAAACACCCGGAATAATCTAAAAACAACCATTATAATCTAAAAACACCCGGTATAATCTAAAAACACCCGGTATAATCTAAAAACACCCGGCATAATCTAAAAACACCCGGTATAATCTAAAAACACCCGGTATAATCTAAAAACATCCGGTATAATCTAAAAACACCCGGTATAATATAAAAACACCCGGTATAATATAAAAACACCCGGTATAATCTAAAAACGCCCGGTATAATCTAAAAACATCCGGTGTAATCTTAAAACACCCGGTGTAATCTAAAAACGCCCGGTATAATCTAAAAACACCCGGTATAATCTAAAAACACCCGGTATAAACACTCGGTATCACCGTATACCAGTATACATTATACGTCTTACGGTTTTTCGTATGCCTGTAGTAGCAAATACACTATATACAGGGTTTTGGCACTGCGACCCGGGTTTTTTAGTTTGACATAAAAAAAATTAAACTTAGGAATAATATTAAAAACTAAAGAAGTTAAACTTTTTATGTGAGGTTATGAGGGTGAGGCTCATTATAATTTTTTAAAAAAAATTAGTAACGTGTTTTTTTTTTATTATACAGACTAGAAAAGAACAGGAGTACAGAAAAAGCAGGGTGCTTTTTAAAAAGCGATTACCGAGACAGCGTCTCCGTCAACAAAGATGGCAACGGATTGTCAAGACTCTGGGCGCAACAGTTGACGCAATTCAAGCTCGCGACTTTGGAGACAGCAGAAGCAATCGCAACCAAATATCCAAGTCCTTCAAGCTTAATACAGGTAAAAATACTAGAAAAAACATTTTTTTTTCACCTATATGTTTGTTTGTGATGGAATCTTTGAACGTGAAATTTACCCACTTCAAAACGTCAGATTAAACTGAAACTTTGCACACTTATCAAGGATCGTTGACAATACAATAATTTAATAAGTTTGGCCCATTATCCTGACCAGGACCTTCAGGATAAAAAAATAAATAAAATCTTTGAATGTATGTTTGTAAAGGAATCTTTGAACGTAAAATTGACCTACTTCAAAACGTTAGATTAAACTGAAACTTTGCACACTTATCAAGGACCGATGACAATACAATAATTTAATAAGTTTGACCTACTATCCTGACCAAGACCTTCAGGATAAAAAAGCTTGAAAAATTACAGCAAGCAAGCTAACACGCTTTACAGTGACGTATGTTTAGTTGCCCACCTCATAGTCAAATGCAATATTGTTTTTTAGTTTATAATTAAAATTAGAATTTAAAAAAACTAAAACAACACGCTTTTATGAACTAAAAAATGCAAAAAAACCCGGGTCGCAGTGCCAAAACCCTGCCGACAATATAGTGTATTTGCTTGTATAGGGCCGTGTGGTTTTATACTTTTATTATGTGAAATTAAGTTTGTTTTTGGGCAAAATAAAAAATTTAACCCCTTAATACACCCCTTAAAATAACATTTTTTTCTTAATTGTAATATTATTATCAATCTAACGTCTACACCGAATTAAATACACTCTTCAATAAATAAGTCACTATCTGCAAACTAGTGTTTTCATAAAATTTGTAAATCCGGTCCTGTCGGGCCGATTTTATTAAAATTGTGGGGACACTTTTTAATCACTACCGGAGGGTTAAATTTCAATTTTGAAACGATTCGGAGAATTTTTTCGGTATTTTGGGGCCCAAAAACAGTTTTCAACCCCTAAAAACTACCCTTAAAATAGCCCGATTAGGCCCATTTTAAATAGGCTTCTTGCGGTGATGGGTTTCAACACGTGGTCCAAATTTCGTTGAAATCAATTTACTCTTTCGAAAGTTATCGCGCGTACACACACACATATATATATATATATATATATATATATATATATACATATATATACATATATATATATATACATATATATATATATATATTTACATATATATATAAATATATACATATATATATATATTTATATATATATACATATATATATATATATATACATATATATATATATATAAACATTTTTAAAAATGGTGCCAATGTGTTTAGGAGGTTATGAAACGTCGAGAAATTTTGGTCCGACCCCTAGGTCCCGCCATCCGACCGACGCCAATAGTGTATGTTGCCATATGGCAAATACACTAATAATTCGGCAATAAAATTAGCTTTACTGTAAAAAGCGTGGGGTGCTATTATTTACTTAAATTTTCATAATAGCTCTACGTTTACAATTAGCTAGTAAATGAAAAATTTATTGTCGATATTAAGCACTCCACGCTTTTTACAGTAAAGCTAATTTTGTTGTCAAATTGTTTTGCATTATTTAGTTCATTAAAGCGTGTTGTTTTAGTTTTTTTAAACACTAATTTTTTATAGTATTAATGAATTGTGATCCAGACATACATTTATATAATAATTTTTCAAGGCGGAGACATGTTATGTATAATGCGCGCCACAATCTAAAAGGTTCTGGAGGCTTGAGCAGGTACAGTCGGTTGAAAAACTACAAACTCGCGCTATATTATTATTTTTAATTTTTCTTTTAATCTAAAGATCTAATTCCTTGCATAAAGTCATCCAAAAAATTATTTTTCGCGCTTGTCTATGCAAAGCTGTATTAGGCATCTTGATCAATTAACAATCAAAGAAACAACTTAACAATAGCGTACTGGACTGTACTTTATAGCAGGAAAGCGACAAGTGATACGACAACCAGTGATAACCTATCACCGACGAGCGCACGTTCTATGCCGATAACTGGGAGG
Source organism: Venustoraphidia nigricollis (assembly GCA_034508555.1). Taxonomy (NCBI): domain Eukaryota; kingdom Metazoa; phylum Arthropoda; class Insecta; order Raphidioptera; family Raphidiidae; genus Venustoraphidia; species Venustoraphidia nigricollis. The sequence continues at coordinate 1,070,938 of JAVRKA010000091.1, read as the reverse complement.
TGGTGGGAGTCTTCCTTTCCCACAAAACAACCAAAATATGCATTTGCGACGCTGTTTGTGACTAGCTTCAGAACCTTTTAGAACCGTGGCGAGTATTATATATTACAATTTTTGGTTTAATTTTGGTCTTGAAATTTTAAATATTTTGTTTAACTTATTGAGTACTTGAAAAAGTCGCGAAATAACGACAAAACGTCGTATGAAAATAAATAAAAATCATTAATTAAAAAGTATATAATTTATCCAAAAAATCTGTGAAGTCTATTTTATATGACTGTTAATATTCATGGGTATTTGGATTGACAAGACTGTTATTATTTAAAAACAATTCTTTAATATCTTTGTACAACGTTTCGTCTCTCTCGAGACTAATTACTAATTACAATGGTTTTAAACTAATATTAATCAGTTGAAAAAAGTGTAGAATAATTGTGTGCGCAGTGAGTTATTAGTTTACAGATTATTTTTCGTCTTATAACAGTAAAAAATGTGAATTAAAGGAAACATTGAAAATATGAATATTACAATTATTGCAAGCGTACGCAAAATATGAAAACCGCATTTTGACGTCTAAAATAGGTTTAGGAGTCACAGTGTTGCCAGAAATAATTATGGTCCAATATGTTTTTAACATATTCATAGTTCACAGTTCAGGTTTGAGAAAGTTGCTGTTGCAGAAACTATGAAACATGAAAATATATTACGTGTTATACCTATGTAAAATACTATTTTGAATATTTGAACTTCAATTGCGCCTGACGGAGACAGGCCTAACCCACTAGTTTATTTATAAAAATTCAGTAGCTTAGTTACGAATTTACTTTGATAGGTAAATGCCATGTGCCTATTTAGTCTGTATGTAGTCTGCAGATATGACAACGCGTTTTTTGATAGATTGTCAATTGTTAATTCACTATAACTTTCTTGTTTATCGATATTTTTAAAAACGAAAACATACGGATAAATTATATTTTCTTTATTAATTTATTTCGAAAATTAGAGAAAAATGGGATAATACTCAATTGATAGGTACTCAATATATAGGTATGCTTCTTTTTATACGTGTAGGTTCGAATTAAGAGAAAGCTTCGAGAGAGACGAAACGTTGTACAAAGATATTAAAGAATTGTTTTTAAATAATAACAGTCTTGTCAATCCAAATACCCATGAATATTAACAGTCATTTAGTAATATGGATATGAATAGAGTAAATCATCTATTTTATATATTTTATTATAAATTCACGTTCACTGTACTCTCTGGTCTCTATCACTTTACACATTCATTTGTTTTAGACAGACATTGTAAATTATAGATATTCGACAACAGAAGTCATAAGTGTCTGTCATTTGTTTCAGGCATATCAACAGTGCGACACCTTCGAGGATGCTCAGCTACTACTGCAGGATATCCCGATTCGACGAGCTGCAGGACCTTTGACGACGCATCGAAAAATTGGACCAGAATTAAGTAGGAAAGTTCATAGATTTTTTACGTCTACAAACGGTGATGAGGTTATTGATCACGAAGTATAGAACCAAGGAGTTTGAAAACAATGTTAAAAAAAAAATTATAATGAGCCTCACCTTCATAAGCTCACATAAGAAGTTTAACTTCTTTAGTTTTTAATATTATTCCCAAGTTTAATTTTTTGTTATGTCAAACCAATTAATAATATTTACACATATACCTTAGCAACACACTATAAACTTCTGTCCTTGTCAGTTTCATGTAATTTAGGAGGCAAACTAACTTCCCCTTTCGGGAACAATTGGGATGTTGACTATTTTTGGGAAAGTGTTTTAAATCGTGCATAAGTACCTAATATTGCTACAAATATTTATTATTTTTATTTAAATACAACTCAAGCCTTAAAAATCATGTATTTTAAATCCCGTTTCAAATTTCGGTTCAAAACATCAATACTAGTCGCGTGACGTCACCTGTTCATACCAAAGGAGGCTCAAAAGTTTACACGGGAGCTACCATCTAATAGATGCGTATTCTGTGCTCATAAACGTTAGTAAATTGAGGTGATGAAAAGTTGTTTCGTAGTCGTTGCTATAGTTACATGTAATTTGACGTTTCCTATAAACAAATAATAATAAATTACACACTAAATATTAACCAAACAATGAAGTTTTTTGACAGCGGCTGAACATATGACGTCATGCGCTCTGATTGGTATCTGTTGTCACGTGACTTGAGAGTGATTTTATTAGGTTTTATTTATTAAATATTAATTAAATTCCTTAAAAATAAGGAAAAATATAGTGTTTTTTAGTATTTCTATCATAGAAACTACTACTTTTCGTTAAAATTATGTTTTTATTTGAATACAGTAAACATCCCCTCGATTTTTACTTTTTTCAAAACGATACGTCAGTAAAGGAGTTAAACTTCAAAAAATGGTTTCGATTTGGTGGATTAATTATGGTTCATGAGTGATTATGTAGAGTGCGTCAAGAACTTGTAAAACGTTTTAAAATGGCACATCTTCGTCGTCTTAAAGCTCCTAGATTAGTAAATTTACAATGTATCGGAATCCGTTGCATCCATGTGATATTGTATAATTTGAGTAATTTACGTATTTTTGAATATGAAAATGATTATCTGTCGCCAATATTAATTTTTGGACTTGTTAATGTAATATATTGGACGGCCCTGTATACTTGTTATACAAGGGACTAGAGATTATGTGATCAGTTGTAATTCATAGTTGTTGAATTTAATATTAAACAATAAAATAGTACTTCAAACCAAGAACCACGTTTTCTGATTGCCTTACTTACAGTTAATATTTTTCCGTGGTTACAAATACTTTTATATCTTTTAATTGAATCGTTTGCCTTTTAAGAAGGTTCGAGACAAAATTCAAAATAATAACATTTTGAAATTTTAATCACTGAAAGATGGATACACAACATCATTCACTACATCGTTTTTGAGATTTTTTTTTTACATTCAGTCTTATACACGGGACTAAATGGACATATTTCTTTTAAATACTGTAGCTTTTGTCATATTATTACCAATTTAATGAAACTTTTAGTTAAAAAAAATACCAACAATGCATATAAAAATACCAAAAATGCATAAAAATATCAAAAAAACATAAAAATACCAAAAAAACATAAAAATACCAAAAAAAACAAAAATACCTACCAAAAAAACAAAAATACCAAAAAAATATAAAATAACAAAAAAACATAATACCTAAAAAACAAAATACCAAAAAAACATAAAAATACCAAAAATGCATAAAAATACCAAAAATGCATAAAAACTTATTTTTTGGACAAAAATGGAAAATCCCTTGGATCCTTTTCACCGGAAAGAAGTTAGCGTGGAAACTATTTTTTTCTTAATTATTGAAATATCAAAAAATTGCTCCTTAAGTGCTCTATCAGAATCAGTAATTGCTCCATTTCTAAAATTATTAGTTTATTTATAATTAATTTTTTAAAAAATCTAATTACTGAAAACTTGATTTTACTATAGAATGAGAAATATTCACTTTTTATACAATTTTTTTTGCTAAAAAAATTGCTCTCAATTTGTTCTATCAATTGCACAAAAAATTATTTAACTTTGACAATTTTTATAGTAATTAACAGAAAAATAATGCTTGTATGGTAAACGTTAAGGCTGTAGTGCTGATACATGTAAATATGGCCCTTATAAGTTGCAGCGACAATTGATGACGTCACAGCGCAGTAGGTTTACCATACAAACATTATTTTTCTGTTAATTACTATAAAAATTGTCAAAGTTAAATAATTGTTTTGTGCAATTGATAGAGCTAATTGAGAGCAATTTTTTTAGCAAAAAAAATTGTATAAAAAGTGAATATTTCTCATTCTATAGTAAAATCAAGTTTTCAGTAATTAGATTTTTTACAAAATTAATTATATATAAACTAATAATTTTAGAAATGGAGCAATTACTGATTCTGATAGAGCATTTAAGGAGCAATTTTTTGATATTTTGTTATGTTTTGTAGTATCGAAATAAATTTGTACAACTTGTAATTGAACCAAAGCTAATTTATTAATCATCTTGAACTAAGAGAAATACAGTTTTATATTAAATACAAATTATATAACACAATATACATTTCATAATAGTTTTCAAGTAAATACAGAGTGCTCATAAAAATAAGTATTTATTACGACGCCACATTTCCTCCCCCTAAGAACTCATCTATTAATCGCCTTGGAGGATTTCTTTTTCTAGGAGTTCTTCCTGCAACCAATGTTGGTACAGGTTCGTGCTGTTCCTGACTTCCACCTTGACTATGTCGCATTGCTCTAATCGGGGTTGTTGTTGATGAGGTATCCCACAAAATCATCGAAGGTTTTTGTTCTGAATGGTCACTTCGTATTTGATTCAAATGCCTCTTAACAATTTTTGTTCTGGTCTGTACTGTCCACATTCTGTTACCAACACGATCCCGTAAAGTTCCAGGTATCCATTTAAATTTGTTGGGATTCATACCAGTGAAATCCTTTATCCACACTTGTTGACCCTCTTGGAAATCTCTTAGTTTTGTATGTTTGTCGAAATAGTAACAGTTTTTAGTTTGGTATTTTTCAAATGCTTGGTCTGCTGAAGGACGCAATAAAGTTAAAACTGTTCGTATTTCACGTCGTAAGAACAATTCACATGGAGTTGCGTTTGTCGAAGGATGTGGGGTTGTCCTGTACTTGAATAAATATTTTTCCAGTTTATCTTCCAATTTACCCTCTCCTTCTCCTAGAATTTGTTTTTGTAAATTTTGCTTGAAAGATCCAACATACCTTTCCGCTTGTCCGTTTGACTGAGGATGATTTCTTGCCGTTGTTAAATGATGAATACCATGCGATTTGCAAAAATTTTTAAACTGTTGAGAGGTGAATTGCGTACCATTATCCGTGACGATTTCTTCTGGTATTCCGTATCTCGAAAATAAACGCAACAAAATTTTAATTGTTGTGGAAGTAGATGAGCCTTTTGTTTTAATTACTTCCGGCCATTTAGAATGCGCATCCACTGTTATGAAAAACATGGAGTTCAAAAATGGACCTGCATAATCACAGTGTATGCGTTTCCATGGATATTTTGCAATTGGCCAGGGACTTAATGGAGCTTTTACAGGAGAATTTGAAATGGAACTGCATGCTCGACATTCACGTACCAATTTTTCAATGTCTGCGTCTAGTGAAGGCCACCAAAAATAGTTACGAGCTTCACTCTTCATTCGTACGATTCCTGCATGCGTGTTATGTAACTGCTGTAATAATTCCGGTTGATATTTAGTAGGAATTATTGTTCGTATGCCCCACATAATACAGCCGAAAGACGTAGTAAGATCGTTTCTGAGTCTAAAATAAGGTAAAAATTGTTTGTCGACTCTTGTTGGCCATCCCGATAATATGAACCTATAGACTTGATTTAAAGTAATATCTTTTTTTATCTCGGTTGCAATGTCAGTTGCTCGCAAGGGAAGTTTTTCTTGAAATTCTGATTCAATTTGGTTAATGATGTTATTGTAATTAAAATTCTTTTCGTCGAATTCTGGATCCATGGTAGGTAAACGGCTGAGTCCATCTGCTTTTCCAAATTTTGATGTTGGCACATATTCTATGTCATAGGAATAACCCATAAGCAGTAAGCCCCATCTTTGAAGTCGATTGGCGGTAGTTACAGCTATTCCTTTCTTGGATCCAAATATTGTCACTAATGGTTGATGATCCGTTTGCATTATGAATGTACGACCCCAAAGGTACTGGTGAAATTTCTTAACTTCAAAAACCAAGCTGTATGCTTCTCGTTCTATTTGAGAATATTTCTGTTCGGTTTCCGATAGTGTTTTTGATGCGTAAGCTATAGCTCTTTCATTTCCATCAGGAAAACGATGTAGAATAGCAGCACCAATACCTACGGACGATGCATCCGCTGCTAAAATTATAGGTAAATTAGGATTATAGTGGACCAAAACATTTGTTGACACTAATTCTTCTTTAATCTTTTTAAAAGACATTTCGCAGTCCTCACTCCAATTCCATCGAATGCTGTTTTTCAACAAATTGTTTAGTGAAGCGCAAATGCTAGATAAATTTGGTATAAATTTTGAATAATAATTGACCATGCCAAGGAATGATCGTAATGTAGTAATATCTGTCGGTGCCGGCATGTTAACAATTGCTTGTATTTTCTTCATTGAAGCATGGATTCCTTGAGCATCTATAATAAAGCCCAAAAATTCTACCGATTCTTGAAAAAATTTGCATTTTTGAACGTTGATTTTGAAATTGTACGATTGTGTTCTTGAAAATACTTCCTTTAAATTTTTGAAATGTTCTTCGTCAGTTTCGCCCGTTATAATTATGTCGTCGAGGAAACAAACCGTGTGATTAATACCACCTATCATTTGTTCCATAATCTGTTGGTAAATTCCAGGTGAAGAATTAATACCAAACGCCAATCGTTGGAATTGAAATAATCCTTTATGCGTATTTATTACAAGGTACTCCTTGCTTTCTTCATCCATCTCTACTTGGTAATATGCTTCTGAAAAATCTAATGTTGTAAACTTTTTTCCTCCATTTAATGCAGCGAACAATTCTTCCGAGCGCGGTAAAGGGTATTTATGAATATTTAGATTTTTGTTTAATCCCGTGCTGAAATCGGCACATATCCTGATTGCGCCGCCTGGCTTTCGTACTGGAACAATTGGTGCCGCCCATTTGGCACAATTGACTGGTTTTAGAACTCCAATTGATGTTAATCGATTTATATCATTTTCTACCTCCTCTCGGATTGAAAAAGGAATTGGTCTAGCTTTACAAAATACAGGTATTGCATTTTCTTTTAGGTACAAGTGGGCTTTAATTTTTGTACAATGGCCCAGTTTCCCATCAAAAATATTTTTATATTGCGAAATCATATCCTGAATTTTTTCTTTGGTTGATTGTAGTGAATTTTCTGAAGTTATTTTATTGCAGAAATCATCCAGTTTCATATTTTGTAGTTTAAGTGCAAAAATCCAATCGCATCCCATTATGTTGGTGCTTAAATTTGAAGTAAATGTAATCGGTAAGTTGAATGTAGTATCATTGAACTGAACTTGAACAAAACTCTTGCCTAGTACGTTTATTAAATGACCGCTGTAACTGCGTAATGAATTCGCCTCTTGGAGTCTTGGGGATCCTAGTAATTTCCATAATTCCCGATTGCCAATTGTGACGCCGCTTCCAGTATCAACTTGCATAACTGTATCCTTTTTGTTGATCTTCAGTAATATTTGAAAAAGTTTATTCTCCGATTGAATATTGAAAACATCTATTTCATCAGTATGTTCAGTATTTGTATTTTCAACTTCAGTAATTTGTTTAGTTGTAGTTTTCTCTACTCTATTGTGCTGATTGTATCTGGATTTTGAATGACAGACTCGTTGTATGTGTCCAGCGCGTCCACAAAATCTACAAATTGCATTTCTGAAACGACATGATGACCTTAAATGAAGGTCGCCACAACTTTCACAATTTGACGGCTGAATATCTCTCGGTTTGTAATCAACTTTATTTTTGTACTGAATTGCTTGAACACTGTTTTCATTGAAATTTGGTTTCCGGTTTTCATTTAGAACGGTTTCAAGAGTTCTAGCGCGTACGATTGTCTCTTCTAGTGTCACATTTTCTTTTTGTAGAAGATTCTTCCGTATATTGTCGTCTTGTAGTCCCATAATAAATGCTGTCACTAAAGCTTCTTCAAAGAATTGACTTGGAAATTCGCAGTTGACTGTTAAATCTCTCAAATTATTTGCAAAATCTAATAGTGATTGGTTTGGTCGTTGTTTTTCACAAAAAAATTTTATTCTTTCTGTCGACTTTATTGTAACTTTCTTATATAACGTATCTAGTTTATTCATAATTTCAGAAAGTGTTAACGCTGTAGGTTTGCTGGGTCGGCATGTTGAAATTAGCATTTGCAAAGCTCTTGAACCAATTGAATTTAGAAGTAATGCTTTTTTGTAATCTTCGTTAGTTATTTTCTCTAGCACTAAGTAGTTTTCAAATTTCATTTTCCACGTTTCCCAGTTAATACTTTTGTCGTCGAATTCGCATAGTTGATTTGAAGAATAGTAATTTGAAGTTGTAGTAGCAGTATCGTTGTTTCCAGGCATTGTTGCTGTATCCAATCCTCGTCGCCACTGTTATGTTTTGTAGTATCGAAATAAATTTGTACAACTTGTAATTGAACCAAAGCTAATTTATTAATCATCTTGAACTAAGAGAAATACAGTTTTATATTAAATACAAATTATATAACACAATATACATTTCATAATAGTTTTCAAGTAAATACAGAGTGCTCATAAAAATAAGTATTTATTACGACGCCACATATTTCAATAATTAAAAAAAAATTAATTTCCGCGCTAACTTCTTTCCGGTATCCTTTTCATATTCGGCATATATATAGACAATGACACGCTGAATTCAACGAGCCCATCCGTTGCGCTCTATCATTCACCGCGCCAAAACAATCAAACTAAAAACTCTAGCTTAATTCCGCTAGAGGCCGCCACAAAATAGGGAGTAAAACTCTGGTAAAAATTAAGTCGACATCGGACGGAAAAATCTGAAAGCTATTCAGACCTTTCTGCGCTTTAGTCATTTTTTATAGATATGTCCTGAATGAAATACTTTGTATTATGCTCCTCATGTTAATTATCATACAAAGTATATCATTTCTTTAGGACTTGTCGATGCAAGGCTTCGATTTTCAAAAATGGGATATCCCTTGGATCCTTTTCAAATTCGGTATACTGATACAAAATGACGCGCTGAATTCAACGAGCCCATCCGTTGCGCTCTAACACTCACCGTTTCGAAGTTAGAGCCCTTCGAACTGATTTTCTGGAATCACTGGAATATCTATCGGATACCTTTTAAATTTGGCACGCAGACAGATGACGACATTCTAAATTCGATGAGCGCACCCAGAGGTCTGTATCTATTACCGTTTCAGAGATAGATCCATTCAAAGAATGCTCGTAAAAAGAACACATCTTGAAAAGGCCACCGGACGCAAACTAGGGCTTATTTTTGAATTTCAAATGTCATTCTGTCAGTCTAAAGCTGCTTAAGCCGTTATAAATCAAAAAACGACTTTCTGATTTTTAGCGAAAATCGAGATTTTTCACATAGTATAGCCTTAGTTTTTTTTTGGACAAAAATGGGAAATCCCTTGGATCCTTTTCATATTCGGTATACGTATAGATAATGACACGCTGAATTCAACGAGCCCATCCGTTGCGCTCTAACACTCACCGTTTCGAAGTTAGAGTCCTTCGAACTGATTTTCTGGAATCACTGGAATATCTATCGGATACCTTTTAAATTTGGCACGCAGACAGATGACGACATTCTAAATTCGATGAGCGCACCCAGAGGTCTGTATCTATTACCGTTTCAGAGATAGAGCCATTCAAAGAATGCTCGTAAAAAGAACACATCTTGAAAAGGCCACCGGACGCAAACTAGGGCTTATTTTTGAATTTCAAATGTCATTCTCTGTCAGTCTAAAGCTGCTTAAGCCGTTATAAATCAAAAAACGACTTTCTGATTTTTAGCGAAAATCGAGATTTTTCACATAGTATAGCCTTAGTTTTTTTTTGGACAAAAATGGGAAATCCCTTGGATCCTTTTCATATTCGGTATACGTATAGATAATGACACGCTGAATTCAACGAGCCCATCCGTTGCGCTCTAACACTCACCGTTTCGAAGTTAGAGTCCTTCGAACTGATTTTCTGGAATCACTGGAATATCTATCGGATACCTTTTAAATTTGGCACGCAGACAGATGACGACATTCTAAATTCGATGAGCGCACCCAGAGGTCTGTATCTATTACCGTTTCAGAGATAGATCCATTCAAAGAATGCTCGTAAAAAGAACACATCTTGAAAAGGCCACCGGACGCAAACTAGGGCTTATTTTTGAATTTCAAATGTCATTCTCTGTCAGTCTAAAGCTGCTTAAGCCGTTAGAAACCAAAAAAACGACTTTTTGATTTTTGACGAAAATCGAGATTTTTCACATAGTAGCCTTAGTTTTTTTTTGGACAAAAATGGGAAATCCCTTGGATCCTTTTCATATTCGGTATACGTATAGATAATGACACGCTGAATTCAACGAGCCCATCCGCTGCGCTCTAACACTCACCGTTTCGAAGTTAGAGTCCTTCGAACTGATTTTCTGGAATCACTGGAATATCTATTGGATACCTTTTAAATTTGGCACGCAGACAGATGACGACATTCTAAATTCGATGAGCGCACCCAGAGGTCTGTATCTATTACCGTTTCAGAGATAGAGCCATTCAAAGAATGCTCGTAAAAAGAACACATCTTGAAAAGGCCACCGGACGCAAACTAGGGCTTATTTTTGAATTTCAAATGTCATTCTCTGTCAGTCTAAAGCTGCTTAAGCCGTTATAAATCAAAAAACGACTTTCTGATTTTTAGCGAAAATCGAGATTTTTCACATAGTATAGCCTTAGTTTTTTTTTGGACAAAAATGGGAAATCCCTTGGATCCTTTTCATATTCGGTATACGTATAGATAATGACACGCTGAATTCAACGAGCCCATCCGTTGCGCTCTAACACTCACCGTTTCGAAGTTAGAGTCCTTCGAACTGATTTTCTGGAATCACTGGAATATCTATCGGATACCTTTTAAATTTGGCACGCAGACAGATGACGACATTCTAAATTCGATGAGCGCACCCAGAGGTCTGTATCTATTACCGTTTCAGAGATAGAGCCATTCAAAGAATGCTCGTAAAAAGAACACATCTTGAAAAGGCCACCGGATGCAAACTAGGGCTTATTTTTGAATTTCAAATGTCATTCTCTGTCAGTCTAAAGCTGCTTAAGTCGTTAGAAACCAAAAAACGACTTTTTGATTTTTGACGAAAATCGAGATTTTTTTTTGGACAAAAATGGGAAATCCCTTGGATCCTTTTCATATTCGGTATACGTATAGATAATGACACGCTGAATTCAACGAGCCCATCCGTTGCGCTCTAACACTCACCGTTTCGAAGTTAGAGCCCTTCGAACTGATTTTCTGGAATCACCGATACAACTTTTTTCCATTTTAATTAATTATAGGCACAAAACTTCAATTTTTTTTTTTAAATATAATATGTAAACAATTTTTTTCATGTATTATTTACTGAACAACGGGCAAGCGGTGTTGCATTGTTTTTGTGTAAATAATTTAATTAATCATTTCGTTAAATACACTTTTTCAATGAAAGAAAATGTTTTTTATTAGTTTAATTAAGATTTTATATGAAGTAATATATAATATTTATTAAAAATTAAGAAGGTTACCAACACTTTTATGTGAAAATTTGGTGGGTTGTCACCTTGCAAAAAGATAATGGATTTTTTATAAGGCGCCCCAGATAAATAATCGGTCTCGAACCTCCTTAAAATGGTGGACGACTTCGGTAATTTGTCAAATCTAGGGACATCAGTAATTCACAAACGTCAGCGCTATTAGTGTCGGACACTACCACTCTGTCTAAGGAGGAAATGACATTAAAAAAATTAAATTGTACTAAATTTCTTAATATTTAAATTTTATTTTTCTATTATATAATATTTATACAACTTTTAAAACTTTCACTAGTACTATAAATATGTTTGAAAGGACAAAATCTTCGCCAGTAAATAATTTCAATATTTAAAATCAGTTAAGTTCGTTTGAAAATCTATCTTTTGATCAAAACTAATTTAAATGTACTACTTGAGAGGTGTTTTGGATAAAACGTTTGGTTTGTCATAAAAAAATGGTGCGCGTACTTTTGTACACGCGGCGGATGTTATACTTCTTTGGCGTTTTCGCGATAATTGATATTTACATTTTCGTTAAAGATGTATATTGATAAAATAAAATAGAATGTCTAGTGAGATGATAAATATAGTTAAAAGTTAGCCTGTTCACTTCGAGTAGTACTTATTTACTTTGGATAATAGGTCGACAACTCCATCAGCACATTGTAACAGAGAAATGAGACGCGTCATCTATGAATACAAAGTAAAACTATACTGCACCGAAGAGTCAGCTTTATCAACGATTTGAACCTTGTCGATACACATAGTACATTCATATTAAATCAACAACTACCTTCATGGTGTCTCATTTTCATTCATATTAGATTAACAACTAACTTCATGGTGTCTCATTTCCGTTGCATGCTGCGTGCGCAAGTCCTGTAACACAGAAATTTTACCCTTTGCGCCGTAAGAAGTATAACTTCAAAAAGTTTGTCCGTAACAACATTCAATACAAATAGTTATTTTAAATCACACAAATAATGCTATACCTAATATTATAATTTTATTTACATGTTGCAATAATAAAGGTCAGTTCACATTAATCTAGACGCTGTCTGATGAATTAAATCTTATAACTTCATCTTAAATACGATGCTTTTAGGTTATAAATTGATAAGAATTTTAGTTTCCTTCTGTTATCAGTAAATATGGCACGTGGGAGGGAAAATTTTTAAATTTTATTGTAGCACAGCTGCTAGGCATTTTTAGGTAGTTATTTGAGGCACTGAGAAAATTTGTACAATAACTCTTTAGTAATATCGGAACACAAAAACACAGACCTGGCTGAAGGGTAGCGGAAGTTAACCGACTTTTTTAAAGTAACAAAATTACTAATAAAAAGCACTTGAAGCATTTTGAAATTTTAATACCTTGAAATAACCGAGCTGGGTAGAGTAGTGGTGACAGCACTAGACTCGCATTCGGGAGTTACGGGTTCGAATTCCGGCGGGGGCAGATGTGGCTGGGACTTTTTCCTACTGCCTCTCGCCGAGAAACGGTAATTCCTGTACCGGCCATCTTGGTTGAGGTTTTCCATGGTTTCCCTCAATTAATTCCAGATGAATATCGAGATGGTTCCTTATTTGAGGCCATGGCCGATTACCTATCAAACTCCTAGTTCAAAAATTACTTACCTTATCCTGATTTCCTATAATTCCTTCATTCGCCCATTGCTATTACATAAGTTGAAGTTTTAAAAATGTAGAAAAATAACGGGAAGTATGGTAGATGGAAAATAGTAATGGTGCGAATGGCGTCTGTTATGACATAAAGTCGAGAAACGGACGTTAAACGCATTATTATTATATACCTTGAAATTTAGTATTTAAGGAGTTGAAAAATAACAAAGCCAGATTTCTTAATCGGGTCTAAAACTTAGCCAGATGTTTGCACAATAATTTTGAAAAAAATTTAAAAATATATTTGAGACACGTTGAAATTTAAACAGAATAATATTGGTAACTAAAAATAAATATATTACAAAAAAAACAGGTCGTTTCGGTGGGACATTCTACCTGCGACGCGATTAAAAATTTGAGGGTCGGTTAAGCCCTGTTACCCTTCAGCCAGGTCTGTTATTTTGTATTCGGATATTACTAAAGAGGTATTGTACAAATTTTCAGTGTCTCAAATACCTACCCAAAAATGTCTAACAGCACTTGGACTAGAGATGTTAAGGAGTACAAAAGAAATACAATTTTAATATTTAGATTATTCTATTTACATAAATATTTCCTTACGGTTAGTAAATCAATATAAAAATATTTATTCGATTGATATGGACAATATTTCATGGGATATGTAAAATGGTAAAGGCATTTCCATTACGCCTCTGTTAAAAATTCTGGCCTTAAAAAACGAAAACCAAATCACTGCAGCTGTTTTCTTATCGTAGAAACCGAAATGGGAATAATTTAGACCAAAATACTACTTTTGTTTTCCATTAAAGCACTAGTTCGTAATGGGACATTTTACGTGCCTTCATATATGCATCGAAAGCAGCTACTTTATACGGCGCAGTGCAAAAAATATATACAGTAAAACCTGAGTGAGTGAGAACTGGGCAAGCGAGAAAACTCTCTGAGTGAGAGTAATTTTGCCAGGTACCGTCTTTGTAACTTTCTGAAACCTCTATAAGCGAAAGACGTTTTTCACTCATGGACCTCTATAACTGATACTTCTACTTGCCTGTACCTCTATAAACGATAGTCGAACGTATTAATTAGCTTTAAATGCACTGACGACACTCCACAAGTTTTTTGAATACTCGACGGTTGTTGATAAAACAATATTTGTGCTTTATGAACTAGAAAAATATACAGAAAATGTAAAAACAGAAAGGCAGAAGCATTTAACGGATTTCTTTAGGTTAATATTAGAGTAAGATTTTTTGTTTTCTTTTTTTTATCCATATCGAATGTTTATCACTACATATTTGCTGTATTTTTATAGACCTCTATAAGTAAGAAAAGTTACCTCCATAAGCGAAAAAGAGATCGCGGTCCCTTGAACTCTGCTTATCCAGGTTCGACTGTATTTGTTGTATTTTTATAGACCTCTATAAGTGAGAAAGGTCACTCTTGTACCTCTATAAGCTGGAAACTCGGAATAGTGAAAAACCTCCATAAACGGAAAAGAGATCGCGGTCTCTTGAACTCTTGCTTATTCAGGTTCAACTGTATATACAGAAGTGATTACTTAACAGAAGTGTGTTCGAGAACTGGTACCTTTACCCAATATGTTTTTGCTTTTATTCTAAAATGTTTTGGATAGAATATGAATTGGCCTTTAAAATTATTAAATTATTGTCATTTTTTATAAAGTGAAACAAATAATAATCAATATTTTCTTAGATATGCTAATGAGATTTATCTAAAATTTGAGCATAATAGTAAATTTGTGCTTAAATATTATTCGTAAAACAATCTGCATATTTTCTTCGTAAAAATACATTAATTATTCTATTATTTAACAATTATGTTTTTATATTATTAAAATTTATATTTTTTTGTTGAAATTGCTCCACCATAGCTGTGCGATCGAGTCCTCTATGTGCACTAGATTGTTATAATTTATGATTTTGACTTTTTGGTTCGCAAAATGCAAATACACTTTAAAAAAAACTTGATAATATTTGTGTTTCAGACCCGGTATAATTATATTGATATTAAGCAATATTCCAACGTTTCGTTTTACTTTTAAAACTTCCTCAGGCTCTTAGAAAATAACTTAGCAATAGTCTTGATAATGTTCATTGCGATAATAAATTACGTTTTACTATTTTTTGGAAACTGTTATTTAAAACAAAAATAAAATTGAAATTAAAAATAATTATTTGTTTTTATATTATTTCTAATTTCAATTTTTTTTAGAATTCCTTTATATCTGTAGTTCGTGACAGGACCGCTCTCAGCTATGTTAGACAATCAGTATTATAAATTGATCTTAATGACATTTTACTTAAAATATCTGTAATTATAAAAATTGAATTCGCGCCATTTTTTACTAAATCATTTTATGCTGATGGGAAATTAAAATATTGTAATACATCATCTATTATTTAATTACTTTACCCATTTTTTCCAGTGTTCCAAAATTGGAATAAGCGTTTAAAATATCAAGGGCTCGGGCCGGCGCTGAAAAAGAGTGTTTAAGGCTATCGGAACGCTCTGAAGTTAAGCCACACTACGAGGAAAAAAAATGCTGTTGCAAGGGTGCCGCTGTCAGTTGATTACTCTAATTTTTGGGAATATTTTGAAGATTTAAAAAACTTTTCCGAAAAAGAAAGTCACTTTAGGTTTGTGATGGAACAATTTTATGAATGAATGCAAATAAGGTCGTAGTGTGACATTGAAAATGTGTTTTTTGGCACAATTAATGCCAACTTTTTTCTAGTAAATCGTACATAAATTACAAAAGTAGTCCATTAGAAACCTAGATTTGTCCTTCTTCCTTATAGAAAAATAATTTTTGCAAACTTGATGAATAAGTCTACAATCAACTATCAGCCGAAGCCCTATTTTTGGCTTAAATTCAGAGCGTTCCGACAGCCTTAAGTCTGCAAGCATCAGAGGGAGAGGGCGTGAACCCTGCTGAGTTACGGTCTTGGATCGAATAGTGCAAAACGATTTTTTTTTTACCTAAAAATAATTGATTGAAATCATTGCTCCCTAAACTCTGGCTTTGTATAAGTCTGTTTAGTTGATGAGACAGGAAATGTTTATTTATAACCAATCAAAATAATTAAAACAAATGAAATCCTACAAAAACAATGAGGTAAATGAGAAATCCATGTTTGTCGATGTTGGCAGTACTGGTATTTTGAACGCGTACAACCGTCGTGTGCGCAATGTCGACACTAGCAGCAGCGAATCTGTGCTGCTGATGTTCGTTGCTGTTCTGAGAAAGTGTGTTACCACCTTTACTGTTATCTGTGTCTAGCTGATTGTCTCGTTGACTTAGGATGTCCTCGTCGTTGTAACGACTCAGTAGGGCTTTACCTGCTGGACCAGGTATTTCTGCAACATCAAAACACGATTTTTCTTCATTTTTTCCAGTTATGAAGAATACAGTTCCAAAGATGATCATAGAAGATCAAGGGCATGACCTGAACTTATCGGTCAGAAAATTTCAAATACGAGGAAATAAATTAAGTAACGCCTCCAGTTTGACATGTTTAACTGCGTCCACCCACGCATTGTTCCCGGTGTTGGGTCTTTTTGAGACAACATTAATACTCTGCATTGTCGACCACAATATTGTTTTGTTTGGAATTATTAGCAACGCTTAAGAAACAAACAAGTATATATGATTTTCAATTTCGTTTTTATCAGACGTTTTAAATAAATCAAATTATATTGTGTTTTATTTATTTTTAAATTTTATATCAATAGATCAAATTGATAATTATAGCTGCCAGACTGCGGTTTTTATGTTCAGAATAGTGTCTTTAATGAACTCACAAAAACTCAGGTTTGAGGAAATACAGGATGTCCGAGAATTCTCTTTACAACTTTGAAATTTAATAACTTTTGAAATAAAAAGAATATTCACATTCTGTTTTCTGCAGTTATTAGTGTAACTCATAAAGTTTTGTTTTGTCTAGGTTAGCACCTCCACATGTGCACCACGTGTGGCCCGAAGCACATCCAGTCGGTAATCGATTTTTTGCCAGGTACGCTGTAACATGACGTCTGTGACAGTGGCAAAAGCCTCTGTAATGCGGGTTTTTAAGTCAGCAATGTCAGTAACCTTTCTCCGATAAACAATATCCTTCAAATAACCCCAGAGAAAGAAGTCGAGGGGTGTAATGTCAGGAGACCTGGGTGGCCATGGAATTGGGCCACCCCGTAAGGATATTGTTTATCGGAGAAAGGTTACTGACATTGCTGACTTAAAAATCCGCATTACAGAGGCTATTGTCACTGTCAAAGACGTCATGTTACAGCGTACCTGGCAAGAAATCGATTACCAACTGGATGTGCTTCGGGCCACACGTGGTGCACATGTGGAGGTGCTAACCTAAACAGAACAAAACTTTATGAGTTGCACTAATAACTGCAGAAAACAAAATGTGAATATCCTTTTTATTTCAAAATTTATTAAATTTCAAAGTTGTAAAGATAATTCTCGGACACCCTGTACTATGTGTAAAATCGTTACTAGCTCCCTACTATAATGTTGTCTCAAAAAGACCCAACACTATGCTTTCCTTGTCTTACTAATGGATTTTCAAACCAACTTTGTATTAAGCTTCTATTATTTCCTTATCTTACTAACGGAGTTGTGTCTTGCTAGCTTCAATAAACGATTTTACCAATGCTAATCACATTGCAGTCAAGATTACTAGAAACTAAGGTTGGGCATAATAGCATTGTTGAAGGTGTGTAGACTTGTGGAGTCTTTTTCCAAACAGTTGGGATAAACATTCTTGAATAACCAGGCCATGGGCATCGGTGGCGTAAGCAATAGACTCAACCAATCACAGACGTGACCATGGTTGTAAGGTTGGGCGTTAGCATTGTTGAAGCTGTGACTAGGCAAGACGGGAGAGAGGGCGGGGGAAGTAGGCTTGTGGAGTCTTTTTCCAAACAGTAAACACCAATACCTCACTTTGCGTCGGGGTTACGTTCCAAAAAAACACGACGCAAAGTGAATTGAGATTTTCTATAGCAAACCATGTAAAGATCGAAGATAGGTTCCAGGGTTACGAAAATACTACTTTTGCATACATACAAAAAACAAAAAAAAAACGTTTTCAATTAAAATTATTCTCTTTAAAAAAAAGCACAACACTAATTGAAACGTTACAAAAAGCACAACACACTACATAATTGAAACTGAACTCTAAAATTAGCAAAACAAAGTGAAAATAAAACTGTATTAAAATTGTGTTGATTTTTAGTTAGAAAGGGAATTCCCGAGTTTTGATGGCATGGCGCAATTAGAAACAAAAGTGATGAAAAGTGGTGCCATCTTTTAGAAAAAAAAGAAAGTTTCAAAAAATTAAAAAAAAAATTAAAGACTCGAACCCAAAACAACGCAACCTCGAAAATCTAGCGACGCACAGTGAAAATTAGTACTAATTAAGCAGCGACGCAACTTCGAAAAAATGCAAAACAAAACGACGCAAAGCGAGGTATTGGTGTACTTGAATAACCAAGCCATGGGCATCGGTGACGTTGCAATCGACTCAACCAATCACATACGTGACCATGTTTATAGCCTCTTGCGCCCGACTTTCTAGTATTCTAGTAATCTTGCATTGCAGTGGTTCCTAACCAGTGGTCCGTGAACCTCGAAAGTGATCCGCAAAAGGGCCCGGCAGCACATATAAAGAGTTGCCATTAAATGGGAATTTTAAAAGGAATATGCGTTGAACGAAATGGCGTGAATATCCGTGCTGTTGACTGTCATAATAAAAAATGGGGTTTAAAAAACTGTTTTACTACTTAAACGGCATTGAATTTGATTACAACTAGTAGCGTGGGGGATCCTTATTGATATAATTTTAGGCTAAGTGGTCCTCAAACAGGTTGGGAACTACTGGTGTAGATCGTGGTTCTAGAGAAAGACAGAAAATTTCGCCGACGGAGAACATGGTTCCTGGAATTTCGCCGAACCCCGAAGGTCACACAAATTCCAAGATATAAATTATTATTTCTCGCTCACCATAAATCCGAATGTTAGCAGATGCTTCACCAATCGAATTCTTCGTGACGCAGCCGTACGAACCGACATCTTGAGGTCGCAGTTCGCGAACCGTTAACGCCATCACAGTTTCGAAACTCGACGTCGACATCTGCTCCACCAGGTACCTGTCGCTGGACACGACCATGTCTTCTGTAAGGAAACAACACAATAACTTCGTTGCCAGATTTGATTCCGTAGATTTCCATAGATTGCCCCCAGATAAATCCACAAGTCTACAGTGTTGATGTTTGCAATAAAAGTGGACTTTAAAATTTGGGACTTATTATTTATTTAACATAAACCCGAAGTACAATTTATGTGAAGTGAAAGCGTCAACCAAAGGGTGCTGAAAGACTTCCCGCTCTACCCAGATCACAGCTGACGAAAACTCTTCTATCTTCTAATTGAATCGTTAGTCTCAAAATGGTGGACGTTTGCGGTAATGTATCAAATCTAGGAACTCTAGTAATTCACGATTCTGTAATAAATTATTGAACGCGAATCATTTTTCAAACGAGAGTTATGATTTGGCGTGGACTAGACTTACCAGAATTTCTGATCCAGTAGTTGACAGATTTCGGAAAGGCTTCGACGTAACATTCCAACTTGACGTCGGTGCCGAACGGTGCTCCGACCAGCTGATTTCTCGGTCGAACTGTCGGATGAACTGAGAAAATATATTTTTCATTTGTATTTTTGTGTAAGCAATCGTTAAAGAGTATAATTTTAGTGGTGTGGTAATGACTTACATTGCACATTGACAGTGATGCGTTTGCTTTTTGTGGGCGGCACCCCGTTATTTGCGATACACAAATACACGCCCATGTCTGAGCGAGAGATGCGTGGCAGCCTCAAAGTCTCCCCGTCAAATGATGCCACTAAAAAGAAAGTAAAACAACAATATAGGTTAGAGATGGAAAAAACGGGTCTTTTTAGTGATCTGCATCTTTGTATCTGGATCCCGGTTCAGTGAGCCGACTCGGCTCACTGAACCGGTTTAAAAAGAGCCGAGTTCTGAATATGTTACTGCAGTCTGCCACTGAGTTACCTAGTTCAGTCAATCATATCACGACCTGTATAGAATCAAGAATGCATAGCCAAACATGTGATGCATGAGTCATTTGAGCTTACAGATGCATCAAAGCAAGAACTGATACGTAAGTGTAAAATGTGCTTCTGTGTGTTAAGTGTTTCACTGAGTTATGCGGATCCGTTGATCCGTCGGCTCAAAAAATGTGAGTCGGCTCTCACGGATCTTCTGTCGGAGTCGGCTCTTTGAACCGGTTCAGATCTGAGTTATCCAACTCTAATATAGGTACAACGAGAACAAAAATCATTCGAAAATTTAACGAAATGAAGCTACTTGCTAATCCAATCTTTTTAACCCCCGACGCAAAGACAGGGGTGTTATAAGTTTGACCGCTATCTGTGTGCCTGTCTGTGGCACCGTAGCTCTTAAACGAGTGCTCTTAAACTCCATGTAACGTCACTCGATTTAACGTCGTACTCTCTAAAACGTCGAAATTACTCGACTTTGGTTGGTTTGCCTTGTTGCCCATACAATGATGCACTCTATGTAGCATCACACCCACTCTAAATAACGACCATATGTCATTATGAAGCAAGTAATTTCGACAACTCATAAAGCACCTACTGTTTGTAGGTACTTTCTAAGTTACCGAAATTGATAAGAGCTGCAGCTTTATTAGACGAAAATAACAGATTTTCCGCAATAAGCGTTGTTATTTGTGTTAATAGTAATATGTGTTTGTAAATTTTATGCGTTATTATTAAATAATAGTTTAACAATATTGATTTTTCTTAACCGAGCTGGGTAGAGTAGTGGTACAGCACTAGACTCGCATTCGGGAGCTACGGGTTCGATTCCCGGCAGGGGCAGATGTGGCTAGGACTTTTTCCTACGGCCTCTCGCCGAGAAACGGTAATTCCTGTACCGGCCATCTTGATTGAGGTTTTCCATGGTTTTCCTCAATTAATTCCAGATAAATATCGAGATGGTTCCTTATTTGAGGCCATGACCGATTACCTATCAAACTCCTAGTTCAAAAATTACCTACCTTATCCTAATTTCCTATAATTCCTTCATTCGCCCATTGCTATTACATAAGCTGAAGTTTTAAAAACGTAGAAAAATAACGGGAAGTGTGGTAGATGGAAAATAGTAATGGTGCGAATGGCATCTGTTATGACATGATATTATTAATATCGATTTTTCTTTCTCTCCATATAACGACAACTCTTTATAACGCCAGAAAATGCGAAGTCCCCTCAGCGTCGCTATATAGAGTTTACACTGTATTTATTTATTTTTTTTAATTATTTCGTTGCCAAATCAAAATTTATTCGTGCGATGAGGGCCAGAAAACAAGTAAGTACATTAATAAATTATTATTATGCTCTGACATAATGAAACTGAGATTTTCCTCAACGTTGATCTCGACATTTTGATCGAGTCTCCTGTGGTTGCGTTACAACTTTACCAACACAGCACTTTTAACATGCTTTTTTATTGCACACAGGGTTGCCAGAACTGTCTTCAAAAAAATAAACACTATTCCGACCAACTTGAAAATGAAGTCGGTGTAAATAAATCGACAGTTACGAGAATTTAAAAAAATAGAGGTATCATCCATATAAATATTGCGAATAAATTTGATTTTTATTTCGTTTTTTTTTTAATATTCCTAATCTACCATCCGCAGAAATTTCTATCTAAGTTCCTAACGGTTTTTTAATTAGGCTGTCGTCTCTCTGGATAAAGGTTCAAGTATTCAGCAAGTTGTCTGATTGATTTTTCTCCATTAATGTCAAAGTTTGCTAAAACTAATTCTTCTTCACAGTGTTGAATGTTGCCTTTTTTCTTTGAAAATGAACCGTATACCTTTAAATTTCTATTTAAGTTTCTAAAAGTTATTGAATAAGGCTGTCGCCTTTCTGGATAAAGTTTCAAGTATTGTGCTTGAGCCCACGTGGTATTTTTGTTACGCTGAATGTATGTGCAAAAAAGCCTGTTTCTCCAAATTTGTGAATGCTTGAGCCATCTTATAGAGTATATCAAACAAAATGAATTAGCAAAACTGTAGCGATCGCTCGACAGATTGTTAATCTGTCGATATGTATTTGTTTCAACAAATTTTGTTTTACACGGCACACTCTGATCGGTATGGATAACGTCAAAAAGCTATTTTGGTCAGTTTTGTAGCTTCTGATAGGATATGCTATGTCAAATTATTCAGAAAAATAAGCAAAATTTGAATATCTGAAAATCAAAAATGCTGTCCATAAGAAAAACCAAAGTTCATGTCAATATCTCATTATGTAGTGGAAATAAAAAAATTAAACCTACGCCACTGAAAAGACCTTAAAAAGTTATCAAAGAATGGTTAATAAAATTTTTAAATATCTTCATAAATAAAAAAGTTATGGTCAGTTTTCATAAATGGCAATTTTCACTATTTTCTGAATAAATTCATAGGGTGTCAAAATTCAATTGTTTTTTTGACGGGACGTTAATGAGCCCAATTTTCTGCACTACTTTGCTCATTTAACCGACTTTCTATCTCCACTAAAACAAAGTTACCCATGTTATATATATAAAATAAAAACAGAGACGTAGTTTAAGTTCACACAATAAAACCACACTGCTATATTGTCGGCCAAGTTTTGGCAATGCCATCCGGTTTTCTATATTTTTCACTTGGACAAGATATTGGAAAACCCTGGATGTGTATACCGTATAATACGTCAGGCAGATAAGAGGACGTACAGTGAAGAAATTTCTGTGATTTATAAAGCGTTGAATAAAGTAGACTCTTTTCTTTCGTCTTTTTTTTCTTTTTTGCGACGCGCAATAATTAAATTCAACAAATTATGTAAGCGCTTTCATATATTCAACCGTCCGCGTTGACAGCCTTGGGGATGATTTAAAGTAGTGATGTAAAAATTACCGGTTATTTTTTATTGTAACCATTTCAGTCGGATAATTACAGCAGAATCTAAAGAATTATTTATATGTATATACGAATTTGACGAATGTGTAATATTATCGACTTAGAAGTGGGTCAAAATTGAATTACAATTGACTGTATTCAAATAAAAACATAATTTTAACGAAAAGTAGTAGTTTCTATGACAGAAATACTAAAAAACACTATATTTTTCCTTATTTTTAAGGAATTTAATTAATATTTAATAAATAAAACCTAATAAAATCACTCTCAAGTCACGTGACAACAGATACCAATCAGAGCGCATGACGTCATATGTTCAGCCGATGTCAAAAAACTTCATTGTTTGGTTAATATTTAGTGTGTAATTTATTATTATTTGTTTATAGGAAACGTCAAATTATATGTAACTATAGCAACGACTACGAGACAACTTTTCATCACCTCAGTTTACTAACGTTTATGAGCACAGAATACGCATCCATAGGATGGTAGCTCCCGTGTAAACTTTTGAGCCTCTTTGGTATGAACAGGCGACGTCACGCGACTAGTATTGGCGTTTTGGACCGAAATTTGAAACGGGATTTAAAAATAAATTATTTTTAAAGCTTGAGTTGTATTTAAATAAAAATAATAAATATTTGTGGCTATATTAGGTACTTATGCACGATTTAAAACACTTTCCCAAAAATAGTCAACATCCCTATTAATGAATGCTTTCAAATGTCTATTTGGTACACTTTGTATAAGAACAAATATGTGGAACTTTTAATAAGCGTGCCATTCTGACAAATTAAAATACCATTTGGAATACGGACAGACATACAAACAGACGTATTGTGTTCGTGAGTGTGTGAGTAGCACAAAAGGTAGAATGATCTCTTAATGATTATCTACTGTAAGAGCATTAGGCCTTCTCCTATGAGAAGTCTGAACAAGAAAAGCCGACGCCAACTAAAGAAAACGCAACACTTAACAGTGGCGGGCGAAATTTTCTTTATTTTGCTAACACTCAATACTAAAAAAATGGCCACAACATCGTAGGTTACGTATCTAATGCGTGAATTATTATTTTATGATGCAGCGTAATATTATGGTAAAACGAGCGCCTAGCAAGATTTAGATTTAATAGGTCATGTACAAATTCGGGCGACCAGGTCGCCAGTACATAGAATAGAATAATTTTTATTTGAATATCACATTGATTACAAGTCAAAATTGTGATTACAAAACGTCAGAAATTCACCTATGCTATAAAAACAGTTTTTTTTAAAGAAACTGTTGAGCTTATTTTTAAAATTTTTAGTGTATTTGCCATAATAATAATAATAATAATAATAATAATAATATTCTTTATTAAAATTTAAAATCCATAGAGGATGTAATAGCGTCGTACATATACAGTTTCATTACACGTTGTTCAAATAAAATGAGACATTGTAATAGTTTTTTGATAACAAAAATTTTTTTAAATTAGATTTATATTTGTCATACGTTGTGATCTTACTTACTTCCTTTGGCACTTTGTTATACATTCGAATCATGGCATTGCGAGTACCATCGAGAGCAACGCTTAGATGTGATTTATTTATTTTTAAGCTATTTTGATTTCTTGTTTCATAGTTATGTGTTTGTATATTGATTTGAAAGAGGTTTGAATATTTTTTTACGAAGCAGGCGCAATCTAAAATGTATTGGTCCTGTAGGGTTAAATAGGGTTAAATAGATCTTTGCAGTGCTCCCGATGTCTCGCACCTGCCATGATTCGAATGCATTTTTTTTTTAACTTAAATATCTTGATTGCCATTGTACTATCTCCCCAGAAGATTAAACCATATTGCATCACTGAGTGAAACATTGCAAAATAAATTTTCAAGAGGGTATCAATATTTATGTTATTATATTTCATCAGCCTAATAATATAAAGAGTTTTAGATAGTTTAGGTATTGGCGTCGGTCGGATGGCGGGACCTAGGGGTCGGACCAAAATTTCTCGACGTTTCATAACCTCCTAAACACTTTAGCACC
Source organism: Venustoraphidia nigricollis (assembly GCA_034508555.1). Taxonomy (NCBI): domain Eukaryota; kingdom Metazoa; phylum Arthropoda; class Insecta; order Raphidioptera; family Raphidiidae; genus Venustoraphidia; species Venustoraphidia nigricollis. The sequence continues at coordinate 1,045,850 of JAVRKA010000091.1, read as the reverse complement.
ATTTTTAAAAATGTTTATATATATATATATATATGTGTACGCGCGATAACTTTCGAAAGAGTTAATTGATTTCAACGAAATTTAGGCCACGTGTTGAAATCCATCACCGCAAGAAGCCTATTCAAAATGGGCCTAATCGGGCTATTTTAAGGGTAGTTTTTAGGGGTTGAAAACTGTTTTTGGGCCCCAAAATACCGAAAATATTCTCCGAATCGTTTCAAAATTGAAATTTAACCCTTTGGTAGTGATTAAAAAGTGTCCCCACAATTTTAATAAAATCGGCCCGACAGGACCGGATTTACAAATTTTATGAAAACACTAGTTTGCAGATAGTGACTTATTTATTGAAGGGTGTATTTAATTCGGTGTAGACGTTAGATTGATAATAATATTACAATTAAGAAAAAAATGTTATTTTAAGGGGTGTATTAAGGGGTTAAATTTTTTATTTTGCCCAAAAACAAACTTAATTTCACATAATAAAAGTATAAAACCACACGGCCCTATACAAGCAAATACACTATATTGTCGGCAGGGTTTTGGCACTGCGACCCGGGTTTTTTATAGGTAAAATCTGTATTGACTCTGGCAGCCTGTTAAATAGCTTTTTCGCCATGTAGTCTGGGGCATAAATGAAATGCATATATAAACTTATCTGAAATTTATATGAAAATTAAAACAAACTAAAAAATGCAAAATAATATGACAACAAAATTATCTTTACTGTAAAAAGCGTGGGTACTATCTAAACTAAAACAATATGCTGTAAGAACTAAAAAATGCAAAATAATTTAATAAGTTTGTCCCATTATCCTGACCAGGGCTTTTAGGATAAAAAAACTTGAAAAAATACAGCTAGCCAGCTAACACGCTGTACAGTAACGTACGTTGCGTTGCTAACCCCATAGTCAAATGCAATATTGTTTTTTTAGTCTTATAATTAAAATGAGAGTTTAAAAAAATTAAAACAACACGCTTTTATGAACTAAAAAATGCAAAATTAGCTTTACTGTAAAAAACGTCTAGTGCTTATTATTATCGGTAATAAATTTTTCATTTACTAATTGTAAACGTAGAGCTCTTATGAAAATTTAAGTAGATATAGCACCGCACGCTTTTTACAGTAAAGCTAATTTTGTTGTCAAATTATTTAGTATTTTTTAGTCCATAAGAGCGTGTTGTTATAGTTTTTTAAACTCTTTTAATCATAAGACTAAAAAATAAAAAAAAAACAATTGACTATGGGGCCACAAATAAGGAACCATGTCGATATTTATCTGGAATTAGTTGAAGGAAACCATGGAAAACCTCAATTAAGATGGCCGGTACAGGAATTATCGTTTCTCGACGAGAGGCAGTAGGAAAAAGTCCCAGCCACATCTGCCCCCGCCTCGATTCGAACCCGTACTTTTCGAATGCGAGTCTAGTGCTGTCACCACTACTCTACCCAGCTCGGTAGGTCGTGGATATACGACGGAAGCTATGTTCCTTACGTCCTTGAATATAAATATATTCCGTGAGTGACGAGTCGTTCTGTTAGAGACGCGGGATCCTTAATCACCACAGTCCGTACATAAGAAACCATATGCGGAGCGCGATTTCGGAGCTGTAAGGTATAAGAGGGAGCTATGTACGTTGCTCAACACCTCGCGTATATAAAACCTCGTACGTTCGCAGACACCGAGCTGGATTCGTTATGAGGTCAGCGCCGTTGTGCTCCATTTTTCTATTTTTTGCATTCTAGATAGTAGAAACCAAACTTAAGTTCAACTAAAACCTGTACTTCCGTCAGTCGGAAATATTAGAAAAATTCTAGCCAATAGGGATGTTGACTATTTCTGGGAAAGTGTTTTAAATAGTGCATAAGTACCTAATATTGCCACAAATATTTATTATTTTTATTTAAATACAACTCAAGCCTTAAAAATCATGTATTTTAAATCCCGTTTCAAATTTCGGTCCAAAACATCAATACTAGTCGCGTGACGTCACCTGTTCATACCAAAGGAGGCTCAAAAGTTTACACGGGAGCTACCATCCTATAGATGCGTATTCTATGCTCATAAACGTTAGTAAACTGAGGTGATGAAAAGTTGTTTCGTAGTCGTTGCTATAGTTACTTGGAATTTGACGTTTCCTATAAATAAATAATAATAAATTACACACTAAATATTAACCAACAATGAAGTTTTTAGACAGCGGCTGAACATATGATGTCATGCGCTCTGATTGGTGTCGGTTGTCACGTGACTTGAGAGTGATTTTATTAGGTTTTATTTATTAAATATTAATTAAATTCCTTAAAAATAAGGAAAAATATAGTGTTTGTTAGTATTTCTATCATAGAAACTACTACTTTTCGTTAAAATTAAGTTTTATTTGAATACAGTCAACATCCCTATTCTAGACAATAAGGATGTTGACTGTATTCAAATAACAACATAATTTTAACGTTTTAAAGTGGCAGTTTCTATGATAGAAATACTAAAAAACACAACATTTTCCCTTAAAGCCTTACATACAGCCAGCATTTTCAAAAAATCGATTTTTTTTTACAGATTGTTGTTCCTTATAGTTTTAGGCTTATTTCTGTAAAAGTCGATTGCAAAAATTCCCAATAGATTCAAAGTTAACCGCGTTTTTCTCGAAACTACTTTTTCCGTCACGGTCGGCATGATAACTCATACAGTTTGCAATATTTTTTGATGCGATTTTTTTTAAATATTCGAAATCGTTTTCTGTATAGTGTGTCGAGCCGGATTTTTGATATTTTGATTTAAAAATTTTATAAAATTAAATAAAGTGTAAAATTTATGACGTAAAACACATATTTTTCTTTAAACTGCCATAAATTGCAAAATTTTTCAAAATTCAAAATTTCGGTTCGACACGCTATAACTACAACTTTATTTTACGAGATCGTTTTTAAATTTTGCAGATCGATCAACATTTACTGGAGTTATGATGCCGACCGTGGAGCAACTTTTTTTCTACTGAACAGCTGGTAAACAGTCGCCTTAAGAACTTTATTTTATAACTAGCCGCCCCATGAATGTAATGATACTCGGCAACAACAACAGTAGTTCTCTTCATCAAGACCTAACAGCTTCATTTTCAGTCCTTAGAAACTGTATTTTAAAAATTAGAGTGCGTTAATCATTGACATCCCTGTTCTTCCTCTCTTTCCACACCTTAGAAGACTATTTTAGTATCTCTACTCAACAAAAGAAACATGTCTGCCAAATTCCAAGTCTGGAGGTTTAATAGTTCCGGAAGGTATCGTGATGGCCTGTCAGTGACATTCATCCCCTATTTCACTCCCTTCAAGTTTTTATTTTGAGACAAAAGGTAGCCTATGTCCTTCTTTAGGATGCAATCTATCTCTTTGTCAAATTTTATCGAAATCTGTTCAGCGGTTTAGGCGTGAAAGCGTAACAAACAAAGTGACATTCGCATTTATAATATTAGTTAGGATGTCCACCTCTGCCCTAAACTGAAATGTGTGCAATTTAAGCCGGCTCTGTACATGAACGTAGTACACACACAAACTTATAATATAAAAGATGATGATATTTTTATCATATTTTCGCCGCTATGAACCTCTGGTCGACAATAAATCTCAATTTCTTGTGCGGCTCTTGATATGAGCTCTACAATATAAAAGGCAGAAAGAGAAAGATTTTATTTCTGTCTCAATGTGTGATGACTTTGCCTAAATAACTCAAAGTATATCTAAAATTATTGATCGATGCCTAAGAACAATGCACACAAACCTTTTTTTGAAGTACAGTACGACCCAGTTTAACGCGGAAGGTACGTTCCAATAAGTATCTGCGCTATACGAAATAGACTTGGGTAACTCAGACCTGAATCGGTTCAAAGAGCCGACTCCGACAGAAGATCCATGAGAGCAGACTCACTTTTTTTTGAGCCGACGAATCAACGGATCCGCATGACTCAGTGAAACACTTAACACACAGAAGCACATTTTACACTTACGTATCAGTTCTTGCTTTGATGCATCTGTCAGCTCAAATGATTCGTGCATCACATGTTTGGCTATGCATTCTTGATTCTATACAGGTCGTGATATGATTGACTGAACTAGGTAACTCAGTGGCAGACTGTAGTAACATATTCAGAACTCGGCTCTTTTTGAATCGGTTCAGTGAGCCGGCTCACATATGGGATCCAGATGCAAAGATGCAGATCACTAAAAAGACCCGTTTTTCCCATCTCTAATACGAAACAGAGCTAAACGAGGTCATCTTAATCCGTAGATAATAGGCATAAGTGAAACAAAACCGAGAATAAGAAAATTTGTTGGGTTTTTTTTTTGTTTAATTTTGTAACATTTATTGTTAAATACTTTATCACATTAATTATAGATTTATTTATTACTAATATCGATTTTCGTTCATAAAGCACTTATGAAAATCAAATAAAAGTTCGAGTAAGAAGTTATGTTTGTGATCAGAAAGGTTCTTCATTTGACATAATATTTTGTTCGTTGTGAAGAAGTCATCTAATGCCATTTTCTGTTTAATGCAGCAAGCTGTTGTCGATAGCAAGATATTGCATCAATGACATTTCGTCTTGCCTTTGAACTTCTATCAAAATCTGAATCGTTTTGCATAAACTGATCCATAATTTACATTATAGTGGCTAAACGTTTTATTTTAGAAACCGCGTAATACTGAAACAGCGTTAAGCGAGGTCTTACTGTATAATTTCTTACGCGAGTTCGTGCTGTTTAATGCGTTCAACGAGGTAACCATGACAACGAGAACATTTGTTTTCAACTAAATGGATTTCTTTATTTAGCTGAAAACTAATAATATTCTTAAATCTAAATTTAGAATTGAAAATTACATCAGATACCCAGTAGTAATACTTTAAAATACTTTTCTGTAAATATTAAAGTAAGTTTCACTTCTATTGTGCGTAGTATATCTTTATTTGCTATCTGTTAAATTCATTTCAATTTTGCCACAGTATTACCAAACCCGCAGCCCCACCATAATAAACCCGTCCTTCCACCACAAGATCCAAAACAAATTCTTACATAGGGGAGAACCACGTACCTTGAGACACATTTTGTTTTTTGCATGTATAACAAGTTAGTTTTGGGAAAATCGATAATGCAATTAAACAGAACGAAACATATGTTTTTATTAAACGAAATCCATTACACAAACTTAAAAATAAAATAAAATAAACAATATTCCGAATTAAAAAAAAAAAAAAAGAAAACTGTCCTAAGGTACAACATATTGCACGTACTTTGGGATAGGGCGATATTTACCTTAGGACAGTAACAACACAATACTATTTATAATAATTAAGCAACACTATAAGCTGAAAAATCAACTTCAAACTCAAGCTGATTATTTTTTCGATTCGTACTACTACTAGACTTAGGATTTGGCAACTTCATAACCACGTGAGGTGCGTTTATTTTTAGTGTATTTGCCATATGGCAACATACACTATTGGCGTCGGTCGGATGGCGGGACCTAGGGGTCGGACCAAAATTTCTCGACGTTTCATAACCTCCTAAACACTTTGTCACCATTTTTAAAAATGTTTATATATATATGTATATATATATATATATATATATATATATATATATATATATATATATATATGTGTACGCGCGATAACTTTCGAAAGAGTTAATTGATTTCAACGAAATTTGGGCTACGTGTTGAAATCCACCACCGCAAGAAGCCTATTTAAAATGGGCCCAATCGAGCCATTTTAAGGGTAGTTTTTAGGGGTTGAAAACTGTTTTTGGGCCCCAAAATACCGAAAAAATTCTCCGAATCGTTTCAAAATTGAAATTTAACCCTTTGGTAGTGATTAAAAAGTGACCCCACAATTTTAATAAAATCGGCCCGACAGGACCGGATTTACAAATTTTATGAAAACACTAGTTTGCAGATAGTGACTTATTTATTGAAGGGTGTATTTAATTCGGTGTAGACGTTAGATTGATAACAATATTACAATTAAGAAAAAAATTTGATTTTAAGGGGTGTATTAAGGGGTTAAATTTTTATTTTGCCCAAAAACAAACTTAATTTCACATAATAAAAGTATAAAACCACACGGCCCTATACAAGCAAATACACTATATTGTCGGCAGGGTTTTGGCACTGCGACCTGGGTTTTTTTTTGTTATTTCTGGCAAGTTGTTGCATTTCAATTACATTTTTTTCAGGTGTATCCGAGAGGATACGACATCTTCCAGGTTTCCTTCTGCCCCTAGATGGTTTTCTAGGTTTGACTTTTGGATAAGGACGAATAACCTCTAGCGTTACATGTACGAATTGACAGATGTCCCAAGGTACGTACCTAATGAATGTTACTAATCACGTACTATAAATTATAAAATTATAGATTAAGAAACTTCAGAATAAAGAAAATACTTGCTTCGTCTTGCATTTAACAATGTGAGTTATAAATATAAACAATAAACTGGTTACCTTTATAGAAATTGGTTTTGATGTCTGAGAATTAAAAATTACTTTGACACTTCAAAAATACAAATGTATCACTTGCACCTAAATTTCTTATTGTAGCTACACTCAAACTGAACTAAGTGACATATACCTAAAAATGGTTCTATCACTGATTTTTCAGTTTAAAGCAAGGTCGAGAATGGTTTAAAACTAGAATGTCCCAAAGTACGAACTGTCTCAAGGTACGTGGTTCTCCCCTATATTTCTATTTTTGTTTTATTTCTGTTAATAAAAAAGTATTCGAACTTAATGTACCACATTACAGTCGAACCTGCCTAAGAGTTCATCTATGCCTGATTATAGCCAACATCATTCAATAACGGCTACGCCGATTTTGATGAAGATTGGTGTACTGTAAACTGATTCCGAAAGGTAAAATATGGGGTACATTTTACCCAACTACACCCGAGTTATGTAAGATAAAGTTTCCGTCAAAGGAGGCCGCAGGTAAATGCTAGTAATTATTATGAAGGCTAAATAATATAATAGATACATTAACTAAACGATAAACAAACCCTATAGTCCAAGCGCTGACCATAAAAAAGTCTACTGGACAACACTACTAAAATTTTATGAGTGAATTAACAGATAAAAAACACAAATCGATGGAAGAGTAATTTAAATTTTTGAAGTGAAACTTCTTTAGCGAGGGTATCTGTTTAAAATTTCTTGTGACGCGTTACGGTTACGAAAATGAACGGACGAGGGAGAGGTTTCCTGAACCGTTCTGTACAAAAGATATTTTTCAAAATTTTTAAACGTTCTGTCCAAAAATTAAATAAGAACTTCTTAACGGTTCTGTTTACAAATTATTTTCCAAAATTTTTATATTACGTAGCCGTGGGGACAATTCCTAAGCCGTTCTGTTCAAAAATTAGACGAGGACTCGTAGCCGTTTTGTTGAAAAAATGTTTTCCAAAATTTTGTTATATTACGTAGACAAGGGGAGAATTCCTAAATCGTTCTGTCCAAAAATTAAACGGGGACTCTTAAACCGTTTTGTTCAATTAATTATTTTCCATTTTTTTTTATATTACGTAGACGAGGGGGACCTTTTAATCCGTTCTACGACTAAAGAAGTTTCACTTCCCTGGCGAGCCTATGTGGATGAGGCCCGCAATTTTTTTTCATCATTTATTACCTGTTAAGGTAGTTGTTGTGGTTAAGGCACACCGTCAGAAAATTCTTAATTTTTGTATACTTATTAAGGACATGAAAATTTGGAGTCGATCGACCGTATATAATCCGAGATAAATTCAATTAAAAATTGGATAATTAACATTGATTGTATACGATCTCTGTAGTTCTGAACCAGCTTCTTATTTATAAAAAAAGAACTAACTGTCAGAAACTTCCCAAAACCTGACAGTCTTTCAATGCATTTTTTGAGTTTAAAAAAAAATAAGAAATTTTTTTGACCGTCTAATTATTTATAAATAACGGTTTAAAGTTCAACAATTTATAGAAAAGTATACATGCATATGAATACTGTATGGGTTACGTTTCCACGGGTACAGTCTTGCGTACAAATTGTGGCTCACTTAGCTACAAGCTAGTATACTTTTGTAGCGCGTATAATCTATAACTTTTTGACAATATTGTACCACAACTACCTTAAATTCAATAATAAAATTTCAGTAGTCGGACAGCAGTCATTTTTCTGTCAGAGTTTGGACTATTAGTATCGTCAGTAAAGTTTGAGAACAGTGCGGCAATATATTATAAAACGGATTATAGTCAAGCGGCACATATATATTCTTAAGATGAAGTGTTCAAGTTGTTCACAAGTTGCGTATATTATGCTAGTAAATCCATGTCCTCTGCGTGCTATACAAGGTGTATCATAAAGTCGAAAAAAATCAGGTTTATTTCAATATATTACCTTAAATAATGTATAGAAATAATTTTGGTTTGCAGATTTTGTACCACAGAGTAGGTACATTGGAAAAAAGTTATAATGAACCTCACCCTCATAAGCTCACATAAGAAGTTTAACTTCTTTAGTGTTTAATATTATTCCCAAGTGTAATTTTTTAATGTGAAACTAATTAATAATATTTACACATACTTAGCAACACACGATAAACTTCTGTCCTTGTCAGTTTCATGTTCTTTAGGAGACAAACTAACTTCCCCTTTATTTGTCAGTTCTACTTCCCCTCGATTTCTTACTTTTTTCAAACAGATACGTCGCTAAACAAGTTAAACTTCAAAGACAACATTATAGCATATATATTTTATCGTGTTTACAAACAGACTTTTTCCAAAAACATGTTTTTTGAAATCAGGAGACCTCAAAACGAAAAAATACTGTAAAATTTTAAAAAGTGAGTTTTGATCGAAATTAGCACCATTCCCTACTAAAGGTAAAAATATTAGGGCAAAGACTTATTGATTGAATTTTTTGTTTTAAATTATGGTGAACACTTTATCGTATTTGTGATAATCGATATATACTTTCAACAGTTTGGTTTTTCAGCATAATTCTAATAAAAAGTATATTAACCGGAAGGCATTATTTATAAATTGAAATTAAAAAACGTCGATGAAATTATTTTGAAATAGCTTCCAGCTTTACTAAATGTAAGAATAATAAAAACCTTTTTGGACATTAGGGAAAACATAATTTTATATATGTTTAAATTAATTAATTTAAACAGGACATTCATGCTTAAGGCGAAGGAATTAATTATTTCTACTGTTCTCTCAATATTTTTTTAATATTAAAGAGCAATTACTTAACGTACGGAGTAAAATATATCGTTTAGACTAAAACATTACCTGCCAAATATTGTAAGTACAATAACACCAAGGTTATTAGAAACTAAAGCTGGCCGTAAGAATTACTGACGGTGTGACTAGATGAGACACAAGAGAGGGCAAGGGAAGTAGGCTTATGGAGTCTGTTTCCAAACAGTCGGGATAAACAAACTTGAATAATCAAGCTATCAGGGCATCGGTGACTTAAGCAATCGACTCAACCAATCATAACTACCAATATAGTGTATTTGCTGAAACAGGCAGTGTGGCTTTATTATGCGAACTTAAGTTGGTTTTTGGGTAAAAAAAAAATTTTACTCCTTAATACAGCCCTTAAAATAACATTTTTTTTCTTAATTGCAATATTATTATCAATCGAACCTCTATTCCAAATTATATGCAACTTTCAGTAAATAATTCGCTATCTGCAAACTAGTGTTTTCATAAAATTTGTAAGTCCGGTCCTGTCGGGCCGATTTTATTAAAATTTTAGGGACACTTTTTAATTACTACCGGAGGGTTAAATTTCAATTTTGAAGCGATTCGGAGAATTTTTTCGGTATTTTGGGCCCCAAAAACATTTTTCAACCCCTAAAAACTACCCTTAAAATGGCCCGATTGGGCCCATTTTAAATAGGCTTCGTGCGGTAATGGATTCCAACATGTGTGCCAAATTTCGTTAAAATAAATTAACTTCTTCGAAAGTTATAGCCCGCACACATATATACCTATATATATAAATATATATATATATATATATATATATATACATATATATAAATATATATATATATATATATATATATATATATATATACATACCTATATATATATAAACATTTTTAAAAATGGTGGCAAAGTGTTTAGGAGGTTATGAAACGTCGAGAAATTTTGGTCCGACCCCTAGGTCCCGCCATCCGACCGACGCCAATAGTGTATGTTGCCATATGGCAAATACACTAATAAATACGTAATAGATGCTAATTTGACTAAAATGCCAACTTCAAAATGATGAAATTTATGATAATAAATATTTGTATATATCAGTCTAAAATGTTCAGAACATAGACAATTATATGTCAAATAAGTGTTAATTCTTAAGAAATAAGTTATATTCACAAAATAATGTATTAAAAAATTATTTTTGCGTAAATAATAAATGAAGGTAAACGTGGCAACGTCGCCTGCATTAAAAATTTTGCCCGAAACAGTTGGCACTCACTGACTGTCGTTAAAGTAACATAACCAGCAAATATGGCCGCCAAACAACATTGCTATAAAGGACGCTTTGAGCGAAAAAACAAAACGGAGTGATAATGTGAGTGTTGCAATGAAAAGAAGAAATACAAATTTTCAATGATTTCTTTAAATATTTGAATAATTATAGTAAATCTTTGAATTTTGTTACGAGAAAATTCTTTATATTAATAATTATAGTAGAACATGATTTAATGATTCATATCTTTAGCAGTAGAGATCTTTCGATATAAAAGTAGAGATATTTCAATATAAATGTATTAAAAAAACAATTTTATAATGGAGATTGTATAACTTTTATATTTTAACACAGTCATATTTCCCGCCACTAATATTCAAACCAATCTATTTGTTAGTAAGAACGTAATAGTCGCGACGTTGCCAAGTTTATATTGATATTTTCTTTTATATCACTATTTCTAAATTAACTAAACGGTGGAAAAAATTTTTTTTTTTAAAAATTCGAGAATAATTGTTTTATTTAAAAAAAAAATTATAAAAAATCTTTTTATGGTGAATAGATACACTCAATAAAGTGCAGTTTCCTATATCTCCTGTGTTAAAATCGCAATTTTTAAAGTTTGATAATTTTATAACTAAACGGTGAAAATTAATAAAAAAATATTTTCGAATTTAAGAAATTTTTCTCGATTAGGCATTACAATTTCAAAATTAAACCTTTAATTTTGAATATGCAAGAACGTCCTTAATATAAATATTAATGATAGCATCATTTCAAGAACTGAATTTACTAAACTCTTGGGTCTAAATGTTGATCAACATTTAAACTTCAAAAATCACTGCAAATACTTGGCCTTATCATTATATGTTTATTAATTTAAAACAAATATTAACACCACAACAGTTATTAAACTTTTATAACGCACAAGTTTATTCAAGATTAAAATACACTATTTGCTTTTGGGGTTTGTCTTCTCAAGCAAATGGTGTATTTATCTGCCAAAAGAAAATTGTCAGATGTATTGCAGGTGTGTCGCAGCGAACAAGTTGCAGAGAAATATTTAAGAAATATAGAATACTTACATTAGTTTGCATACTAATTTACGAACTGTCAACTTATGTTTTTAAGAACCTTAGTAGGTTCATCAAGAACTCGGACATTCATAACTTAAATACCAGATCAAAATCTGAACTTAGAGTTCCTTTTAATCGATTAACCGTCTCCATGAAATCCCCACATAGTTTAGGTATTGCTGTTTATAATAAACTATCTCAAAATATTAAACAATGCGATAAACTGCCGAAGTTTAAAAAATACTTAAAAGAATTTTTATTATCAAACGCTTTTTACAAACTGGATGAGTTTTTAAGTTATGAATGATTGAGTCCTTGATGGACCTACTACTGTCCTTGATGGATCCACCGTGACGATTTTGTATCCTTTATTGGCAAAGCAAATAAACATTATTATTATTATTATTATAGACGCAACCATGTTTGGGCGTTAACATTGTTGAAGGTGTGACAAGGCGAGACGCGAGAGAGGGCGAGAGAAGTAGGTTCGTAACATCACATGGAGTCTTTTTCCAAATAGTTGGGACAACAATTAATTGAAAAATCAAGCCATGGGCATCGGTGACGCAAGAAATAGACTCAACCAATTACAGACGTGATCATATTTATAGCCTCTTACACCCAAACTTCTAGTATATTAGTAACCTTGAGACTTGAGTTAATTTAAGAGTCTGGTTTGGACTACGAATAAATAAAGAGCAGACTACCGTTTACGTCAGAGTTTGTTTCCCACAATAGGCACTGATGTACTGGAAGTTTACTGTGCATGCGAGAAATGACAAAATGAAAGTTGTCAATTAATTAAAAAAAGGTAGTCGGCCATTTCAATAAAATGAAACATCAAAACGAATGGTTTTTTTTAAACAAAAAAATAAATCACATAAATTTTGACAATTGTGGGATAAATGTTTCTTTTAAAAATATGATTTAAGCTTCGCTTTTTTGTTAAAATAATGTTTTCACATGAGAGAGATAAAGTTTTATTTTGATTTAATCCCTTTCCAATCATTTGTGTAAGATATACTGAACACAGACAAAGAGCGTTTTCAATTTCCCAGGGCTGTATACAGTATAGCTCTTATTATCCGCAGAATATAAAAAGAGTACCGAGCTGGGTAGAGTAGTGGTGACAGCACTAAACTCGCAATCGGGAGGTCCGGGTTCGATCCCGGCGGGGGCAGCTGTGGCTGGGACTTTTTCCTACTGCTTCTCGCCGAGAAACGGTAATTCCTGTAGCGGCCATCTTGATTGAGGTTTTCCATGGTTTCCCTCAATTAATTCCAGATAAATATCGAGGTGGTTCCTTATTTGAGACCATGGCCGATTACCTATCAAACTCGTAGTTCAAAAATTAACTACCTTATCCTAATTTCCTATAATTCCGCCATTCGCCCATTGCTATTACATAAGTTGGAAGTTTTAAAAATGTAGAAAAATAACGGAAAGTGTGGTAGATGGAAAATAGTAATGGTGCGAATGGCGTCTGTTATGACATAAAGTCGAGAAACGGACGCTAAACGCATTATTATTATTATTATTATATAATAAGAGTAATTCGGATAATAATCGAAACCTCTCTACATATTTATTTTTGGAGAATGGTACTAAATTTGTACAAAACTCGCTTTTGACAATGCTTTCCATACTTAAAGTTCTCGGAATATAAAAACCGAATTGTTGTAGCTAACACAAGGAAGGATCTTAACCTAGCCCACATAGTTTGAATTTAAAGTTACGGAGTACCAGCTGTTCAATATGCTAGAAATATGTGCCGCTTTGTTCCATATTATGATTTTTAGCCAAGTTTTTACAGTTTATTTGATCTAAATAAATGATATAAAATAACATAACGAGTAAATTAGCGTGTTTTACACAAATTTTCATATAAAAAATTATGGAGCAAGCCAAATTTGTGAGTATTTTTAACATAAGTTTGCAAAGAAAAAACTTCAAAATGTTAATTTGCCTTCCGGTAATTCGATCTCATGACGTGCTGTAAAGTAAATATTGACGAATATCACGTTTTCTTTAGTTTAATTTATAACTGGTTTTATCGTAACATGAATCGGAAAGGAAATACTGTTAAAAAACTATTTTAGGCGGCATTTTTCCAAAATGGCGCGTGCGGCAAAGATACGAAGTGGCAAAGTAGAAATTCGAGAAGAGTACATCGAAATCTATAAAAAAATTCCAGTTTTCAAAACTCCGGAAAAACGTTCCAGGCAAAACTACCAAATTACGATTAATATGTATTTTGAAATTTTTAAGCAGCAAGCTAAATTTTGTGAAACTTATAGTGCGAGATCTGACATTACAAATATATACTACCATTTGTTATTTAATTCTTTTTTTTTTAATAAAAGGTTATTTTATTATGTATCTAACGGTTGCCTAAACAAAAGTGGGTCCATGGGTAGTTTTTAGGGGTTGAAAAATGTTTTTGTGTCCCAAAATACCGAAAACCTTTTCCGAATCGTTTCAAATTGAAATTTGACCCTCTGATAGCCTCTAAAATTTTAATAAAATCGGCCCAACAGGATCGGACTTACACATTTTTTGAAAACGCTAATTTGCAGATAGTGACTTATTTACTGCATGGTGTATTTAATTCGGTGTTGACGTTACATTGATAATAATATAGCAATTAAGAAGAAGAAAACACTTTTTATGGGGTGTGATCAATGGTCGGAATGATCGGAAAAAAATTTCTTTCAGAAAACTTAACATCTAAAATCTAGGCAACCATGGATCAGACCCACTTTTGTTTAGGCAACCTAGTACCGTTGGATAGGTAATAAAATAGCCTTTCATTAAAAAAAAAATTAAATAACAGATGAGAGTATATATTTGTAATAATAATATTTGTGGTGCCATAGTGGATACAAATTGTCAGTTCAGAGTCCATCAAAGACATTAGTAGGTCCATCAAGAACACAGTCATTCATGACCTAACAGAAACTCGTCTAAATAGGGATGTTGACTATTTTTCGGAAAGTGTTTTAAATCGTGCCACAAATATTTATTATTTTTATTTAAATACAACTCAAGCCTTAAAAATCATGTATTTTAAATCCCGTTTCAAATTTCGGTCCAACACGCCAATACTAGTCGCGTGACGTCACCTGTTCATATCAAAGGAGGCTCAAAAGTTTACACGGGAGCTACCATCCTACAGATGCGTATTCTGTGCTCATAAACGTTAGTAAACTGAGGTGATGAAAAGTTGTTTCTTAGTCGTTGCTATAGTTACATGTAATTTGACGTTTCCTATAAACAAATAATAAAAAATTACACACTCAATATTAACCAAACAATGAAGTTTTTTGACAGCGGCTGAACATATGACGTCATGCGCTCTGATTGGTGTCTTTTGTCACGTGACTTGAGTGATTTTATTAGGTTTTATTTATTAAATATTAATTAAATTCCTTAAAAATAAGGAAAAATATAGTGTTTTTTAGTATTTCTATCATAGAAACTACTACTTTTCGTTAAAATTATGTTTTTTATTTGAATACAGTCAACATCCCTATTATAAAAAGTGCTTGCTAGCAAAAATTCTTTCAAGTATTTTTGCCGGATCTTAGACTATTAGTGCTTAATCACAGCTAAATAGAAACAGTAATAAAATGAATTTTACGACCACTGTTCGAAATTTCCCGAAAGCAATGTTTGCAATCTGAGGTTCTATCACCTTAACAAAAACGTTTCAATTTTCTTGCGAACATTGGAGCCGCCTCCTTGTCCACTCATATCCGCCTAACAGCTGGTGCTACGGCTTTAATGTACCAGGAGTACAGAGAGATTTCGCAGGTACGAAAGGACCTCCGGGTCTGTAATAAGCCGTCACGCACAATAATATATTATTATATTGTACAAGCAACAGGATATATCCGGTCAATATGGAATGTTCCGAACCTTCGAATTATGAACGAAAAGAGAATTATGTCCGTAAGAATGTATGCTCGCTTTTGTTTTCGGACAAAAAATAAGTAAACAATAAAAACTAAACATACTTTAATTCTACAAATTCCACTGGTCTATAGAAATGTGATGGACGCTGTTACGCAACTATACAGGACTTAAGAAGAGGCGATTTGAAAAATTCTTTTATTGTCTAAAAGTCTTCTTTTATATATTACTAGTCGCTACCCGCGGCTCCGCACGCGATATAGACACGACAGCAATTACAGTAGTGGAGCTGCCTTCGGCTCCATCGTATTTTGGTTTTGTTTTGGTGATACGCCCCGCTCGGCAGCAATCATGTATCAGAAATTGGAGATGCAGGCCGCTTGGGCGCTGACGAGGTTTCATCAATCTTCAAATGGTTGCCATTTTCTAAGTTCGGCCCGAACGTATTACTAGCCGCTACCCGCGGCTCCGCACACGATATAAACACGACAGCAATAGCAGTAGTGGAGCTGCCTTCGGCTCCATCGTATTTTAGTTTTGTTTTGGTGATACGCCCCGCTCGGCAGCAATCATGTATCAGAAATTGGAGATGCAGGCCGCTTGGGCGCTGACGAGGTTTCATCAATCTTCAAATGGTTGCCATTTTCTAAGTTCTTGCCCGATTTATTTGATTTTAGTCTCAAACGATAGGCCTGTTGACATTTTGCTTAGGGTTTGCCGGGTCTCGGTTTGAAAATTTGTCGCGATTTATAGGTCGAGGTATTTAGGTTAAAATGCTGTTATAATTTTTTATGAGTGCTTCTGGTACTCGAAATTGATGTTATTGGAGAGATTTAGTTCTGAGGATCACAAAGTACTTTGTATTTTCGCGATCGGACTTCTAGTTCCCGAGAACGGAGCGATTTAGAAGTTTTCGGCGCAAAAACCCCTTCACACAGAGAAAGCCTAGAGGCAGCTGAAGTCAATTGTCAAAATTCTCAGTACTATTGGCAGAAAGCGGCCTAGTGGCACGATCACCTGACATTTGGTTTGCTGGGATTGGTTGAGCGGTTCGTGAGATAGTGGTATACCGAAAGTACATTTGAAACATAACGGTCGATTTTCGTGAAACGTACCAGTAAGACATTACATGCCTACGAATTCCATGTCAAAAATATCGATGCATAGCCGATGTCGTAGGGATGTAGAAAAAATATGGATACCTATATCGATATTTTTGGCCGATATTTAATATTTCGATATATCGATATAAAATTCCGAGTATTGGAAACCGATTTTTTTTAGTAGCAACACTTGTATGTACTACCGCGACTGACTATGGCCGTTTAATTATTCCGAAAATATCGAAAACTCCACTGAAAAAGAAACATGTGTTTTTACATATGTTTTTGGAACATACTTTTAAGTACGTTCCAAAAACAACAACAGTGAATAAAGCATATGTAAAACACGCTTCTTTTTCACCGGATTTTTCGATATTTTCGGAATAATAAACAGTCAAAATAGCTATTCGTGCAATATTTCATTTCATTTCTACAACATCTAGAATGTTTTTAATTATTTCGATTTACACCTCAATTCATGCTGTACCAACAATTTTCTGTCGAATGTCACCTCTGGCACGTATGCCATAGGTTCGACATCCCTGGCTTTATTAATTGTTCGATTAATCTCTAAAATTATCTGCTCCTAAATGTACTAAACGTTTTGATTAATAAACAAAAAAAATTCTTATCGTTGTTTTTGATTTCAGACAATTATTTATTATTTGATTTGTTATAAATAATGTCCGTTGATTGCTATTTGAGATTATATTAAGCTAGCCAATATACATACCTACTAAATTTCTTCGAGTACCAATGTTCTTTTTAAAATTGTAACGATATACCTATCGATATATCGATATTTAAAAAAAATATATCGGTAAAATATATCGATACTTCAAAAAATATCGATACGATATATATCGATATTTTTTGGCACTTTTGACGTCCCTACGATGTCGAAGTATTTAAAATACATCGATTCAATTCGATGCATCGTTACCGATGTATGTCGTCCATCCCTACAGCGTAGTTAAGAAATATTTCACATATTAAACGAGAGCAGAGCGCTGTTACCATGTCAGCAATTCCAGGAAATAACTTCACGTTCGCTCAACTAACCAGTAAGTGAGAGAACGCTGATCAACGATAATATATAACATTTATTTTATGCTCTCTATTTAGCACTGTATTATTTAACATTTTAACACATCTGCACAAAATATAATGGGAGCTAACATATGCACCAGTGAGTTTCTCGAGTTTCAAAAGCTATTCTCTGCTGACAGGTCCACTGGGGCGGAGCTCCCACTCATATACACATACGTACTAAAGGGCGTTCTGGGGCAGAGTCTGTTCTGCTATGCCAGATGCCTACCTTTTGTATAAGCACAATAAAGCATGTCATGAACAGGTGTTAAATTATTGCCTATGTTATTTATACATAATAACAATGTTATCTGCTGAGTTGGCGATTGCCAGGACACCTAAGGAGACCAACACTAATTATAAAATTAAAATTAGAGCTTATAAACACTAAACAACACGCTTTTATGAACTAAAGAACGCAAAATAATAAAATAGGTTTACTGTAAAAAGCGTGGAGTGATTAATATCGGTAATAAAATTTTCATTTACTAGCTAAATGTAAACGTTGAGCTATTAAAAAAAAAGTAGATAGCACTCCACGCTTTTTACAGTAACGCTAGTTTTGTTGTGAAGTTATTTTCCATTTTTTAGTTCATAAAAGCGTGTTTAGTTTTTATAAACTCTAATTTAATTATAAGACTAAAAAACAATAATATTGCATTTGATTTTGGGGTAGGCAACTCAATGTACGTCACTTGTACAGCGTTTTAAAGTGGGTGAATTTCACGTTCAAAGATTCCTTTACAAACAAACAAATACACAGGTGAAGCTAATAAAAGCGTGTTACAAATATTAGTTTAATAGTCTATAAGGGATGTAGCTTTTTATTAGTGAAAGAATTGCATCAGTGACAAGTCGACGTAAAAAAATTGTAATTTTTGCCATCATGTATACGACAGCCTGTAACTTTATAATATGTTTAAAAAAGAAAAGTTTTAAATACGCAGAAAATAGTAGAAAAAAGGCAAATATTTCATCTTGAAAGTTTTAAATAGGGTGAAAAGTTAGCAGATGCAACATGATTAAACTTTTTGCTGCCATGTTGGAGTTTTTTATCGGTTTCTCTGATCATGTGAAATTAAATTATATCGCAATTTTTAATCAATATATCAGTTATCAATATATAATTATAAAAACCCAGCTCGCAATGCCAAGCCCTGTCGACAATAGTGTATTTGCTAATACAAGCAGTGTGACTTAATTATGGGACTTTGTGTTTGTTTTTGAGTAAAAAATAACCACTTAAGGTAGTTGTCGTGGTTAAGGCACACCGTCAGAAAATTCTTAATTTTTGTATACTTATTAAGCACATGATAATACAATTACCCTAAAAATTTGAAGTCGATCGACCGTATATAATCCGAGGTAAATTCAATTAAAAATTGAATAATTAACATTGATTGTATACGATCTTTGTAGTTCTGAACCAGTTTCTTATTTATAAAAAAAGAACTAACTGTCAGAAACTTTCCAAAAACTGCCAGTCTTTCAACGCATTTGTTATAAGTTTAAAAAAAAATAAGAAAAAAATTTTGACCGTCTAATTATTTATAAATAACGGTTTAAAGTTCAACAATTTATAGAAAAGTATACATGCATATGAATATTGTATGGGTTACGTTTCCACGGGTACAGTCTTGCGTACAAATTATGGATCACTTAGCTATAAGCTACTATACTTTTGTGGCGCGTATAATCTATAACTTTTTGACAATATTGTACCACGACAACTACCTTAAATAGATTTATTTTCATTGTTCCAATTACCCGTGATCTTGTTTTCTATTATTAATTAGTTTCACATAACAAAAAATTATATTCTTTTTTTTGATTGCAATATTATTATTAATCGAACATCTACACTAAATTAAATACACCTTTTAGTAAATAACTCACTATCTGCAAACAAGGTTTTCATAAAATCTGTAGGTCCGGTCTTGTTGGGCCGATTTTATTAAAATTTTAGGGTCACATTTAATTCCTATTAAATTTTTAAATGATTCTAAGAATTTTTTCGATTGGGCCTATTTTAAATATATTTCGTGCACTGATGAATTTCAACATGCAGGCGAAATTTCGTTAAAAAAATCCGTTTTGTTTGTCACTGACACTTTTTTGTCAATTCCTCCTAAACTAAATTCCAATTACCCGGTTTTTTGCAATCTTCCTAGGATTTACGCGAAGATCCGATTATTTCAATTATATATATATCCTACAACATATGTACATTACTTTAAAACTCCAAAACCACTAAACCGATTTACACTATTCTTCCAAATATTTACAAATAGCTTATAGATTCATCAGTAGCATTCATACACTGTAGCAGCGTTTCCTAAACTATTCCTATTACGAAAAACTTCACAAATTGTGAACGTTTAACGGAACATCTTAATTATTTCATAGTGTAGGTCTCAAACATTTTTCAAATAACATTTTTGAATTTTCATGGGGTACAAATAGCCATTTTTATAAAATAAACTAAAAACTTAAAAATAAAATAGGTAAAAATTTTTTTAAGGTAGTTGTCGTACAATATTGTCAAAAAGTTATAGATTATACGTGCCACAAAAGTATACTAGCTTGTAGCTAAGTGATCCATAATTTGTACGCAAGACTGTACCCGTGGAAACGTAACCCATACAGTATGCATGTATACTTTTCTATAAATTGTTGAACTTTAAACCGTTATTTATAAATAATTGGACGGTCAAAAATGTTTTTTTATTTTTTTTACACTCATAACAAATGCGTTGAAAGACTGTCAGTTTTTGGAAAGTTTCTGACAGTTAGTTCTTTTTTTATAAATAAGAAACTGGTTCAGAACTACAGAGATCGTATACAATCAATGTTAATTATCCAATTTTTAATTGTATTTATCTCGGATTATATACGGTCGATCGACTTCAAATTTTCAGGGTAATTGTATTATCATATCCTTAATAAGTACACAAAAATTAAGAATTTTCTGACGGTGTGCCTTAACCACGACAACTACCTGAAGTTAAACGATTTTATTTTAAATCATTAGCTGTAAGCAGAAAATAATCTGGGACTTTTAACAGATTAAAATAAAAACAAGCGGCGTATTTGGAATATTTCTTTTGAAGGGCTTGAAAACAGGTTAGCTTAAAACTTTTTTTTAGCTATTTTTATTATATAGATTATAATTGCTACTGATGGGAAAAAATTATAACGAGCCTCACCCTTATATAAGCTCACATAAGAAGTTTATTTGCCATATGGCAACATACACTATTGGCGTCGGTCGGATGGCGGGACCTAGGGGTCGGACCAAAATTTCTCGACGTTTCATAACCTCCTAAACACTTTGGCACCATTTTTTAAAATGTTTATATATATATGTATATATATATATTTATATACGTATATATATATATATATATTTATATACGTATATATATATATATATATATATATATATATATATATATATATATATATATATATATATATATATATTTATATACGTATATATATATATATATATATATATATATACGTATATATATATATATATATATATATATATATATTTATATGTGCGGGCAATAACTTTCGAAGGAGTTAATTAATTTTAACGAAATTTGGCATACTTGTTGGAATCCATCACCGCACGAAGCCTATTTAAAATGGGCCCAATCGGGTCATTTTAAGGGTGGTTTTTAGGGGTTGAAAAAAGTTTTTGGGCCCAAAAATACCGAAAAAATTCTCAGAATCGTTTCAAAATTGAAATTTAACCCTTTAGTAGCAATTAAAAAGTGCTCCTAAAATTATAAGCGAATCGGCCCGACAGGACCGGACTTACAAATTTTATGAAAACACTAGTTTGCGTATACGAATTTTCTTGCTGAAGGTCGTATTTAATTTGGTGCAGATGTTGGATTGATAACAATATTTCAACTAATAAAATTATTATTGTAAGGGGTGTATTAAGGGGTTCAATTTTTTTTTATTTTGTCCAAAAACAAACTTAATTTCATTTAATAAAGCCACAATACCTGTATTAGCAAATACACTATATTGTCGGCAGGGTTTTGGCACTGCGACCCGGGTTTTTTTTAATATTATTCCCAAGTTTAATTAAACTAATTAATAATATTAATAATATGTACACATACCTTAGCAACACACTATAAACTTCTGTCCTTGTCAGTTTCATGTAATTTAGGAGACAAACTAACTTACCCTTTCGGGGACAATTCTTCTTCCCCTCGATTTCATATTTTTTTCAAACAAATACGTCGCTAAAGAAGTTAAACTTCAAAAAATCTTATCTCTATCCGACTATCAGCATATCATCTAAATTATAATCCAATTTCTGAGAGTAATATGTGGACATACTTTGTACTAGTAAGAGAGGCATCGTTCGGACGGCAATGGGTCCCGTAACGAGGGGCGGAACACCCTCGGGAGTCCGGCCAGGGTGTCCCGATGATACGACACAACATGTCGCGGCCAGGCGTACAACACGTTCTATATTCAGATTTAAATATATTTTCCGGTTATGTGCACCGTTATAAGCCCCGCTTCGGTGACTAAGAGATGTGTCTTATATATACGAAGTGAAGTCAAGCAATGGAGAGATGGCCACTGCCAAACTTTACCGCTAGGGGCGCCAGCTATACAATGACTTCAGTCTGTTATTAGTTTATAGCAGTGTGTGCCAAATAAACTTATCTACACTAATATTATAAAGAGGAAAGATTTGTATGTATGTAATGAATAAACTCAAAAACTACTGTGCCGATTTAAAAATTCTTTCACCATTAGAAAGCTACATTCACCCTGAGTAACATAGGCTATATTTATTGCTAGAAAATATTGGGTGTTTTTAGATTATACCGGGTGTTTTTAGATTATACCGGGTGTTTTTAGATTATACCGGGTGTTTTTAGATTATACCGGGTGTTTTTAGATTATACCGGGTGTTTTTAGATTATACCGGGTGTTTTTAGACTCCACCGGGTGTTTTTAGATTATACCGGGTGTTTTTAGATTATACCGGGTGTTTTTAGATTATAACGGGTGTTTTTAGATTATATAAAATGCGTTACGAAAAACGTCTTATACGAAAGGGACTTCGTTCCAAACGCGTGTCCCGCGACACGTTCCAAGTTTTTTTTAAATTTCTTTTTGGGAAATAAGATTTTTCTTCGATTTTTTGAACATTCACAAATAAAAGCGATTGAATTCGCGCAAATTCAATACACGTTGAGAATTTAGTGATAATGATTCTCATCTTTTATATCCTATATATTACATTTACACCCGGGCGAAGCCGGACTGGGCCGCTAGTTTCAAATAATTTTAAACACCAAGAAATTTAAAAAAATCTCTTATACAACAGGCCAAGCAGCCCCGAATCTACAATTTTTTCGAACCGAGGCAGAAACTTGATAGTGGCGCCTCCTCAATCCAGCGTTTGAAATAATTTGTTCAAAAAAACTCAAAAATATATAACGGGTGACATTTTTTGCGACCGGGAGGGGAGAATAAGAACCCTTAAATACATTTTTTTAAATAATTTGTTATCAATTTTCAAACATATTATATTATCATTTTGGCGCCTTCTGAAACTGCCGCTCGGGGCAGGTGCCCAGTTTGCCCCCCTAAATCCGGGGCTGCGGCTGGGGCCAACTACACTTTGTAACTAATTTTACTATGACGCTATTTATATCTACTGCAAAGTATCAAAAAATAAAACATTCCGCCGCGACAGTGGAAAGATTCGGGTTTGAGTCCCAACGGTGTCAGTTGTTCAAAAATAAATTTTTCTAATATAGCATTGTAACAATAATTGTTTCTAACAATCATTGTAATTAAAATGATTGTTAGAAACAATTATTGTTACAATACTATATTAGAAAAAAATATTTTTGAACAACATAATAAGCAATTGTAACACTATATTCACATCATGCGAGAGCAGATTTTACTCTGTAACATTAGACATGAAGCCTCTCAGTAGCGAGAGTTACGAATGAATTAGATGAAAAAAAAAATTATCTGATTCATTCGTAACTCTCGCTACTGGGAGGGTTCATGTCTAGCGTTACAGAGTAAAATCTGCTCTCGCATCATGTGATTTAATGTTACAATTGCTTTATTATGAAGGATTCACTGATGAGATATCGCACCGTAGAGTAACTTAAATCTCATTCCGCCGCGAAAATGGAAGGATTCGGGTTTGAGTCTTCACGGTGAGAGTGTTTTGAAAAATAAATTTTTCTAATATATAGCGTTGTAACAGTGAATGTTTCTAACAATCATTGCAAACATTAGCGACTACTGGCTCAGTATTACGGACTTAGAGATGGGAAAAACGGGTCTTTTTAGTGATCTGCATCTTTGCATCTGGATCCCGTATGTGAGCCGGCTCACTGAACCGGTTCAAAAAGAGCCGAGTACTGAATATGTTACTGCAGTCTGCCACTGAGTTACCTAGTTCAGTCAATCATATCACGACCTGTATAGAATCAAGAATGCATAGCCAAACATGTGATGCATGAGTCATTTGAGCTGACAGATGCATCAAAGCAAGAACTGATACGTAAGTTTAAAACGTGCTTCTATGTGTTAAGTGTTTCACTGAGTTATGCGGATCCGTTGATCCGTCGGCTCAAAAAAAAGTGAGTCGGCTCTCACGGATCTTCTGTCGGAGTCGGCTCTTTGAACCGACTCAATTCTGAGTTACCCAACTCTATACGGACTATAAATGTATGAAAAAATCCAGCAAAGAATTAATTATTATTATTATTATTATTAGAAAGAGAGAGAGAGAGAGAGAGAGAGAGAGAGAGAGAGAGAGAGAGAGAACTCTGAAAGTTTGACCGGTCCTAGTAGAGACGAAGCCACGGCTATTATACGCGGTCCCGACAGCTGCCACCGGCACAATTTTCCAACGGTCGTTTGATTTATGCGACGAGGTAAAACATTTCACTTTTAAAGCATCTCCCTTTGTAACTACATAACCACAACGACACCTTTACAGGTCTACTGCCTACTAGTCCGAGCTCTGATGGTACAAAAGTCTACTGGAGAACACTGCCAAAATGTTATTATTGAATTTAGCAGATAATATCATGAAAAACATCAAATCAGGGGTAGACTAATTAATTTTTTTTTATCACTTTTTTGGGTTCGTTCATAATGTACGTTCGCAAACAGGGGGAAGAGAGGGGGGTTTTGTTTAGCGTGACGAGATGTGACAAAGGAGGAGGGGGGGTCTAAGGAAACGTGACGTTCGCAGCTCATCAATTTTATTTCAATTTTTTCTTAAGGGGGTATCCTTATGTGAACGCATAAATTTTACCTCTTTTTAGGGAATTTTTTTTTAGACGATAATAACATTCAATCATTTTAATTTTTTTATATGTTTTTGTTTGTATCTTAAACTGTATAAAAAAAATTGTTTTTCTCTTATTTTACATTTTTTATATATATATATATATATATATTTTTTTAAATTAAATTAGACACTAAAAAAAAGTAGGTCACTGGTCATGGTAAGTAATAGCGGCTGTTCATGTTGTCTGAAATAAAAAAATCGAATGGATCATTGTTCAGTAGGGATGTCGCTATCGGCCCTACTACAATTAATCAATTTCATTAAAAAAAAAAATGGCGGACTGTAGAAAAAAAGTTTGTTTTTTGATAATTTTTTTGTTAAAAATCGTTTAAAAAAAATAAGAAAATATTCTCGAAAATAAGCAATTTTAGTACGGACGATAACCATTAATGAGTAGAAGAACATACATAAATTTCAAAGCAATCGGTTGAATACTTTTTTTTAGGACCATGACAGTTTTAGAAAATAATGTTTCCAGAAAAATGCATTTAAAGTTTCAAGAGCCAACAAGTCGCTTACGGCGCGTCGGCCACTATATGAGTTATAATTTATTTAAAACTATAGGAATTTCGGTCTCTATTTTTCACAGCATATTTTCGATAGGTTTTACTATTGAAATATGAAAAAAAAATCGATTTTTCGAAGTGGTCACATAAGAATACCCCTTTAACATGTTTGACAGACATCGAAACTAGCGGTGCGATGCATCGCAATCGGTGCCTCTGTAGATGCAATATAAAAAAAATAAATAGAGTCAAAATCTCTTATAACGACATCGAAGGGTTTACTCATATTTGGTCGTAAAAACCGATAGTGGTAACAACCGGTGATGTTTTCGAGATACAAAGTAATTTTTTATTAAGTATGTAGTATTGTTGAATGTGTAGATACATATAAATCCATAGATATTAATAGGAATAAAATTCGCATTATCATTATCATTTTTCTGTATTCATAAAATCTGTAATTTTAGTCTGTTTGGAACACTTCTGTGCATACGAATTTTGTTTACAATACAGCTGGTCGTTCTAACAGATATATTTCTCCGAAGATATGAAGATATTACATTAAATGTTGTCGCTTAATGCGGTACGTCGTAATAAGCAATGTCGTAAAAAGTAGTGTTTTTTATAAGGCGATCATATAGCATTCAGCCGGGACCTATGATTTTGGTCAATATAACCGGTATGTTGTTCTAAACGATGTCGTCGTAAGCGGGTTTAACGTAATAGTTTAAAAAGCCTAAAAAAACTCGCTTTAATAGCAAACCGAACTAAAAAGTAAAAAATATTTTTTAGTTCGGTTTGCTATTAAAGCGTGTTTTTTAAGTTTTTTAAACTATTATTTATTTTTTAGTTTGATTTTTTTATTCTGATGTCCTGGTCAGGATAATGGGACAAGCTTATTAAATTATTGTATTGTCGTCGGTCCTTGATAAGTGTGCAAAGTTTCAGTTTAATCTGACGTTTTTTTTTGTGGGTGAATTTCAAGTTCAAAGATTCCGTTACAAACATATAGGTGAAGCTAATAAAAGCGTAATAAAAAATAGCGCTTTCACGTAGTCTTATAGAGGGGGGTGGGGAGTTCGACTCGCGCTTGGCCAGTTTTTTTGTTAAATTCAATAACATTTTAGTATAGTGTTTATAGTAGACTTTTGTCCGGTCAGGCTTGGACTATACGTATCATACGTATGGAAATCTCTATATTGTAGGTACAGTCAAAGCCCTCTAAGTGTACAGCTCGGAACCGAGCCCATCCTTTTCATCCCCACTCTTCTAACTCCTATAGCTATCTTTATTCAATCAGATGCTATAAACAATATCTCTAAAACTCTATGAATATGATGGAAATGGAAAGTTTGAAAATAGCGCGCTTACGGTCGCACGTGATTGGTCGCAGATTATTCGAAGTGGGGGCTGGGGAACGTGCACTTAGAGGGCGAGTTCGTGTGCAGTAAGAGAGCGTGTGCATTTAGAGAGCGTGCACTTAGAGGGCTTTGACTGTATCCATAGGTATGTTGTTTCTATCTGCGCCGCGACCATTCGACCAGGTCCATTACATTTATATATTATTACTTAGATATGATATCAAAGAACGAGCGAGAAGATAACGTTCAAAAGTTCAACTTTATATCATTGTTTTGCTCAGAAATCTTTTGTTTTTGTGAAATTGTTACGCAGAACATAAAGTTGGACTTTTAAAACAGATTTAGAATAAAAGTTTTTCCCTTTTAATAGCCTTCAACTACTTCTTTTTCAGTTTTGGATCCTTTGAAAATCCAAAACCTCCATTATTTGAACATTAGTACCGAGCTGAATAGAGTAGTGGTGACAGCACTAGACTCGCATTCGGGAGGTCCGGGTTCGAATCCCGGCGGGGGCAGATGTGGCTAGGACTTTTTCCTACTGCTTCTCGCCGAGAAACGGTAATTCCTGTACCGGCCATCTTGATTGAGGTTTTCCATGGTTTCCCTCAATCAATTCCAGATAAATATCGAGATGCGGTTCCTTATTTGAGGCCATGGCCGATTACCTATCAAACTCCTAGTTCAAAAATTGCCTACCTTATCCTAATTTCCTATAATTCCTTCATTCGCCCATTGCTATTACATAAGTTGAAGTTTTAAAAACCCGGGTCGCAGTGCCAAAACCCTGCCGACAATATAGTGTATTTGCTTATACAGGCAGTGTGGCTTTATTATACGAACTAAGTTGGTTTTTGGGCAAAATAAAAAATTTTACTCCTTAATACACCCCTTAAAATAACACTTTTTTTTCTTAATTGCAATATTATTATCAATCGAACCTCTATACCAAGTTATATACACCTTTCAGTAAATAATTCACTATCTGCAAACTAGTCTTTCTTAAAATTTTTAAATCCGGTCCTGTAAGGTCGATTTTATTAAAATTTTGGGGACACATTGAATTTTGAAACGATTCGGAGAATGTTTTCGTTATTTTAGGGCCCAAAAACATTTTTCAACCCCTAAAAACTACTGGCCCGTAACTCCTTCGAAAGTTATTGCCCGCACACACACATATATATATATATATATATATATATATATATATATATATATACGTATATATATATATATATATAAACATTTTTAAAAATGGTGCCAAAGTGTTATGAAACGTCGAGAAATTTTGGTCCGACCCCTAGGTCCCACCATCCGACCGATGCCAATAGTGTATGTTGCCATATGGCAAATACACTAAAAATGTAGAAAAATAACGGGAAGTGTGGTAGATGGAAAATAGTAATGGTGCGAATGGCGTCTGTTATGACATAAAGTCGAGAAACGGACGTCAAACGCATTATTATTATTATTATATTGTACAGAGTTTTGAACTGTCGATTTTTATTTATATACTCTTATAGATTTGGATATGATAACATAAGAGGTCATTATTAACATTTCCTTCTCGAAATAACCATAACTTCCATAACTTAATGTGACGTCACGTGTGCCTATAATATAACCGGCCACCGATAACGAACAGAGTTTTAAGGCTTGTTTACATAAGTTTCTGCCCGCTTGAACTCGAGAGTAAGGGCGTAAGGCGATAAAACGATCTTTAAACTTTAATTAACCTAATGACATTTATTTACTTAAGCCTTGTTTACAATCCCGGTATTTTAAGTCTTGTTTACGTCTAATAATATATTGCATCTGCGGTGACTGTAATCTTAATCTAAATTAAAGTATTTTTCAGATGGAAGTTCTTTTAATTTATATTTTAGATATTATCTTAACTTCCGCTGTTAAGTCTTGTTTATCGTTCACCACTTTAAAGCAATTGTTTACAAATTTAATCGTTCGGTTGACTTGAAGAAATAATATTACAAAAGGTATTCGGTAAAAATTATTCCTCAAAGGTGTTTTCTGCCGGTATAAAATATCTCTCTTAATACTGTATCAAAATTAATGTTTGATACGCCATTTTGGAGATTATTTTTCTCTCTAATGACGAAAAATAAATTAATATCTTAAAATTTATGTTTTCATTAAAAAATTAGTTTCAAACATTTTAACAATAATTTCATTACAGAAAAAACAAATGTCGGCATCTGATGGCAATCTATTTATTTTAACAGTTGACGGTAAAATTAAGTATGTAGTGGCGCTGAAGTCTGTGAATAGAATAGAATAAAATTTATTTCCACCCTATTATATTAAGTAGCTGACCACTAATGGTGCGTAGTAATTTAAATTTTAAATTGATTCTCAATATTTCAAGGTCATAAAAATTGAACAAAGAAACATTTCAAAGCGTTGTCTTTTTAAAGACTCATTTTTTCTTTGGTTAAATATTGGGTACACGGAGAGAGATTGCAGATTATAGACGCTCAACAGCTGAGGTCATCAGCGTCTATCATTGGGTACATATTTTACGTCCACCACTAAAGAGAAAATGGCCACCGTTTTGCCTCATTCCAAACGCAAACCGACGTAGCGGCTTGAGAATAAAATTTGCTGTTTAGAAGTAGCAGGCCGTCAAACTGAAGCTTTTATTTTTTGGCCGTAACACTCATCATAACATCTGCATTGATGCGAGAGACAGAAAAAGAGAGAAAGAGACACAGATAGGCGCGATAGCCTTCGCTAGAGTTCCTCAAATAAGAATTGAGACACTGGTCGTCATTGATAGGAAAAGCTAATATGGCGTTTTATAAATACACTCAAATATTTTTAACATAAAATTTATAAGGCTGGCTCTTTATTGAGCCGATTTCTTGATATTTTAGGAACTTCTTTTAATTGATATTTGATATTAAAGGGTTACGAGAATTTTTTCGGTATTTTTAGACCCCAAAACCATTTTCAACCCCTCTGAATACACCCCTCAAAATGGTCTAATAGGGATGTTGACTGTATTCAAATAAAAACATAATTTTAACGAAAAGTAGAAGTTTCTATGATAGAAATGCTAAAAAACACTACATTTTTCTTTATTTTTAAGGAATTTATTAATATTTAGTAAATAAAACCTAATAAAATCACTCTCAAGTCACGTGACAACAGACACCAGTCAGAGCGCATGACGTCATATGTTCAGCCGATGTCAAAAAACTTCATTCTTTGGTTAATATTTAGTGTGTAATTTATTATTATTTGTTTATAGGAAACGTCAAATTACATGTAACTATAGCAACGACTACGAAACAACTTTTCATCACCTCAATTTACTGACGTTTATGAGTACAGAATACGCATCTATAGGATGGTAGCTCCCGTGTAAACTTTTGAGCCTCCTTTGGTATGAACAGGTGATGTCACGCGACTAGTATTGGCGTTTTGAACCGAAATTTGAAAGGGGATGTAAAATACTTGATTTTTAAGGTTTGAGTTGTATTTAAATAAAAATAATAAATATTTGTGGTAATATTAGGTACTTATGCACGATTTAAAACACTTTCCCAAAAATAGTCAACATCCCTATATTAAACCATTTTTAAATAGGCTACGTGTGGTGATGGATTCCAACATGTCGGTCAAATTTTTTATACATATATAAAGATTTACAAAAATGGTGCAAAAGTATTTAAAAGTATATGAAACGTTGAGAAATTTTGGTCCGACCCCTAGGTTTCGCCATCCGACCGATGTCAATAGTGTATGTGCCACAGACTTGTGAAGTATTTGAGTAAAAGTATTTCAAAATACACATACTTTTCTAGTATTTGTATTTTAAATATTTTTCAATAAAAGTATTTGTATTTTAAATACAAATTTTTTCGTATTTAATTTGTGCAAATACTTTTTCAAATACTTAACATAATTTTTTTCTAGCTATGAATGATTAATGAATAATTCAAGTCAACAGTATATATAATTACATATAAATTATTCAAACAATTCTTACTATTAAAATAATTATGCAATGTCACTTCCAAATACGAAATTATCAGTTAATTATCTTGTATGTATTTGTATTTCAGTACTTAAAATCAAGTATTTTTACAAGTATATACTTGCGTAAGAATAATTCTTTAATTAGCCAAGCGAGTATTAGTAATTGTATTTAAATACTTAAAAGAAAGTCTTTTTTACAAGTATATACTTGCCTAAGAATACTTTTTTAATTAGTTGAGCTTTCGCACTCGCTTATATAATAAATAATTATTGCTCGTAGACATGACCTAAAAGTATTTGTACTTCAAATACTCCAAAGTATTAATATTTGTATTTCAAATACTCTAGGAACAAAAGTATTTGTATTTAAATACTTTTAAAAAGTATTTTTCACAAATCTGATGTGCCATGTAGCAAATCCAGTATAAATATTTTGCATTGATTGCAGTGCCGGATTAAGCAAGCGCGGGGCCTGTAGCAAATTCTGTCAAGGGGCCCTTGGTTTGCTTTAGGTTCTCAAGTTTAGGGTATTAAATAAAACAAAACTGTTACAAATAAACTTTTCTGGATTTAATATGGGCAAATTTAGAGATAACACTTTCAATATCGACTTCTTTAAGCAAATCATGCTCTATATTCAACAAAGTGAGATGATTAAGATGTTATTGGCCCATCGTGTTCCTTAATTCATTTTTAATGCATTTTAATGTTGAAAAAGAACGTTCCCGCCTTTTTACTTGAGACTCTGAAACACCTTGCTCTTAATCTACCGTCACCAGTTTTCAATAATCTCGAAACATGATCGATATGATAATCGATTCAAAAAAAGGTCAGCTATATTCACTCATAAAATGAATCTATATTTTATAATAAATCAACCAGCCACAGTAGATTGGATCGTGACTGAGTTAATAAAATTTAAATAGTACGCCTGTTTTCTCGAAATACTTATAATCGATATTATATTAAAATCGATTAAAAAAGTACAATCTCGGCTACTTAAACTCGCAAAATAAATGTATACCTATATAAAAAATAAAAATCTGGCCGCTTGAGGGGTAAAAATGTGGTATAGATGCTAGTCTAAATATATCGATTATAATTAAACATTATAGAACATTAACGTTAAAAAGTTCGTAAAATACCTACTTATTTTTACGATTTAACGTGACAAAATCGAGTTTTAGATTTTCAAGTGGAAGTGAGGCATAGCCTAAGCGCTTCGCGTTTAAGGCATGCAAGTTATTTTACGCTCCTATCTAAATTAATATTTTTTTATTACGGTCAGACAGGCGTTGGAGCGCGGGGCCCCCAAATTCGCGGGGCCCGTAGCATTTCCTACTCATGCTACGTGGCTAATCCGGCACTGATTGATTGCAAATCTCAATATTTTTCTACTTCCGGTAAGGGAATTAAAAACCTTTACCTGGTTCTCAACTCGCGACTTTAGGAACTCTAGCGGAGATGTTTTATGCACAGTGACATAACAGAAGAACATCTACATACGTACGACGATAATATAACATAATGCGAACGTAGGATGTAGAAGAGGTATCCGGGAGAACCGGGTGTCCCTGGCGCGGACATTTGTGCCGAGTCGGGGACTTTTGTTGCACGGCCGAGCGCATTCTGAGCAAAAATAAACGGGGTTGAAGAAAAAGAACTGCGCCGTACTCTCTCCTATACATTGGAATAATACGTAAGTAAACCAGAGGCGACGCTTTTTAATAATGTTTAAGTAAAATAAAATTTATTTACTTGAAACACTTTACCACTCATTACATTTTTGTGTACAACTAAAACTCTCTCCGAGGAACAGAGCAATTTTCTTCGTTTTAGAGAATTTTTACTGTATCTCTATCCAGGGCCAGGAAAAAAAATGTGTGAGCTTCATTCATATAAGCTCGCAGGGAAAACATTTCTTAAGTCGTAGATGTTATTTATATAATTTTGCATTGCCAAGGTTTCTCTTGTATTTCTCCTTAAATATAACGCGTTATTTCCCCTTAAATGTTACAGAAAAATTTAAACAAACCCTCGCTAGAGAAGTTTTACTTAAAAAACGTGTAATAGGGATGTTGACTATTTTTGGGAAAGTGTTTTAAATCGTGCATAAGTAACATACCTAATACAGCCACAAATATTTATTATTTTTATTTAAATACAACTCAAACTTTAAAAATCATATATTTTAAATCCCGTTTCAAATTTCGGTCCAAAACGCCAATACTAGTCGCGTGACGTCACCTGTTCATACCAAAGGAGACTCAAAAGTTTACACGGGAGCTACCATCCTATAGATGCGTATTCTGTACTCATAAACGTCAGTAAATTGAGGTGATGAAAAGTTGTTTCGTAGTCGTTGCTATAGTTTCATGTAATTTGACGTTTCCTATAAACAAATAATAATAAATTACACACTAAATATTAACCAAAGAATGAAGTTTTTTGACATCGGCTGAACATATGACGTCATGCGCTCTGACTGGTGTCTGTTGTTACGTGACTTGAGAGTGATTTTATTTATTAAATATTAATTAAATTCCTTAAAAATAAGGAAAAATATAGTGTTTTTTAGTATTTCTATCATAGAAACTACTACTTTTCGTTAAAATTATGTTTTTATTTGAATACAGTCAACATCCCTATTGTTAATTTTCAATTTGCAAGTGAATCTTTTCTAAAAAGTGGGAAGTTTTACTTCATCCCGCGCGTAACCGTTACACCTCGTCTTTTTTATATTATAGCCCCCTTTGACGAGGTACTAATGATAAGTTAAAGTATTATCTGCAACCGTATGTGTATATGTCGGGCAACGAGCCAGCGGTAATAAGGAACTATGTCTCTGTGCATCGGTTCGTCTCTCGAAATGAGTCATATGCACAATACTGGAGAGCGAAGGTTTTTTAAACATTTTTTTAGAGTTTACACCATTACATCGAAAAATTATAAATTTTATGAAAACATCTTTGAGGATAAAGAATTATACTGTATACTGTAGGTCAGGGGTTCCCAAACTTTTTCAGTTCGCGGCGCACTTACAGGTTTAGTATTTTGTCTCGACGCCCTGGCTAGTCGGAATGGGGTAAAATGATATTATACGAAGCTGAGTTGTTACATTTATATTGCCACATAATAATAATAATAATAATAATAATACGTTTAACGTTCATTTCTCGACTTTATGTCATAACAGACGCCATTCGCACCATTACTATTTTTTCATCTACCACTTCCCGTTATTTTCTACATTTTTTACAACTTCAACTTATGTAATAGCAATGGGCGAATGAAGGAATTATAGGAAATTAGGATAAGGTAGGTTTTTTTGAACTAGGTGTTTGATAAGTAATCGGATATGGCCTCAAATAAGGAACCATCTCGATATTTATCTGGAATTAATTGAGGGAAACCATGGAAAACCTCAATCAAGATGGCCGGTACAGGATTACCGTTTCTCGGCGAGAGGCAGTAGGAAAAAGTCCCAGCCACATCTGCCCCCGCCGGGATTCGAACCCGGTACCTCCCGAATGCTGGTCTAGTGCTGTCGCCACTACTCTACACAGCTCAGTTATTGCCACATAATAATACGTTTATTATTTAAGAAAAATTGTTTATTTTGTAGCCTCGAATACCTAAGTTTAGTTTCCGGAGAATGGTAAACAGGAGTGCCTTACGGTGCTGCCCTTCTTTACTTTCTACGGCGCACCAGGGCGCTGCGGCGCACACTTTGGGAACCCCTGGTGTAGGCTGTACTTTAGCGGCACTTAATATTACCGACAACTGTTCAAATAAACAGATTGCGACATTTGTTCTTTTTGAATGTTATTTTCTATAATGAAATTGTTAAAATTTTTAAACTGTAAACTTTTAATGAAAACAAAAATGATTTGTCGGGAAAAAGGACTTTTTAAGTAAACACTTATTTGTTATTTATAGCGACGTTTCGTCCCTTGCTTGGGACTTTTTCAAGCTTTATAACTATTAAATGTTTTGATCAAGTAGATATAAAAGTTAAAAAAAATTGATGTTCAAACTATTTTCTTTTATTGACGGTTAGTAAACAAAGACTTTATTTACTAGCCGTCAATAAAATAAAATAGTTTGAACATCAACCGTAAAAATATAAAAACGGATTTATTACAAACTTTTTAATGAACAATTGTTTAACTCAAATTTATATTTACATGTGTATTTTAACTTTTATATCTACTTGATCAAAACATTTAATAGTTATAAAGCTTGAAAAAGTCCCAAGCAAGGGACGAAACGTCGCTATAAATAAGTGTTTACTTAAAAAGTCCTTTTTTCCGACAAAGCATTTTTATATTAATTACCAAGGGCAAAAAAGAAAAAATTTTTAATGAAAACATTAATTTTAAGATATTAACTTATTTTTCGTCTTTAGAGAAAAAAATAATGTCCAAAATGGCGTATCAAACATTAATTTTGATTCAGTATTAAGGGAGATATTTCATACCGACAAAAACTCCTTTGAGAAATAATAAATATATACCGAGGTTATTATCAAGTATACGAAAACTTCTTGTCTTATTTTCTTGTATATTCAAAATATATTCAATTAATTTTGCTTTTGTTTGCTGTAAAACACAGACGAAAGTTTGAAGAAAAAGTATCTTGAATCATTAATATGTATATTTGCTAATGCCTTTAGCTGTAAAGCGTCTGTGATTTATTAATATTTATATTTTTTAAGTGAAAAAGCCGCCAAGTTATGCAACGAACCGGTACTCTAAAGACACGTGTAACATTATGACATTATATTACAGTAGAACCTCGATAACTCTTACTTCGGTCACATAAAAATTTCTATACATTAAAGTTATTGAGTACCAGCTGTTCAATATATCCCCTTTTTCACCCGCATAGGTGTAAAATGGATTTACATTTCGGAAATCTCTAATTTCTATGAAAAATCTTATTCAATTTTTGATGGCAATGCTTACACAATAAACTAAACATATGTACCATTCTTCTACCGAGCTGGGTAGAGTAGTGGTGACAGCACTAGACTAGCATTCGGAAGATCCGGGTTCGAATCCCGGCGGGGGCAGATGTGGCTGGGACTTTTTCCTACTGCCTATCGCCGAGAAACGATAATTCCTGTACCGGCCATCTTGATTGAGATTTTCCATGGTTTCTCTCAATTAATTCCAGATAAATATCGAGATGGTTCCTTATTTGAGGCCATGGCCGATTACCTATCAAACTCCTAGTTCAAAAATTACGTACCTTATCCTAATTTCCTATGATTCCTTCATTCACCCATTGCTATTACATAAGTTGAAGTTTTAAAAATGTAGAAAAATAACGAAAAGTGTGGTAGATGGAAAATAGTAATGGTGCGAATGGCGTCTGTTATGACATAAAGTCGAGAAACGGACGTCAAACGCATTATTATTTATTTATTTTATTATGTACCATTCTTTCCATATGACTTTTAGTCAAGTTTTTAAGTTTATTTGATCTAAATAAACGATTTAACATCAGATAAAAACGAGAAAATTACTATAAATTACACACAAATTTTTGTAGAGAAAAAAAATTAAATTCGAAAAAAATATTATGGAGCAAGCCTTTGTCAGTATTTTTAAAATAAGTTTGTAAAGAAAAACCGTCAAAATGTTAATCAGCCTTTCCATAATTCGAAATCTCGCGACGTGCTGTATATCAATATTTACGAATATCACGTTTTTTAATTCAATTTTACTGTAAAAATATATGTTTTTATGAAATTTTTAAGTAGCAAGTCAAATTTTCTGAAGCTTAATGCTTAAACACAGCTAAATAAAAACAGTAATAAAATTAATATTTAAAGATTATATAGGTACATAAATTATTAAAATAATTAGTCCTTGTTTTATAGTATTAATAGACGATCGAACTTGGTACGGGCCGGGAACGGACATGGTACGGCGGATCAAGTTCGCTGGTTGCAACAGACGACCGAATCTGTCAGTCTCCTTGTGTACACAGGTCGCGAACGTCATGCCTCCGATTTTAAAGCGCGCGAAAATTGCGATTGTTCTAGCGGCAACGTTAATGCCGCCACAAACAACAAGGAAGAAAAGAAAGGAGTGGGCAAAATTCTATTTGAAAGATCGCGATGAATTTAGTCATATGAAGTTAATAAAATCGCTTGATGGCGAAGATTTTCGCATATACTTACGATTAGATCACGAAGCCTTTGAGGAACTTTTAAATTTGGTTAGACCTCTCATCACAAAAACTGATACTGTGATGAGAAGAGCTGTTACTGCCGAAGAGCGACTTATCGCAACTTTAAAATATCTTGCATCAGGAAGAGAATTTAGAGAGCTGAAATTTAGTACTGGTATACTAATACTTCACCAAGAACTTCGCGTTCTGTCAAAATTTCTGCCATGTTGCACAACGTTTTGAATTTCAATCATTCACCAACGTCGTTAATATGTACCAAGTTCAATCATCTGTTAAACTTGTATACACACGCGCGGATTTAGTACGAAGCGGACCAAGTACGATGTGCAAACCATCGAACCGCGCGGACACGCAGACTACTGTCTAGACGAACAGATTTGGTACGGAGCGGACCATATCCGTTGTCCGGTCCGTACCAAGTTCGATCGTCTATTAATACTATAAGGTTTTATGTGTCACTCATTGTTTTAATATATGGCATTTCATTACCATAGATTATATAATTTTTATAAAAATTTAGTAACCGTTTTTAATATTTTGTTTTAATTTTATTTAAACAATTGTAATTTAATTTTATATTTTAAAATTGAAAAGGACCAAAACTGTTGGTTGAAACGTCTTTATATAAATAAAAATCAATTGAACAGTATTGCAAGTAATTTTATTTGTTAATATAGTAATAAAATAAATTTTGCGACCATAGTTCGACATTTCCCGAGAGCATATATAAAAGAGTTTTATTGTCATAATATAAAACAAAAACAAAAATACATTAATTTACATGGCGGTTCCAGTTAAACACTTTTACCCGCGAACATTTTTTTTTTTTTTTGACAATAACGGGCCCGAGAGCATAATTTACAATTTGAGGGATCAATAATCTAAATAAAGTTCTTTTCCCACGGACCCTATAATCGACAACTAAAGTCATTTGCATTTAAGTAGATCTATAGAAACAAAACGATATCACAAACCATCTATGAACGGAGGAGGGATCTGATTTCACGACCGCGACGGTTTGATCCAAAAGCTAGCACGCTAGCCATTACATTCATTTGTTGTCTATTCAGTTTTAAAATACACGGTTTAACAAATTGATGCCGCTTAAGGTAGTTGTCGTGGTTAAGGCATACTGTCAGAAAATTCTTAATTTTTGTATACTTATTAAGGGGGGAAATCACAGTAAAATTTTCAATTTTTCGAAAAAAAATTTTTTCGCCTAAAAGGTGCTTTAGGGTCTTAAAAATAATATACCAAATGATGGAACACGGCAAAAGTGTCCGAGTGCCCAAATTTTTCATTCTGCGGTAACGCCACTCAGGTATGCTCCGAGCGCCTTTTGTGATTCCGGCGCGCGCTGTAACTTATGACTATGGGTGCAGATATAACGGTATAACTATTAGTGATGGCGCAAAACAGGCCCGACTCGA
Source organism: Venustoraphidia nigricollis (assembly GCA_034508555.1). Taxonomy (NCBI): domain Eukaryota; kingdom Metazoa; phylum Arthropoda; class Insecta; order Raphidioptera; family Raphidiidae; genus Venustoraphidia; species Venustoraphidia nigricollis. The sequence goes on along the minus strand of JAVRKA010000091.1, from coordinate 1,007,301 downwards.
CTTGAAAAGTATGCGGAAAGAAAAAGAAGAGTTGGAGGTAGATTTAGAAGGTCAACTGTACGGTGCAGGCATTGCAGATTAGAGGTATATGAAATTTTCATATGGTTTCTTTAAACGCGTTTTTCTGGAAACCACTTTTTTTGAGCTCGTCGAAGACATAACTCGAGCAAATCTTTACCGATCGACTTGAAATTTTCACAGTAGCTTCGAAATATCTTTCTCCACGGAGCTACGTAGGATTTTTTATTTTTTTGGCTTAGTTTTTTTTTATCGAAGATTTGATGGCGTTTTTTTTTGTTAAAAATTTAACTTTATTTTCAAACATGCACCATTTTGTGAAAAATCAATATATCGAAAAAATCCTACGTAGCTCGCTAGCTGTTGTTATATGAAAACTAAAAAAATTTGGTTTTTTCTTCCAGGTCAAAAATTAAGGAGTCTACGTCTTCGGCCATCGACACGCTTTCAAAAATAGGCGCCTTGGGGCATATGCTGCGCAGCCGCCATTTTTAAATATTTTTTATTGAAAAAATTACATTTTGTACTTTTTTAGTATTGCTATAAAACCTACTTTACAGATTTTCGATTGATACTTTTATTCAGCCAAAATTAATTCCCGAAAATATGCCTATTTTTTCGTGTGCTACTGTGATTTCCCCCCTTAAGGACATGATAATACAATTACCCTGAAAATTTGAAGTTGATCGACCGTATATAATCGGAGATAAATTTAATTAAAAATTGAATAATTAACATTGATTGTATACGATCTCTGTAGTTCTGAACCAGTTTCTTATTTATAAAAAAAGAACTAACTGTCAGAAACTTTTCAAAAACTGACAGTCTTTCAATGCATTTATGAGTTTAAAAAAAAAGAGAAATTTTTTTGACCGTCTAATTATTTATAAATAACAGATTAAAGCTCAACAATTTATAGAAAAGTATACATGCATATGAATACTGTATGGGTTACGTTTCCACGGGTATAGTCTTGCGTACAAATTATGGATCACTTAGCTGCAAGTTAGTTTACTTTTGTGGCGTGTATAATCTATAACTTTTTGACAATATTGTACCACGACACTACCTTAATAATAAAATAGATTTATAGTGTAACAATTTAGAGTATATGTTTTATATTCCTGAGGATGGGCTTATTGTCCGAAACGATCGTCGAGAAATAATTTAGTAATACATTTTTGTAGAATTTCAAGTGTTTTTATTTATCACGTTCTACCAAGTGCCAAGTGAAAAACAGTTCAAATTACATTTACAGTTTAATCTTACCTTTGATTCTTTGATCATGTTGTCTGAAGACGATGTGTTGACTGTCTTCGCGACGCCATGTGATCCTAGGAGGCGGATGGCCCCGCGCCCTGCAAGTGAGCTTGACGGGACTTGACTCAGCGACCATCAAATCCGACGATGACTGTTCGTCTATTATCTCCGGTGGTACCACTACATCCAGGTAACCGAACTAGAAAAGAAATAATTATTTTTAAAAATGGTTTTGATTTAAGGTAGTTGTCGTGGTTAAGACACACCGTCAAAAATTCTTAATTTTTTTATACTTATTAAGGAGATGCTAATACAATTACCCTGAAAATTTGAAGTAAATCAACCGTATATAATCCGAGATAATTCAATTAAAAATTGAATAATTAACATTGATTGTATACGATCTCTGTAGTTCTGAACCAGTTTCTTATTTATAAAAAAAGAACTAGCTGTCAGAAACTTTCCAAAAACTAACAGTCTTTCAACGCATTTGTTATGAGCTTAAAAAAAAATAAGAAAACATTTTTGACCGTGCAATTATTTATAAATAACGGTTTTAGAGTTCAACAATTTATAGAAAAGTATACATGCATATGAATACTGTATGGGTTACGTTTACACGGGTACAGTCTTGCGCACAAATTATGGATCACTTAGCTACAAGCTAGTATACTTTTGTGGCGCGTATAATCTATAACTTTTTGACAATATTGTACCACGACAACTACCTTAAAAAGTAACAAGAGCTATGTATAATTCTTTTTAGCGAGAAATAAGTGAACATAATTGCCAGGCACCGTCTTTGTAACCCTCTAAAACCTCTATAAGTGAGAAACAGAAACCTCTATAATAAGAGAAAGACGTTTTTTACTCATGGACCTCTATAACTGAAACCACTACTTGACTGTATCTCTATAAGCGATAGTCGAACGTATTAAGACATGTTGGCACGCTCTCAATTTAAGCCAAAAATAGGGCTTCGGCTAATAGCTGATTCTAGACTTATTCGTCAACATTTTGCAAAAATTCTTTCTCTATAAGGAAGATAAAGGACAAATCTAGGTCACTAATGGACTACTTTTGTAATTTATGTACGATTTACTAGAAAAAAGTTGGCATTAATTGTGCTAAAAAACACACGATTTCAATGTCTCACTACGACCTTATTCGTACTTATTTCACAAAATTGTTCCATCACAAACCCAAAGTGACTCTTCCTTTTTCAAGAAAGTTTTTTAAATTTTCAAAATATTTTCAAAATTTAGAGTAATAACTGACAACGGCACCCTTGCAACAGCATTTTTAGCCTCGTAGTGTGGCTTAAATTCAGAACGTTCCGACAGCCTTAAGTGATTATGTTATTTGATGTAATTGAGACGTTAATGACCTAAGTTGTCGAGCGTCTATATTGTACAATATATAAAATAAATCCATCTATCTATTAAAACACTGGCTGATCAAACATTTTACACGCGATTATTAGCAACAATAAAGATAAGAGTGGTATTTCGGTACACGTATAATATTCGACTAGGGGATTTTATTTCTATAACAAAACTATTAACTTTGAGAGGAGCCTGGGGACTGGACGCAGGGAGCTTTTATGGATACGCGCGATTGTGTCGTGTTTCACAGTTTAGGACGTGCGATAGAGAGACGATATCAACCGAGTTTCTTCTCTCTAATGGAAGCCGACATATAAATAAAATTAGAACGGTCGTGGACTTTAACAAATATGATACAAAAGCCCCCAAATACGTAAAATATGTCTTGCTACAGTTTGACTGAGTTAACCTACTGCTGCAACGCGGATCCAGCATTAATCGAATTTTCAAAACATTTTTTTTTAAACTCTAGAATTTTTTATAACAATTTATCTATACATTTACATCAAATATTCGTTTATAGTAATTTTTGGCGTTAGTAAAGTACTCTAACAGTAAGTAATAGTTACGAGTATTCGGAGGATTATTATTAATTATCACAATACAATCATAAATCATCTAAATTGATATTCTAGATAATCTGATATAGTTATTCATTTACTTATTAGTGTATTTGCCATATGGCAACATACACTATTGGCGTCGGTCGGATGGCGGGACCTAGGGGTCGGACCAAAATTTCTCGACGTTTCATAACCTCCTAAACACTTTGGCATCATTTTTAAAAATGTTTATATATATATGTATATATATATTTATATATATATATATATATATGCGTATATATATATATATATATATATATATATATATATATATATGCGTATATATATATATATATATATATATATATATATATATATATATATATATGTGTGCGGGCAATAACTTTCGAAAGAGTTAATTGATTTTAACGAAATTTGGCCCGCGTGTTGAAATCCATCACCGCAAGAAGCCTATTTAAAATGGGCGTAATCGGGCTATTTTAAGGGTAGTTTTTAGGGGTTGAAAAACGTTTTTGGGCCCCAAAATACCGAAAAAATTCTTCGAATTATTTCAAAATTGACATTCAACCTTCCAGTAGTAATTAAAAAATGTCCCTAAAATTTTAAAAAAATCGGCCCGACAGGACCGGACTTAAAAATTTTATGAAAACACAACTTTGCAGATAGTGAATTATTTACTGAAAGTGGTATATAATTTGGTATAGAGGTTCGATTGATAATAATATTGCAATTAAGAAAAAAAAAATGTTATTTTAAGGGGTGTATTAAGGAGTCAAATTTTTTATTTTGCCGAAAAACCAACTTAAGTTCGCATAATAAAGCCACACTGCCTGTATTATCAAATACACTATATTGTCGGCAGGGTTTTGGCACTGCGACCCGGGTTTTTTACTATGTAGTCGCAGTTTCACAGTCTCAATAATTTTAGAAATAAAATTGCGTAGCCCTATTAGAAATTAGTTTATAATTTAAAGGCCCCAGTCAGTGGCGGATTTACCAGCAGGCTGAGTAGGCTGAAGCCTAGGGCGGCAGATTTTAGGGGGCGGCCCAAAAATGTTTGTCTTACAGAAATAAAAAAAAACATATACATAGAGAAAACGAATTTCGAAAATTTAACGAAAATTTCAATAGGTATTTTAGAAAAAATAGGCTTTCCGAAAATATGTATGTTAAGTCATGTCTTGTCATTCTTGTTGTCAATATAACACATTTCTCTTTAAAAATGGCATTTTGGTAACATTTTAATTTTTAACACAGTCGGCAAAGCAACTTGATAATATATCAAAAACATTTAATGACATAAGATGTTCGTCTTTATAATTACTTAAAAGTCAATTCAGATCAGTTTGGCTTGGAATAATGGGACAAACGACTACATGGACAATTCATTTACGGCTGCAAAACTCTCTTTTTTTCTTTGCCAATTGTGTTAAAATGTTATCAAAATGCCATTTTTAAAGAGAAATGTGTTATATTGACAGCAAGGATGACAAGACATGAGATTGCGAACTAGGGTATTGAATTTCAGAGGTCAGTAGAGGCGGCAAAAATTTAATAGCCTACTGGCGGCAAATTTGTAAATCCGCCACTGGCCCCAGTACACAGTAGTCTGTAGTGGGTCATGCTTTGCAATGTGCAACTGTAGGCCACTATCACCTGGTGTTCACACAATGGTCCATGGCTCATTTCTGCCTGGCGAAGCACTTGCGATGGACGTGGAAGTAATTACGGCCGCGGCTACTTATTTATATGCTGTTTACAAGTATTATAGTACTATAAACCTAAAAGTCTCTTCATTGCTCCAGGATACTGACTTTTTGGGCGATTAAAAATTTAAATGGTATAGCACTCAACAAAAAAAAGTAGGTACCTGTCCAAATAATGGGTCACTGTGTGGATACCACAGGCCACGCTACACTACGATTCCTTTGAAGTGTGTCAAAAAAACCGACAACCAATGGATTGCGCACCACAATTCACAAATTGTCCGCCACTACAGACCATTACCCCCTGTACACAATGGCGATGGTCTACAATGGCCCACTACAGACCACTGTCTACTGGAGCCAGAAGACTTGACTTGTCTATTAAAGAATATAGCCAATCAATTATGTAACAATTTACTTTTCTGAAAGTAAGATCTCAAAAAAGAAATGTTATTGATGGTAATATCTCCCAGCCTACTTCTTAAAGAACTGCAAATATACCCGGCTGCGGAAAAGGCTTTCTCTGCCTCTACGCTGGTTGGTTTGAGAGTCATCAAATAATCATAGATTAAAGTTAGATTTTCACCTCTTATTCCCTCACTTTCATAAAGTGTTTTTTCTTTCTTCAATATCTTATCATAATCCTTCTCCGACACAATTATTACTTGTTTTTAGATTATTGCGGATCCGCACCGCTGGATCCAGCGCCAGATGCTGGATTCAGCAAGGCCAAGAATGTGCTGGATCCAGCTAGATCAGCTGTCGCCAAACTTTTTGACCTCACGGACCAGTTAATTCATAATTTAAATCCCGCGGACCACTAATAGGATTTTTTAAGTGTTAAATATATTTATAAAAAAAAATTGTGATCATAGAACACATAAAATGTACCTAGTTAATAAAATGAAACTATTAATAGTATACGACAGAAGTTTTTATAACTTGTCACGTATTGTTATGAATTGAATCATGTTTTAGTGCATCTTAAAACATAACTTAACATGATGAGTAAGTATATTCCACATTTTTCTGCGGACCAGCGAAATTTTCTCGCGGACCACCACTTTGGCAACCGCTGAGCTAGATTGCTGGATTCAGCATTGCAATCCTTACTGTCAATATGCTTCAATAATATTGTCAGTAGTATAGTACGTGCCAAGGATCTAAAAGGCTCGAAAGTTAGATGCAAATGGAGGCTTGCGCAGGTATAGTCGGTTACAAAACTATAAACTTGCGCTTGTTATTAGTGTATTTGCCGTATGGCAACATACACTATTGGCGTCGGTCGGATGGCGGGACCTAGGGGTCGGACCAAAATTTCTCGACGTTTCAAAACCTCCTAAACACTTTGGCACCATTTTTAAAAATGTTTATATATATATGTATATATATATATTTATATATATATATATATATATTTATATATATATATATATATATATATATGTGTACGCGCGATAACTTTCGAAAGAGTTAATTGATTTCAACGAAATTTGGGCCACATGTTGAAATCCGTTACCGCAAGAAGCCTATTTAAAATGGGCCTAATCGGGCTATTTTAAGGGTAGTTTTTAGGGGTTGAAAACTGTTTTTGGGCCCCAAAATACCGAAAAAATTCTCCGAATCGTTTCAAAATTGAAATTTAACCCTTTGGTAGTGATTAAAAAGTTTCCCCACAATTTTAATAAAATCGGCCCGACAGGACCGGATTTACAAATTTTATGAAAACACTAGTTTGCAGATAGTGACTTATTTATTGAAGGGTGTATTTAATTTGGTGTAGACGTTAGATTGATAATAATATTACAATTAAACAAAAAATGTTATTTTAAGGGGTGTATTAAGGGGTTAAATTTTTTATTTTGCCCAAAAACAAACTTAATTTCACATAATAAAAGTATAAAACCACACGGCCCTATACAAGCAAATACACTATATTGTCGGCAGGGTTTTGGCACTGCGACCCGGGTTTTTTTATTTTTAATTTTTCTTTAAACTAAAGGTCTAATTCCTTGCATAAAGTCATCCAAAAAAATATTTTTCGTGCTTGTCTATGCAAAACTGTATTATGCATCTTGATCAATTAACAATTTAACAATAGCGTACTGGACTGTACTTTATAGCAGGAACGCGACAAGTGACACGACAACCAGCGATAACCAATCACCAACGAGCGCACGTTCTGTGCCGGTAACTAGGAGGTGGTGGGAGTCTTCCTATCCCACAAAATAACCAGGACGGCTCCAAAATATGCATTTGCGATGCTGTTTGTGACTACCTTCAGAACCTTTTAGAACCGTGGCGCGTATTACTTCATAATTTCAAATCAGTTCTTGTTTTGTCGGAGTGCACTTTACACGATTAGTATTACAACCACTAATCACTTTATATTTGCGCCTCCTTTGGAGAAGCCACGGTTAGAAAGAGGCACTTGACTTCTGCTTTTAACATTTAGACAAAAGGTTTTCATTTTAAACACGTTTTATTGTACGAGCGCTACTAGGCCACTGAAACACCGTCATAGGTAGACCAGGGCAGGGTCGTGGTGTAGTCAGTATAACGTGCAACGCGTTAAGCCCTTAAGCGGCCACAAAGGGTCATTAGATGGACCGCATATACAAACCATACTCATACACAAACGTTCTTAAAGTGCCCTACATGCCCGATAACATACATGTATACAGGGTGTAGATTTTTGAGAAGTGAAACTTCTTAAGCGACGTATCTCTTATGTATATTTAATTTTGAGTTTGACTGTACTTTGCATAACCAAAGCTATTTGTGTAAGTAGCTATAATTATTTTGTTATAATACATTTTTTCAAAGTAAATCAGTTTTGTAAAAACAGTTCATTTTTGAATTCACGAGAATAAAGATGTTTAAGTTTCTTGTAGAGTTGGGTAACTCAGATCTGAACCGGTTCAAAGAGCCGACTCCGACAGAAGATCCGTGAGAGCCGACTCACTTTTTTTTGAGCCGACGGATCAACGGATCCGCATAACTCAGTGAAACTCTTAACACACAGAAACACATTTTACACTTACGTATCAGTTCTCGCTTTGATGCATCTGTCAGCTCAAATGACTCATGCATCAAATGTTTGGCTATGCATTCTTGATTCTATACAGGTCGTGATATGATTGACTGAACTAGGTAACTCAGCGGCAGACTGCAGTAACATATTCAGAACTCGGCTCTTTTTGAACCGGTTCAGTGAGCCGGCTCACATACGGGATCCAGATGCAAAGATGCAGACCACTAAAAAGACCCGTTTTTCCCATCTCTAGTTTCTTGTATAAGAATTGTCAATATTCTTTTATTGATGAAACATATTAGTATCTATTTGAAATTCCTTGTAACGCGTTACGAAAAAGAAGAAAAAAAAGAATTTTATATTAGGTAGAAGAGGGACGGACTTCTAAGCCGTTCTGTTCAGTAATTAGAGGGAGGATTCCTAAATCGTTCTGTCCAAAAATTAGAAGAGGGATTCCTATACCGTTTTGTCCAAAAATTATTTTCCAAAATCGACGCAAGCGCAGAAGAGATATACGCTATAATGTTGTTTTTTGTATAATGATGGTATAATTTTTATAACGGCTTATTATTCTATTTTTCCAAGATTTCCAAGTTTCGTAGAACATTGATTAAAAATTTGGCCTATATGGAGCAAGAAAAATGTTTACACCGCGCAAAAATAGTATAGTAATCTATTTTATCTCGAAAAATGCCATTGTTCATTAAGTCCAAACAATGGTGGTCGGATTCTAACAAGTACGAACTTTGATAAGCAGTTCTCGATAATCAGTTCTCAACAACTATTTGTTTATTATTGAACTTTAACATTATAAAATTAACACAAATAATATAAAATTTATGTTCCGTCGTTCCCTAGCTTGTCGTGCATTCTTTCCAAAAATCGGGACGCAGAACAAATCGTTAAAAATCGGGACTGTCCCGCCAAAACCGAAACGTCTGGTCGTCTTAATTTCAGATGATACACAAATGCAAACCTTTGAAAAACATAACCCTGTTGTTAGTCGCAATTGGGTAATAAAGTCTACTGATATATCAACGTATGCTTTCTAGTTAATTGGTTCATCGAAGTTATTCTAAGTAGAATAATAATAATAATAATAATATTTATTTACTTTGCTAATAAAGGATACAAAATCGCCACGGTGGATCCATCAAGGACAGTAGTAGGTCCATCAAGGACTCAATCACTCATAACTTTAAAACTCATCCAATTTGTAGAAAGCGTTTGATAATAATAATTCTTTTAAGTATTTTTTAAACTTCGACAGTTTATCGCATTGTTTAATATTTTGAGATAGTTTATTATAAACAGCAATACCTAAACTATTTGGGGACTTCATGGAGACGGTTAATCGATTAAAAGGAACTCTAAGTTCAGATTTTGATTTGATATTTAAGTTATGAATGTCCGAGTTCTAGATGAACCTAATAAGGTTCTTAAAAACATAAGTTGACAGTTCGTAAATTAGTATGCAAACTAATGTAAGTATTCTATATTTCTTAAATATGTCTCTGCAACTTGTTCGCTGCGACACACCAGCAATGCATCTGACAATTTTCTTTTGGAAGATAAATACACCATTTGCTTGAGAAGACATACCCCAAAAGCAAATAATGTATTTTAATCTTGAATAAACTTGTGCGTAATAAAAGTTTAATAACTGTTGTGGTGTTAATATTTGTTTTAGATTAATAAACATATAATGATAACTACAGAGTTTGGATTTCCCAGTTTGATGTACGAGTAGGTCTTATTCAAATCGAAACAATTCGATCCTTCATTAGTATGTAGTTAACTTGCATTTAGGATGATTGTCGCAGAAGTGGGATTGTAAGACAAATTCATTATGAAAAAGACTGTCTTCACTAGTGTCGTTATGTAATATCACAGAAGTCAACTTGCAGAAGTGACACTGTAGTCAAACTATCGGTATATACTATTTCTCAAAAGTGTTTTTCTGTTGGTAGGAAATATCTCCCTTAATACTGTATCAAAATTAATGTTTGATACGCCATTCTTGGAGATTATTTTTCACTCTAACGAAGAAAAATAAGTTAATACCTTAAAATTAATGTTTTCATTAAAAAAAATACAGTTTAAAATTTAGCCGTCTGGTGGCAATCTGTTTTTTTAACAGTTGTCGGTAGGCTTGCCAACTTTAAAATACAAATTTGTGGGAAATAATGATTTTAAATGCGGGACAAGGGTTTAAAAAGCGGGATCCAACTAATTTTATTTAGAATGGAAAAAAACGTGAAATTTTCTTTTCAAATCAGGATGAGAAGTAAAATAAAACACCTTCTTAGATTAATAATAGCCCATATTTACTAAATTTAGACTTTATTATGAAAACTATAAATTACTTTTTAAATGAGTATTTGGCATTTTTAAGGATTTTTTTATTTTTAAGTACAAAATTGTAAAAATCTTTGCATGGATAAGAAAAATTTACTTTAACTTGTAGCTCTGACTTTACAGAATCCACATGAAGACGATTTCGCGCGTCGGTCCAAGCATTATTACAAAGTGAGAAGACTCTCTCTACTGCTGCATTAGAACACGGAATTGATGCAATGTAATTAGCGTCCTCCGAAAAGCGGGATTTTTAGCGTCTCGCACACACCCTGAGCGGGACGTCTCGTTAAGGGTATCGGAAACGGGACGTCCCGCGTATAGCGGGACGGTTGGCAGCCCTAGTTGTCGGTGATATGGCAATCTGTAATATCATTTACAATCAAACTTATTTTGTTACTATTTTTTATTAAAAATATTTTCAATTGATAAAAAATTACATTTATTTATTTATTTCCACCCTATTATATTACGCAACTGATCACTAACGGTACAAAGTGTCCGTTTGTAGACATATACTGGATTGCTGACGCCTATCGTGTTCACAGACAAACAGATTAACAGATTTTTCCAGAAATATGTTTTTTGGGTTCAGGGACCTCAAAACGAAAAATATTGTTAATTTTGAACCAAATTAGTACCATTCCTCGTGGAATTGAAATGGTAAATTGATGGGTTGACTGGAAGAGAAGCTAATGCTGAACTACGACTTAAATCAAAAATGCCAAATCAAAAAAACCAAAGTTCATGTCAATATCTCATTATGTAGTGGAAATAAAAAAATTAAACCTACGCCACTGAAAAGACCTTAAAAAGTTATCAAAGAAGGGTTAATGAAATTTTCAAATATCTTCATAAATAAAAAAGTTGTGGCCAGTTTTCATAAATGGCAATTTTCACTATTTTCTGAATAAATTCATAGGGTGTCAAAATTCAATTGTTTTTTCGACGGGACGTTAATGAGCCCAATTTTCTGCACTACTTTGCCCATTTAACCGACTTTCTATCTCCACTAATAACAAAGTTACCCATGTTAGCCAACGTCGGTTGAGACAGCCTGTATATATAAACATTTTCAAAAATGGTGCCAAAGTGTTTAGGAGGTTATGAAACGTCGAGAAATTTTGGTCCGACCCCTAGGTCCCGCCATCCGACCGATGTATGTTGCCATATGGCAAATACACTAATAAATGAATAAATAAATAAATAAAAAGTAGAATGTGTACGCTGGCAGCGAGTTTCACTTTTGTAAACCTTTTCTGTGGCAATATTATTACAATGTCAATAAACCCGTGGACAGCTTGCCAAAGTGTGGCATGAACATAGTTCAGGCTTACATAGAGAGTGAGAGAGACAAGGTTGCAGAAGTGGGATACGGCGGGAGGTACTCTGACCGCATTGAGCAATAACACTTAAACATTTGCAATTTTGTGCCCGAATTTAAGTGCGTCGTTTTACGTATAATAAGGGAAAACGTTCGCAGAGTCGTCAAGGCCTTTAACGTTTGGGACAGAACCGGAAGCGACGGGGCGAAGGGCGCGGGGAGTGGAGACGGATGGGCTCAGTGTGAATTGTCAACTATTTAATTATAACTTCATATATTGTATAACCGTGAGCGAGTTTAAGGAGAGCAGGGAAAATGACATTATGAAGGATTGGCATAATGCGTATTGCGCGATTAAATCATGGAACTTTTATAAATGGAACAAGAAATATATGGTTTGTCCGAATAAAACACAGACTTGGTTGAAGAGTAGCGGGGCTTAACCGATCCTCAAATGTTTAGTCGCCTGGCAGGTAGAATGTCTCACCGAAACGACCTTTTTTTAATATATCAATACTAGCGGTCCAGTCCGGCTTTGCCCGGATGTAAATGTAATATATAGGATATACAAGATGAGAATCATTATCATTAAATTCTTAACGTGTATTGAATTTGCGCGAATTCAATCGCTTTTATTTGTGAATGTTCAAAAATCGAAGAAAAATCTTATTTCCCAAAAAGAAATTTAAAAAATTCTGTTGATCCGATCGCTACCAAACTTCAGAAGATTACTCGCTGGGCTAATCTAAAGATTGTCTGAAAATTTCATCAAAAATAGTCTACCCGTTTGGAGTCCGTAGATTACATATACATCGTCTTTTATCTATATAGATTATTAAAATGTAAAAAGTGGTTATTGTGATATAGCGATAATAGCTAGACATATAGTATCGGGAAGTTTTTTGTAGTTATTGATATGTTCTTTAATATTGTAGAACATACTTTTGTTCTATCATCAATAGTTTCCGCAGCGCATGCGACGAAAGATGTTTTATGGCATTTTTTTACACCTTGGGTTACGTTACTAAAGTTTTAGTAAGGATCCCTAATATTTTCTAACAATAAATATAGCCTATGTAACTCAGGGTGAATGTAGCTTTCTAATGGTGAAAGAATTTTTTAAATCGTCAAAGTAGTTTTTGAGTTTATTCATTACAAACATACACACAAAAATACAAATCTTTCCTCTTAATAATATTAGTGTAGATGAGTTACCAATATTATTCTGTTTAAATTTCAACGTGCCTCAAATATATTGTAAACATTTTTCAAAAATATAATTTCGCAAACACTTGGCTAAGTTTTAGATTCGATTAAGAAATCTGACTTTTTTATTTTTCATCTTCTTAAATACTAAATGTCAAGGTATTAAAATTTCAAAATGCCTCAAGGATTTTTTTTTCGAAAAAAATTCTGTTAATTTAAACATTTGAGATTTGGTTAAGCCCCGCTACCCTTCAGCCAGGTCTGTGTTTTTGTATTCGGATATTACTAAAGAGGTGTTGCACAAATTTTCACAGTGCCTCAAATACCTACTCAAACATGCTAACAGCTATAATTTCTGTTCCATTATAAAAGTTCCATGCGATTAACAAGGGAAATAAAATAAACGAAACACAAAGCTGCTCTTTATTCTTTAGAGCGTTATAGGTGGCTTAGTCAAAAGTGACATGGCATCATTTTTTGGGGAGCTGTCAATATTAACGACACTTTTAAGTTACAAAAACATGCCGTAAGGACATTCGCGGGTTTAAGGGCACGAAATTCTTGTAGTGGGATATTTAAGAGGCAGAGTCTTAAGAGTGTTGGATAGAGATGGAAAAAACGGGTCTGTTTAGTGATCTGCATCTTTGCATCTGGATCCCGTATGTAAGCCGGCTCACTGAGCCGGTTCAAAAAGAGCCGAGTTCTGAATATGTTACTGCAATCTGCCACTGAGTTACCTAGTTCAGTCAATCATATCACGACCTGTATAGAATCAAGAATGCATAGCCAAACATGTGATGCATGAGTCATTTGAGCTGACAGATGCATCAAAGCAAGAACTGATACGTAAGTGTAAAATGTACTTCTGTGTGTTAAGTGTTTAACTGAGTTATGTGGATCCGTTGATCCGTCTGCTCAAAAAAAAGTGAGTCGGTTCTCACGGATCTTCTGTCGGAGTTGGCTCTTAGAACCGGTCCAGATCTGAGATACCCAACTCAAGTGTAGGATCACTTTCACACAATTTGTGCTGAGACCCAGCTGTAAGAGGCGAGGTAGGCAAAAGATATATTGTGGGTGTGATCTTCTTTAGCTCTGTTTCGCTCAAATCACCCGCACGTTTCAATTTTTGGCTGGTGTCAACTACGAGACTAAGAGATGCTATTGCAAAGGTGCCGTGGTCAATTGATTACTCTAATTTTTGAAAATATTTTGAAGATTTAAAAAACTTTTTCGAAAAAGGAAGAGTCACTTTAGGTTTGTGATGGAACAGTTTTGTGAAATAAGTACGAATAAGGTCGTAGTGTGACATTGAAAACGTGTGTTATTTTAGCACAATTAATGCCAACTTTTTTCTAGTAAATCGTACATAAATTACAAAAGTAGTCCATTAGAAACCTAGATTTGTCCTTTATCTTTCTTACAGAGACATTTTTTTTGCAGAATGTTGATGAATAAGTCTACAATCAGTTGACAGCCGAAGCTCTATTTTTGGTTTAGATTCAGAGCGTTCCGACAGTCTTCTTCATGTCTTCTGTTTGTTAGGAAAAATACGTCAATTTTTGACAACTATAAGCTCAATCACAATCTTAATACTAGAGAAGTCAATGATTTCCGTTTGCCAGTTCATTTCTTGAATTCCTTTTGAGGGAGGTTCACTCTATAATTGTATAAAGTGATATGTAACAACTTGGCAGTAAAAATAAAGACTCGTAGCTATCGGAGGGCTAAGCGGGGCAGTGCCCCGGGTGCCCCGAGCTCAGGGAGACCCTCAGCCTCCTGAGCTACGTTCAAAAACGTTATTTAAATATAAAAATGATTTGTCGGGAAAAAGGACTTTTTAAGTAAACACTTATTTGTTATTTACAGCGACGTTTCGTTCCTTGTTTGGAACTTTTTCAAGCTTTAATAACTGTAATTAAATCATTTTTATATTAATTACCAAAGACAAAAAAGTCGTTATATATTTTAATCGAATAAAAAATTTTTGACTTTTTACTCTTGGCCACTATAGTCTGGTTCACAAGTGGAAAAACCTGTTAATTCTTGCTACTGCAGCGAGTTAAAATACATGTTATTCGTAATCAGCAAAAGTTTCAAAGGCGGACATAAACAATTGCAAAAGTTATTAACAATTAAAGAATCTATTAATACCGCTATTGAATATTTAAATTAGACTGTAGATTATAGATGTTCGCCAACTCATCGTTGAGAATATAATTTGATTACTAAGAATCGTCCATTATGTTTAATTTGGGCTTATGATTGCCGATTATCTTTCAACTGTCATCAGTACTAATTGGTACCGTTTGAGGGCAGCACTGGCGTTTAGACAGAAGAGAGTCGGCTACACAAGATGGCGATAATCACCATTGTGTACTTACATAATTAGACAGTGTTGTAGTAATAAAGTACTGCTAACGACTGTTCTGTCATCTCATTGATGTTATGTAATCGGCCACCATCATCCACATGCGGTGTTGCCAAGTTGTGCTAATATACGCGCGATCTGCTACAAACTCGAATTAAAAACAATACATTTGCATTGCAACAGCTGCATGGTTCATTATATTAAATGGCAGACTTGCTTAATGTGTAAAAATTTATTGAGGTTTCAGAATGAATACAGTAACGAACTTATAAACAATATTTTTTTTAATTAATCCTTAGTAATAACAGATAAAAAACCCGGCTCGCAGTGCCAAAACCTTGCCGACAATATAGTGTACACCTATCCCCCGATTTACACGGTACTTGTTTTACACGTTTTCGCTTTTACACGGTTTTCCAAATAAGTTTTTTTTGTTTTTATCGCACTCTACTAAATGCTACTGTGATTGAACACGTGCGCTGTGTACACATCTCACGGGGAATCCCGAGCTTATGTGCTGACTTGCTGCACACGCACACTGTGTCTGTATTTCTTCGCATAAAATTAAAGTTTCATCTACGGAAAATTGTATTTGAGTGAAAGTTTCACAGTTTCAGAAAGATTTAATTTTCCATATTCGTAAATTACAAGTGAGTGCATAATTTAGATTATTATAAATTAACGGCTGTGAAAAAAATCACAACTGTTAAATAGCAAAATTATGCATTTTCTGCAAGCTTTTCGATTTACACGGTTTTGACTTGAAAATTTTTAATTTTCGATTTACACGTTTTTCTCAGGAACGTATCTACCGTGTAAATCGGGGGATAGGTGTATTTGCTAATACAGGCAGTGTGGCTTTATTACGCGAACTTAAGTTGGTTTTTGGGCAAAATAAAAAATTTGACTCCTTAATACACCCCTTAAAATAACGTGTTTTTTCTTAATTGCAATATTATTATCAATCGAACCTCCATACCAAATTATATACACCTTTTAGTAAATAATTCGCTATCTGCAAACTAGTGTTTTCATAAAATTTGTAAATCCGGTCCTGTCGGGTCGATTTTATTAAAATTTTTGTGAAACTTTTTAATTACTACCAGAGGGTTAAATTTCAATTTTGAAACGATTCGGAGAATTGTTTCGGTATATTGGAGCCCCTAAAATCCACCCTTAAATTGATCCGATCGGGCCCATTTTAAATAGGCTTCATGCGATGATGGATTCCAGCATGTGTGCTAAGTGTTTAGGAGGTTATGAAACGTCGAGAAATTTTGGTCTGACAGCTAGGTCCCGCCATACGACCGACGCCAATAGTGTATGTTGTCATATGACAAATACACTAAAAACACTTGAAAATCCTACATAATTTTTTTAGTAAATTATTTCTCGACTATCATTTCGGACAATAAGTCTATCCTCAGGAATATAAAACATATACTAAATTAGATATTTGCAAATATTTAATTTAGTATATGTTTTATATTCCTGAGGATGGCCTTATTGGTCGAAACGATCGTTGAGAAATAATTTAATAATTTTTTTGGTAGAATTTTCAAGTGTCTTTATTTATCTGTTATTATTAAACATGTTCTACCAAGTACCGAATGAAAAATCAGTGCAAATTAATCCTTAAGGTAGTTGTCGTGGTTAAGGCACACCGTCAGAATATTCTTAATTTTTGTATACTTATTAAGGACATGATAATACAATTACCCTGAATATTTGAAGTCGATCGACCGTATATAATCCGAGATAAATTCAAATAAAAATTGGATAATTAACATTGATTGTATACGATCTCGGTAGTTCTGAACCAGTTTCTTATTTATAAAAAAAGACCTAACTGTCAGAAACTTTCCAAAAACTGACAGTCTTTCAATGCATTTGTTATAAGTTTAAGAAAAAATAAGAAAATGTTTTTGACCGTCTAATTATTTATAAATAACGGTTTAAAGTTCAACAATTTATAGAAAAGTATACATGCATATGAATACTGTATGGGTTACGTTTCCACGGGTACAGTCTTGCTTACAAATTGTGGATCACTTAGCTACAAGCTAGTATACTTTTGTGGCGCGTTTAATTCTAAAAACAGAAAGAGTTGATTCGTTGACGAACGATTAATACTTTATTTAAAAAGTTCGTTGAATCAATGCCCACTACTAATGTGAATTTTGATACAACTTTCGTATTTAGTTTGTAAATATGTGCTTCAAAATGGCAAAACATAAATTTAAATTTACGACTTAAAGATTAACAGATAGGGGTGCAATAAGGGTTTAATTTTTTCTTTTGCTCGAAAATAAATTCATATAATAAAGTCACACTGCCTGTATTATACACTATATTGTCGGCAGGGTTTTGGCACTGCGTCTCGAGTTTGTTTTATTTGTTGATGATTTATGACCGCGTTTTGAGACAAGCATGCTGCCTTTAATGCACTGGTTTACGTAAAAACAAAAGAAACTAGGAATCGTGGTTGAGGAGACTTAGTGTACTTATTCTCAAATGAGTATTTACACGCTACAAACAAGAACGACAATAACGGGTCCCCACTGTACTATTGGTGTACGAAATGTAGTTTAAAGTGCAAATAGTGTAGTGTAAAACTACACTATATACAGTGTACAATGTGGATCACGATAAGTTAACTGTGAGATTAAAATATTTGATTTCCACCGTAAGATCATAGGTCATAGGGCCCCAGGGGGGGATGACACCCCATCTAGGGGGTGAAAATTATGGCATTCAAAATAAGCACGGACATCGATAGAGGGATGAATTCTAAGCGAAAAAAGTTCTCTACAAACTTATTTCGAAAAGTGAATAGTTTCAGAGTTATTCGTGATTGAAAATGTGAATTTTTCGTTAAAAAAGCAGTTTTTCACGAATAATTCTAAAACCTTACAGTTTATGAAAAAAAAATAAAAAGAAGCAGAAATATAGCTTGTAAAAAACAAAAAGATTGTTACAATGCTATATTTAAATATTAAAAAAAAATTATTTTTTAATTATTGCAAATATCATGATAAAATAACTCTAAAAATTTTTTTGTTTTTAGAGTGATGATGATCCTTAAAGTAATTTGAGAAATTTCCTAGGATAACCTGTGCCATCTAGGTTATCCTAGGAAATTTCTCAAATTACAAATATCATCGACTACTGCTCATGTAGAAAAGTCTTACGGACTATAAGCGTATTAGTGGAGTGTCGTTAGACGTAAAAATTGTAAAACCTCGGAATCCAGGGCCAGTCAATGAATCTTCATAAAAACTTTTGGACTGCATTGTTAAAAGCTCAAATAAAAAAGTTAAAAAAAAAATTTTTTGCGATCTCGATTGCGGGGTGGATGCCACCCTTTCTAGGGGGTGAAAAATGTTTCGTTGAAAATAAGCACGGAAATGGATAGGTTGACTAATTCTAAGCAATTTTAGTTCTTAAAGCTTTTTCTGAAAGTCCATACTTTTCGACTTATTCGCGAGTGTAAGTGTCAATTTTTCAACCAATAAACCTACGTTTTCAGATGGTTTTTCCCGAATAACTGAAAAAGTACTACGTATTTTATCGAAAAAATCATTCTTAGTAAAAATGTAGCTTATAAAAAAACAAAAATAATGGTTAGTTTACAGTGTCTGTAGACCCAATACAAATGGAGAACTACCTTGTTGAAGGTTGGCTCTTATTCGTCAAAAGCCAAAATTGAAAGTTTCAGCGTGAAGTTACCAAAATACAATGCATTTTTCGGTGGAAACTCATGGAACATTTTTTGAAGTGCTTGAAAGAACCTTTATTTTTATTTTTTATAAAAGTCCCTAGCATCAAAACTAACTGAGCTCTGACGAAAATAATGTTGGTCCCTATTTTTTTCGGCGTCAAAAAATGTGAAAGTCACCCCCTTATTACCACACAAATTAAAAATAATCATTACCAATTCACAATTCACTTTATTTATGTACTTGTAACATGCTCTAGAAGTTTGACCGGTTTAAAGTGCTTAGTTTTGAAAGGGCTAGAGCTGAAAGAACTTGAAAAGTTACTATTTACGAATATATGCAAACTTTAAACGGCCATATCCTATTCAAGTTTCATCCTACAGAAAAAAAAAACGAAATTTTTCAGAAAAGCAAAACCCACAATTTGGCACACTACAAAATTTTGCGTATCATTAATAGTTTTTGAGTTATTTTGAAGAAGAGGCAATTTTTTTAAAAAATACAAAAATGCTCTTTTCACTTCAAACTCAATTTTTTTTCAAAACTAAGCACTTTAAACCTATCCATTTCCGTGCTTATTTTCAACGAAACATTTTTCACCCCCTAGAAGTTCGCAAAAAAATTTTTTTTTAACTTTTTTATTTGAGCTTTTAACAATGCAGTCCAAAAGTTTTTATGAAGATACATTGACTGGCCCTGGATTCCGAGGTATAAACCTAACGGCACTCCACTATATATGAAAAGAGACAAACACTTTCGTTACTATTGTGTCCGATGGTAATTTATTGCAATTTAATAATTAGATACTTTTAAGTTAGGTAAGCGTTTTATTTCAAGTGATTATTTTTAAAATAAAATACAATTCTGCTTTTACATGATCAGTTAAATTAAATAATATTCTAAATTAAATAATAAATCCAGGGGTGGACAATATATGTACACAACAGTTACCGTTCATTTATAGTAGGTTGGAACGGAATTTACAGATCGTTGTGACCCATCCTGTATGTAGGTAGTATGTGAAATAATAAAGAGAAAAATAAACCGGTATCTCTGGTAAAACCATAACAAACTCGCTAAAGTCTAAATAAACATTAATGACCCTAAACTTGAGGTCCGTTGCCGATGCTTATACGATATGTATAGTTTGCTCTTAATTGCTAAACATGCACTAGAAATTGTTACAATCTATCTCTTTTCATTAATGCACAGCCTGCGAATATCTGTAACATTATAGATATAGTATAAACCGTTCTTTGACTCTACCTGTTCTGCAAAAAGTATCTGTTCTAAATAACTGTTATGAAGGTTCCTAACTATCAGCTGTTCAATATGTTCTCTTTTTCAGCTGCAAAGCTTTATCTTATGAGAAGCTGAATGAATTTCTATGAAAAATCTTAATCAATCTTTGATGTTAATGCTTCAAAATAAACTAGAAATATGTACCGTTCTTCCTACATTAAACAATTAATTAAAAACCAGTTTTTAAGAATCGGTTCCTTAGGAATCAGGTTTTTAAGAAGCCGTAACTAATTTTAAAAAATTGTTCGTTAAGAATTTATCTGATTAAAATCCGATGCTGACACAAAAAGACGCATATATAAATTGTGAAAACTAAACTAGAGACAAAGGTTCCGCGGATTTCGGACAATACGCCTCCGGGCATTTCGTCCCCGTTAATTAATTAATCTCTCGATATGTAACAAGTGTAAACTGTGTATACTTAACATCGTTTTTTTGTACAATTTACATTTCGAAACAATTTTTTTCTACGCATTTTGATCAAAATTTAGCTTGAAAAGCGATCTTTTTCAATGTAGATCAAGCATTTGTTTTTATGTAAATACAATTTTCTTCAGACTATGCCGAAACTACGTACTTTCTGATTCGATTTTAAAGCCGAAAGTATAACATTTATGCACTGTTGTAATCACAGCTGAAATTACTCGCATATCGTCTGTGAGGCGGGTCTCAACAGTTTTGTCATGCGCAATGATACGTGAGACTGCCATCTGCTGTTATTACATGGATATTGTTTGATCCATGTGTCATTACGTATAACCTCAATACTGCTCACTTGAAAGTAATAATATAATAATAATAATGCGTTTAACGTACGGTTCTCGACTTTATGTCATAACAGACGCCATTCGCACCATTACTATTTTCCATCTACCACACTTCCCGTTATTTTTCTACATTTTTAAAACTTCAATTTATGTAATAGCAATGGGCGAATGAAGGAATTATAGAAAACTAGGATAAGGTAGGTAATTTTTGAACTAGAAGTTTGATAGGTAATCGGCCATAGCCTCAAATAAGGAACCATCTCGATATTTATCTGGAATTAATTGAGGGAAACCATGGAAAACCTCTATCAAGATGGCCGGTACAGGAATTACCGTTTCTCGGCGAGAGGCAGTAGGAAAAAGTCCCAGCCACATCTGCCCCCGCCGGGAATCGAACCCGGACCTCCCGAATGCGAGTCTAGTGCTGTCACCACTACTCTACCCAGCTCGGTTCACTTGAAAGTAATTAGTCTTTTTATATATTGGTGAAAGTGCGTACTTTCGACTAGATATGAAGAAAAATAGTATACACCACACGAGCAGAAAGTCCTGCACTGCGCGACATATGATGCCCTCGACTTTGCCTCGGGCATCAAGTGGCGCAGTGCAGCAAATTCAACTTTCGGCTCTTGTGGTGTAATTTGGCAATGCTTTCTGCAGTCCAGAATTAGTGTTAATATTGATGCAACGAAGATTGGATTTCATTATTTTTAGCAAAATATTTCCATGCTAATATTTTGATATCACGGCAATAAAAATTATTTGAATCGAAATAAATGAGCGTAACTAAATAAATGACTGCGACTAAACAAATGACGTGGCTGCAAAAAAATGCCGTGCAATTAAATTAATGTAACTGTACTAAATAAACGTTATGACTACGTTGTAACTTTGCTATATACAGCGTATCCTATTTTAATGTAGCCACCGTTAAATCTTCGGCATTTCAAGAGATGCAAAAAAATGTTCTTCTTAAAAGTTGCTCGGTTTGGAGGAGGGACATAATGTGACGACATTTTCGTAGGTGGCGCCATTTTCGAGTTATTAACATCAACTTTATTTTTTCAATAGAAAAATGTTTTTTATTGGGTCAGTGGAATGCTATCGAAATCATTCGGATCATTTATCGATCAGAGCCCTTTTAATCTTGGTTATAATCGTTTCTTATCGCCGGTATTAGCGTTACGTGTGTGTTACAGACGGACAGACCGTAAGACCTTGGGTAACGTTAATACCGGCGGTATAATAAATACAGTAAGACTTCGTTTAACACTGCTTCGCTTAACGCTGTTTCAGTATTACGCGATTTCTAAAAAACGTTTAGCAACTAGAACGTAAATTATGGATCAGTTTATACAAAATGATTCAAATATTGATAGAAGTTCAAAGGCAAGACGAGGCAACATATATGCAATATCTTGCTATCGACAACAGCTTGCTGAATGAAACAGAAAAATGTAAACGACACTAAAAAAAACAAAATATGTCAAATAGGAACCTTCGTTATCACAAACACAACTTCTTACTCAAACTTTTATTTGATTTTTACAAATGTTTTGTGATCAAAAATCAATATTAGCAATTAATAAATCTATAATTAATGTGATAAAAAATAATTTAACAATAAATGTTATAAAATTAAACACAAACAAAAAAAAACACATTTTCTTATTCTCGGTTTTGTTTCACTTATCTACGTATTAAGAAGACCTCGTTTAGCGCTGTTTCGTATAGCGCAGGAACTTATTGGAACGCATCTCCCGCATTAAGCGGGGTCTTACTGTAGTTATAATACGCGCCACGGTTTTAAAAGGTTCTGAAGTTAGATGCAAATTGAGGCTTGACTCAGGTATAGTACGTTGAAAAACTACAAACTCGCACTATATTGTTATTTTTAATTTTTCTTTAATCTAGAGGTCTAATTCCTTGCATAAAATCATCCAAAAAAATCTTTTTCGTGCTTGTTTATGCAAAACTGTATTACGCATCTTGATCAATTAACAATCAAAGAAACAACTTAACAATAGCGTAATGGACTGTACTTTACAGCAGAAAAGCGACAAGTGACACGCCAACCAGCGCTAACCAATCACCAAGGAGCGCACGTTGTGTGCTGGTGGTGGGAGTCTTCCTTTCCCACAAAACAACCAGGACGGCTCTAAAATATGCATTTGCAACGCTGTTTGTGACCAACTTCAGAACCTTTTAGAACCGTGGCGAGTATTGTACATTATGTCCCCCTTCGAATCTCGCAACTTTTAATAAGAACATTTTTTTGTGTCTCGTGAAATGACAGAGATTTAACGGTGGTTACATTAAAACGGGACAGCTGTATACAAAATGAACTGTCGTCTTTCTCTATATCTGTGTAGCTCCATTTTTGTCTGTAAGAACCGTACAACACAAAAATACCAACATCGCAACAAAAACAGCCCCATTCGCACGATTTGATAATATACCGTTTCACGGCACATTAAGAAAACGCTATTCTTTTTTTTGAAACAGACATTACTATTCCGCGCTGTGCCCCATGCTCAACTGTTAACAGCGCAAAAAAAGGAACCCTTCATACCTTTTAACTCGTCCGCTTTCGATAGGTCGTTGTATCATAAACAAATGCGTGTCTGTAAAAACTTGCTTTCGTTTTTTTCAACAAAGCGTACCTCAAAGCTTAATTGCTGAAATGCATAAAACAAATGAACACATTTGTCTAAATGCATTTACTTGCGGCGTAGAAAAAAGTGTAACTAGAAAGCTCTGAATTTTTACAGTGTAACCTTAAGGCTGTCGGAACGCTCTGAATTTAAGCCGAAAATAGAGCTTCGGCTGTCAACTGATTGTAGACTTATTCGTCAACATTCTGCCAAAATTCTTTCTCTATAAGGACAAATCTAGGTCTCTAATGGACTACTTTTGTAATTTATGTACGATTCACTAGAAAAAAATTGGCATGAATTGTGCCAAAAAAACACACGTTTTCAATGTCACACTACGACCTTATTCGTACTTATTTCACAAAACTGTTCCATCACAAACCTAAAGCGACTCTTCCTTTTTCGGACAAGTTTTTTAAATCTTCAAAATATTTCCAAAAATTAGAGTAATCAATTGACAGCGGCACTCTTGCAATAGCATCTTTTATCCTCGTAGTTGGCACCAGCCAAAAATTGAAACGTGCGGATGATTTGAGCGAGACAGAGCTAAAGAAGGTCACACCCACAATATGTCTTTTGCCTACCTCGCCTCTTACCACTGGGTCTCAGCACAAACAAAATTCAGAGCGTTCCGACGTATAACGATTTCCTCGATTTAACAATTTTTTTTCAAATCCCCTAGATCTGCCCGTAAGAGTTAATGCAAAATATACCTCTACATTACGAATAATGTTTGTCAAAAACCTCTTTATAACTAATTTTCAATCATTGCAGAATATAAATAGAAAGTATAATTTACCTCAGCTTAACGATTTTTGTCAACTTATAACCTTTACATAACGTATCCTACCAATCAATCACACACAATTCCACAACAACAATTCATGTCTCGACAGGTTCAGACACGTTAAATTTATCATAAGACAATCATTGTTGTTTGATGTAAAGTAATGCAAACACTGCTGTTGGTCACTGTTGTTAGTAAATTTACTGAGAAACGAAAAAGGTATTTCTGAACCGTCGCAGAGAAACGAAAAATCATTAAGTATGTAGACGAGAATCCTACAAAGAAAAAATTTAGACATCGCTAAAGAGTTCGCAATTCCCGCAAGTACATTGGCCACAATTTTAAAGTTTAAAGATAAGTGTTATTCTAAAAACGCGTTGAGTCTATGGTAGCAACTAGCAGCTCAAGATGTCCTGTGCTTGCAGATAGAACATCAGATTGTAAGTACTGAGATAAATATGGTTATAAAACTATACATTTTCCTATCTATATGACCAGTGTTGCCAGACGTCCCGATTTTGGCGGGACGTCCCGATTTTTAAATCAAAATTAAATGTCCCGCGCGGGACAGGCTCAGTTCCGCTTTTCGGGGTAACTCGACCATGCGTAAATAATTATTCTCTTATTGTAAGTTGCAATTTGTAACACTCACTCCTCAGACTATTGTTTGAAACGCCATATTTTTCTAATGAATAAAACTTTTGATTTTGATTTCTGTTTTTTTTTTATTTTTTTTTATTCAGAAGACGAATAAGACTCAACTATTTAACGATAGGGTAAATCTGATTTAAAATATCATATTTTTGTTAAAATACATTTTCTATGGCTATTTTTGCTATCTATTGTCACGTAAACGTAATTTGAACTCAAATAAAAAGATAAATATTTAAAAACTTCTGATTATATACGTTTTTTTACTATATCCCGCTTTCGACGAAAGACTCCCGTTTTTTTCATTCAAAAAGTTTCAAAATTCCGACTTGGCAAAAAAAAAATCTGGCAACACTGTATATGACTGTGGAATGTACATTAATGCATTTTAGCATCAGGCACGCACGCCACTGGGCTTATTTACTGCCGTAGCACTTAAATTTAAACACACCTTTCTTGGAATTTTTAAATAACATTTTGAAAGCAATCTTAAATAAAATATTAGATAAAAAACTTTTATAAAGACAACCTTTTATTGCAGTGTACTAAAATGGATACTAATAATTTTTAATAACTTAAGTGCATAATTATAAAAGCGTGGGTTGTAAGCTACGGCCCACGCTTTCGTAATTGGGTTTTTGAATGATTTTTTTTACATAAATGGAAAGATCACATACAAGTTTTATAGCGAAACTACTTTTATTATTTAGTTTAATTTCATAATGAAAAAGTTATATTTGTTTTAAAAATAATGTTTAAGCTAAGATCCGATAACGCGCCAAAAACCTCTGTGACGTCAAAATGTTTTTATGGTCCTGGTTGCCATGGTTACTTTGATAGTATGTTTAGAAAGCCATACACAAATGCACAACTTTTGTCATTTTGACGTCACAAACATTCCTGGTACGTTTTGTAATCACGTGATATCTTATGAAGTTTTATGCATTTTAATCAATTTGTTATTAATTACCTATGGCTTAAATTTTTTTTCTTTTCGTTCTTCAATATTATTTACGATATATTATTTAAAAAATAAAAAAAAATTAGTAGTTTTTTCTTTAATTCAAATACTCAATTATGAACTTAAATTATTAAATTTTTTTTTAGTACCTACACTACAATAAAAGCTTGTGTTTATAAAAGTTTTTTATCTAATATTTTATTTTCTAATTTTTTGTTTCGCCTTTTGGTCGCGAGGCGAGAATTCTCGAGAAATTTATCTTTAGTCGAGACGGGAAAAAACAACTCAACGCCTCGGGAACTCGAGAAATCAATTATGTGCGCCAGGTAACTAAAAAAACACGCATATTAACACGCGTTGAAGTAATATTTGATTTCTTTCTTGATTATTTTGCGGGTTACTGGTTTAGTTTTAGTTGGAATACTAATACAGAGCTGGAAATTAATTCCAATATTATGGCTAACACAGTTTGCGACTGGAGTGTTCAAAACAAATTACAGCTTAACTTAAACAAAACTGTATCTTTGTTATTTTCTACAAAGCAAGCACGACTTAACGTTATACCAGCAATTGTCATCAATGATCACCTTATTAATAATACTGACACATTTAGTTTCTTGGGTTTGACCATTAATTCAAATCTTGACTGGACTCAACATATTGAAAACTGTAGTAATAAAATAACAAGTTCAATCTTCGCTCTAAGGAAATTATCATCCATTGTTGACAGACAGACGCTGCTTACTTTTTATTTTGCGACCATCTACTCTCACATAAATTATGGGAAAATGTTTGTTTTGTTAAACAAGTTATTTTTTATTAAATTAACAAATGTTGTACATTTGGGAACTGGTAGGAACTCAACAATTATAAAAAATTTAAGTACTTCCCTACTCTTTACTTTTTATGTAGACCAGCCGAGTATAGTTTGTTTAATTTATTGTTGGTAAATTCGTGTCCATAATTTTAATGAAGTTGGAATTAGCAACGAAACGTTCAACTTAATCAAAGTTAATTTTTTTCATAAACTGTCCAAATCCCTACGATTCCAACTTCGTTTAATTTATTGTTTGTTGTTGATTTGTTAATTAATAAGTGCAATTTATGGTAACTAAAAATTTATCATTTGATTTAATTAATCTCATCTATCAGTCTAATTTGTAATAAAGCAACAATTTGAAAATAACATCGTATATTATTAAAAATTTCAAAATTTCTCGCGATACTTGAGAAATCCTGGTCGAGAAGTCTCGTGCCTCGAGAAATAAAAAACGTCGAAAAACCAGAAATCCTAGTCGCCATACTCGATTTTAAACACAGTTATGGTGGAAAGACGGGTATAAATGGTGGAAGTACAGGTCTAGACACTTGAAACGCGAATGAAACAATGAACCTCGCGACTATTTGTATCATGATTGGGTGTGTGCAAGAGATAAAACAAATTGTTTTGTAGATTATAGACGCTCGACAACGGAGTTCATACGACTTACGCCTTTTTAATCACGCCCTTGTTACAGCGTTAAGCTTCAAAACATTCGGCTTTTTATTCAAAAAAGTCAAAAAGCGCATTTTTTTGTACTAAAAAATGTATCAAAAAAAGTATTTGTCAATATATACAGCACGACATGAGACTGCAAATTACGGGCAGTCTAATTAATGTTTTAAGGTTTTTTCATTACATATTTATATTAAAAATACTAAGAAACAATTTTTTTGAATAAAGACACTTGAAAAAACTACAAAAAATTATTATTAAATTATTTCTCGACGATCGTTTCGGTCCATCCTCAGGAATATAAAACATATAATCATGTTCTACCAAGTACCGAGTGAAAAAATCCGTGCAAATTATTTTTTTTCTGTAGGTACATAAAATTGTGGTAAATATCTCCCTGATTTTAAATTCAATTATATATAAAAAATCGGGTTCAGTCATACGGAAATATTGATGCATATAATACTCTTCACGGTTCTAAAAGGTTCTGAAGTTAGTCACAAACAGCGTCGCAAATGCATATTTTAGAGTCGTTCTGGTTGTTTTGTGGAAAAGGAAGACTCCCACCACCTTCCAGTTACCGGAACAGAACGTGCGCTCGTCGGTGATTGGTTATCGCTGGTTGTCGTGTCACTTGTCGCTTTCCTGCTATAAAGTACAGTCCAGTACGCTATTGTTAAGTTGTTTCTTTGATTGTTAATTGATCAAGATGCCTAATACAGTATTGCACAGACAAGCACGAAAAATATTTTTTTGGATGACTTTATGCAAGGAATTAGACCTTTAGATTAAACAAAAATTAAAAAATTAAAGTTAATAATATAGCGCGAGTTTGTAGTTTTTCAACCGACTGTACCTGCGCAAGCCTCCATTTGCATCTAACTTCAGATCCTTTTAGAACCGTGGCGCGTATTATACTTCTAGTTTATTTAGAAAGGAATGCCATCAATGATTGAATACTGGTTTTTATAGAACTTAAAGATTTCTGAAACACTTTTTCATGTATTTTGAACGCAAACAGTAAAGCAAAATCATTTTTACACAGACGTTAAACAAATCCAAGTTATTTGAGTGATCAAAATTTAAAAAAAAAGTTACAGAGTATTTATTAGAAAAATGCCCGTATGATCTTTCATATATTTAAGTATTGTACTATGTGATTTACTGACGCTTTCTTTGTCATAATGACAATCTTGAATAAAGAATTATTATTATTATTATTATAAATATAATAGTTTCACACATCGCTACATTATAATGATCTTCCAGTGGACTGCATTATCCTTCCAAAGAATGGAAGACAAGCAGAGACCATCCAATTACGGCTGAGAGCTTTTATAAAGATTATAGCTCATACACAAGTAGGGTAATACGATCAGTTCTCGACAAATGCCTGACCATATTATCATATATATTAAGGGGGTCACCCCGTGTGATGTTTTCAAAGAATCGAATTTTTTTTGTATAAACTTATTCCTTAATATGTATAGAATATGCTGGTAAAGTGATTTTTTCAAATTCGAAGTCGTTGTAATTAGATACAGCCGTTAACTGATATTTAATGATAACATATTTAATATTTCCCTTCTTGAATTTACATGAAATATATGAGTTCCTACCGTTTGTACGTCAAATTACAGAAATCATTTTACTATTATTTTATTTTAATAATTACTTCAATTGTTTTAAACATCAGATTCATTTTGCGAATCAAAATGTAACACACTATAAACTTCTATCCTTGTCAGTTTCATGTAATTTAGGAGACCAACTAACTTTGCCTTTATTTGCCAGTTCTACTTCCCCTCGATTTCTTACTTTTTTCAAATAGATACGTCTCTAAAGAAGTTAAACTTCAAAAAATGGTCGATAAGCGGTTCATTAATCAAAATGTAGTACACTATAAACTTATGTCCTTGTCAGTTTCATGTAATTTAGGAGACAAACTAACTTCGCCTTTATTTGTCAGTTCTACTTCCCCTCGATTTCTTACTTTTTTCAAACAGATACGTCGCTAAAGAAGTTAAACTTGAAAAAATGGTCGATAAGCGGTTCGTTTACCCTATCTTGTGTCGCGCACGCGTATATTATTATTATAGTATGTCTGTGTGATGAGGCATAACATTGTGCCATAGAGAGAGCGTCAAACGTCATATTATTATATCTGTCTATATCGTATATGTGGGAAGGCGGCAGCAGGCGGACAGAGCAGGTAGTAGAACGGCAGCTAACCGGTCAGAGAGATAACCCGTGCAGCGAGACGTACGGAAGAATCGTATTTTTCAGGAGGAAATGATCTCGCTCTCTCACCGAACAGATCGACTCAACTTTGCTACTGGACTTGTTGTGTTCACTAACTGTTCGAATCTAGTACCGAGTTGTACATGACAGAGAACATGTATTTAATTAACGCGAATTCAATCCCTTTTGAGGCTGTCGGAATGCTCTGAATTTAAGCCAAAAATAGGGTTTCGGCTGATAAATGCGTCAACATTTTGCAAAAATTCTTTCTCTATAAGGAAGATAAAGGACAAATCTAGGTCTCTAATGGACTACTTTTGTAATTTATGTACGATTCACTAGAAAAAAATTGGCATGAATTGTGCCAAAAAAACACACGTTTTCAATGTCACACAACGATCTTATTCGTACTTATTTCACAAAATTGTTCCATCACAAACCTAAAGTGGCTTCCTTTTTCGGTGAAGTTTTTTAAATCTTCAAAATATTTCCAAAAATTAGAATAATCAACTGACAGCGGCACCTTTGCAACAGTATTTTTTAATCTCGTATAGTGTGGCTTAAATTCAGAGTGTTCCGACAGCCTTAATGGTCTGAGTTTGATTTAAGGCTGTCGGAACCCTCTAAATTTAAGCCACACTACAAGGCTAAAAAATAATGTTGCAAGGGTGCCGCTGTCAATTGATTACTCTAAATTTTGGAAATATTTTGAAGATTTAAAAAACTTTTCCGAAAAAGGATGAGTCGCTTTAGGTTTGTGATGGAACAGTTTTGTGAAATAAGTACGAATAAGATCGTTGTGTGACATTGAAAACGTATGTTTTTTGGCACAATTAATGCCAACTTGTTTCTAGTAAATCGTACATAAGTTACAAAAGTAGTTCATTAGAGACCTAGATTTGTCCTTTATCTTCCTTATAGAGAAACAATTTTTGCAAAATGTTGACGAATAAGTCTACAATTAGCTATCAGCCGAAGCCTTATTTTTGGCTTAAATTTAGAGCGTTCCAACAACCTTAACGGGCGATACAATTCGAAAACACGGAGTAGAGAATTACATGACGTTGCACGCACGGGGTACATTTCAATTTACTCAAAAGCGTATTTATCACGTATATAAAATCTAGTGGCGCAGGCGTTAAGTTTTAGAATTAGAGTTAAAAGGCACTGTGTATAAGCCATAAGCCATTGGAAAGTTTAAATTCGATGCCGCCGTCGTTTCAAATAAGTCACGAAGACGCTTTGGAAGCACGCCGCCTTCCGTTAACTTTTATGTGTGGTTTTAGTAGGTATATTTCTCACTCTATCTAGACGTTCCCTCTTTCTTTTTTGCTGTCTAAATTTTTACCTATTTCTATCTATAATAGGGATGTTGACTATTTTTGGGAAAGTGTTTTAAATCGTGCATATAAGTACCTAATATTGCCACAAATATTTATTATTTTTATTTAAATACAACTCAAGCCTTAAAAATCATGTATTTTAAATCCCGTTTCAAATTTCGGTCCAAAACGCCAATACTAGTCGCGTGACGTCACCTGTTCATACCAAAGGAGGCTCAAAAGTTTACACGGGAGCTACCATCCTATAGATGCGTATTCTGTAGGTACTCAAAACGTTGGTAAACTGAGGTGATGAAAAGTTGTTTCGTAGTCGTTGCTATAGTTATATGTAATTTGACGTTTTCTATAAACAAATAATAATAAATTACACACTAAATATTAACCAAACAATGAAGTTTTTTGACATCGGCTGAACATATGACGTCATGCGCTCTGATTGGTGTCTGTTTTCATGTGACTTGAGAGTGATTTTATTAGGTTTTATTTATTAAATATTAATTAAATTGTTTAAAAATAAGGAAAAATATAGTGTTTTTTAGTATTTCTATCATAGAAACTACTACTTTTCGTTAAAATTATGTTTTTATTTGAATACGGTCAACATCCCTATTAACTACATCGCTATGAAAAATTATTGATGGTTTGTAAAACAATAAATCAAAGATCCAATCAGATTTTTGAATTAAAAAAAAATGCCTTGGTAGTCGTGGGATTACCGGTAGACATGGAATCATGGTCTGGCAGGGTTTTATCAATCTTCAAATGGTTGCCATTTTCTATATTCTCGCCCGATTTCTTCTCAAATGATAGGCCTTTTGACGCTCTGCACATAGGATTTGCCGGTTTTTTGGTTTGACATTTTTTGGTTTGAGTTTTATCGCGACTTTTAGGTCAAGACTGTTCAAATTTTTAGGTTCAAATGTTGTTATTATTTTCTGTGAGTGCTTGTGGTACTTTGAATTGGTGTTATTGGAGAGATTTAGTTCTGAGGACAATAACACACTTTGTATTTTTGTTATCGGACTTGTAGTTCCCGAGATATTTAAGTTTTAGGAAAACAATAGGGATGTTGACTGTGTTCAAATAAAAACATAATTTTAACGTTAAGTGGCAGTTTCTATGATAAAAATACTAAAAAACACTATATTTTTCCTTATTTTTAAAGAATGTAATTAATATTTAATAAATAAAACCTAATAAAATCACTCTCAAGTCACGTGACAACATACACTAATCAGAGCGCATGACGTCATATGTTCAGTCGCTGTCAAAAAACTTCATTGTTTGGTTAATATTTAGTGTATAATTTATTCGAAAATTTCTTTAAAAAACACTGCGAGGAGTTTTAACGCCATGGAAATTGTATTTATTAAGGCTAATAGTTCGAAAACTTAGAATTCATCTTTTATAACAAGAATTACGAAAATTTTTTTCATAATCTCATTAGTTTACTAGTGTTTATGAGCACAGCCTCCTACTTTGCGACCGCATCTATAAAATGGTAGCTCCTGTGTAAACTTTTGAGCCTCCTTTGGTATGAACAAGTGACGTCACGCGACTAGTATTGGCGTTTTGGACCGAAATTTGAAACGGGATTTAAAATACATGATTTTTAAAGCTTGAGTTGTATTTAAAAAAAAAAATAAATATTTGTGGCTATATTAGGTACTTATGCACTATTTAAAACACTTTCCCAAAAATAGTCAACATCCCTATTTAGAAATTTTCGGCACAAAAAAATCCTCACGCAGACAAAGCCTAGAGGCGAATGAAGTCAGATGTCAAAATTCTCAGTACTGTTGGTAAAAGGGCGCCAAGTGACTCGATCACCTGACACCTGGTTTGCTGGGATTGGTTGAGCGGTTCGGGAGATAGTGGTATACCGAAAGTACATTTGAAACATAACGGTCGATTTTTGTGAAACACATTACATGCCTATGAATTCGGCTATTCTCAAGTCCTTTGGTATTGTGACTATTTTTTGACATGCCAACTTTTGTTGACTTAACAAACATTGGAATATAAAACAAATGCGAAACTTTGTTTGTTTTTGTTATAAACTTTTGAACCATCTCGTATATCCTTACAACTAAAATGTCGCTACGTATTTTTTTTAGCCGAAAGCTTTTACTGTAAACCGTCATTTCAGGAGGAATCTAGTCATTTCCTGAAATTTTGAAACTGTGGCTCTAACTGATTTATTTTTATCAGAAGTCGTTAGATATTCTCAAAACCAGTGCTTCGTAAAATTTGTTAAACTATACGTCTCTCTCAGTGCAATGACATACCAACATTAAGGTGACTCTTTACCAGTTCTTTTGAAATTTTTAAGTAGCAAGCCAAATTTTGTGAAGCTTATTGCTTAATCACAGCTAATAAAAAAAGCAATAAAATTAATTTTGCGACCACATTTCGAAATGTTCCGAAAGAAAAACGGAATGTTCTTGGTGCTAGATTGCTCAAATTTATAAATAAATTTTAAGTTACTCAGTCACTTCGTTCGTTTGATCCCCAATAAAAAAGCAATCTAATTTTTACTCGAACGAATCCAGGGTTAAAGATGTAAAAATTTTACAATAAATAAGCTATATACCATTCGATCGCTTATTTATTGTAAAATTTTTTAATCTATAACCTTGGATTCGTTCGAGTAAAAATTAGATTGATTCTTAATTGGGGCTCAAACGAGCGAAGCGAGTGAGTGTAACAACTGTTCAAAATAGTGAATTTAATCCGATTTTAATTTTTCACTCGGATCAAGCCAGGTGAACCGTCAATAAACTTTTTTCGATTACTTGTAGCTAACAGTTTTAGAAGCACTGTTCTAAATGAAGAACATTTCTTTATGAATTAATGGCTGTCGATGCTCAATTTACTTACAGTAATTTTCTGATATACACTCAACGACAAAAAGATGGAACACTTACAATATTAGATTATAGATAAAATGAAAATTAAAAAAAAGTCAGATTACGTAAAAGAAGAATTATATCGAAATAAAAATCGTTAAAAATTAAAAAGCGTAAAAATATAATTAACCACATAAAACAATTTCAACAAACATAGCTAAAAATATTAATAATGAAATGTTTTTTCTTTATATCCGGTCGAAAGTATAAACCTACTTTCGGCTTCGGTTTTAAGACAGAAAGTCTAACATTTATGCTCTGCTGGAATTACTCGCACGCCATCTATAACAGCGGGCCGAAAGAAAGTAACAGCGAGACGAGAGTTTTTCGTTATACCCGGTACGTAAATTAGAGAAAAACAGAAAACAATCCAATGCAATGTGAATATGCGCTGAAATAAGGAACACAAATTAAGCATGACTGCATAACAAGCTGCCTGCTGGAACGTGGTTGTATTTTTTATGATAATAATTAAAAAATTTTGATAATAAACTCACTTTCAACTGGGTATAAAGAAAAATAGTATAGGTACACTACACGAGCAGAAGATTGAAAGCTCTGCACTGCGCGAAATGATACCCGAGAAATTTCAACTTTCTGCCCTTGTTTAAAGACCGAACCCGGTGTTTTAACGCTAGTTACTTTCTCTCATGTTAATTTATTCTATACTTTACATTTCAATTTTAAAGTAGAGCTTTATGATAAACTTTTTTAAATTAAGTCGATCATTAATATTCATTTTAGTATAGATTTCTAGAGTTAAATTGAATAAAATAATTTTATGTTAACTACATATTTGAGTTTCAACCAGCGATTATATTGTACAAAAAAATTAATTCAACAGAATTAGATTTCATAATATAGTTTTAACTTTCAAAATAGTTATTATGGGAAATAACAAATAATCATTTGCCGAGAGAAAATCAGTGCAAATTATAAATTATTATGAGATTAATAGGAATTATACATATAATAAATCTAATACAATAGAGATGTTGACTGTATTCAAATAAAAACATAATTTTAACGAAAAGTAGTAGTTTCTATGATAGAAATACTAAAAAACACTATATTTTTACTTATTTTTAAGGAATTTAATTAATATTTAATAAATAAAACCTAATAAAATAACTCGTAAGTCACGTGACAACAGACACCAATCAAAGCCCATGACGTCATATGTTCAGCCGCTGTCAAAAAACTTCATTGTTTGGTTAATATTTAGTGTGTAATTTATTACTATTTGTTTATAGGAAACGTCAAATTACATGTAACTATAGCAACGACTACGAAACAATTTTTCATCACCTCAGTTTACTAACGTTTATGAGCACAGAATACGCATCTATAGGATGGTAGCTCCCGTATAAACTTTTGAGCCTCCTTTGGTATGAACAGGTGATGTCACGCGACTACTATTGGCGTTTTGGACCGAAATTTGAAACGGGATTTAAAATACATGATTTTTAAGGCTTGAGTTGTATTTAAATAAAAATAATAAATATTTGTGACAATATTAGGTACTTATGAACGATTTAAAACACTTTCCCAAAAATAGTCAACATCCCTATTCTTATAATAAAAAAAATATATATATAATAAGCCTCACCCTTACAAGCTCACATAAGAAGTTTAATTTGTTTGGTTTTTAATATTATTTCCAACTTCCAAGTTTAAATTTTTTTATGTGAAACTAATTAATATTTACACATACCTAGTGACACACTATAAACTTCTGTCCTTGTCAGGTTCATGTAATTTAGGCGACAAACTGACTTCCCCTTTCGGGGCCAATTCTACTTCCCCTCGATTTTTTACTTTTTTTAAACACATACGTCGCTAAAGAAGTTAAACTTCAAAAAATGATAATTATGAACTGAAATTAAATTATGCGGCGATAACTTAACCAACAAGATTAAAAAATTTGCACAGCGTATTAAGGCCCGCTAACAATACAATAATTTGATAACTTTGTCCTAATGTCTTGACCAGGATCATCAGGATAAAAAAATAAAACTAAAAAATAAATAATAGCTTAAAAAAACTTTAAAAATACGCTTTAATAGCAAACCGAACTAAAAAGTAAAAAATATTTTTTGATGATTAAGATTTTGTATAACAGCGACAGAAAGTCCACTCACTCAATACAATTAAGGACTTTCAATCGCTTTTAAACGAAATCTTAATCATTAAAAACTATCTTTTACTTTTTAGTTCAGTTTGCTATTTAAACGTGTTTTTTTAAATTATTATTTTTGAAGTTTAACTTCTTTAGCGACATATCTATTTGAAAAAAGTAAGAAATCGAGGGGAAGTAGAACTGGCAAATAAAGGGGACGTTAGTTTGTCTCCTAAATTACATGAAACTGACAAGGACAGAAGTTTATAGTGTGTTGCTAAGTATGTGTAAATATTATTAATTAGTTTCACATAAAAAAAAACTTGGGAATAATATTAAAAACTAAAGAAGTTAAACTTCTTATGTGAGCTTATGAGGGTGAGGCTCGTTATAATTTATTTTTTTAACAAATAATGTCGATAATTAAGCGTTACTTTTCGTTGGTATTATTTACGTCAGGTGTCAATGAACTAAAAAAATGGGTTATCGATTTTCTGTCAGTTTAAAAATACTGAAATGGTTTTATTGCTGAACGATCAGTTTTGGACTAATGAAAAATTAGGTTTGAGAATAACGGCTTTAAATGAAAAAACAGAACTGCTGTCGATATTTTTTCATC
This sequence comes from Venustoraphidia nigricollis, assembly GCA_034508555.1. Classification (NCBI taxonomy): domain Eukaryota; kingdom Metazoa; phylum Arthropoda; class Insecta; order Raphidioptera; family Raphidiidae; genus Venustoraphidia; species Venustoraphidia nigricollis. Next base: position 970,512 of record JAVRKA010000091.1, on the reverse strand, counting down.
AGTCTCAATTAGTACTTGAAACAAAAACAGACATTTGCACTCGTTTTCTGAATCCCAATAGAATGTCATCGGCGTTGACACGATTAAAGGCGACAAAATACCAAAACGTCATAGGGTGAGAGTTGATAGACGTTTTTGGGTAGGTATTTGAGGCACTGTGAAAATTTCTACAATAACTCTGTAGTAATATCCGAATACAAAAACCGATCCTCAAATTTGTAATCACCTGGCAGATAGAATGCCCCACCGAAACGAAACGAAATAATAATAATAATAATAATAATGCGTTTAACGTCCGTTTCTCGACTTTATGTCATAACAGACGCCATTCGCACCATTACTATTTTCCATTTACCACACTTCCCGCTATTTTTCTACTTTTTTAAAACTTCAACTTATGTAATAGCAATGGGCGAATGAAGGAATTATAGGAAATTAGGATAAGGTAGGCAATTTTTGAACTAGGAGTTTGATAGGTAATCGGCCGTGGCCTCAAATAAGGAACCATCTCGATATTTATCTAGAATTAATTGAGGGAAACCATGGAAAACCTCAATCAAGATGGCTGGTACAGGAATTACCGTTTCTCGGCGAGAGGCAGTAGGAAAAAATCCCAGCTACATCTGCCCCCGCCGGGATTCGAACCCGGACCTCCCGAATGCGAGTGTAGTGCTGTCACCACTACTCTACCCAGCTCGGTAAACGAAACGAAACGAAATATATCTATTTTTAGTTACCAATATTGTTCTGTTTCAATTTCAACGTGTCTCAAATATATTTTAAAAATTTTTCCAAAATATAATTGTGCAAACACCTGGTTAAGTTTTAGACCCGATTAAGAAATATGGCTTTTTTATTTTTCAACTCCTTAAATACTAAATTTCAAGATATTAAAATTTCAAAATGTCTCAACGGCCTTTTATTGCGAAAAAAAACTTGCTAAATTAGAAATTTGAGAGTCGGTTAAGGTAGTTGTCGTGGTTAAGGCATACCGTCAGAAAATTCTTAATTTTTGTATACTTATCCGAGATAAATTCAATTAAAAATTGGATAATTAACATTGATTGTATACGATCTCTGTAGTTCTGAGCCAGTTTCTTATTTATAAAAAAAGAACTAACTGTCAGAAACTTTCCAAAAACTGACAGTCTTTCAATGCATTTGTTATGAGTTTAAAAAAAAATAAGAAAAAATTTTTGACCATCTAATTATTATAAATAACAGTTTAAAGTTCAACAATTTGTAGAAAAGTATACATGCATATGAATACTGTATGGGTTACGTTTCCTCGGGTACAGTCTTGTGTACAAATTATGGATCACTTAGCTTCAAGCTAGTATATTTTTGTGGCCCGTATAATCTATAACTTTTTGACAATATTGTACCACGACAACTACCTTAAGCCCCGTTACCCATCAGCCAGGTGTGTGTTTTTGTATTTGGATATTACTAAAAAGTAATTTACAAATTTTCACAGTGTCTTCAAGTACCTACCCAAAAATGTTTAACAGCTCGTCTACTACCAATATAGCAGTCAGAACGGCAAAAATAAAAGTTTTTTTTTATATATTTTAAGCCCATGCGTTGACCGTCATGCCTGGATGTACGTTGCTTTCGTAACAGCTTCCTACACCGCAACCACTTTCATCGGATTGTATTTTCAGTCTGTTTGCCATATGGCACATACACTATTGGCGTCGGTCGGATGGCGGGACCTAAATCTCGAACCAACATTTCTCGGCCTTTCACATCATTCTAAGCACTGTCTGCATGGCATGATTTTTGAAAATGTTGATACAATAAAATCTCGCTTAACACTGTTTTAGTATTATTTCTAAAAAAAGTTTAGCCACTATAACGTACATTATGGATTAGTTTATACAAAATGTTTTAAATGTTGATAGAAGTTCAATGGCAAGACGAAGTGTCATTGATGCAATATCTTGCTATCGATAACAGCTTGCTGAACGAAACAGAAAATGGCAAACGACATTAGATGACTTCTTCACAATAAACAAAGTATATCAAATGAGGAACCTTCCTCATCACAAATGTAACTTCTTACTCGAACTTTTATTTGATTTTCATAAATGTTTTATGACCAAATATCGATACTAGCAATAAATAAATCTATAATTAATGTGATAAAAAAGTATTTAACAATAAATGTTACAAAAAAAAACAAATTTTCTTATTTTCGGTTCTGTTTCACTCATGCCTATTATTTACGTATTAAGATGATCTCGTTTAGCGCTGTTTCGTATAGCGCAGGAACTTATTAGAATGTATCTCCCGCGTTAAGCGAGGTCTTATTGTATATATAAACATTTCCAAAAATTGTGTCAAGTTGCTTACTGATCGATCCATTTTGAGGAGACAGGGGTTGCAAATGGTTTTGGAGTCCAAAAATACCGAAAAAAAATCGGAATTGATTCAAAATTGAAATGTAACCCTTTAGTATCAATTAAAAGGTGCTTCCAAAAATGTTTACAAAATCGACTCGACAGGGCCGGATTTATAAATTTTATGAAAATATTTGAAGATAGAGAATTACACTAACTGAAGACAATTTGGTGCAGATAATGAATTGATAAAAGACAGACCAAATATTGAAATTATAAAAAATATTATTTTAAGAGGTGTGTTAAGGGGTTATATTTTTTATTTTGTCCAACAACAAAATAAATTGACATAATAAAGGCATACTATGCCTGTATTAGCAAATATATATTGTCGGCAGGGTTTTGGCACTGCGACTCGAGTTTTTATTTTTACATCAGATGGAGACTATGATGTAAACATCAATTTATTCATGTATTTAATTAAATAAACAAAACAAAATCTATACAAAAGTCGATAAACAAACCTGGAAAATATCAGGATTTAACATTAAGAGGTAGGTACTTACAGTAACAAAACATATAAAGCACCACTAAATAAAAAAAGGAAAAAAGCTTCCAATAAAAAAGTAGCTGCATCTTCGACGTACTTTACATTTTTACTCACTGATTATCCCTCCGGTTTGAGGAAATACTATGAGTAAAATCGTCACTAGAATTGGGTAACTCAGATCTGAACCGGTTCAAAGAGCCGACTCCGACAGAAGATCCATGAGAGCCAACTCACTTTTTTTTGAGCCGACGGATCAACGGATCCGCATAATTCAGTGAAACACTTAACACACAGAAGCACATTTTACACTTACGTATCAGTTCTTGCTTTGATGCATCTGTCAGCTCAAATGACTCATGCATCACATGTTTGGCTATGCATTCTTGATTCTATACAGGTCGTGATATGATTGACTGAACTAGGTAACTCAATGGCAGACTGCAGTAACATATTCAGAACTCGGCTCTTTTTGAACCGGTTCAGTGAGCCGGCTCACATACGGGATCCAGATGTAAAGATGCAGATCACTAAAAAGACCCGTTTTTCCCATCTCTAATCGTCGCTAGCTTCCTAACCATGAGAAATATTTCAAAAAAATAATTTAGATCGTAAGAAGTCGGACAGTATTTATTTTTTTAATTTATTTTTGTGTTTATTTCACACAGTGGCGTTTAAGTTTTTGCTCTGGAAGGGACGCTTATGTTATCGAGCGTCTATACAGTATCTATTTGAAACAAATTCGAAGCATTTATATGATATGCTTTGGCACACCTTGTATATTCGTTTTTTATTTTTTATTCATTTTATATAAAGACCTCAGGTAGTCAGTGAATATATCATCGACTGCCAAGATTTTTTATACGAAAAGTTTAAAATCTTACGTAACGCGATGAGATAAAATAATGATAAAGAAGAAAAAACAATCGTCCTTAAAGAGATTTCATTATCTTTTTACACGTTTGATATAATACATAAAACATTGAAGTACACTATAAACGTACTTTATACGACGTTGTTCGCTGTCTCAGTAGGGCTGTCCAAAATTACAACACATGTCGTCCCACTAGATTAAAATTTACCATCCTAGCTACGACTTGAAAATGATCGAAAGATTTTAATAATGCTACTCAAATAATCGAATGATTATTTCGAAATGATGTATGTTAATAATTAAAAAAACCCGGGTCGCAGTGCCAAAACCCTGCCGACAATATAGTGTATTTACTGATACAGGCAGTGTGGCTTTATTATGCAAACTTAAGTTGGTTTTTGGGTAAAAAAAAAATTTACTCCTTAATACAGCCCTTAAAATAACATTTTTTTTCTTAATTGCAATATTATTATCAATCGAACCTCTATACCAAATTATATACAACTTTCAGTAAATAATTCACTATCTGCAAACTAGTGTTTTCATAAAATTTGTAAGTCCGGTCCTGTCGGGCTGATTTTATTAAAATTTTAGGGACACTTTTTAATTACTACCGGAGGGTTAAATTTCAATTTTGAAACGATTCGGAGATTTTTTTCGGTATTTTGGGCCCCAAAAACATTTTTCAAACCCTAAAAACTACCCTTAAAATGGCCCGATTGGGCCCATTTTAAATAGGCTTCGTGCGGTGATGGATTCCAACATGTGTGCCAAATTTAGTTAAAATAAATTAACTTCTTCGAAAGTTATAGCCCGCACACATATATACCTATATATATATATATATATATATATATATATACATATATATATAAACATTTTTAAAAATGGTGGCAAAGTGTTTAGGAGGTTACGAAACGTCGAGAAATTTTGGTCCGACCCCTAGGTCCCGCCATCCGACCGACGCCAATAGTGTATGTTGCCATATGGCAAATACACTAATAATTCGAAATACGGTGTAAAATCCATGTAACGTCACTCGATTTAACGTCAAATTCCCTAAAACGTCGAAATTACTCGACTTTGGTTGGTTTGCCTTGCTGCCCATTAGCAAAAATTTAATGAATTTCAGGTACAGGTTTTAATAAATAATCATTTTCTTTAGGGCTTTTTATACAATGATACACTCTATGTAGCAACACACCCACTCTAAATAACGACCATATGTCATTATAAAATAAGTAAATTTGGCAAAATACATAAGAAAATATAATTAAAATACTGGCATAGCAAAAAACATCATTTACGCAATAAACGTTGTTATTTGTGTAAATAGTTTGTTTGTAAATTTTATGCGTTATTATTAAATAATACTATAATAGTAAAACAATATTGATTTTTCTTTCTTTCCATATAGCGACTCTCTATAACGCCAGAAAATGCGCAGTTCCTTCAGCGTCGCTATTTAGAGTTTACACTGTAGTTTCAAAAATCAAAAAACAGATAACATTTTTCGAGATGCCATACCAGCAAGAATTAAATTGTTAATCACTTTGTCATTTCTAGCTACAAGGCAACAGCAGTCCGCAATAGGGATGTTGACTATATTCAAATAAAAACATAATTTTAACGAAAAGTAGTAGTTTCTATGATAGAAATACTAAAAAACACTATATTTTTCCTTATTTTTAAGGAATTTAATTAATATTTAATAAATAAAACCTAATAAAATCACTCTCAAGTCACGTGACAACAGACACCAATCAGAGCGCATGACGTCATATGTTCAGCCACTGTCCAAAAACTTCTATGTTTGGTTAATATTTAGTGTGTAATTTATTATTATTTGTTTATAGGAAACGTCAAATTACATGTAACTATAGCAACGACTACAAAACAACTTTTCATCACCTCAGTTTACTAACGTTTATGAGCACAGAATACGCATCTATAGGATGGTAGCTCCCGTGTAAACTTTTGAGCCTCCTTTGGTATGAACAGGTGATGTCACGCGACTCGTATTGGCGTTTTGGACCGAAATTTGAAACGGGATTTAAAATACATGATTTTTAAGACTTGAGTTGTATTTAAATTAAAATAATGAATATTTGTGGCAATATTAGGTACTTATGCACGATTTAAAACACTTTCCCAAAAATAGTCAACATCCCTATTGTTAAAGCCTTAGAACTTGAGAACTATGTAATTCAGAACTTGTCACAACATCTGACGGTTGCGCATCCCTGTTTAGTACAAATCTATAAAACCGGTAGTCGACGACAATAATTTTTATTAAGTACTGATACTTTTATAAGCGTTTTAATGGCAGTGCCTAGCAAAAACCTAATTTATCGTGTTCAGTATTCGATAGAGTGACTATGGTAACCTGAGCGCTCATGACACCCGTTTCATGAAGTGTTTGATTCAGATAGAAATTTTATAAAATAGTATATACAGTCAAAACCGTTTACGACGACATAGTTTAGAGCAACGTACCGGTTATATTGACCAAAATCATAGGTCCCGGCTGAATGCTATATGACCGCCTTATAAAAAACACGGCTTTTTACGATATTGCTTATTACGACATACCGCATTAAGCAACTGCATTTAATGTAATATCTTCATATCTTCGGAGAATTATATCTGTTAGAACGACCAGCTGTATTGTAAACAAAATTCGTACGCAACGAAGTGTTCCAAACAGACTAAAATTACAGATTTTATGAATACAGAAAAATGATAATGATAATGTAAATATTAATCTATGGATTTATATGTACATAACTACTCATTCAATAATACTACATACTTAATAAAAAATTACTTCGTACCTCGAAAACATCAGCGGTTGTTACGACTATCGGTTTTTGCGACCAAATATGAGTAGACCCTTCGATGTCGTCATAACAGATTTTGACTGTATAGGCAAGATGTATAGTTAATTAAGTTTTTGTCTGTCCTACCTGGGTACGCCAGGTACTGCGCATACAGGAAATATGAGCCAAAAAGGTGTTTGATTCAAAAGCCAACAAGTACTATTCGAAAGTTAAGTTGATTTTAAATTAATGAATAAACGAGGCATTCACTTTTGGCGGGGTTAACATTAAATCAAAATACCCCAAAGGTCAATTTTCAAAAATGAAAATATAAGTGATTGATTCACGCCGAAATTTTTATAGCAACTTCATAGGATATATTAAAAAATATTTGCAAAAAGCCAGACACTTTTTCCGGGGACTATTTTAAGAAGCAGCCGACAGCTGTACATCGCGTATAAAATGTTTCAGTATGGTGCAGCCAATACGTATTCTACCCAAATCACGTGATCTATCGGTCACAGTCACAGTCTGTCACAGTCACTCTAGTATTCGAAGTAGAAATCTGACCTCTATCGCTTTAATTCGGAAGAAGTATAGAGTGAGATAGAAAGAGATTGGTTTCGCGTTCAGAGTGTATAAAGAGTGGATTGGCGACCCTAAGGCCAGCGGACGCTATCTGAATCATTGATCGAATAATGTACGCAGCTTCTGCCAAAGTAAATACACATAATATAAAATTGACAATTTCAGTATAACGTTGCGAGTGAGTTTCTGTTTTATTTCTCGACTTCAGAGATAATCCGATACCTTGAATTAATCTTTTCCCGATTCAATTTTTATTCTTAAATAGCAGCTCGGCCGGGCTACGCGCGGGTCGCACTAATTATCTATAGTCATAAAAGATGAGAATCATTATCATAAAATACTCAACGTGTATTGAATTTGGGCGAATTCAATCGCTTTTAAGGTAGTTGTCGTGGTACAATATTGTCAAAAAGTTATAGATTATACGTGCCACAAAAGTATACTAGCTTGTAGCTAAGTGATCCATAATTTGTACGCAAGACTGTACCCGTGGAAACGTAACCCATACAGTATTCATATGCATGTATACTTTTCTATAAATTGAAGAACTTTAAACCGTTATTTATAAATAATTAGACGGTCATAAATTTTTTCTTATTTTTTTTAAACTCATAACAAATGCATTGAAAAACTGTCAGTTTTTGGAAAGTTTCTGAGAGTTAGTTTTTTTTTTATAAATAAGAAACTGGTTCAGAACTACAGAGATCGTATACAATCAATGTTAATTATCCAATTTTTAATTGAATTTATCTCGGATTATATACGGTCGATCGACTTCAAATTTTTAGGGTAATTGTATTATTATGTCCTTAATAAGTACGCAAAATATAGAATTTTAGTGTGCCTTAACCACGACAACTACCTTAATTGTGAATGTTCAAAAATCGAAGATAAATCAAAATTGCCAAAAACCAAAAAAAAGTTCTGTTGATTCGATCGCTAGTTATGAAGTTATGGTGTCGGTGCTGCTATCGAGAAAACCACATCCATTTACTTCTATGCACTCGTTTTTTGTTACGTCACTGTAACATTACGACCGCTATATTACGGTCCTAGAGTCCTGGCTTTGGAAAATGTTTCAGAAGAGAAATTTCGAAGGTGCTGATTTTTAACGGATTTGGTTTGTGTGACTTCTATATTGTAATACCTATAATTTTTTATTTTTGGCTTCTACACGTAGTATAATTAATTAGCCACAACTTGGTTTCTTTAATAATAATATACAAAAAAACCCGGGTCGCAGTGCCAAAACTCTGCCGATAATATAGTGTATTTGCTTATACAGGCAGTGTGGCTTTATTAGGCGAACTTCAGTTGGTTTTTGGGCAAAATTAAAAATTTGACTCCTTAATACACCCCTTAAAATAACATTTTTTTCTTAACTGCAATACTGTTATTAGTCTAACGTCTACACCGAATTAAATACACCCTTCAATAAATAAGTCACTATCTACAAATTAGTGTTTTCAAAAAATTTGTAAGTCCGGTCCTGTTGGGCCGATTTTATAAAAATTTTAGGGACACTTTTTAATTGCTACTAACGGGTTAAATGTTAATTTTGAAACGATTCTGAGAATTTTTTCGGTATTTTGGGACCCAAAAACATTTTTCCACCCCTAAAAACTACCCTTAAAAAGGCCCGCTTACACCCATTTTAAATAGGCTTCTAGCGGTGATGGATTTCAATACGTGGGCCAAATTTCGTTAAAATCAATTAACTCTTTCGAAAGTTATTGCCCGTACACACACACACACACATATATATACATATATATATATATACATATATATATATATACATATATATAAACATTTTTAAAAATGGCGCCAAAGTATTTAGGAGGTTCTGAAACGTCGAGAAATTTTGGTCCGACCCCTAGGTCCCGCCATCCGACCGATGCCAATAGTGTATGTTGCCATATGGCAAATACACTAATAAACACACTATCAACTAATTCGACATCACGAAACATCCATGAGCAAAGGCATCGAAACCCACGACAGTGCGGTCTAGAAGCCAAGACGCTAACCGCTACGCCACGCTAGTAATTTTATGGATTATATTATTCTTAGTACAATTTACGAACTATTGACTTGCCTAAGATCCGGATGATGAAATAGAATATTTCGAAACGTTGTCCACAAGCGAAACATCGGTAAAGCTTTTTGCTTTTGATTGTTCCTCATCCCAACTTCCGGTCAACGATTACATTATTGGAACAAAACTAATACTAACAACACTGTCCTCTATCCTGAGAAAAGTATAAATACGTGTTAATGAAATGAATGCGTTACCTGATCCATCATCGGATTCGTGTTGATTTGACACATGTACTGGCCGGAGTCATTAGGGATGACACGTTTGATGTGTAGGCGCCACGTGGACAGGTCGGCCGCATGCGACACAGACACACGCGGATTTTCCGTAATCACGCTGTCGTGAATCGCCTGGATCGCCTTCGTGTCGGCCTTTACCCAACCAACCTGGAAACAAGAAATAAATACATTTATAACACGCTTTTATTAGTAAAGGAATCTTGGAACGTGAAATTCACCCACTTTAAAACATCAGATTGAATTGAAACTTTGCATACTTATCAAGGACCGATGACAATACAATAATTTAATAAGTTTGTCCTATTATCCTGACCAGGACCTTCAGGATAAAAAAGAAAATCTTTGAACGTATGTTTGGAAAACTGAAACTTTGCACACTTATCAAGGACCGATGACTATACAATAATTTAATAAGTTTGTCCTATTATCCTGACCAGGACCTTCAGGATAAAAAAGAAAATCTTTGAACGTATGTTTGGAAAACTGCAACTTTGCACACTTATCAAGGACCGATGACTATACAATAATTTAATAAGTTTGCCCCATTATCCTGACCAGGACCTTCAGGATAAAAAATAAAATCTTTAAACGTATGTTTGTGACGGAATCTTTGAACGTGAAATTCACCCACTTCAAAACGTTAGATTAAACTGAAACTTTGCACACTTATCAAAGACCGATGACAATACAATAATTTAAAAAGTTTGTCCCATTATCCCGAGCAGGACCTTCAGGATAAAAAAATCTTTAAACGCATGTTTGTGACGGAATCTTTGAACGTGAAATTCACTCACTTCAAAACGTCAGATTAAACTGAAACTTTGCATACTTATCAAGGACCGATGACAATACAATATTTTTATAAGTTTATCTCATTAACCTGACTAGGACCTTCAGGATAAAAAATAAATAAAATCTCTTAACGTATTTTTGTAAAGATATCTTTGAACGTGAAATACATCCACTTCAAAACGTCAGGTTAGACTGAAATTTTGCACATTTATCAAGGACCGATGACAATTAATTAAATACATTTGTCCCATTATCCGGACCAGGATTTCAGGATAAAAAATCTTTAAACGTATGTTTGTGACGGAATCTTTGAACGTGAAATTCACTCACTTTAAAACGTCAGATTAAATTGAAACTTTGCATACTTATCAAGGACCGATGACATTACAATAATTTAATAAGTTTGTCCCATTGTCCTGACCAGGACGTTCAGGACAAAAAAAAAATTGGAAAATTACAGCAAGCAAATTAACACGCTGTACAGTGATGTACGTAGCGTTGTCTATCAATAGTTAAATGCATATTGTTTTTTAGTCTGATAATTAAAATTAGAGTTTAAAAAAACTAAAACAACACGGCTTTAGAACAAAAAAATGCAAAATAATTTGACAACAAAATTAGCTTTACTGTAAAAAGCGTGGAGTGCTTAATATCGATAATACATTTTTCATTTACTAGCTTATTGTAAACGAAGAGCTATTATGAAAATAAATGTTCCACCGAAACGACCTGTCTTTTTTAATATATCTATTTTTAGTTACCAATATTATTCTGTTTAAATTTAAACGTGTCTCAAATACATTTTTTAAGTTTTAAAAAATATAATTTTGCAAACACCTGGCAAAGTTTTAGACCCGATTAAGAAATTTTTCAACTTCTTAAGGGGGTCGTATGGTGTGAGGGGTTAAAAAAACCGAAAATTTTTTTTTTTGCTTAAATCGCCTTTTTAGGATCTCCAGATTATGTTTGTGAAAGAGTTTTTCGAAATTCGAAGTCGTTGGAAAGTTACACAGGTAGATCGTGAGTCAAGTGCTTTTTTCTGTTACGCATACTTGATTTTTCAAACGCGTTTTCTCGAAACTGTATTTTTTAAAATGGTTGCCACGATATCTCAAAAACTAATGATCCGATTGCGCTGAAATTTTAAGGTATCTTCAGTACATCTATAGTTCTAGCCCGAACTAAAATCGTTGTGATAACTGTAATAGTTTTTTTATTCTTCAAGCTGGAATAGTAAAAAAAACGATGAAAATCGTAAATTTTTTTTCAAATCTTTGCCAAACATATAGTTTTCAATATTTCGACTTAATTCTGGTACCGGCTGTAGTCACAGGCCTACCAATTAAAACGCAATTTGATTTGTTGATTTTAGATAAGCAGAACAGTATGTATCGTGGTAACCGTCAGCCGACTTTTTTTTACATGGGCGTCATCCCGGAGATCTACAGTCGGTTCAACTGTAGATTTCAACATGAAAAAATTTGGAAAGATTGGTGAAATGTCAATAAATACATGATGAATATATTAAGATAGTAGACATTCATTGTTCGCCACGAAAAATTCCCAAAAAAGCGTGAAAAAACAGTTGTCACACCAGACGACCCCCTTAAATACTAAAGTTCAAAGTATTAAAATGTCAAAATACCTACCCCTTCAACCAGGTCTGTGTTTTTGTATCCGGATATTACTAAAGAGGTATTGTACAAATTTTCACAGTGCCTCAAATACCTACCCAAAAATGTCTAACATCTCTCTTACTATAACAAGATTTAAGGAAACATCAAGACATCAACTAAATGGTTAGATCCACGTTATCTATACTTCTATACTAATATTATAAAGAGGAAAGATTTGTATTTTTGTGTGTATATTATAATGAATAAACTCAAAAACTACTGTGCCGATTTAAAAAATTCTTTCACCATTAGAAAGCTACATTCACCCTGAGTAACATAAGCTATATTTATTGCTAGAAAATATTGGGTGTTTTTAGATTATACCGGGTGTTTTTAGATTATACCGGGTGTTTTAGATTATACCGCGTGTTTTTAGATTATACCGGGTGTTTTTAGATTACACCGGGTGTTTTAGATTATACCGGGTGCTTTTAGATTATACCGGGTGTTTTTAAATTATACCGGATGTTTTTAGATTATACCGGGAGTTTTTAGATTATACCGGATGTTTTTAGATTATACAGGATGTTTTTAGATTATATAAAACGCGTTACGAAAAACGTCTTATACGAAAGGGACTTCGTTCCAAACGCGTGTCCCGCGACACGTTCCAATTTTTTTTTTAAATTTCTTTTTGGGAAATAAGATTTTTCTTCGATTTTTGAACATTCACAAATAAAAGCGATTGAATTCGCGCAAATTCAATACACGTTGAGAATTTAATGATAATGATTATCATCTTTTATATCCTATATATTACATTTACACCCGGGCGAAGCCGGACTGGGCCGCTAGTTCGTTATAAAATAAAGGCCGTTTTTCTTTTAAATGATGAAAACAAATGACTCGAATAAGACGGAAAAAAGAAAATAAATGAAATTTAAAAAAAATCTAGTTGATTTTATAAATTGCGATCATTCAAGTGAACAGATTGCCGCGTTAAGAAAGACAAGATGCAATCAAACAAGCAAACGTCTGATACGAGTCAATTTAATCAGAAAACAAGACGAAATAATACATGGAGAGAATCTTCCTTTATATTATGTAATACACAATATGTAAGACTCCAAAAACGCGGTTACAAATGACAGGAGTTTTGCGAGAAAAATGTCCGTTGTAAAGTTTCTAAATGGCAGTGTATTTGTTACGGTCGACGCAAGACTTGTGCGCGAAGATCGAATGGCGACGATCGGGAGGGAATGTCATTTTGGCCGGAGAGGGAGGATAAAAGATGCAGCATGGAGGAGGCATTATTAATGTGTCTCGTTCGACAGATTGCGTCTCGGCCGTCGCGTGTCACATCTGAGCCTCCTAGCGCGTGCGATGGTCCCCACTTTTGCCACTGAGTATACGTGCCCGTTGTGCTCCAATATTCCGCCACTGCGCTACTGTTAAGATGCGTTCACACAAGAGGTGCAACTTTGAGTTAGAGTTGGGTAACTCAGATCTGAACCGGTTCAAAGAGCCGACTCCGACAGAAGATCCGTGAGAGCTGACTCACTTTTTTTTGAGCCGACGGATCAACGGATCCGCATAACTCAGTGAAACACTTAACACACAGAAGCACGTTTTACACTTACGTATCAGTTCTTGCTTTGATGCATCTGTCAGCTCAAATGACTCATGCATCACATGTTTGGCTATGCATTCTTGATTCTATACAGGTCGTGATATGATTGACTGAACTAGGTAACTCAGTGGCAGACTGCAGGAACATATTCAGAAGTCGGCTCTTTTTGAACCAGTTCAGTGAGCCGGCTCACATACGGGATCCAGATGCAAAGATGCAGCAGATCACTAAACAGACCCGTTTTTGCCATATCTACTTTGAGTAAGCCTAATTTAATATTAATTATAAATTTGTTTATTATTTATTATTAATTTAATATTAATGCGAATGTGAGTTTGTTACGCTTCCACTCCTAAACCACTGAACAGATTTCGATAAAATTTGACAAGGAGATATTTTGCATCCTAAAGAAGGATATAGGCAACCTTTTGTCTTAAAATAAAAACTTAAACAAGGGTGAAATAGGGGATTAGTGTCACTGACAGGTAGAGATGGGAAAAACGGGTCTTTTTAGTGATTTGCATCTTTGCATCTGGATCCCGTATGTGAGCCAATGATTAACACACTCTAATTTTTAAAATACAGTTTCTATGGACTGAAAATGTAGTTGTTAGGGCTTGATAAAGATTCTACTACTGGTGTTGCCGTGTATCATTACAATCGCAGCGGGGATATTCGATTTTACTTTTAACTAAATAAGTTTTATATTGAAATTTTAAATATTATATGTTGCACAGAACCGAGAATAAGAAAATTTGTTAGTTTTTTTTGTTTAATTTTTTAACATTTATTGTTAAATATTTTTTTATCAGCTTAATTATAGATTTATTAATTGTTAATATAGATTTTTGTTCATAAAACATTTATGAAAATCAAATAAAAGTTCGAGTAAGGAGTTATGTTTGTGATGAGGAAGGTTCCTGATTTGACATATTTTGTTTTTTGTAAAGAAATCAGCTAATGTTTGCCTTTTTCTGTTTCGTTTAGCAAGCTGCTGTCGACAGCAAAATATTGCATCAATGACACTTCATTTTGCCTTTAAACTTCTATCAACATTTGAATCATTTTGTATAAACCGATCCATAATTTACGTTGGCTGAACTTTTTTTTTAGAAACCGCGTAATACTGAAACAGCGTTAAGCAGAGCAGGGTTAAGCGAGGCCTTACTGTATATTTTGTAAAGTAAATTAACACATAAAAATTGGCTAACTATAAACATGTAATATTATTGTAAACGTGGCTTACATGATAAATCAGAACGACATTTTAACATTAATTTTGTACAGCTATTTAAATAAATGAAATATTAACGATAATATGTTTTTAATAACTTCATAATTTACCGACTTTACGTTTCCACATTTATTTTATCTTTATTATTTACCTTCGCCTGTGTAGATTTTGGATTGACATCTCATAGCTGCCTTTAATAAACTAAATTTCTAAGTGTTCTTTTTCCAAATTTGAGTTCAGATATTTCAGACATGATTTACTTTAGTGTGATACTTTATAATACTTTAGAGATGGAAAAAACGGGTCTTTTTAGTGATCTGCATCTTTGCATCTGGATCCCTTATGTGAACCGGCTTACTGAACCGGCTCAAAAAGAGCCGAGTTCTGAATATGTTACTGCAGTCTGCCACTGAGTTACCTAGTTCAGTCAATCATATTACGACCTGTATAGAATCAAGAATGCATAGTCAAACATGTGATGCATGAGTCATTTGAGCTGACAGATGCATCAAAGCAAGAACTGATACGTAAGTGTAAAATGTGCTTCTGTGTGTTAAATGTTTCACTGAGTTATGCAGATCCGTTGATCCGTCAGCTCAAAAAAAAGTGAGTCGGCTCTCACGGATCTTCTGTCGGAGTCGACTCTTTGAACCGGTTCAGGTCTGAGTTACCCAACTCTATAATACTTTTTTTTACAGTAATTGAAATCAAATCACAGATGTTTAAAACATTTGCAGTAAATAAAAACAATATTGGAATTCAACAGTTTGATAGGATATAAATTTGAATTTATTTTTTCCAATTTAATATAAAACGTCGCTAAAAATATAACAACAAAAAAGGCGTTAAACATCCAACTTTCTCAACCATTTTGTGTCTATAGTAATTCCGACACAATGTTGTTCCAACAGCTAAATAATATAAACTCAGGCAAAAAGATAAAACCATAATAAAAATATATAAATCATTGTACGTCCTTTGTGAGACAACTTGACGTCAGAGCAGGACCGTACTTAACTTGCGTCTTACAAATTCAATTCAATTTTTTAATTCCTTTTGAAGGAACTTTTTAAGGGGGTATTCTTATGTGAACGCATAAATTTTACCTCTTTTTAGGGATTTTTTTTAGACGACAATAACATTCAATCATTTTAATTTTTTTATATGTTTTTGTTTGTATCTTTAACTGTATAAAAAACATTTTTTTTCTCTTATTTGATATTTTTTATATATATATTTTTTAATTAAATTAGACACTAAAAAAAAGCAGGTCCCTGGTCATGGTAATAGCGGCTGTTCATGTTGTCTGAAATAAAAAAATCGAATGGATCATATGTTCAGTAGGGATGTCGCTATTGTCCCTACCAAAATTAATCAATTTAATTAAAAAAAAAATGGCGGACCGTAGAAAAAAAGTTTGTTTTTTGTTAATTTTTTTGTTAAAAATCGTTTAAAAAAAATAAGAAAATATTTTCGAAAATAAGCAATTTTGGTACGGACGATAACCATTAATGAGTAGAAGAACATATATAAATTTCAAAGCAATCGGTTGAATACTTTTTTTTTTAGGACCATGACAGGTTTAGAAAATAATGTTTCCAGATAAATGCGTTTAAAGTTTCAAGAGCCAACAAGTCGCTTATACGGCTCGTCGGCG
The DNA here is from genome assembly GCA_034508555.1 of Venustoraphidia nigricollis. Taxonomy (NCBI): domain Eukaryota; kingdom Metazoa; phylum Arthropoda; class Insecta; order Raphidioptera; family Raphidiidae; genus Venustoraphidia; species Venustoraphidia nigricollis. The sequence continues at coordinate 954,076 of JAVRKA010000091.1, read as the reverse complement.
ACTATGAGTTGTAATTTATTTAAAACTAGGAATTTCCGTCTCTATTTTTCACAGCATATTTTCGATAGGTTTTACTATTGAAATATGAAAACAAAAAATCGATTTTTCGAAGTGGTCACATGAGAATACCCCCTTAACGACTTTAAATAATTAGATCTCCAGCTCATATATTTTAAATAATAATGGCTAGTTTTCAGTCCAAATTTGTCATACGTAGAACATTTTTATATAACAAACGCATGAATAATAAGAATAATTATTAATCTTTGCTATAGACAGTATATAAACTGTATAATAATGTCAAAAGTTGTATCATTTTACTCTCTTACAATAGGTGTGTTTGTCGGTACGTTCTAACAATACTGAATGGTTCTGAACTGTTTCTATGTTGTTGTTTTTTATTTTTTTAATAACAGATGATGCCCTGACTCTTGTCTTATACCATTAGCCGAATGAACTGGTTTTGATCATTTGTTGGCAAATAATAATAGTTCAGTTCGCACAATAACAGAATTTGGTCCACATATTGGTTTCTATCACCGCACGAAGCCTATGGGCCCAATTGGGCCATTTTAACGGTGGGTTGTTAACGCTATAGTGAAGATTAAAATCTGCTGTTAAAAAATTTAATAAAATCGGTCTGACAGAACTGAACTTAATTTTTTTATGATACTTGTTAAAGTATGTTAGTTTCCATTGGGGAGAGCCCGTTTAAAAAAATTTTAGTCTCACCCTCATAAATTCTCATAAGAAGTTTAACTTTTTTAGTTTTTACGTTTATTTATTTTCTGTATCTAGGATATGTAAATCCCTAAAAATTTCGAACTAAGCAACTTTGATATCTCATTATTGTAATAATAGATAGGTATTAATGTTGGGAATATCACAATTTTGTCTATCAAAAATAATATAATTGCTTTTACATAGATTGACGATCATAATTATTATACATTTTAAGAGGGTACTTTGGTGTTTATGTCATGTGAAAATTCTTACATGGACAGATCGTCACATTCATACCATAGTTTTATTTATATACTATAATCTACAGAAAAACATTTTTAATATGAATTGTCTGTAGTACATCAACATCATAACCTCACATTAATGGACGTTTCATCCATAACCCAAGCACTGATTTTGTATGTTCATAATTGTCTTACTATTTTGCGAATCAAAACGCAACACACTATAGACTTTTGTCCTTGTCAGTTTCGTGTAATTTAGGGGACAATCTAACTTCCCCTTTATTTGTTACATTCTACTTCCCCTCGATTTCTTACAACGTCAAAAAATAAGGCAAACGTAAACCGTCGGTCTGACAGAACAATGCGCGGATATATTATGACGGTTAAATCCTGATTTAGACCCTGCGCTCTTGTAGCATCAAACGAGGGAGAAGGAAGCAGGGTCAGGGCGCATTTAGAGTTCTGTCTTTCCGTCTGTTGCGCGTCTGACGGAAAAGGAAACGCACAGGCGGTCGATCGGGCCGTCCTCGCCGCCGCGGTTGCGACATGTCTTACTTTTTACGGCCCTATCACACGCTCACTTTGAGCTGACTACACTTCGGTCCATTCGTTGCAGATTAAGGTGATATCTGACGGTTCATTCCGAATGAATGTTCACATATTATATTGGAAATAAAAATTGAAGTTTTGTGCCTATAATTAATTAAAATGGAAAAAAGTTATATCAAAAAGAGAGAATATTGGAATGGAAATTTAGTAACAGATGCAGTCATCGCAAAAAAACATTGAATAATTTATTGTATTATAATATGATGCTTGGACAACTAAAAGTTGTTTGAATTTCCCGCTATGTTGTGATTTTACTACAGCTGAGATGTATTCATGCTATGTTTGCAATGTTTTCTATTTTTCGAGACGAATGACGTCATCGACTCGTCTTGGCGTCTGTTTTTATCCATAACTAAATAATTAAGTAGTAAAATAACTTGAAAACTATAAAAAATTGTTCAGAAATGTCAAATTATTAAGTACCGAAAGTTTCATTACATTGGTAATATTTTGACAAAAGCTACAGTATTTAAAAGAATTATATGTCCATTTAGTTCCGTGTGTAAGATCGAATTTAAAAAAAAAATTCTCAAAAACGGTGTCCTGAATGATGTTGAGTGAGCGTATTGCGTATCCGAGCGCCCAGAGACTCAATTATCTGTAACTCGAAAAGTTTTGCTCCTAATGACTTCAAACTTACTGACAATATTTCTTTTAAGTTGTAGTATCAGAAAAAAAATCGACTTTCAGACCCTTTTACCCCCTTAATAGTGATGTTGACTATTTTTGGGAAAGTGTTTTAAATCGTGCATAAGTGCCTAATAATAATAATAATAATAATTATGCGTTTAACGTCCGTTTCTCGACTTTATGTCATAACAGACGCCATTCGCACCATTACTATTTTCCATCTACCACCTCCCGTTATTTTCTACAATTTAAACTTCAACTTATATAATAGCAATGGGCGAATGATGGAATTATAAGAAATTAGGATAAGGCAGGTAATTTTTGAACTAAGAGTTTGATAGGTAATCGGCCATGGCCTCAAATAAGGAACCATCTCGATATTTATCTGGAATTAATTGAGGGAAATCTTGGAAAACCTCAATCAAGATGGCCGGTACAGGAATTACCGTTTCTCGGCGAGAGGCAGCAGGAAAAAGTCCCAGTCACATCTGCCCCTGCCGGGAATCGAACCCGTACCTCCCGAATGCGAGTCTAGTGCTGTACCACTAGTCTACCCAGCTCGGTATAACTACCTAATATTGCCACAAATACTTATTATTTTTATTTAAATACAACTCAAGCCTTAAAAATCATGTATTTTAAATCCAGTTTCAAATTTTGGTCCAAAACGCCAATACTAGTCGTGTGACGTCACCTGTTCATACCAAAGGAGGCTCAAAGTTTACACGGGAGCTACCATCCTATAGATGCATATTCTGTGCTCATAAACGTTAGTAAACTGAGGTATTGAAAAGTTGTTTCGTAGTCGTTGCTATAATTACATGTAATTTGACGTTTCCCATAAACAAATAATAATAAATTACACACTAAATATTAACCAACCAATGAAGTTTTTTGACCGCGGCTGAGCATATGACGTCATGCGCTCTGATTGGTGTCTGCTGTCACGTGACTTGAGAGTGATTTTATTAGGTTTTATTTATTAAATATTAATTAAATTCCTTAAAAATAAGGAAAAATATAGTGTTTCTTAGTATTTCTATCATAGAAACTACTACTTTTCGTTAAAATTATGTTTTTATTTGAATACAGTCAACATCCCTATTCAAGGTATTGGATTATTATTTCTGAAGTAGATACTTAAAACAGAAATACACACGTAATATTCCAATCCGGGCGAAGCGGGATTGGGCCGCTAGTGAGTTCTCAAAATACGACGTCAGTTTATAACGGATTGATTATATCCGTGTGTACTTATGTTACGTTTGGATGACAAGCCACAGACAATACACGGCGACACACAACAGATATAACAAATGTCAAAAAACGCACAACGAATGGCGCGACCACGTAACAAAAGTTTACACCATTTATAACCCGCGCGCGCACAAACAGAAAGAGATACAAGCATACCACAAACACATGTGACAGTTTCACTATATACGAAGTTGTACAATACTTGACAAAATTCAAGGAGGAAAATATCCGTAAATAAATGTGAGTTTAAAAAAAATTAAACAACACGCTTCTATGAACTGAAAAAAGCAAAATAATGTGACAACAAAATTAGCTTTACTGTAAAAAACCGAGTCGAACTGGCGAGAAGAGGGTTCCGCACTATTCCGTTGTCCATGAGTACTTTAAGGTAGTTGTCGTGGTACAATATTGACAAAAAGTTATAGATTATACGCGCCACAAAAGTATATTAGCTTGTAGCTAAGTGATCCATAATTTGTACGCAAGACTGTACCCGTGGAAACGTAACCCATACAGTATTCATATGCGTGTATACTTTTCTATAAATTGTTGAACTGTAAACCGTTATTTATAAATAATTAGACGGTCAAAAATTTTTTCTTATTTTTTTTAAACTCATAACAAATGCATTGAAAAACTGTCAGTTTTTGGAAAGTTTCTGACAGTTATTTATTTTTTTATAAATAAGAAACTGGTTCAGAACTACAGAGATCGTATACAATCAATGTTAATTATCCAATTTTTAATTGAATTTATCTCGGATTATATACGGTCGCTCGACTTTAAATTTTCAGGATAATTGTATTATCATGTCCTTAATAAGTATGCAAAAATTAAGAATTTTCTGACGGTATGCCTTAACCACGACAACTACCTTAAGACTTAAGGTTTCGTTTAGGTTTTCCTGTAAACTATGGGTGAGACCAGACTGCTTATTTTTTTCAAAAATTTAGGCTCAGAAATTTCGGAGATAAGGGGGGGAGGACGGTCAATTGTTCATCTATTTTCATAAATAATTTTCATAAATAATAAAAATAAAAGAACAATTAAAATAAAAGAAAGAATAGTTACTTCTTACCACAACAAATTTATTCAGTGGATGTACATTTCGAGAGCGAAGCACCCATCTTCAGCAAAACACTTGCTGAAGATGGGTGCTTAGCTCTCGAATGTACATCCACTGAATAAATCTGTTGTGGTAAGAAGTAACTATTCTTTTATTTTTATTGTTCCAACCACAGTGCTCTTAATATTTATATTCTTAAAACACTTTAGAACTAATTATTTTAAAATATATTTGAGACCCTTACCACAAGCCCTTTCATTTGATATGTCACACGGTACAGTTTGCAAAACTTTTTTTTTATTTCCCAATTTTTCCGCAAAATTTACCCCCATGTGCAAAATTTATTTATTTACGTTACACGTCCGTCTTTGGGTCACCGACTTATATATGTGTACCAAATTTCAACTTAATCGGTTCAGTAGTTCGGAGCAAATTGGCTGTGACAGGGTGCCAGACGTGTGATCCTATAAGAGTTCCATTTTTTCCTTTTGAGGTACGGAACCCTAAAAACGTAGGGGGGCTATCTACTTAAATGTTCATAATAGCTCTACATTTACAATTAGCTAGTAAATGAAAAATGTATTACCGATATTAAGCACTCCACGCTTTTCATAGTAAAGCTAATTTTGTTGTCAAATTATTTTGCATTTTGTTCTGTCCTAAAATTAGATGGGTGTAGGGTACTCCCGAAACGTTCTGTCCAAAAACTAGAGTGGCGGGACTCCTAAACTGTTTTGAACAAAAATTATTTTCCAAAAACTTTTTATAGTACAAAATAAAAATGATTTGTCGGGAAAAAGGACTTTTTAAGTAAACACTTATTTGTTATTTATATTTCAATTGTAAATTTATAAATTGTATTTGAATAATTCAATTACAGTTATAAAGCTTGAAAAAGTCCCAAGCTAGGGACGAAACGTCGCTATAATTAACAAATAAGTGTTTACTTAAAAAGTCCTTTTTCCCGACAAATCACTATTATATTAATTACCAAGGACAAAAAATAAAAAAAGTTTTTATAGTACTTTGACGAGGGGGGGCTGCTAAACCGTTTTGTCCAAAAATTATTTTCCAAAAAATTTTATATTACGCAGACGAGGGCATCTCCTAAACAGTTTTGTCCAAAAATTAAAGTGGGTGAAATTTGACATACAAAAAAATTAAATAAAGAAATAACATCTACAACTAAAGAAGTTTAACGGCTCCCGCGAGTTTATGTGGACGAGGTTCACATATTTTTTTTTCAGGCCACCAGCAGTTATGGTTATTTGGTGTAGCATCGATTCATAGTTTTGACGAGACTGTAGAGGGTGTTTCATAATACAATGGCAATATTCAAGAGGGATCCGCCATGTTCACATAATCATAGGTCCGTTTTCATTTTGTTTTTGAAATACAGGGTGATAAAGATTTTTTTGAAGAATTGATTTTTTTTTAATAACTCCGAATCTACATTGGATATTTTTAAAAAAGCTTGGTCCGTGTAAACTAGGTAGTAATTTTATAAAAAAAAAAATAATGCTTTTCGGAGTTAATCAAAACAAAAATCAATTTTGCAAAAAAATCTTTAAAATGAAATTTTTGTCTTAAAATCATGCATAAACTAACAGCCTTCAATATTGACATTTGATTATGACACAGCCTGTATATTTCATGTGTGTTAAATATTTTTAATATTTAATCAATTAATTCAAAATTTTGGAAGTTTATGAAATCTAACCTTATTTTTTGTTGAGTGATATGTTTACAGTAGCTTACATATATTTTTAATAAGGTTTATGAAATATAGTGTTTTTTGTTTTAAAAAAAAAACTATCTAATAGAAAAAAAAAATGGTCACAGTGGCGACAAAATAGCGTGTTTGATATGTGTGAGTGTTTTGCGCCAAACAAAAAAAAATGTAGAGTTTCCATGAAAACTATTCGAAGTAAATTTCTGCGGTACCCACAACAAGAATGCAGAAACATCTTAATTTTGTAAGTTCTGGCCGCATGCGAGTTTCAAGTATCAAGAGCTATGTTAAGGAACCGTGAAGAATAATCTCTGTTGTAGGGATGTCGAAAAAATATCGATATTTTTTATTTGATATATCGATATTTTAGGGCGATATTTAATATTTCGATATATCGATATAAAATTCCGAGTATCGAAAACCGATATTTTTTTCAAGTAGCAACAATTGTATGTAGGTACTACCGCGACTGACTATGGCCGTTTAATTATTCCGACAAATCGAAAACTTCACTGAAAAAGAAACATGTGTTTTTACATATGTTTTTGGTACACTTTTAAGTGCGTTCCAAAAACAACAACAGTGAATAAAGCACATATCAAACACGTTTCTTTTTCACCGGATTTTTCGATATTTTCGGAATAATAAATAGCCAAAATGTCTATTCATGCAATATTCATTTCTACAACATCTAGAATATTTTTAATTATTTCGATTTACACCTCAATTCATGCTTTACCAACAATTTTCTGTCGAATGTCACCTCTGGCACGCATCCCATAGGTTCACCATCCCTGGCTTTATTAATTGCTCGATTAAACTTTAAAATTATCTGCTCCTAAATGTATTAGACATTTAATTAATAAACAAAAAAAATTCTTATCGTTGTTTTTGATTTCAGATAAATATTTATTAGTTGATTTATTAGAAATAATGTCCGTAATTGCTATTTGAGATTATATTAAGCTAGCCAATATGTATACTAAATTTCTTTGAATACCACTGTTCTCTTTCAAATGGGACCAATATATCGATATTTTTAAAAAATGTATCGGTACCGATATCGATACTTGAAAAAAATATCGATACGATATATATCGATACTTTTTGGCACTTCCGACATCCCTACTCTGTTGCACGAGTACATACATAAGCGAATCTATTACAATGCTGGCGTTCAAAGGATGCACTTTGTTAAATAATATTGTCACGAATTCAACGAACTAATGAAGTCTAACTAAGCAAAACGTAGTTTTGTTATGAAATACAAAAGGGACGTGCTTGAAATACTTTAGACAAACTGACATCGATAACATGTTGATTCGAAACGACATCAACTATTGCATTTAAAACGCCAGGTTACACAGAGGGCTTGGCGTTTCTTCCGACTTAATAAAAATATTAAAAAATCCGGGTCGCGGTGCCAAAACCATGCCGACTATATAGTCTATTTGCTTATACAGGCAGTGTGGTTTTATTATGAGAACTTGCGTGTGTTTTTGAACAAAAAAAATAACCCCTTAATACATCCCTTACAATAATATTTTTTCTTAACTGCAATATTATCAATCGAACATCTACACCAAATTAAAAACACCCTTCAGTAAATAACTCACTATCAGCAAACTAGTGTTTTGTATAAAATTTGTAAACCCGGTCCTGTCAAGCCGATTTTTAACAATTTTAGGGGCAGTTTTTAATTGCTACTAAAGGGTTAAATTACTAATCTAATATATAAAATTCTCGTGTCGCGGTGTTTGTTCCCAAAATCCTCCACCCCAAATTTTTTTTTTAATTTATTGGACAAAATTATTTGTTTTTATTCTTTCATGATTCAGCATTGAAAAATACATTTAATTCTAAATTTTCACCCTTATACGATCAACCCCTGATTTTTAATCGCGATTTTTATATTATTCTGTTCCATCCACAGATCCACAAGATGGCAATCGAATATAATAATTGTAGTATACTATAATTTTCATGTTTAGTTCTATCAACCAATCAGTTATCCGCGCCAGGTATCTCCCGTTGTCACTTTTCAACCAGCAAACATCATGCAGTAGGGGTGAGAACCAGGTCGGCTTTTTTTCTCTCACTCACTATACAGTTTTCGTCCATTTTTTTTTTTGGTTAAATTCGAGCGAACGAACGGAGGTGAGTGAGTGAGTAATGAAACAAATAATTATAAAATCGAGCGAACGAACAGAGTGAGTGAGCGAGTATTGAAACAAATAATTATAAACTCGGGCGCACTAATGGAGTGAGTGAGTAATGAAAGAATCCTAACTATTAAAATCCTAATAAAAAATTGAACTTAATAAGGCGGAACAAAGTTCGCCGGGTCAGCTAGTTATATATAATATTCTTGTATTTTTTTATTGAAAACATTTGTTAGTTGTGAAGATTAATGAAATCCCACTTTAGTCCGTTTCTTATTTTATTTCAATAAATTGTTTGCATGTAAATTAAAAATTAGTTTTTAATCCCACCAAAGAAGTATAACTTCTAACGCGCGTACATACTTATGTGCGCGCGTTAGAAGTTATACTGTGCACCCACAATTTAATAGTAGAAATAAACTAGTACATACCCTGTATACCCCAAGATTTTTCACCGAACATGTGAAGATAGCATCTCTGTATATTGGTACTGTTAAGTTGGTAATAGGCTCAGCGAAGGAAGGACCTGAAACAAATAAAAATAAAAAATTAGTACACCGTTTTTTTTTTGTCTATTTAATGATAAATATTATCAACAAAAAAGCAATGTCAAATCTTATTGACAAAATAATATTATCATTACTGCAGCATTTGAAAAGATAAAATTTGTGGCGAAGTGAAATTTGCCACCACACTGTGACACCTACTTTATAATATATTTTCATCTCATTATTCTTCTAACAATTATTAATTATATAATCGCCTAATAAATATTGTATTTCGTGGAACTTTTGCAGTCAATATTAGCTTAGATAATAAACTTACGCCGTTGAATACAGTAAAATATAATAGTTAATATTGGACGATTACATTAAGTTGGCTAAAGAATTATAATTAAAAACTAAAAGTATTTTTTTTATAAAATACAAAAAATAAATTTTATCATTTATGCACTTGTAATAATTCTAATTTTCTAATTAAATTAAAAATTTAAAAAACCCCCGACTCAGAAAACCCTCGTATAAAAAGTTGAAAAATAAAATTTCTGGACTTTAATATTTTAATACTTAATTAGTAATATTACTAAAACATAACAAAGATTCTAAACTATAAAATTGCTTGAAAAAGTAGGAAAACTGCCTACGAAACGTCGCAAAATTTATAAAACTTAGGATTTTTATTTATTTATGTCCAAGTACCCGCTAACCATAAACATATATTAATTAGTAATATTTTGACAAACTATTAAAATTGTATGTTTAATAGTTTGTCAAATTTGGTTTATTTGCAATGTCATAAATTAACCTAATAAAAAACATTTTCTTTCATTGAAAAACTGTTTTTAACGAAATGATAAATTATATCAAATTATAAATATTTTAGAGGAATTAGGATCAATGAAATTAAAAGACAAATTATTATTTCACAACGTTTCGTATTAAATCAATACTTCATGAGGTGATCTAAAATAAAATAACAAGACAATTTAACAATAAATAATAAAACAAATAAATAAATATTAAACATACCTTAATTAATTGTCTTAATAATTAGATTCAATTCAATTATCTTGTTATACTATTTTGAGATATCATAACAAATCAAATTTTTAAGTAGTTATATTACAAATTATACAGAGTAAAAATTTTTTTTAAACTAAATAAACAAATAAACAGTTTATGTTATTTATCACAACAGTTACGTAGTAACTAATTTGTATGTATACAAAATTTCATAACTGTTGTGTGTTATTTTATTTTAGATCACCGGATGAAGTATTGATTTAATACGAAACGTTGTGAAATAATAATTTGTCTTTTAATTTCATTGATCCTAATTTCTCTAAAATATTTATAAATTATTAACATCAAAAGGATCTGATATGTACATTATATCAAATTATTTATACGAAAACAATGCAACACCGCTTGACCGTTATTAAGTAAATAATATATGAAAAAATTTGTTTACATATTATATTGGAAATAAAAATTGGAGTTTTGTGCCTATAATTAATTAAAATGGAAAAAAAAAAATATTAAAAAGAGAAAATATTGGAATGGAAATTTTGTGGCAGTTGCAGACATCGCAAAAAACACAATTTATTGTATTATAATATGATGCTTGGACAACTAAAAGTGGTTTAATTTTTCCGTTATTTTGGGATTTTACTACAGCTGAAAAGCATTCATGCTATGATTGTACACTGTTGTAATGCTTTTTCTATTTTTCAAGACGAATGACGTCATCGACTTGTTTTGGCATTAGTTTTTATCTATAACTAATTGATTAAGTACTAAAATAACTTGAAAAATATAAAAAATTGTTCAGATATATCAAATTATTAAGTACCGACAGTTTCATTACATTGGTAATATTTTAAAAAAAGCTGCAGTATTTAAAAGAAATATGTCCATTTAGTCCCGTGTATAAGATCGAATTAAAAATTTTTTTTTTTTCAAAAACGGTGAAGTGAATGATGTTGACATTTTGGCAGTGAGCATATTGTGTATCCATCTTTCAGTGAGTAAAATTTCAAAACGTTCTTATTATTTTTAAAATAATTTGAAACTTTGAGAAATTTTGGTCCGGCTATCCGACCGGCGCCAATAATGTATGTTGCCATATGGCAAATGCAGTAAAAATTATTGGTATTTAATCAGCATAGTTTTAAAACAAAAATAATGTTTCAGAATAGCGTGTTAGTGAGACGCGTGTCAAATCAGCTGATATAATCTATATACGGCATTCAACAAGTACTAACACAGCGTTTGTATAAATACATTGTTTTACACGCGTGTATAATACTCCGTGTATTTTCTTCACTTGCCGGAAACTGTTTAAAAAGAAAAAAAATAATCAACGGGTGCTCAAACGGTGGGTACTTTATTGTATGACACTGTCGCACACTTGTTTCGGTTCTTTAAGGTAGTTGTCGTGGTTAAGGCACACCGTCAGAAAATTCTTAATTTTTGTATACTTAAGGACATGATAATACAATTACAATGAAACTTTGAAGTCGATCGACCGTATATAATCCGAGATAAATGCAATTAAAAATTGGATAATTAACATTGATAGTATACGATCTCTGTAGTTCTGAACCAGTTTCTTATTTATAAAAAAAGAACTAACTGTCAGAAACTTTCCAAAAACTGATAGTCTTTCAATGCATTTGTTATGAGTTTAAAAAAAATAAGAAATTTTTTTTGACCGTCTAATTATTTATAAATAGCGGCTTAAAGTTCAACAATTTATAGGAAAGTATACATGCATATGAATACTGTATTGGTTACGTTTCCACGGGTACAGTCTTGCGTACAAATTACGGATCACTTAGCTACAAGCCAGTATATTTTTGTGGCGCGTATAATCTATAACTTTTTGACAATATTGTACCACGACAACTACCTCTGAATTTAAACCAAAAATAGGACTTCGACTGTCAACTGACTGTAGACTTATTCGTCAACATTCTGCAATAATTATTTCTCTATAAGGAAGATAAAGGACAAATCTAGGTCAGTAATGGACTACTTTTGTAATTTATGTACGATTTACAAGAAAAAAGTTGGCATTAATTGACCGGAAAGAAGTTAGCGCGGAAAGTAATTATTTTTTAATTATTGAAATATCAAAAAATTGCTCCTTAAATGCTCTATCAGAATCAGTAATTGCTCCATTTCTAAAATTATTAGTTTATTTATAATTAATTTTTTAAAAAATCTAATTACTGAAAACTTGATTTTACTATAGAATGAGAAATATTCACTTTTTATAGAATTTTTTTTCCTAAAAAAATTGCTCTCAATTTGCTCTATCAATTGCACAAAAAAATTATTTAACTTTGACAATTTTTATAGTAATTAACAAAAAAATAATGTTTGTATGGTAAACCTACTGCGCTGTGACGTCATCAATTGTCGCTGCAACTTAAATTAACATTCAGTTAAAAACAGCATATTTGGATAACAATAGAGGTTATATATTCGACATTATACAAAAATTATTATGTTTCAAACCTACAATCTTAACCTGAAGACTTAATAAAAAAAAATTATAGAATCATAATTATTTGTTATTATTCGTATTATCAAAGCCACATGAATGCTTGATAATTAATAACCTTACTTATAATAATACCATAAGTAATATTAATTAAAGTAGAAAACATAAACATTAAGGTGACTATGAATATGACTGTAGTGCTGATACATGTAAATATGACCCTTATAAGTTGCAGCGACAATTGATGACGTCACAGCGCAGTAGGTTTACCACACAAACATTATTTTTCTTTTAATTACTATAAAAATTGTCAAAGTTAAATAATTTTTTTGTGCAATTGATAGAGTAATTAGATTTTTTAAAAAATTAATTATAAATAAACTAATAATTTTTGAAATGGAGCAATTACTGATTCTGATAGAGCATTTAAGGAGCAATTTTTTGATATTTCAATAATTAAAAAAAAAATAATTTCCGCGCTAACTTCTTTCCGGTCATTAATTGTGCCAAAAAACACACGTTTTCAATGTCACACTACGACCTTATTCGTACTTATTTTACAAAATTGTTCCATCACAAACCTAAAGTGACTCTTCCTTATTCGGAAAAGTTTTTTAAAACTTAACACGTTGACTGCCAACTACGAGATATCTCGTAGGTTGTTTACTTGCCCAGGACGCCTACTACGAGTTATCTCGTCCCTTCATTACTTGCCAATATTTAGAAAACTCGTAGCATAACACTGTAATTACGAATAGATGACCTCAGGAAAGAAAAAAAAAATCAGGTTTGACTTAAATGAACAGAAAGAACACTTAAACATAAAAAAAAACATTTCTTAAGCCTTTTGATTAATTATTAAAGTTTTTAATAACATGATTAAATCAAAATGGCTCTTTAGACCGGAATCGTGAAAAATTCCGTGGCAGTCAACGTGTTAGAAATATTTCCAAAGTTTAGAGTAATCAACTGACAGCGGCACCTTTGCAACAGCATTTTTTAGCCTCGTAGTGTGGCTTAAATTCAGAGCGTTCCGACAGCCTTAATGGTCTGAGTTTGTGTATTTGAAAATTGAAATTTAACCCTTTAGTATCAATTAAAAGGCGACCCTAAAATTTTAATAAAACGGTTCGACAAAAAAAACGTTTGCGGTTAGAGAATTATACTTACTGAAGGCTGTAGGAATATAATTTTGTGCAGATGATGAATTGATAAAACAAAGACGAAACATTGAAATTAAGAAAGAAATGTTATTGTAAGGGGTGTATTAAGGTAGATTCATGTTTGTGTCACGAATAAATCACAATTTTTATTTAAAAGCATTTTCTCGAAAGCAGTAACTTCCATAAAAGAGTTCATTATAGTTCATTCGATTAATATTAGTACAACCTTGACATTTCCGAGTTAAAAATGTAATCGAGAGCGCATAAAAAACTTATTGCATAAGGCAAACTAGATGTCTTTTAATTATTACAAAATAGTATTAATTAATATAATATTAAATGCCACTCATAAATCTTTAATTATGTTTAATTTTGAGATTAACGAAAAACATTTTCAATCTTTATTTAAATTAATGAGTTCACGCACAACACATTAAATTATTTATTATTAATAAAAACAAACTATGAATTAATCACGCACTGAGTTCGCCATTTTAATAAAATGAGATCTGAACAGAAACTAGTTTTAAATAACAAAAATTTTACCTTGGCGCGGTTGCATCTAACTGATCAGCTTACATAATTATTTAAAAGGTAATATAAAGCAGGTGTCACAAAGCAGTGGTCAGAAAACTGTTAAAATTCTTTGTAAAACTACATCTTTACTAAACAGTAGCGTAGTAAAATGACAAACTACCTAGTATATTGTAATGAAATCCTAATACACATTTTAGTAACATTACATCTCCGTATAGTAAAAGTACTAAAGGGCTTGTAGTTTTGTTATATTTTTGTATATTATAATTTTACAGTGCTGTAGGCTTCATAGAAAAACGATGTAGTTTTACATTAAATTTCTTACAACTATTGGTAAAATTACAAAAAAAATATTTGTAATATGAATTACATGAAATGTTTAAAAATGTACAAATAATTCTCTTCATACAGATTCTGGTTGCATTTCTGCTATTACCATTCCAACCCACTTTCCAAAATTTTACTATATTTTTTCGGTTTGAGGTCCTCCGAATCCAAAAAAACATATTTTTGGAAAAACTCTGTGCGTCTGTTAGTCTGTGAGCACGATACAGGTCAAACGGATGAACAGATTGAAACCAAATTTTGGAAGGATGTTTGGTATGCAAATATGAAGAGCCCTATTGTTTTTGGGGAAAATCAGCGCATGCGCAGAAGAGACATGTCCTATAATGTTGTTTTTTGTATAATGATTGTATACTTTTTACAACGGTTTAATATTCTATTCATTTTTCCAAGAAAGTTTTGTAGAAACATTTTTTTCCTAAGTCTCATAGTTTCGGAAATATTTTGAAAATAGAAAAAAATCAGATGGTCTTATTTGTTCCGAAGATCTGCCAAAAAGAAATAATTAGTTAGATATAGCTGACAAGCATGCTTTGACTAATTTTTACGTTAAACCATATTATGTCGCCATTATCAAAAATTATAGAGTATGCTATGTTTAATCGACTTTCATCTTTTCTATCACATAATAATATAATTGACAATTCTCAACATGGATTTGTAAAAGGTAAATCTACGGTATCGGCTGTTTATGAATTTTTAATTGCAATCTTAAATACATTAGAGAAAAAGAAGACTCCTGTAGGATTTATGTGTGACCTCAGCAAAGCGTTTGACTGTGTTCCGCATGATCTTCTCATTCAAAAACTTGAGTGCTATGGTATCAGAGGTATTGTTAATCAATGGTTTATATCATATCTCAACAATAGAAAACAACTAATAGAAATCAGTCATGTTAACAACAATGGGTACAAAGGTCATTATCTCTCAGACTTAACTGACATCGTAATAGGTGTCCCGCAAGGATCAATTTTAGGTCCTATACTATTTATTATTTATGTGAACGACATCTCAAGTCACATTTCAAGTAAAATTCCATCTAACGTGACACTTTATGCAGATGATACTTCTGTTTTAATTGAATGTGACAACATAGATCATGCGAAGCAACAGTCGGACACTTTGCTGAGAGAACTATATGAATGGTTTTCTTCTAATTCTCTTTTCCTAAATATCGATAAAACTTGTTATGTTACATTTACAACAAAACCAAATAACAGTATTACTGTAGGTGATATCAATTTCGATGGTAAAACTATTAAACCTGCCACTCTTACAAAATTTCTTGGATTAACTATAGATGAAAACTTGCGATGGGAACAGCATTGTACGAATTTAGTCTCAAAATTAAATGTAGTGTGTTATCAGATTCGACAGCTAAGACAAGTGCTAAATATAACACATTTAATAAAATTTTATTATGCAAATGTGCAGTCTCGCCTAGCGTACGGTGTTATGTTTTGGGGGGCTTCTGCACATAGTGAAAAAGTCTTTCTAATTCAAAAAAGAATAATACGTACCATTTTCCAAATAAATAAAAGGGAGTCATGTCGGCCATATTTTAAAGAATTTGGTATATTAACATTACCGGGTCTATATATATTAGAAACAATTTTATTTGTAAAAAAAAATGAAAAATCGTATTTTAATAACAGTGTGAACAATTCATTTGATACGCGAAGACCGCATGATAAATTTATTAGTAAACATCGCTTGGAACTAACGGCTAAATCTCCTTTAATCCGTGGCCCTAAGCTAT
This sequence comes from Venustoraphidia nigricollis, assembly GCA_034508555.1. Taxonomy (NCBI): domain Eukaryota; kingdom Metazoa; phylum Arthropoda; class Insecta; order Raphidioptera; family Raphidiidae; genus Venustoraphidia; species Venustoraphidia nigricollis. The sequence goes on along the minus strand of JAVRKA010000091.1, from coordinate 937,840 downwards.
TTAACGCTTTACCACAAGAATTGAAGGAAATAAAAACATTTCACAAATTCAAAACAGATCTAAAGGCCTACTTAAAAAATAAAAACTTATATGCTATCAATGAATTGCTCACATTGTAATTTTTTAACCTAAGTTTTAAATACATTTGTATTGACTTTTTTGTAAACATTTAGTTACAAAATAAAATTGAAATGAATTGAATTGAATGTAACCGTAGAAACAGAAATTTTATTAGTGTATTTGCCATATGGCAACATACACTATTGGCATCGGTCGGATGGTGGGACCTAGGGGTCGGACGAAAATTTCTCGACGTTTCATAACCTCCTAAACACTTTGGCACCATTTTTAAAAATGTTTATATATATATGTATATATATATATATTTATATATATATATTTGTATATATATATATATATATATATATACATATATATATATATATATATATATATATATATATATATATATATATATATGTGTGTGTGTGTGCGGGCAATAACTTTCGAAAGAGTTAATTGATTTCAACTACATTTGGCCCACGTGTTGAAATCCATCGCCGCAAGAACCCTATTTAAAATGGGCCTAATCGGGCCATTTTAAGGGTAGTTTTTAGGGGTTTAAATGTGTTTTTGGGCCATAAAAAATTCTCCGAATCGTTTCAAAATTGATATTTAACCCTCTGGCAGTAATTAAAATGTGTCCCCAAAATTTTAATAAAATCGACCTTACAGGACCGGATTTAAAAATTTTAAGAAAGACTAGTTTGCAGATAGTGAATTATTTACTGAAAGGTGTATATAACTTGGTATCGAGGTTCGATTGATGATAATATTGCAATTAAGAAAAAAAAATATTATTTTAAGGGGTGTATTAAGGAGTAAAATTTTTTATATTGCCCAAAAACCAACTTAAGTTCGCATAATAAAGCCACACTGCCTGTATAAGCAAATACACTATATTGTCGGTAGGGTTTTGGCACTGCGACCCGGGTTTTTTTATTTATAATAATATTTCAAATGTCAATATTTATAAAGTTAGAATGGTTCTGTCGCCCAATTGGGTGAAATTTTTCTTGTATTAATCGAATATGTTTTATAATACCTATATGTGTTGTAATTTTAGATAAAAAATTTAGGCAGTTTGCAATTCAATTTTACTAAAATTATCATTGAAATTATAAATCAAAATGTGCAATTTGAATAACATGATTGTAATCATATTATCCATTTAGTTATAACATGATTTGTTTAAAAATTACAATTTCTGTATTGAAATATTACTGAACGAATTTTTGGTAAATGCTTTGTAATGTTGCAACAAATATATTCTAATACTAGCGGTTTATCCGCGACTTCGTCCACATGGTATAGGTTGTATCCACAGTTCTTTTATATAAAATCTACCCCCACCGCGTTCGGGTAGATGTGTTCAAAGGACAGTCCAACACGTATTTCTTTATTTTCTAAGAAGATAATTTTTTCCCGTTTTAGTTTAAGCGATTTCAGAAATACAGACAGCATATCTTTTATGAATGCCCCCCCCCCCAACCCCTAACATGTATTTCTTTGTTTTCTAAGAACAGTATTCTCACGTTTTTATAGTTTAAGCAATTTCAGAAATATAGACAGCGTATCTTTTATTAATGTTTTGTTTTTTGCTAGGAGAGTGCAAGCGATACTTCGAAAGGTGCCGCGTTTACTAGACCCCTTTTTAGTTACACCTCTAAAACTAGTTGTACACCATTACATCTGTTCACATGTTCTTTCAGTACCAACTGAAGTGAAACTAAAGACGCAAATATTTACATATTCACTTGACTGTAATATGGACAGTGAAGTCTTGAACGACGTCAAATGTGAAGAAAAGAAACTTTCTAGATTCTTTTGTTTAGAACTTTGAAGACAGCGCACGTATCTTTACAACAACTTAATTTTAAAAGTTTAAGTGCCAAGCAATTTTAAGTTGGTGTACTGCTCGTTCACCGACTTGAAGAAAACTGAAGAAATAAGTTATTTCTTAAACATTCATTTTATATATCAACGAATCTCAATGAAGACGATTGAAACCTTTCATGCAAATATTAAAAAAAGTTTCCACAAAACATCAAAACAAGAGCACACTTTTTTCGCCATAGGTGTTTTGCTGACCACGTTAGCATCATCAGCAGATGTTTAAAACACAAATTTCCAAAAAAAGTGCTAGTGTTCTATCTCTCTCTCTTGCCCTCTCGTTAATTTTGACTTCTGACTATTATTCAGTCGTCTTAGGAACATGATTATTTTTGCATGCATTTTGAAATTTTAATACCAAAAGCCAGATTTCTTAATCGGGCCTAAAACTTAGCCAGGTGTTTGCAAAATTATATTTTTGAAAAAATTAAAAAATATATTTTATATTGAAACCGAACAATTTGGTAACTAAAAATAGATATATTTCGTTTCGTTCCGGTGGGGCATTCTACCTGCCAGGCGACTAAAAATTTAAGGGTCGGTTAAGTCCTGCTACCCTTTAGGCAGGTCTGTGTTCTTGTATTCGGATATTACTAAAGAGGTATTGTATATACTTTCACAGTGCCTCAAAACCTACCCAAAAATGTCTAATTGCTCTAATACCTTGAAATTTAGTATATAAGGAGTTGAAAAATAAAAAAGCCAGATTTCTTATTCGGGTCTAAAACTTAGCCAGGTGTTTGCAAAATTATATTTTTGAAAAATTTAAAAAATATATTTGAGGCACATTGAAATTTAAACAGAATAATATTGGTAACTAAAAATAGACATATTAAAAAAAACAGGTCGTTTCGATGGGACATTCTACCTGCCAGGTGATTAAAAATTTGAGGGTCGGTTAAGCCCCGCTACCCTTCAGCCAGGTCTGTGCTTTTGTATTCGGATGTTACTAAAAAGGTATTGTGCAAATTTTCACAGTGCCTCAAATACCTACCCAAAAATGTACAACAGCTCTCGGATATATGAATAAATACTTATATTAGTTTCGAGTTGTTATCGTCCATGTTTTTATATATTTATGGATAGTGGGTAATTGGACACAAATAAATGAAAATTCTAAGTTTTCTAAATTTGCTACGTTTCGTAGCTTAGTTTTCTACTTCTTCAGGCAAGCTTTATTTAAAATAGGATACAATTAGTATGTATAATTAGGCTTTTAATTTATAATATATAATAAAATGTATCAAGCTACTTACTTTACAGTTTAGAATCTTTGTTGATATGTTTGCAGTGATATCATCTTGTCATTCATTTAAAAAATAATTTAAAAATATATATACTTATACTAGTATTTACAACACAGTGGCTTATGTCAAACTTTTGAATGTTAATCATATTCTTTCTCTGAACTGCATTTTGAAAACGGAAAAATTATAATGAGCCTTATTCTCATAAGCTCACATAAGAAGTTTTTAATATTATTTCTAAGTTTATTTTTTTTTATGTGAAACTAATTAATAATCATTCTCTACCGTTGCGTTCATTCTAATGATTAAATTGTAAGTTGTAGCAGGAAAGTGGATCAAGGAATTAATAATATTTACACATACTTATCAACACACTATAAACTTCTGTCCTTGTCAGTTTCATGTAATTTAGGAGACAAACTAACTTCCCCTTTATTTGCCAGTTCTACTTCCCCTCGATTTCTTACTTTTTTCAACCAGATACGTCGCTAAAGAAGTTAAACTTCAAAATGTGAACTTTCGTTTGTTGATGAAGAATGCTATTGAGAACGATACCTTTAACCACGAGCAAAAAAAGTTGTTAATATAGAAAATCGTTTAAAGAAATGTTGATGCAAACTGGAGAGTTCGTTATCATGACTGAGGTTCGTTGGGAAGTTGTCATAATAAATTAAAACCTCGTACATATATAAAAAGTCAAAGCGAAGGAACCTTCTGTTGGAGCCGTAGACACGCTTTGTCCGTCTGTCCGTCGTTGGTTGACTGTCGACAGCCACCCCCCCTTCCCCTCCTATACGGGGACGGCGCACAGCTCGTGACTAAAGATAAAGAAATGAACTCTTTATAAGGTACAGAGGAACGTTAGTTGCGAGAAAAAGCTTCGGTCATATACAATGTTTTACCATCACGAGTAGGCTTGCCAACTTTAAAATACAAATTTGCGGGAAATAATGATTTCAAATGCGGGACAAGGGTTTAAAAAGCGGGATCCAACTAATTTTATTTAGAATACAAAAAAACGTAAAATTTTCTTTACAAATCAGGATGAGAAGTAAAATAAAACACCTTGTTAAATTAATAATAGCCAACATATACTAAAAAAAAAAAACAGTTATAGTGTAATTTAGACTTTATTATGAAAACTATAAATTACTTTTTAAATGAGTATTTTTCTTGACATTTGGTACTTTTAAGGATTTTTTTATTTTTAAGTACAAAATTGTAAAAATCTTTGCATGGATAAGAAAAATTTACTTTAACTTGTAGCTCTGACTTTACAGAATCTACATGAAGACGATTTCGCGCGTCTGTCCAAGCATTATCACAAAGTGAAAAGACTCTCTCTACTGCTGCATTAGAACACGGAATTGATGAATGTAATTAGCGTCCTCCGAAAAGCGGGATAGTTAGCGTCCCGCACACACCCTGAGCGGGACGTCTCGTTAAGGGTATCAGAAACAGGACGTCCCGCGTATAGCGGGACGGTTGGCAATCCTTATCACGAGAATTTCATTCAATGGAACCCCTATAGGATCACTCGCGTGCTTATCTGTCCGTCCTACTGTAACAGCCAATTTGCTCCAAACTACTGGACCGATTGAGTTGAAATTTAGTACACATATGTAAGTCGCTGACCCAAAGATGTACGTGTAACGTAAATAAATGAATTTTAAACATGGGGGTCACTTTTCGGGGGTAAATTAGAAAATAAAAAAAAAGTTTTGCAAAGTGTACCGTGTCTCATATCAAATGAAAGGGTTTGTAGTAAGGGTTTCAAACATATTTTTTATAAGTTTTTTTTTTGATTATTTAATAGGAAATTGGACAATTCAATTTTAATATACTAAACTAAATTAAAAAATTTGAAACGTCGCAAATTTTTTAATTTAGTTTACTATATTAAAATTGAATTGTCCAATTTCCTGTTAAATAATAAAAAAAAACTTATTAATTATAATGGACGTGAACAATATTGGGAATATTTTTTATAATTTTAAAATAAATAGTTTTAAAGTTAGTTAAGAAAATAGATGAAAATTGACCATTCCTCCCCTCCGAAACTACTAAGTCTAAAAATTTGAAAAAAATTGGTAATGTCGGAGTTAGAGGAAAACCCAAACGAAAATCTTAAGTCTTAAAGTACTCACGGAAAACGGAATAGTACGGAACTCTCTTTTCGCGAGTTCGACTCGCACTTAACCGGTTTTTTATCTTGCCTTTCCCTTTGTTTCGCTGTGTCACATTTACGTCACAAAAATCAGGGCCCACCCTTTTATAAGAGTACGTGTAAAAGCTATTTTTTATCATTCCAATCCACTAGCGGGAAATGATAGGTATTAATTTAGGTTAAAATTCTCGTTTCAAAATTTTACAATATTTTTTTCGTTTTGAAGTTCACTGTTTGTCTGATACAAATAAAACGGATGAGCGGATTGAACCCAAATTTGGGGAGGATATTTAATATGCAAATATGAAACGCCCCATAGTTTTTAGGGACAATCGACGCATGTGCTGAAGAGATATATACTGTAACGTTGTTTTTTTGAATAATGATGGTATACTTTTTACAACGGTTTATTATTCTATTTATTTTGTCAAGAAATTTTCGTAATAATTTTTTTCCAAACTTCATAGCTTAGGTAATATTTTGAAAGTAAAAAAACTGCTGCTCTTTGTTTTGAAGATCTGTCAAAAATAATTTAGTTAGGTAGCTGACAAGCATGCTTTGGTTAACTTTAGCATGTAAAACCATATTTTGTAACCACGCAAACGAATAGCAAATTTCATAATATTTATTACTAGTCGTTACCCGCGCCACTGCACGGTTCAACAGGATTTTATCAATTATAATACATCAAATGCCATTATTTTTTAAGTTAGAATGGTCCTGACGCCCGATTGACCAGAATTTTTTATTATAAGTGTTGCTGTTGAGACGAGAAATCTCGAGGCGAGATCTCGTCGGTATCAAGACGAGAAAAACACATTAAAGTTCAACGTGATTATTTATCGTTTCACTGAGTTACAGATGGGAAAAACGGGTCTTTTTAGTGATCTGCATCTTTGCATCTGGATCCCGTATGTGAGCCGGCTCACTGAACCGGTTCAAAAAGAGCCGAGTTCTGAATATGTTACTGCAGTCTGCCACTGAGTTACCTAGTTCAGTCAATCATATCACGACCTGTATAGAATCAAAAATGCATAGCCAAACATGTGATGAATGAGTCATTTGAACTGACAGATGCATCAAAGCAAGAACTGATACGTAAGTGTAAAATGTGCTTCTGTATGTTAAGTGTTTAACTGAGTTATGCGAATCCGTTGATCGGTCGGCTCAAAAAAAAGTGAGTCGGCTCTCACGGATCTTCTGTCGGAGTCGGCTCTTTGAACCGATTCGGATCTGAGTTACCCAACTCTACACTGAGTTACGACAAGATACGCAAATTTTCTTGTCCCGTATTTCGCGACGAGACATCATCGAGACAGTACCGAGACAAAAAAGGTTTCTTTAAAAAGTTAGACCAAATGGAAGGCTCGTGCCTTGGCCACAAATGACATTTCTCAAAAGAAAATTAGTTCATCTAATAAAAATTCACTTTCCGCCTCGCTGACTCTGTCGCTAGTAGAGAAAGAGAAAGAAAACACACAGTCAGAATTTTTTTAATACTTGAACTTATTAAAAGTTTAAGGAGCAGTTTGTCGGTCTGGTGGCACAATGTTGGCAGCACTGAAGGTGTGAGAGCGGGGGATTCACAGCTCTTTCATTCTTTCTCTCTGTCTTTCTGTCTATTTGATTCCTTGTTAGGGCGACTCATGACTGTTATTGACGACAGGACACCATTCAGAAAGTCACGACAAAAAAAAGTTAGTTCCCGGTGGTCTCAAGAGATATATTATGACATGTAGCTACTTGCATGGAATTTCATTCTAAAGCTGAAATATTCGTGGGGCACCACTAATACTATAATTGGTATGTTAATGCTAGTTTGCTGAAAGGGTTTTCCAAAAATCTGATTTGACAATAACCTTAGATTGTGATCACACATATTAGATAGATAGATATTTTTATTAGTTACAGTGACAAAAAGTTTGTAACAAGTCAATACAAATTACAGTATAATAATAATATAAAAAATAATAAAGGTTTAACAATAACAAAAATTTAACAATAATAAAAGTTCAACAATAATAAAACGTTAATTAAAATAGTCTGACAAAGAATAAAATTCCGCATCAATCGAAAAACTGAAGACTGCAGTTTTAAAAGAAGAAAATGATTTTATTGAACTGATAGGTCTTGGAAGCTTATTAAAAATCCTTGTACACATATATCTGCAACTGCCCTCGAACAGAGTTAGTGAGTGTTTTTGGTATTCATATTGTAGATTTCTGGTACTGCCTAATTCAGAAATATTAATGAAACCTGTATTTTTACGAAAAAAGCAGAGGCAGACATATATGTACAAGCAAGGTAAGGTTAAAATTTTGAATTTTTTAAAAAGGCCTCTACAAGAAGTAGACTGCGGAATACCAGCAATTATGCGGATGACACGCTTTTGTATTCTGAAGAGTTGAATACTGTCTACGAACCCCCAAAATAGGATACCATAACTAAGATACGATTGAATGCAACCAAAATAAGCTGTTCTTAAAACTTCCATACTAACTACTGGTTTGAGCTGTCTAAAAGCATAACATTGCTTACTAAGTTTAGAACAAAAGAAAAGCATTGTATAGTTTTAAATCGATTTTGCCCAAAAAATAGTTGATCGATTGAAACGATATTTTTTTGAAACTTTGGATACGCATGTACTACACAGGGTTTTTAGTGTATTTGCCATATGGCAACATACACTATTGGCGTCGGTCGGATGGCGGGACCTAGGGGTCGGACCAAAATTTCTCGACGTTTCATAACCTTCTAAACACTTTGGCACCATTTTTAAAAATGTTTATATATATATGTATATATATATATATATATATTTATATATATATATATGTGTGCGGGCAATAACTTTCGAAGGAGTCAATTGATTTTAACGAAATTTGGCCCACGTGTTGAAATCCATCACCGCAAGAAGCCTATTTAAAATGGGCCTAATCGGGCTATTTTAAGGGTAGTTTTTAGGGGTTGAAAAATGTTTTTGGGCCCCAAAATACCGAAAAAATTCTCCGAATCGTTTCAAAATTGAAATTTAACCCTCTGGTGGTAATTAAAAAGTGTCCCTAAAATTTTGATAAAATCGGCCCGACAGGACCAGATTTACAAATTTTATGAAAAAACTAGTTTGCAGATTATGAATTCTTTACTGAAAGGTGTATATATAATTTAGTATAGAGATTTGATTGATAATAATATTGCAATTAAGAAAAAAAAATGTTATTTAAGGGGTGTATTAAGGAGTCTAATTTTTTATTTTGTCCAAAAACCAACTTAAGTTCGCGTAATAAAGCCACACTGCCTGTATAAGCAAATACACTATATTGTCGGCAGGGTTTTGGCACTGCGACCCGGGTTTTTTTTTATATAAACATGATTTGTGGACTCCGCGGCCCCCAAAAGTAAGGAAAATATTGTAAAATTTTAGAAGAAAATTTTGACGTTATTGTACTGCTAAATAATTTGATAGACAAACTTTTTGCAAGCAGAGAAAATGAGATTATTTAAGAGGACGGTGGATAAATTAATTAATGCTATTAAGCAATATCTAATTGCAACGTTTCGTTTTAATTTCAAAACTTCTTCAGGCTCTTAGAAATAAACTTAGCATTAGTCATGGAAAAAATTGATTGCGATACAAATGACGAAATTAATGTTATCACCATATTTCGGAGAAATTTTTGAAATAAACTTAAAATTGAAATTAAAATACTAAAAAACAGCAATTGAATGATCGTCAAAAAACAAAATGTTTTCTTTTTTATATAATTAGCACATGAGCAATCATTTTTTCATTTTTTTCAGTGTAGAGAAAATATTGTAAAATTGCGAAAAGCAAATTTTGGTCTAAACTAGTACCATTCTCCACTTGTAGGGTGTAAGATTTAATTACCGACAGACATCGAGGCAGGCGAAACTAAATATAATCTTGTAAAATAGAGCATGTTAAAAAGTAAGGTCCGTGCCATGTGTGTTTCCGATTTCTAATAAGTACGCTGTCTGAAACTAACCTGTCCAATAACCTTTGAGTAAACCAGTTCGACACGTCTACAGCTACTTACTAAGAAGTGACGCAATGAAACATTTCGTCAATTCGTTCGTGCGTTGTTGGGTCTTTTGAAACAACATTAATACTCACGCTGATGACCTCGGATGTTGAGCGTCTATAATCTACAGTTCAGTATATCTTTCTTAGTTCTTTTATTTACTAATTATTTAATATATGTTTTGATTTCTCCTTTATGTTTCATGAATGTACTGTGCTGAATAATGTTAATCATACTAATATTATAAAGAGGAAAGATTTGTATTTTTGTATGTTTGTAATGAATAAACTCAAAAACTACTGTGCCGATTTAAAAAATTCTTTCACCATTAGAAAGCTACATTCACCCTGAGTAACATAGGCTATATTTATTGCTAGAAAATATTAGGGATCCTTACTAAAACTTTAGTAACGTAACCCAAGGTGTAAAAAAAATGCCATAAGACATCTTTCGTCGCATGCGCTACGGAAACTATTGATGATAGAACAAAAGTATGTTCTACAATATTAAAGAACATATCAATAACTACAAAAAACTTCGCGATACTATATGTCCAACTATTATCGTTATGCCACAATAACCACTTTTTACATTTTAATAATCTATATAGACAAAAGACGATGTATATGTAATCTATGGACTCCAAACGGGTACACCATTTTTGGTGAAATTTTCAGACAATCTTTAGATTAGCCCAGCGGGTGATCTTCTGAAGTTTGGTAGCGATCGGATCAACAGAATTTTTTAATTTCTTTTTGGGAAATAAGATTTTTCTTCGATTTTTGAACATTCTCAAATAAAAGCGATTGAATTCGCGCAAATTCAATACACGTTGAAAATTTAATGATGATGATTCTCATCTTTTATATCCTATATATTACATTTACACCTGGGCGAAGCCGGACTGGGCCGCTAGTTTACTATAATATCACTGGATATTATTGTCTGTTAGCTTGGCAGGTTTACATATTAAAATAAAATAAAATCAAAAATATTCAGAACTGGAAATTTCTTTCACTTGGAAGAAATATGTAAAACAAATATATATTTAATAATATCGACAAGGTAAACATTATTTCAGTGACCCGTGTATAATCAAAAGATTGTTCAACTGACGATAATACAATATTAGTTCGTTGTGAAGTTATCGTCGTCTGGTTATAATGTGTAGAGTTAAACCAATATGTGCACAGTTATGGGTCTACTAAGTGTACAAACCTACCTGTTTTACTTATAAGTTGTAATCGAAAAGTAAATGGCAAAGGTGAAATTATATGAATAATTGATTTTTTTTTCCATCTTTTTAGTAATCGTATATTGTTCTCGCTTATTAGTGTACTAGCGGCTCCCGCGGTTCCGCTCGCCATTATAATAAAAAACGGTAACAACAACAGTAATAGAACCTTCAGCAATACAATCTCGATATAACAAAGCTGAAGGGAATTAGAAAATATAAAATTTATTTGTTGGGAAAAAGGACTTCTTTAAGTGAACACTTATTTGTTATATATTGCGACGTTTCGTCCCTTTATTGGGACTTTTTCAAACTTATAACATTAAATGTTTTGTTCAAGTAGATATAAAAGTTAACATGTTATAGATATAAATTATATATAACAAATAAGTGTTCACTTAAAGAAGTCCTTTTTCCCAACAAATCAATTTTATATTAATTACCAAGGACAAAAAAGAAAAAAGGAATTAGAAAATATTCGTTATATCAAGTAATTCGTTATAATGAAGTTTGTTACCTATATAGAGGGCTGGTCTAAGAGTCGTTTGAACAAGGTAAGATAACTCATTTTCTTCTAAAAACTTATCTTTATACTTTAAAATTGTGGCCAATATGTACTAGCGGGAATTGCGAATTCTTTAGCGATGTCTAATTTTTTTCTTTGTAGGGTTCTCGTTTACATATTTAATGATGTTTTGTTTTTCTGCGACGGTTAAGGAACACATTTTTCGTTTCTCAGTCGCTGCAACTTTAAATTTACTAACAACAGTGACCAACAGCAGTGTTTACATTACTTTACATCAAACAACAACGATAAATTTAACGTATCTGAACCTGTCGAGATATGAATTATTGTTATTATTGTGGAATTGTTTGTGATTGATTGGTAGGATACGTTATGTAAAGGTTATAAGTTGATAAAAACCGTTATATAGAGGTAAATTATACTTTCTATTTATTTTAATTTTTTTTTTTTAATTTTTACTCTGTATAAATTGTAATATAACTACTTAAAATTTTGATTTGTTATGATATCTCAAAATAGTATAACAAGATAATTGAATTAAATCTAATTATTAAGACAATTAATTAAGATCACCTGATGAAGTATTAATTTAATACGAAACGTTGTGAAATAATAATTATTTGTCTTTTAATTTCATTGATCCTAATTCCTCTAAAATATTTATAAATTATTAACATCAAAAGGATCTGATATATACATTATTCAAACTTTCTATTTATATTCTGCAATGATTGCAAATTCGTTATAAAGAGGTTTTTGACAAAAAGTTTCGTAATGTAAAGATATATTTTATATTAACTCTTACGGGGCAGTTCTAGGGAATTTCGAAAAATTTGTTATATCGAGGAAATCGTTATATTGAGGTTCGCTATATTAAGGTTACACTGTAGTTAAATGTCCAATCCATAGAAACTGTATTTTAAAAATTAGAATGTGTTAATTATTGGCACCCCTGTACTTCCCCATTTCCACTCAGACGACGATTTTAGGATCTCTAATCTACAAAAGAAACATGTCTACCAAATTTCAAGTCTTTTGGTCTAATAGTTCCGGAGATATCGTGATGACCTGTCAGTTATATTCATCTTCTATTTCACCCCCTTTAAGTTTTTATTTTGAGACAAAAGGTAGCCTATGTCCTCCTTTAGGTTGCAATCTATCTCCTTGTCAAATTTCATAGAAATATGTGCAGCGATTTAGGAGCAGTGATACGAAAGCACGTACTTTGGATCGGATATAAAGAAAACTAGTATATACACCACACGGCCAGAAAATTGACATTCCTGCAGGAAGGTGAAGTAATATAACATCGATCAGTTGTGTTCGTTCAACTCGTGAATGTTGTGTAGTCAAATAAGGACACACAATAATACCTCCGGCCAAAGCTGTTAATTAAGACAAGTTTAATAAATAACCGGGTCATCATACGAACGTGGCCAACTTTAGAGCTGGTATAGCATTTGTTATTGGTTAAGCATTGTTGCTCCAACGCTCCTACATAGTTGTGCATGTATTGCGAGGCATACCGCGCCTTGCCCCAATCCCCAAGCGACCTCACATTGCACCAGGTTATATAACGCTCTCTCGACCACTCACTAACTCACGGGTTGTGTCTTCGAACACGTTAACTTAATCTGTAAGTGCTCTGGTTAATCTATGCTAATCTAGATACTGAAATATAAAAGATGTTTGTATTAATATTAGTAGATATTTTTCATACGCTTATAGCTACGTACTTGCTGAATTAATTGAGAATAATAGCTATTGTCTGCTATAATTGTTAAGAAACATTCATTGTTGTAGCACTATATTAGAAACATTTATTAATCCAACACGTCACCGTCTGGATTTAAACCAGAATCTTTCCACTTTCGCGGCGGAATGAGTTAATCAATTACTCAACGGTGCACACAATTCCATTTTTATTTCTTCATAATACAGCGATTTACAACACTCAAATTCACTACATGCGAGAGCCAATTATTTTTAGCAATAGCTAAACATTAACTCTCACAGTAGCGAGGGAAAGTTAATCTTTGATTCATTCAAGAGCCCTCGCTACTGTGAGAGTTAATGTTTAGCTATTGCTAAAAATAATTGGCTCTCGCATGTAGTGAATTTGAGTGTTGTAAATCGCTATATTATGAAGGATTAAAAATGAAATTGTGTACACCGTTGAGTAATTGATTAACTCATTCCGCCGCGAAACTGGAAAGATTCTGGTTTAAATCCAGACGGTGACGTGTTGGAATAATAAGTTTTTCTAATATAATGCTACAACAATGAATGTTTCTTAACAATTATAGCAGACAATAGCTATTATTCTCAGTTTGTATTAATGTTAACTCAAAGCCGGTGGACCGATTTGAAAAATTCTTTCACTCTTTAAGACAAGAACAGGAACAAAAATTGAGCCAAATTTCTCCTAGAATCGACGTAATTTGCGACAAGAAACTAGCCCACTTATTATATTAATTAAAAAAAACTCGGGTCGCAGTGCAAAAACCCTGCCGACAATATAGTGTATTTGCTAACACAGGCTGCGTGACTTCATTACATGAATTTGTTTGTTTTTGGAAAAATACAAAAGAAAATTAACCCCTTAATACACCCCTTAAAATAATAAATTCCTTAATTTCAAATATTTCGTCTTTGTTTTATCAATTCATCATCTGCACAAAACTATGTACCTACTACAGAATTCAGTAAGTATAACTAACGTTTTCATAAAATTTGTAAGTCCGGTCCTGTCCAGCCGATTTTATTAAAATTTTAGGAGCACCTTTTAATTGATACTACTAAATCAATTCTGAAAATATTTTCAGTGTTTTTGGGGCCCAAAACAATTTTCAACCCCTAAATACACCCCTTAAAATGGTCCGATTAAGTCCATTTTAAATAGACTTTATGCGGGGATCAATTCCAACCTGTGGACCAAAACAGGGGTATTGTCGAATTTCTATGCCCCCAGGGAGTCAAACGTTTCCAAATTGATAAAATAAAATTCTCTAAAAATTTGAGCTCTTAATATTAAGATAGTCCGCATTTTAAAAAATAACATGTAGGAAACTACTTTTCTTCTTCCAAATTTTAAAACTTGGGGACAAATGAATCTACAAAAATGAGACATACTTATTTTTGTAGAGAATTTAATGCTCTACAAAAAAGGTATCTTGTGATTTTTCGCCAAGTTCACTGGTTCAAAAGTTATCTGAGGTTAAATTTTACACTTTATCCTAGAAGCCCCACGAGTTAAGTTGTCGCTGCCGAGTTTCGTTTCAATCGCGTGCGAAACCGCGGATAGCGGCTAGTATTCTGATAAAAATCGTTTAGTTTCAAATAATCTAGAATCCAGTCCTGTCTGTGTACTCTATTGTCACCACGTGCGCGACATTCGAAAAACTCGTACAAATTAACTTGTTTCAGCGGTCGCAGCGCCGAAGTGCATCGAATGTCCTCCCGGAGTTCCGGAGCATAATACAATATACCGCCCCACATACACAGAGTGTACTGGTGTAAATGCTTTCCATATTCCGACAGCTTTCCTTTTACACCCTGCTTCCTTCCGTCTTCTCTCATCCTCCGAACCGCCGTTCACATCTTTCCATTCCGTCTACTCCCAGGCCTTCTCCCCACAGCTGACACTCTTAAGTAAACAATGCAGCGCCACGCCGTTGGTCATAAGGCGCTCGATACCATGCCGAAACACCACATGTATTTGTGTTACCATATATAGGAACCACAGAGTTGAATCTAGTAGTACAGACTCTTGGGAACAATCGATTGATTTTGATAATTCATTCGAAACGATTACTTCATAATAATAGGTGAGATAAAAGACGATATAATCAACATAATATAATAACAACATACTGTCTATTTGGGATGTCAGAAGTGTCAAAAAGTATCGATAGTATATACAACATCAAAATTCACCACTATTACGTATAACCTAATATGCTTTAATTATCCTGCAATAGATTTTTTTGATGACAAATTATACAATTTTTACAACGTCGTTTCAAAGCATTTCGCAAGTAATTGATTAAATAAAATATTTGTCCACTTTGTAAATCCTCACTCGAAATAATAATTGTGCGTATTGTTTATTTGCCTTTTTTCTGTATAGGTACTTTGTATTCTCTTTTTATATATATATATATATATATATATATATATATATATATATATATATATATATATATATATTGGGTCTGCATAATATATAATATCTATTTATTATTCATGTTGAACTTATCATGTGCATGTTCTATTTACATACCTATGTATATAAATTTTGTAATTCTCTGTAAATGGGTCCTACCTGTTGGGAATAAATCTATTATTATTATTATTATTATATCGTATCGATATTTTTTTCAAGTATCGATATCGGTACCGATATATTTTTAAAAAAATATCGATATATCGGTACAATTATAAAGAGAACATTGTCACTCGAAGAAATTTAATTTACATATTGGCTAGCTTAATGTAATGTCAAATAGCAGTTAACGGACATTATTTCTAATAAATCAACTAATAAATAATTATCGGAAATCAAAAACAACCATAAGAATTTTTTTTGTTATTAATCAAACGTACATTTAGGAGCAGATAATTTTAGAGATTAATCGAACAATTAATAAAGCCAGGGATGGCGAACCTATGGCATGCGTGCCAGAGGTGACATTCGACAGAGAATTGTTGGTACAGCATGAATTGAGGTGTAAATCGAAATAATTAAAAATATTCTAGATGTTGTAGAAATGAAATGAAATATTGCATGAATAGCTATTTTAACTGTTTATTATTCCGAAAATATAAAAAAATCCGGTGAAAAAGAAATGTGTTTTACATGTGCTTTATTCACTGTTGATTTTGGAACGCACTTAAAAGTATGTTCCAAAAACACATGTAAAAACACATGTTTCTTTCTCAGTGAAATTTTCGATATTTTCAGAATAGTCAGTCGCGGTAGTACATACAAGTGTTGCTACTGGAAAAAAATATCGGTTTTCGATACTCGGAATTTTATATCGATATATCGAAATATTAAATATCGCCCAAAAATATCGATATACCTATCATCAAATAAAAAATATCGATATTTTTTCGACATCCCTACTGTCAATTATATAACAAAGTGATTAGACAATTTTCTTAAAAATTGAAACACTTTATATATATAAATGATTTGTCGGGAAAAAAGACTTTTTAAGTAAACATTTTTATATTAATTACAAGGACAAAAAAGAAAAAGTCAAAACTTTATATGGATATTCAAACTGGACATAATTATTTCATAAACATAATTTATACTTTTTATGGATAAGATTAATTATTTTGAGAGAACCATTACCCATAGTTTCTCTTTAATGAAAACATTATCGACAACGTAATTATTATGTTATAATTAATGTTTTATACAGGATGTTTTTGTGACGACAGACAACTCTACTACTAAAAAAGTCGACCAAGTCTTCCAGTAAGTAATAATTCATAACACGAAAAAAATAACAAATTATAAACAGACGGCATATAGACAAACATTTATGTAATCTTATTTAGCCTCGGGCGTCATTTCGCGCAATTCAGGGCTTTTAACTTTCTGCCCGTGTGGTGTATACTATTTTTTAACCGACTTCAAAAAAAGGAGGAGGTTCTCAATTCGTCGGAATCTTTTTTTTAAATTTTTTATGTATGTTCCCCGATTACTCCAAGACGCCTAAACCGATTTGGAAAATTCTTTTTTTGTTCGAAAGGGTATACATCCCAGGTGGTCCCATATAGTTTTTATTAAAATCGGTTCATCCGTTTTTAAATGACGTCAAAAAAACATATTTTTTAATGTGTGCTACCTCGTATCTCCAACATTTGTAAAGCGATTATGATGATTCTTTTCTTATTTAATAGGGCACATCTTCAGGGTGATCCCACATAAATTTTACTTAAATCGGTTCAGTAGTTTTTAAAAATGTGCCAAATCAAATCCACCACTAAAAAGGAAAAAATAAAAAAACTTAAAAAAAAAATAATAACCTCCTTCAAAAAAATCACTAAAAAGATGAAAATAATGAAATTTTGAGGTCGGAGCTAATTTCATTACAAAAAAAATCACATGAAATTTTGAGGTCGGCGCCTATTTAATAAAAGTAGATATGTAATTAAAAGTTTTTGTAATGAAATTAGCTCCGACCTCAAAATTTCATTATTTTCATCTTTTTTTGAAGGAAGTTAATATTTTTTTTTTAAGTTTTTTTCATTAAGCCTAATTGAAAGTACGTACTTTCACTATTATATGAAAAGATTAATAACTTTCAAGTGAGAAATTTTGAGGTTAGCTACTACTGACTGGTGGCAGTCTCACGAGAAAACTCGCTGTTACTTTCTTTCGACCCGCTGTTATAGATGTCGTGCGAGTAATTCCAGCAGAGCATAAACGTTAGGCTTTCTGCCTTAAAATCGAAACCGAAATTACATACTTTCGACCGGGTATATAAAGAAAAATATTATAAAATTTTCTAAAGTCAATTTTGACCTAAATAGCACCATTCATTAGGTTGGAATGGTAAAAATGATAAAAGCGTTTTAAATAAAAGATATATTTTTATTTCTACAAAGCTGCAGAACGCTATATAATTGTTATAAACATTCATTGTTACAATGCTAATTTAGAAAAAAATATTTTTTATCCACCAGCACCGTCGGGACTTAAACCCGAATCTTTCCACTTTCGCGGCGGAATGAGTTATAAATTACTCTAGGGTGCGATATCTAAACAATAAATTCATCATAATAAAGCAAATTGTAACATTAAATTCACTGCATGCGAGAACTGATTTTTTTATAGACATGAATCATCTTTGGCTAGTTCCAAACATAATTATCAAACCCGTCATAATAATACATTTATTCTACCTAAGTGTAACTTATCCTTATTAGTGTATTTGCCATAAGGCAACATACACTATTGGCGTTGGTCGGATGGCGGGACGTAGGGGTCGGACCAAAATTTCTCGACGTTTCATAACCTCCTAAACACTTTGGCACCATTTTTGAAAATGTTATATATATATATATATATATATATATATATATATATATATATATATATATATATATATATATATATATATATATATATATTTATATACGTATATATATATATATATATATATATATGTGTGCGGGCAATAACTTTCGAAAGAGTTAATTGATTTTAACGAAATTTGGTCCACGTGTTGAAATCCATCACCGCAAGAAGCCTATTTAAAATGGGCCTAATCGGGCTATTTTAAGGGTAGTTTTTAGGGGTTGAAAAATGTTTTTGGGCCCCAAAATACCGAAAAAATTCTCCGAATCGTTTCAAAATTGAAATTTAGCCCTCTGGTAGTAATTAGAAAGTGTCCCCAAAATTTTAATAAAATCGGCCTGACAGGACCGGATTTACAAATTTTATGAAAACACTAGTTTGCAGATAGTGACTTATTTATTGAAGGGTGTATTTAATTCGGTGTAGACGTTAGATTGATAATAATATTACAATTAAGAAAAAAATGTTATTTTAAGGGGTGTATTAAGGAGTTAAATTTTTTATTTTGCCCAAAAACAAACTTAATTTCACATAGTAAAAGTATAAAACCACACGGCCCTATACAAGCAAATACACTATATTGTCGGCAGGGTTTTCGCACTGCGACCCGGGTTTTTTTAAAATAGTCCTGAATTTGCGGCGTTGAGAATGTACAACACAATACTAGAGCACGTAACTGCAATGCCTTTTTTGTGTATTTGCCATATGGCAACATACACTATTGGCGTCGGTCGGATGGCGGGACCTAGGGGTCGGATCAAAATTTCTCGACGTTTCATAACCTCCTAAACACTTTGGCACCCTTTTTGAAAATGTTTATATATATATATATATATATATATTTATATACGTATATATATATGTGTGCGGGCAATAACTTTCGAAAGAGTTAATTGATTTTAACGAAATTTGGGCCGCGCATTGAAACCTATGTTATCATATGGAAATTGTAATAATGAGCGTTTTAAATGCTTTTTTAAGATATTGATATTAGATGAATCACTCAAAACTTATTTTAATTTTTGGTACAGAACCTTAAAAAGTGGCCCGATTCTCTACGGTGAGTCTACCTGTATTAAATCATTATTTTAATATTGTTTAGAAGCAGGTACCGTGTGCATGGTATTACTTTCCTTTTTAAAAAACAAACTTTGAAAAATATCTAATATATTAAAACATATATTTCTTCGAGCAAGTATATTATAAAGTTTTATGAAGTCGATAAAACTTTGCTGTAAAAAAATCTAATAAATGCAGTAATCACTAATCAATATTTTCGTAAACTTATAACGGAAAACCTACTCATAACAATATGTTGTTAGACATAAAATATAGAGGAAAGCTGCCTGTTTTTGACGTAGAGCTACTTTTATTGTTTTCGGGTATACATCACTTTTTCAATGAAAGAAAATGTTTTTTATCGGGTCAATTGAGATTTTATATGAAGTAAAATATAATATTTATTAAAAATTAAGCAGGTTACCAACATTTTTTATGTGAAAATTTGGTGGGTAAGAGTTGCCACCTTGCATAAAGACAATGGATTTTTATAAGGTGTCCCAGATAAATAATCGGTCTCGAACATCCTTAAGCCCATTCTGTTTTTGTGTTACAATAACAGCCTAATAACGACTGTAATCAAGTAGGTAAACAGTCAGTGGGCGGAGTGAAGATGTTGCGATGGAAAATCGGCCTCCTGATGTCTCAGAGTCTGCGGCAATCCGCATGTAATTGCATATCAACGAGAAAATGACGTGTCTCCATAATAACTGGCAGCCCCATTGTGTTTATACAACAGGCGGCGTCCCAGTAGAGCATCTCCCCACCTCCCGCGTTCCCCACTCTCCTCGCTCCCTATACTGATTTATTATTCTCGTGACACTGATTACTGGCAAAATAATGAAAACTCGCGCGCCTTGAGAAGAACAAGAAGAACGCGAATCAATCGATTATTATTATTATTATTATTGTATTTGCGACCGTTCCACAGTGGGCTATGATAAGGATTTCCAACATTTTAATTTTTAACCGCCTTCAAAAAAGGAGGAGCGGTTCTCAATTCGATTGTATGTTGTTTTTTTTAAGTTTATTACGCGATGATTCGGCCAATAGGGATGTTGACTATTTTTGGGAAAGTGTTTTAAATCGTGCATAAGTACCTAATATAGCCACAAATATTTATTATTTTTATTTAAATACAACTCAAGCCTTAAAAAACATGTATTTTAAATCCCGTTTCAAATTTCGATCCAAAACTACAATACTAGTCGCGTGACGTCACCTGTTGGTACCAAAGGAGGTTCAAAAGTTTACACAGAAGCTACCATTTTATAGATGCGTATTCTGTGCTCATAAACGTTACTAAACTGAGGTGATGAAAAGTTGTTCCGTAGTCGTTGCTATAGTTACATGTAATTTGACGTTTCCTATAAACAAATAATAATAAATTACACACTAAATATTAACCAAACAATGAAGTTTTTTGACAGCGGCGCAACCTATGACGTCATGCGCTCTGATTGGTGTCTGTTGTCACGTGACTTGAGAGTGATTTTATTAGGTTTTATTTATTAAATATTAATTAAATTCCTTAAAAATAAGGAAAAATATAGTGTTTTTTAGTATTTCTATCATAGAAACTACCACTTAACGTTAAAATAATGTTTTTATTTGAATACAGTCAACATCCCTATTATAAACCGATTTGAAAAATTTTTGTATAATGCTACCGCATTGGTATATTTTTTAAAATCAGTTCATCCATTTTAAATGACATAAAAAAACATATTTTTTATGTTTTCATCAATTGTAAACCGCTCGTATCGCTAATAAGTAATAACTTTAAGCTGATACAAAATGTTATTAGTCGGCTACTTTCGATATTGAGAACTTGTTCTGTAATTATTTTGACGGATTTTTTGACACATTTGCTCCACTGTGCGTTTGCTGTATGATTTAACCCTGCACTGCGTCGTGTGCAATAAATAAATAAAATGGTATAGTCCATAAAATAATTATTACGCGATTTTATGACGCTCGCGGGCGTTTTCTTGAGTACTACTTTAATACGTTTAATGGTTCTATGTTATGCTTTTATTAAGTATAGTTGATCTATCGGCTCCCTTCACTTACAGACTAGTCTTTTTGATTTATTATTAGGTACAGTAAAGACAAAATGGAATTGGCTACGGCCACATTTGCATATTGTTTTCAATGGTAATCGGAAAAAATAGCCCCGGAAAAAATAGATCGGGAAAAATAGACTTGGAAAAAATAGACCTGGAAAAAATAGACCTGGAAAAAATAGATTTCGAAAAAAAATAGCCCCGGAAAAAATGTGTGGCTGGGTGTTGGGTGCTTTTGGTTTATAATACTAAATGTCCATATACTGATTTTTATGTATTCTTAGTGCATATATATATATATATATATATATATATATATATATATATATATATATATATATATATATATATATATATATATATACAGATTGTATCAACTCAAAGCTGTCCATAGGGCACTCTGTGTGTAAGACAGAGCACTATGTACAAACGATAAGTAAGAGTGAGATAAATGATCGCTAATAGTTACCGTGGTTACTGTAAATAAATAATACTTGTAAATCTTTTTACCAGTTTACAAACTAAAACAACTAAACCGTAATATTAATTCGTATTATTATTATATCTGGTACAACAGTTTGAACAATAATTTTAATAATTAATTTATTAAGTGTTCGAAAAGACCTCCACGTTCTGTCAAACAATAACCTAATCGATTATAAATACTTTTCCTCATATTGGCTAACATCTCATGGTCAACGGACTGACATGCATTAGAAATTTGTATTTTTTGTTCGTTTAAATTATTAGAAGAAGTCGGTCTGTTTTCAAAGGCAGCTACAAATAAATTTATTACGTCGACGATTGAATTACCACCATAAAACCATTTAATTATTTGGATTTTTTCGTGAACAGTATAAATAGCCATTTTATCAATAATTTCGGTAGTGACTTCAGACTGTCATTAATTGATAAAATGGCTATTTTTACTTAGAAAACAAAGACGTTTATTTAAATTTATTTTACAGTAACCACAGTAATTACTACCTATTAGCGATCATTTATCTCACTCTTACTTATCGTTTGTATATAGAGCTCTGCCTTACACACAGATTGCCCTATGGACAGCTTTGAGTTGATACAATCTGTATATCGGGTTGCCATTTCCATATAACATATAGTTGTGATTTGGGTCTGTTTTTTCCAGGGCTATTTTTCGAGGGTTATTTATTCCAAATCTATTTTTTCCGATCTATTTTTTCTGGAGCTATTTTTTCCGGGATTTGTTTTCAATGTAGGGAACAAACACAAATAATAATAATAATAATGCGTTTAACGTCCGTTTCTCGACTTTATGTCATAATAGACGCCATTCGCACCATTACTATTTTTTCATCTACCACTTCCCGTTATTTCTACATTTTTTACAACTTCAACTAATGTAATAGCAATGGGCGAATGAAGGAATTATAGGAAATTAGGATAAGGTAGGTAATTTTTGAACTAGGAGTTTGATAGGTAATCGGCCATAGCCTCAAATAAGGAACCATCTCGATATTTATCTGGAATTAATTGAGGGCAACCATGGAAAACCTCAATCAAGATGGTACAGGAATTACCGTTTCTCGGCGAGAGGCAGTAGGAAAAAGTCCCAGCCACATCTGCCCCCGCCGGGAGTCGAACCCGGTAACTCCCGAATGCGAGTCTAGTGCTGTCACCACTACTCTACCCAGCTCGGTTAAGCAAACACAAATAGTTGTCCTTTATTAATTTATGTCTCAGTTGATTCTAGTTACGTATATAATTCGAAGTTCTTATTAATTAAACGTAAACAAGGTTAGTTGTCGAGCGTGAATAATCTACAGTAAATAAAATCTCCACTTTTACATCAAACCTCGTATAGATGATGCGATAATATATTATGTAAGCGGTCCTTATATCTATGTATAATGCAGCTGGTCATAAAGCATTAACAGGTCCATATGTATGCAGGGTATTTCGCAATACGTCATTTTAACGCTGGGCCCTGTAATTTCAACTAACGCCTCTATATGATGTGGCCATTCAAGGTACCACGCCGGACAAACTGAGGTCATGATAAAATCATTGTCTATTATGAGTTCGTACTTTGTATTGAACATTACTATAATTAATAAAGAATAGGGATGTTGACTGTATTCAAATAAAAACATAATTTTAACGAAAAGTAGTAGTTTGTATGATAGAAATACTAAAAAACACTATATTTTTCCTTATTTTTAAAGAATTTAATTAATATTTAATAAATAAAACCTAATAAAATCACTCTCAAGTCACGTGACAATAGACACCAATCAGAACGCATGACGTCATATGTTCAGCCGCTGTCAAAAAACTTCATTGTTTGGTTAATATTTAGTGTGTAATTTATTATTATTTGTTTATAGGAAACGTCAAATTACATGTAACTATAGCAACGACTACGAAACAACTTTTCATCACCTCAGTTTACTAACGTTTAGAAGCACAGAATACGCATCTATAGAATGGTAGCTCCCGTGTAAACTTTTGAGCCTCCTTTGGTATGAACAGGTGATGTCACGCGACTCGTATTGGCGTTTTGGACCGAAATTTGAAACGGGATTTAAAATACATGATTTTTAAGGCTTGAGTTGTAATTAAATAAAAATAATAAATATTTGTGGCAATATTAGGTACTTATGCACGATTTAAAACACTTTCCCAAAAATAGTCACCATCCCTATTGTGCAAAGATTCAGATTAATCTGACGTTTTGAAGTGGGTGAATTTCACGTTCAAGATTCCTTAACAAACAAGCGAATAAACAAACATATACTGGTGAAACTAATACAAGCGAGTTAAAAAAAATATTCACAACGACCCAATGATAATATAAAAAATATCTTCATTGTTTGCCCAGAGGTGTACATGGCAGTTGAAACGAGCCCCATGTCCGTTATCTATATAATATATGATACATAATCATGTAAGTGTACATAAACTTTCACATTCGGTTATGTGATACACACGAACTGGAGTCAAGCCACGCGTTGTCTCGTCTGTGTCATCTCATTAACATATAATTGAAGATGAGACCTGCGACCTCTCTTTCGTATATATTTATAGGGGAATGTCGTCTACGTAGGGATGATCGATATTCATCGATGGTGAACAAACATCGATGTTTAGCTGGAAAACATCGATGTTTTGACATCGATGTTTTGACTTCGATAACATCGACCCATCGATGTTTTTTGAATAGAACATCGAAAAGTCAACATATTCTTTAGGGCCATCTAGCGTGCATTGGATGTACTAGCTAGCTAGATAACTATCCATTACTTTTATGGTAAATGCTAGAATCCACCTACCCAAATTTGAAGAAAATAGCTATTAAATATTTGTGTTGCACAGCGACATCCACAGCTTCAGAAAGGCTTTTTTCCAAAGCGACGGAACAGACTAAAGGGAAAAAATCTGACAAAGTTAATTTTTTTACAGTGTGTGCCCAAAAAATAGTGGGAATTATTAATTTTTAATTGTATTTTCAATAACAATAAACACATTTAATAAATAGAATAGACAGTTTTATTTGCTACCAAAAACATCGATGTTTTAGATATATCGATGTTTTTCTTTCGATGTTTATCGGACATCGACACTTTTGAATCGATGTTAACATCGATGTCAACATCGATGTTTTTTTAATATCGATCATCCCTACGTCTACGTACATGGTTTATCCGTAAAGTATAATACGCGCCACGGTTCTAAAAGGTTCTGAAGTTAGTCACAAACAGCGTCGCAAATGCATATTTTATAGAGCCGTCCTGATTGTTTTGTGGGAAAGGAAGACTCCCACCACCTCCCAATTACCGGCACAGAACGTGCGCTCGTCGGTGATTGGTTATCGCTGGTTGTCTTGTCACTTGTCGCTTTCCTGCTATAAAGGACAGTCCAGTACGCTATTATTAAGTTGTTTCTTTGATTGTTAATTGATCAAGATGCCTAATACAGTTTTGCATAGACAAGCACGAAAAATAATTTGTTGAATGACTTTATGCAAGGAATTAAACCTTTAAATTAAAGAAAAATTATAAATAATAATATAGCGCGAGTTTGTAGTTTTTCAACCGACTATACCTGCGCAAGCCTCCATTTGCATCTAACTTCCGAGCCTTTTAGACCCATGGCACGTACTATAACTTATCGATACAAATTGTTCAGTCTTCAAAATAGTCTCCTTGCGGGCGTCGATCCCCAAGCTGCAAAGGCTCCTTGGAAGCCAGTTGCCGTAACCTCATTTTTGATTCTATATGTCAACGGGAAGTACCCTATAGGTTTTGATTCCCTTGCGATTGTCAAAAAATGCGGCATAAACGGCCGTGTCTTTTGAATGCGTCGACTTAGAAATATGTTTTTTTTTCACTGCTCCAAGAAATGGCGGATTTAGGTTCGATGCCGCCCTAGACCATGTCCCATATGGCGCCCTTTTTGTTCTATGTAGAAGTGATTATTTCAATAAAATTTAGACAACGGATGATAATTTTATTAAATTTCAACTGTCCTAACATTTAAGATATAAGTTTTAATTTCTACAAGCTGCAGAACGGCTATTTAATTGTTAAACATTCATTGTTACAATGCTAAATCAGAAAAATTTTTTTTTATCCACCAACACCGTCGGGATTCAAACCCGAATCTTTCCACTTTCGCGGCGGAATGAGTTATCAGTTACTCTACGGTGCGATATCTAAACAATCAATTTTTCATAATAAAGCAAATTGTAACATTAAATTCACTACATACGAGAGCTGATTATTTTAACTAGGTACCGCTAGACATGAATCATCTCAATAGCGAGAGTTATGAATGTATAGGTAAATTTTCATTACATTGTTTACTTTTAAAAGATTGTCGTCTCTAAAATGTTGGTGCCCCTAAAATCATGCCGCCCTAGGCCAGGGCCTCATGGGCCTACGCGTAAATCCATCACTGGCTCCAAGGGATTGCAGATCTGAGTATTTGATATTAATTTTAACTTGATACCTCCACGCGATCCTAAGAAAAAGGGCCTTGACAGACAGACAGACGGACAACAAAGTGATCCTATAAGGGTTCCTTTCTTTCGTTTGAAGTACGGAACCCTAAAAATCAAGGGTAGAAATTTGATGTAGCACAAATTGTTCGTCACAAATATTTAAGGTATTTTAACACTTCTTTATTAATAATAATAATAATAAAAAACCCGGGTCGCAGTGCCAAAACCCTGCCGACAATATAGTGTATTTGATAATACAGGCAGTGTGGCTTTATTATGCGAACTTAAGTTGGTTTTTCGGCAAAATGAAAAAATTGACTCCTTAATACACCCCTTAAAATAACTTTTTTTTTTCTTAATTGCAATATTATTATCAATCGAAGCTCTATACCAAATTATATACAACTTTCAGTAAATAATTCACTATCTGCAAAGTAGTGTTTTCATAAAATTTTTAAGTCCGGTCCTGTCGGGCCGATGTTTTTAAAATTTTAGGGACATTTTTTAATTACTACTGGAAGGTTAAATATCAATTTTGAAACGATTCGGAGAATTTTTTCGGTATTTTGAGGCCCAAAAACGTTTTTCAACTCCTAAAAACTACCCTTAAAATAGCCCGATTACGCCCATTTTAAATAGGCTTCTTGCGGTGATGGATTTCAACACGTGGGCCAAATTTTGTTAAAATCAATTAGCTCTTTCGAAAGTTATCGCACGTACACATATATATATATATATATATATATATATATATATATATATATATACGTATATAAATATATATATATACATATACATATATATATAAACATTTTTAAAAATGGTGCCAAAGTGTTTAGGAGGTTATGAAACGTCGAGAAATTTTGGTCCGACCCCTAGGTCCCGCCATCCGACCGACGCCAATAGTGTATGTTGCCATATGGCAAATACACTAATAATAATTTCTTTATTAGGGGCTCGGACAAGCCAATGTGGCTATCTAGTCCGCCCTCTACTGAAAACGATACATATAGCACATTTAAAACACTTTAAAATTCAATATTATACACATTAAAATTAACATTTTTAAACCCCAATGCCCATAAATCGAAATAAAATAACAATAATATAAAATATTTATATTTTGTTAGACAACAAATTCCCAATAAACCCACAAAAATTCAGCAACTGTGATAAAAATTTTTAATGAGCCTCACCTTCATAAGCTCACATAAGAAGTTTAACTTCTTTAGTTTTTAATATTATTCCCAAGTTTATTTTTTTTTTATGTGAAACTAATTAATAATATTTACACATATTTAGCAACATATTATGAACTTCTGTTCTTGTCAGTTTCATGTAATTTAAGGGGGTATATACTCGTATTCTCATGTGAACGCATAAATTTTACCTCTTTTTACGGAATTTTTTTTTAGACAACAATAACATTCAATCATTTTAATTTTTTTATATGTTTTTGTTTGTATCTTAAACTGTATAAAAAAAAAATTTTTTTCTCTTATTTTACAGTTTTTATATATTTTTTTTAAATTAAATTAGACACTAAAAAAAAGCAGGTCACTAATCATGGTAATAGCAGCTGTTCATGTTGTCTGAAATAAAAAAATCGAATGGATCATGTCGCTATCGGCCCTACCAAAATTAATCAATTTCATAAAAAAAAATGGCGGACTGTAGAAAAAAAGTTTCTGTTTTTTGTTTTTTTTTTGTTAAAAATCGTTTAAAAAAATAAGAAAATATTTTCGAAAATAAGCAATTTTGGTACGGCCGATAACCATTAATGAGTAGAAGAACATATATAAATTTCAAAGCAATCGGTTGAATACTTTTTTTTTAGGACCATGACAGTTTTAGAAAATAATGTTTCCAGAAAAATGCGTTTAAAGTTTCAAGAGGCCGACAAGTCGCTTATGGCGCGTCGGCGACTATGAGTTGTAATTTATTTAAAACTAGGAATTTCGGTCTCTATTTTTCACAGCATATTTTCGATAGGTTTTACTATTGAAATATGAAAAAAAAAATCGATTTTTCGGAGTAGTCACATGAGAATACCCCCTTAAGAGACAAACTAACTTCCCCTTTATGTGCCAGTTCTAGTTCCCCTCGATTTCTTACTTTTTTCAAACAGATCCGTCGCTAAAGAAATTAAACTTCAAAAAATAAAAACGTAATTTTTGCGATAATACGAAAAAAGCTTATTTAAAAAAATAACGGAAAATGTATTTGGTTGGTTGAAACGGGCAACTTTGGCAGAGGGATATAATCAAGCACAATTTACATAAAGATCACAGATAAGTGTGCTAATAGTTTCATCCGGAAATTAAAAACTCGCTCTATGATATTAATTTGAGAATTAAGTATAAGCGATACGTCGGACGATGAATATCCGATTAAAGTTAAATGGCTTCCCATTTCACATTCTTTAAAAGATCAATAAAAAAATTTACTAAAGAAAGTTTAAAAAAAGTCTTTCAAAAAGTCACTAAAAAGAGGAAAATAATGAAATTTTGAGGTCAGAACAAATTCAATTACTAAAAAAACACATTGAGCCTCACCCTCATAAGCTCACATAAGAAGCTTAACTTCTTTAGTTTTTATGTACGTCAAATTACATAAATTATTTTGTACTTTAATTGTTCGTAATTTTAAATGTCAGATTCCCAAGCACTGACTTTATATGTTCATCCTTGTCTTACTTTTGCGAATCAAAATGAAATACACTATAAACTTCTCTCCTTGTCAGTTTCATGTAATTTAGGGAACAAACTAACTTCCCCTTCATTTGTTTCATTTTACTTCCCCTCGATTTCTTACTTTTTTCAAAACGTCGCTAAAGATGTTCAACTTCAAAAAAAAAAATAGTCGCTAATTCTATTTATTTTTAATCACTAAAACTTTCTCTAGTTTTTCTACATCTTTTAAACGTCGGAGCGTCCCGACGTCAGGTGTTTCGACCGTTGAATTATTGACTAGCGTATTTAGTTACACCTTAAAAATTAATCTCAAAATATTAGCCTCTACACAATTTTTATAATTTTTGGACTGAGTACCATATTATGTATTTAGTTTGTAATACGTTATTTTATGACCAGTTGGGACATTCTGTTAATAATGAGCGATTAACGAGTTTAAGCAGTCACACAAGCCATAAAAACATTAGAATCGAAATATATACTACATTTTTTGCACGCACCTTCTATAAAATAGCTGATTTTCACATCATAATAAATATATTTGTAATATTTTTGACAGTTTACGTTCGGGCATATATGTGGAGTTTTCATACGGATTTAAGTGCCAGCTAACAGATATATTACTAATGGATTGGTAAAATCGCATTACTTTTGTTTTATTTCAGGCACTAGTTCGAAAAATGGCCATTCTGCTACCGATATGAAAAGCAGCCATTTTATAGGGAGTCGTGCAAAAATAACGGTTTCTCTATCGACGAAGTGGCAAAAGGAAAGACATTCCGAGATAAATTATGATTTCTCGTGTTTCGAAACGAACGCTGAGCAAGAAGAACAAATTAATTTAATTTAAAACGAGCTGGATGAAAATTAAACAAAATTGAGATATTATATAGGTACTACGTTCAAATTAATGTCGAAACAAGTCACTATTTAATAACTGGGCATCGTGACAAAGCGGATCCTTGAACATAAAAGGATAATCGTGTTTATGACTCAAACTAGCTGTTACCCGCGACTTCGTCCGCGCGAATTTAACAAAATATGTTTGTTCAGTTAGCAGAATTTACGAAAAGTATTCCTCGTAAAGAAATACCCAGGGCCGGATTTAACATTAGCACCGTCCTGGGCACTGTAAAAAAATCCACCCCAATACAAAAATTTAGCATAAAATGGCTAGTTGTTTATAATTTTGAACATACTCTTAAAAAACCCGGGTCGCAGTGCCAAAACCCTGCCGACAATATAGTGTATTTGCTAATACAGGTATTGTGGCTTTATTAAATGAAATTAAGTTTGTTTTTGGACAAAATAAAAAAAATTGAACCCATTAATACACCCCTTACAATAATAATTTTATTAGTTGAAATATTGTTATCAATCCAACATCTGCACCAAATTAAATACGACCTTCAGTAAGTAAATTCGTATACGCAAACTAGTGTTTTGATAAAATTTGTAACTCCGGTCCTGTCGGGCCGATTTGCTTATAATTTTAGGAGCACTTTTTAATTGCTACTAAAGGGTTAAATTTCAATTTTGAAACGGTTCTGAGAATTTTTTCGGTATTTTTTGGCTCAAAAACTTTTTTCAACCCCTAAAAACTACCCTTAAAATGACCCGATTGGGCCCATTTTAAATAAGCTTCGTGCGGTGATGGATTCCAACATGTATGCCAAATTTCGTTAAAATGAATTAACTCCTTCGAAAGTTATTGCCCGCACATACCTATATATATATATATATAAATACGTATATAAATATATATATATATATATATATATATATATATATATATATATATATATATATATACATATATATATAAACATTTTTAAAAATGGTGCCAAAGTGTTTAGGAGGTTATGAAACGTCGAGAAATTTTGGTCCGACCCCTAGGTCCCGCCATCCGACCGACGCCAATAGTGTATGTTGCCATATGGCAAATACAGTAATAATGAAAAAAATAATTTTATTTATTATAATTTCAAGATGGTTTACCTTACCAAATTACAATATTAGTATGGATTGTCACTAAACATACCACGAGAAATAAATTAACTATTATTACTCTACCAAATAGATATCAAATTAAATTTTTTAAATTTTAAATTGCCACAAAAAACAAGACATGATAATCTGGCAGATTTGATCAGCTCATTTTTTTCAATTTAAAATCAGGTGAACAGATTTGTAAAATTATAAAAACATGTCACGCAAAAAACAAAGTACACTTGAATATTAAAACGAAAACATTGAAATTTATAATACAATGAAACAGTTTCGATATTCGATAATTATCTGTAACGAGATCTATAAGCGTACATAATGTAATAAAGTTTGACGACAACTGGCACAGAGATGATACGCAGATAAATGTTAAAAATATGATTACGAGTTTATGTTGTAGCAGGAGATCGGTTATAGCGATGCGTACGGCTGGAGATGGCGTAATAGGAGAATTTGATTTGGACAATGTTATGCTTAACGCATCTATAATGCGATTGGGGCTGGGCAAGTCGTGCTTCATGGTTCTAAGGCTCTATACTATTATACAGTGTAACCTTAATATTTCTTCGATTTAACAAAGTTTTCGAAATCCCATAGAAAACTGCCCGTAAGAGTTAATGCAAAATATAACCTCTACATTACGAACACTTTTTGTCAAAAACCTGTTTAAAACGAATTTCCAATCAATGCAGAATATAAATATAAAGTATAATTTACGTCTATTTAACGATTTTTGTCAACTTATAATCTTTACATAACGTACCCTACCAATTAATCACACACAATTCCACAATAACGACAAGAATTCATGTCTCGACAGGTTCAGACACGTTAAATTCGTCGTAAGACAATCATTGTTGTTTGATGTAAAGTAATGTAAACACTGATGTTTGTCACTGTTGTTAGTAAATTTATTGAGAAACGAAAAATGTGTTCCTTAACCGTCGCAGAATAACGAAAAATCATTAAGTATGTAGACGAGAATCCTACAAAGAAAAAATTTGACATTGCTAAAGAGTCTGAAATTCCCGCAATTTTAAAGTTTAAAGATAAGTTTTCGGAAGAAAATGGGTTTTCTTACCTTGTTAAAACGAATCTTAGACCAACCTAACCTCTATATATAACAAACTTCATTATGACGAATATTTTCTAATTCCCTTCAATTTTGTTATATGGGCGTTGTACTGTACTGAAGTTATAAAATATGCTCTCAGGAAATGTCGAACTGTAGTAGCTAAATTCATTCTATTGCTGTTAGCTGTGATCAAGCATTAAGCCTTGCAAAATTTCGCTTGCTGCTTAAAAATTTCAAAAAACATATATTTTTGCCTTAGTAACCTAAACGCAGATACGTGAAGATCTGTTAAAATCTCGAAAAACAATTTCGAACTAAATCCAGTAGCTCTTTACTATGAGTCTATAAATGACAGTTTTTTTTAATTTAATCATAAGAATGAGGTTTCGTCCAGGTTAAGGTAGTTGTCGTGGTACAATATTGTCAAAAAGTTATAGATTATACCCGCCACAAAAGTATACTAGCTTATAGCTAAGAGATCCATAATTTGTACGCAAGACTGTACCCGTGGAAACGTAACCCATACAGTATTCATATGCATAATATATACTTTTCTATAAATTGTTGAACTTTAAACCGCTATTTATAAATAATTAGAGGTCAAAAATGTTTTCTTATTTTTTTAAACTCATAACAAATGCATCGAAAAACTGTCAGTTTTTGGAAAGTTTCTGACAGTTAGTTCATTTTTTATAAATAAGAAACTGGTTCAGAACTATAGAGATCGTATACAATCAATGTTAATTATCCAATTTTTAATTGAATTTATCTAGGATTATATACGGTCGATCGACTTCAAATTTTCAGGGTAACTGTATTATAATGTCCTTAATAAGTATACAAAAATTAAGAATTTTCTGACGGTGTGCCTTAACCACGACAACTACCTTAAATTATGCCTTTGGTTTTTTCCTAACATTTAAAATGGCGTCAAAATATTTTTTTGAAGTTGGTTCTATCTGATTTTACCCGTGAAAGATCAGTGTATAGAGAACATAGGCCGTAAAGCTATTTACAGTAAAGCACAGAAACTCGCTTGGCGCAAACAGGTATTAAATTTTTAAAATGTAAATCTCCTAAAATATTTAAAGTATTTAAATTAAATAAACGCCATTGTGTTTGTGGAAATGGTTTATAATTAATAGGAAACGATCATAAATTATGTTACCTTTTTTTAATTTTTCATTTATCTCATTGCAGAAATGGGAAGTATAAATATTTTAGAGTTCTAACAGTGAAACTAAACCTTTTTGTTACACCCTGTATACATATACAGTAAGAACTCGCTTAACGCTGTTGTGTTTAACGCTGTTTCAATCTTACGCGGTTTCTAAAAAAAAAGTTTAGCAAGTATAACTTTAATTACGGATCAGTTTATATAAAATGATTCAAATGTTGACAGAAGTTCAAAGGCAAGACGAAGTGTCATTGATGCCATATCTTGCTATCGACAACAGTTTGCTAAACGAAACAGAAAAAGGCAAACGACATTAGATGACTTCTTTACAGAAAACAAAATATGTCAAATGAGGAACCCTCCTCATCACAAACATAACTTCTTACTCGAACTTTTGATTTTCATAAATGTTTTATGAACAAAAATCGAAATTAGCAATAAATAAATCTAATGTGATAAAAAAGTATTTAACAACAAATGTCACAAAATTAAATAAAAAAAAACCCGGGTCGCAGTGCCAAAACCCTGCCGACAATATAGTCAGTGTGGCTTTATTATGCGAACTTAAGTTGGTTTTTGGGCAAAATAAAAAATTTGACTCCTTAATACACCCCTTAAAATAACATTTTTTTTCTTGAATGCAATATTATTATCAATCGAACCTCTATACCAACTTATATACAACTTTCAGTAAATAATTCACTATCTGCAAACTAGTGTTTTCATAAAATTTGTAAGTCCGGTCCTGTCAGGCCGATTTTATTAAAATGTTAGGGACACTTTTTAATTACTACTAAAGGGTTAAATGTCAATTTTGAAACGATTCTGAGAATTTTTTCGATATTTTGGGGCCCAAAAACATTTTTCAACCCCTAAAAACTACCCTTAAAATGACCCGATTACGCCCATTTTAAATAGGCTTCTTGCCGTGATGGATTTCAACACTTGGGCCAAATTTCGTTAAAATCAATTAACTCTTTCGAAAGTTATTGCCCGCACACATATATATATACGTATATATATATACATATACATATATATATATATATATATATATATATATATATATATATATATATATATATATATATAAATATATATATATATACATATATATATATAAACATTTTTAAAAATGGTGCCAAAGTGTTTAGGAGGTTATGAAACGTCGAGAAATTTTGATCCGACACCTAGGTCCCGCCATCCGACCGATGCCAATAGTGTATGTTGCCATATGGCAAATACACTAAAAACTAACACATTTTCGTATTCTCGGTTCTGTTTCACTTATGCCAATTATTTATGTATTAAGATGACCTTGTTAAGAGCTGTTTCGTATAGAGCAGGAATGTATTGGAACGTGGCTCTCGCGCTAAGCGGGATGTTACTGGATATCCTTGTCGCTTGAATATTTTGTGGTAGATAGTCACCACTATATAAGCCTGAACACGTTTGCTATAGATCATATAACCTGCGTGAAAAAATTCACTAATAATATCTTCGAAAGTTGTCTCGTAGTCTGTCGGAAAATTGATTAAATAATTCAGAGTTTAAATCATCACTGTACTTCCGCCATTATATCCGTCACCGCCACCATAATCGTCCGCCGTCCTCGAATAACTGATGCGACTATTAACGCTTGAATCAACTGGGATTATGTCATTATACATAAAATATTTATCTGTAGTCAAGTATTTTCAATTCGTTACATTTGCAAAAAAATATTTAATTTTCCAATAATGAATGATCACCCGCTAATACCTTTCGAAAAGAATGTTTAACAATTTGATTAAAACACGACCCATAAATCAAACCACACTACCGAATGGCCGTTATTTTGATAATATTCACACACAAAATACATTTCTGTAGTGGCGGCTGCGTTTTTAAATGTTTTAATTTTCTTTTTAAATTAATTAAATTCTTAAACTATTTTTAATATCTCAAAAGACGATGTATGTATGTGTTATCTATGGACTCTAAAACGGCTGGATCGATTTTGATGAAATTTTCAGGCAGTCTTTGGATTAGCCCAGCGGGTGGTCTTGTGAAGTTTCGTAGCGATCGGATCAACAGATTTTTTTTTTGTTTTTTTTTTGCAATTTTAATTTTTCTTCGGTTTTTGAACATTCACGATTAAAAGCGAATACATTCGCGGAAATTCAATACACGTTGAAAATTTTATGATAAAGATTCTCATCTTTTATGGCTACAGATAATTAGTTAATTAGCGCTACCTGTGCGGCGCCGGACCGAGCCGCTATAAATTATAATATCTCAGAAAATATCACAGAATAAACTACTTATTTATATATTTAATTGCATGCCGGCATGCCGGTTTTTATTGCATTGAGTTAGAAACCTGAATTTTTGACAAGATTATGGGGTATTAAACCTCAGTGTTTGATATTAATTTCAACCAGATGCCTTTAGCCGTTCTTGAGAAAACCATCTTGATCGACAGACATAGAACAAAATATCCTATAAAGGTTTCGTTTTTTTTTTCATTCTGAGATACAACCCCTGAAAGATAAATTACAAAATTTAAAAATATTAATATTTAAAATTAGATTTGCATTTGAAGTTTTTGTAATTTCTTTCTTGAAAATGTGGTTTCTTTATTGGTCTAAGCCTGACGAATTAGACCATTGTATTGGTTTTTTAAATAAAGATTATTTTACTATAATAGCTTAAGTCTGCTATAATTGTTAAGAAACATTCAATCGCTATATTATGAAGGATTAAAATGTTCAATTGTGTGCACCGTAGAGTAATTGATTAACTCATTCCGCCGCGAAAGTGAAAGATTTGGGTTTAACTCCCGACGGTGACGTGTTGGATAATAAATTTTTCTAATATAGTGCTACAACAATGAATGTTTCTTAACAATAATTATAGCAGACATAAGCTATTATACTAAATTAATTTAGCTGGTACGTAGCTACAAGCGTATGTAAAATATCTACTAATAAAAATTACTATTATTATTATTTATTTAATAGTCTATCTACAATCTACACAATGAAAATAGACCAGGTATCATTAAAAACTTTACAAATAGGGTATTTGTCAGACATTTTTTACTATGCAGAACTAAATTACACGTCAGTTTAAACAAAACTCTAAAATTCGAAAAACGTTGAATGATTGACGTAATAATTTGTTAAAGCTGATGTGCTATTCAAACATGACGCGATGACGCTTAACCGCGCTGACGTCATATAATGCGTAAAGCAATGTTTTGACAGCGTATTGAGTCGCTTTAATCAAAATGATTGCGCAATAATACAACACTAATAAATTGTTGGGCAACGTTGACTATCTATTGACATTCTTACATATTTTTTCGAATCCCGGAGGGAACCGATAGGACTTTTTCCTACTGCCTCTCGCAGAGAAACGGTAATTTCTGTTTTTCATGGTGTGTTTTGTGGAGTCGTATCGTGCCATATCATGTGAATACGGCTATTTAGAAGGTCGTGTTTCAATTCCAGGGTTCACGATCAAAAATCTATAGAGATATCGCTCATGCCTTAATGTTTATATACTGTTTTTTGTGCAGTATTTGCCATTTGGCAACATACACTATTGGCGTCGGTCGGATGGCGGGACCTAGGGGTCGTACCAAAATTTCTCGACGTTTCATAACCTCCTAAACACTTTGGCACCATTTTTAAAAATGTTTATATATATATATATATATATATGTGTGTGTGTGTATGTGTACGGGCAATAGCTTTCGAAAGAGTTAATTGATTTTAACGAAATTTGGCCCACGTGTTGAAATCCATCACTGCAAGAAGTCTATTTAAAATGAGCCTAATCGGGCCATTTTAAGGGTAGTTTTTAGGGGTTGAAAAATGTTTTTGGGTCCCAAAATACCGAAAAAATTCTCAGAATCGTTTCAAAATTGATATTTAACCTTTTAGTGGCAATTAAAAACTGTCCCTAAAATTTTAATAAAATCGGCTTAACAGAACCGGACTTACAAATTTTTTGGAAAACACTAATTTGGAGATAGTGACTTATTTATTGAAATGTGTATTTAATTCGGTGTAGACGTTAGATTGATAATAATATTACAATTAAGAAAAAAAAATGTTATTTTAAGGGGTGTATTAAGGGGTTAAATTTTTTATTTTGCCCAAAAACAAACTTAATTTCACATAATAAAAGTATAAAACCACACGGCCTTATACAAGCAAATACACTATATTGTCGGCAGGGTTTTGGCACAGCGACCCGAGGTTTTTTTTTTATTGTATCCCTACAGTAGGATAGAGTAGTGGTGAGAGCATTATTTACAGATTTTTGACAACTTATGACTTTTACATAACGTATCCTACCAATCAATCACACACAATTCCACAATAACAACAACAATTCATGTCTCGACAGGTTCAGACACGTTGAATTTATCGTAAGATAATCATTGTTGTTTGATGTAAAGTAATGTAAACACTGCTGTTGGTCACTGTTGTTAGTAAATTTACTGACAAACGAAAAAGGTGTTCCTTAACCGTCGCAGAGAAACGAAAAATCATTAAGTATGTAGACGAGAATCTTACAAAGAAAAAATCAGACATCGCTAAAGAGTTCGAATTTCCCGCAAATACATTGGCCACAATTTTAAAGTTTAAAGATAAGTTTTCAGAAGAAGATGGATTTTGTTACCGTGTTAAAAGGAATCTTAAACCAACCTAACAAACTTCATTAAACGAATTACTTGGTATAACGAATATTTTTATAATTCCCTTCAGCTTTTTTATATCTAGGTTGTACTGTACTTATTTTACTATTCTGTTTTAGAAATAAAAGCACGCCATATACTTCTAGAATAATGTATAAAATTTAGATATTAAAAAAAATAACAAAAGAAGCGCCGTTGTTGCTGTTCTACTCACAATTTACATTACAAGAGCAAAAGTTGTTCTGTGAAACACGTGCTAGCCGTGTTAAGCTTGGATGCATCTTTTATATCAAAGCATTCTGTGTTTAATTCAATTACCGCGCTTTCGCAACAGAAACTGCGACTGGAGAGATAAAAATATCATTATTATTGTGAGCAACCTTTTGTCATCTAAAAATTAAATAAACTAATTTGTAGTATGCAGCTGAGACGACACACCAACAAATACGTAGTACCATACGGTATCTAATTAAATCGCTTGTTGTGAAAAAAAACTTGTTACACAAAATGTTTGTTTGACGAAACGAAAGATACTTGAAAATAAGTGTTTAAATAGAAGATACTAATTAAATCGGTTGATGTGAAAAAAAAACTCGGGTTGCAATTTCAAAACCCTGCCGACAGTACAGTGTATTTGCTAATAATATGTGAATTTATGTTTGCTTTTGGACAAAATAAAAAATCTAATCCCTTAGTACACCCCTTAAAATAATATTTTTGAAGTTTTAACTTCTTTAACGACGTATCTGTTTGAAGAAAATAAAAAATCGAGGGGAAGTAGAATGAAACAAATTAAGGGAAAGTCAATTTGTCCCCTAAATTACATGAAACTGACCAGGACAGAAGTTTATAGTGTGTTGCATTTTGATTCGCAAAATAGTAAAACAAGGATGAACGGCTTAAATCTGACGTTTGACTATTGAAGTACAAAATAGTTTCTGTAATTTGACGTACAAACGGTAGGAACTCATATATTTCAGGTAAATTCAGAAAGGAAATATTCAATATCATATTCTCCATTTTTAGATATCAGAACAATTTTCAGATTAAACAATTTTTCTTAATTTAAATATT
This sequence comes from Venustoraphidia nigricollis, assembly GCA_034508555.1. NCBI lineage: Eukaryota > Metazoa > Arthropoda > Insecta > Raphidioptera > Raphidiidae > Venustoraphidia > Venustoraphidia nigricollis. The sequence continues at coordinate 898,752 of JAVRKA010000091.1, read as the reverse complement.
TCGTTTCTATTTTATCAATTTATCATCTGCATAAAATTATATACAGCCCACAGTACGTATAATCCTTTATCCTCAAAAATGTTTTCATAAAATTTATAAATCCGGCTCTGTCGAGTCAATTTTATTAAAATTTTAAAAACACCTTTTAATTAATACTAAACGGTAAAATTTCAATTTTGAATCAATTCCGAGAATTTTTTCGGTGTTTTTGGGCCCCAAAACAATTTTAAGCCCCTAAGTACACCCCTCAAAACTGACGTTTTCGTGGACGCCTCATTTAATGAAGATTCTCGAAAAGAAACCTGTCTTGCAAATCCTTTCTAACAATTTTCATAAACCAATTCAGCAAAACAATCGTTTTGCTCAGAACTTAGTTGCAAACTATGTTGTTTATTTATTTTTTATTTATTTATTTTTTTGAAATACTCAACAGGACTAAGTCCCAATTACAGAGTATAAAAATAGAAATCGTACACACAAAAAACAAAAAATAAAACAAGATACTCTATAAATAGATACACTCTATAAAAAAAAATAATACATAATTACATAATATACTTTTAGTATTTAAGGTAGTTGCCATGAGATGTGCATAGTATCAGAAAAATCTAAATTTCAGTACACTCATTGAAGACATTATAATACAATTATCCTTAAAATTTGAAGTCCCTTTATACCCGAGATTATACAATCGTGAGTTTTGATTTTGAAAAATTCTACACCGTACCCGAAACTATTTTTGTGAACGCATCCGATGTCGATCGATCGCGGTTCTATCTGAGAGTGCACCAAAATATACATTATTAACATAGAAACAAGAGGCCAAAACAATGTTTAGGACACTAAGGAAACCACGTAACCACATTTTAACAGTGTTTAAAAGAATTCCATCTCTAGGGTATTTCGAGTCACACGAATGTTAAGGTAGACTGTCAGTTTTTGGAAAGTTTCTGACAGTTAGTTCTTTTTTTATAAATAAGAAACTGGTTCAGAACTACAGAGATCGTATACAATCAATGTTAATTATCCAATTTTTAATTGAATTTATCTCGGATTATATACGCTCGATCGACTTCAAATTTTCAGGGTAATTGTATTATCATGTCCCTAATAAGTATAAGAATTTTCTGACGGTGTGCCTCAACCACGACAACTACCTTAAAGTCTCCTGTGACGTACGATCTGGCTAGCCACGATTACGCGTCCAATGAAAAGTCAGTCTGAAAGCAAGGACCATCAGCAACGAAATGTTGATTAAACCGGCGATACGCAGAAATGTGAAGAGGGCCTTAATGACAGAAAACAGTACAGATAAAGTAACATTGCGTGCGTTTCTGTTGTACTTAAAACAATATTAACGCGATACTCGCAAACCATGAACCGTTACGTCGCGCGGTGCAAATTGGTTTCGGTTTGAACCGACGTACGTGACAAACATACACTGTTTAGTATCAAGAACACCACACACATATTAAACACCATACGTAATCGACTTGTTTCGTGATTTCATGCGAGAAGGAAATCAGTTTTGCAATGTCTGTTATTTTATTATTAGGCCCACATGACGGAATCCATCACCGCATGAAGCCTATTTAAAATAGGCCTAATCGAGTCATTTAAAGGAGTATATTTAGGGGCTGAAAATAGTTTTGGGTTCAAAAACACTGGAAATATTGTCGGAAATGATTCAAATTTAAAATGTAACCCTTAGTATCAACAGGAATGTTGACTGTATTTAAATAAAAACATAATTTTAACGTTAAGTCGTAGTTTCTATGATAGAAATACTAAAAACCACAATACTTTTTCTTATTTTTAAGGAATTTAATGAATGTTTAAAACAGATATTAAATATTGCCACTATGCTTTATGTTTTATCTGCAAATTTTATTCCATGTCCATTTTATTCTATTTTCATTCCATTTTATTTACATTTTAACACATTTTATCATCGTTAACATATTGTTATTGTTATTGCGTATTTTATATTCTGTCATTGTTATTATTGTATATTTCGTACATATTTCTATACATATTATTAAGCTTTTTAACCTCAAAACAGAGATTATGCTTTGCAACGCTTCTCTAAATAAATATTTTAATTATTATCAGACACTGGGTTAATATTTAGAGTAATTTATCCGAAAACTTCAGTGACAAAAAAACCTATCACCCCATCAGTTTTGCAGCGTTAATGAGCCTACGACGTCACGACAGTCACGTGACAAGTACCTATTGACGTTTTGAAGCGAAATTTGAAACGGAATTTAAAATATATGATTTTTAAAGCGTGTCGTATTTAAAAAACTATAATAAATATTTGTGGTTATATTAGGTACTTATGCACGATATAAAATTAAAAGGTGCTCCTAAAATTTTATTAAAATAGACTCAACAGGGCCGGATTTATAAATTTTATGAATAGAGAATTATATACTTACTGAAGGCTGTAAGTATATGTATAATTTTTTGCAGATGATGAATTGATAAAACAGAGACGAAATATTGAAATTAAGAAAAAATATTAATTTAAGGGGTGTATTAAGGAATTAATCTTTTATTTTCTAAAAAAAGAAAAAGGAAATTCATATAATAAAGCTACACTACCTGAGTTAGCACTATATTGTCGGCAAGGTTTCATGGCACTGGGACTCGATTTTTTTAAATTTTAAGTTGTTAATTCAATTGTTCTGCTTTTTTTGGTACATAGTATTTTTTCCTACGAAGATGATGCGGTCTACAAAAAATAAAAAAACCGTCGTGGGTCGCCAGTTTGACACTCCTGGTGTAAATAAATTATATTACAGTCAGACGATACTTTATCGTATTTTTGTGAACGAAAAGCAACAAGCAGAATAAAAAAAATCATGAAGGCAGAGCGACTGAGAGAGAGAGAGATCGCAATCGTAGATTATAGTCCCTCGACAAATAGGTTAAATAACGTCTAAAAACATGCAAGATGCCATTTTTTTCTTGACAGAAAATGTTCGTCTAACATTCGTTTTTATTAATTTATAAATATTTTAGAGGAATTAGGATCAATGAAATTAAAAGACAAATTATTATTTCACAACGTTTCGTATTAAATTAATACTTCATCAGGTGATCTAAAATAAAATAACAAGACAATTTAACAACCAATATTTTATTTTAGATCACCTGATGAAGTATTAATTTAATACGAAACGTGAAATAATAATTTGTCTTTTAATTTCATTGATCCTAATTCTTCTAAAATATTTATAAATTATTAACATCAAAAGGATCTGATATATACATTATTCGTTTTTATGTTATTTAGGTGAATTTACTTACAATATAATTAATTTAGACACAATTAACTAATTTAAATATTTTGTTTTGGGTGTATCATCTTCAAGAACGTTAACTCTATTACCATTCGCGTCTTCAGCTTTAAGTATTTCTTCTGTCTCTGTTTATTTATGTAATTTGTGTTGATACTAAAATGTGAAACAATTGCTGGTTGCATGTTACATAGATTTGTAGATGGTTTTCTTTCTGATATATGAACAAGTTTAATGGCAAATTTAGAATTCTTAATCTAGTTAGTGTGGTTTTAGCGAATGCGAATACGTTTTTAGTGTATTTGCCATATGGCAACATACACTATTGGCATCGGTCGGATGGCGGGACCTAGGGGTCGGACCAAAATTTCTCGACGTTTCATAACCTCCTAAACACTTTGGCACCATTTTTAAAAATGTTTATATATATATGTATATATATATATATATATATATATATATATACATATATATATACGTATATATATATATATATATATGTGTGCGGGCAATAACTTTCGAAAGAGTTAATTGATTTCAACTAAATTTGACCCACGCGTTGAAATCCATCACCGCAAGAAGCCTATTTAAAATAGGCCTAATCGGACCATTTTAAGGGTAGTTTTTAGGGGTTGAAAAATGTTTTTGGGCCCCAAAATACCGAAAAAATTCTCCGAACCGTTTCAAAATTGAAATTTAACCCTCTGATAGTAATTAAAATGTGTCCCTAAAATTTTAATAAAATCGGCCCGACAGGACCGGATTTACAAGTTTTATGAAAACGTTATTTTGCAGATAGTGAATTATTTACTGAAAGGTGTATATAATTTGGTATAGAGGTTCGATTGAAAATAATATTGTAATTAAGAAAAAAAATGTTATTTTAAGGGGTGTATTAAGTAGTCAACTTTTTTATTTTGCCCAAAAACCAACTTAAGTTCGCATAATAAAGCCATACTCCCTGTATAAGCAAATACACTATATTGTCGGCAGGGTTTTGGCACTGCGACCCGGGTTTTTTTTTATGAAAGGCACTACATTTAGTCACGAGAGGCGGCACTCGTGAAACAACACGTCGCTAAGAAATAAATAATTTTAAATAAAATCGGTATATATATTCTCAAAGGTGTTTTTGTCGGTATGAAATATCTCCCTTAATACTGTATCAAAATTAATGTTTGATACGCCATTTTGGAGATTATTTTTCTCTCTAATGACGAAAAATAAGTTAATATCTTAAAATTAACGTTTAGGTACATTAAAAATTACAGTTTAAAAATTTTATTACAGAAAATAAAATGCTGAAAAAACGTGGACAAGTTGGGATAGCAATAATTGAAAAACCAAGCCATGGGCATCAGTGACGAAAGCAATCGACTCAACCAATCACAGACGTGACCATGTTTAATGTCTCTTACGCCCGACCTTCTAGAATCTAGTAGCCTTGATGGTAATGGTTAAGGCTGTCGGAACGCTCTGATTTAAGCCACACTACGAGGCTTATAGTGCCTTTACACGAGCAATTTTTTGAGCAATAATTGCCCGCCAACACAATGGAGCACTTAATGGAGCAATCTGGAGCAATTTCAATAAAATTGCGGTAATAGTTTCGGCAATATTGCTTCGAATTGCTCCATAATATATTCCTATTGCCCAAAGTGGCCGACATGAATTGCCGAATATCTACACGGTTTGGAAATTTTAGTCAATTTTTCTTCTATCTCGCTTGTATACGTATCTATTGTCTCACTTTCGTGTGGTGACAGACTGGTGGTGGGAATGAGATGCGCCGCTGTCATTTCATTTTCTTTGCTTCTATTGTACAGTGCAGTACAGCTGTACGTGGATTAATAAAAATAAAAGTAATTCAAAATCACTCCGAAACATTAAAGTTAATATACACATTTAAATATAAATTTGAGTTTAACAATTATTAATAAAAAGTTAACAATAATTCCGTTTATAAAAAAAAGTGTTTTTACAGTTGATTTGAACATCGACTGTAAAAACATGTTTTTATTTAATAAACGGTATTATTATAAACTTTTTATTAATAATTGTTAAACTCAAAATATTTAAATGTGTATATTAACTTTTATATCTACTTAATCAAAACATTTAATAGTTATTAAAGCTTGATAAAGTTCCAAATAAGGAACGAAACGTCGCTGTAAATAAAAAATTAAGTGTTTATTTAAAAAAAGTCCTTTTTCCCGAAAAATCATTTTTATATTAATTACCAAGGACAAAAAAGAAATAAATCAATTCTGGTAACGTTTTTGAATAAATAATTGTCCATATCATCAAACAATAAAGAGGGTTTTCGTCTTGCTAGATACGTTCGCACCCAAATCTGTCTATTCCTTTTCTTTTTTTTCGTTTAAAAAAAATTAAAACCACTACACGCCGCTGCCAGTAAAACCTCGTCCATAGCCAGTGACAGTTCAACGGAATTGCTATAGTGTACCTATGAATGATTGCCTTGTATTGCCTAGTTGCTCAAAGTTGCTCCATATTGCGTGATATGGTGTGGCGGTATCTTTGGCAATAATTGCTCCATGTTGCCATTGCCGTGAATTGCTGATGTACATGGTTGATCAATATTGCCCGGAATTGAGCAATTTTAGTTGACCGTGTAAGCGCACCTTAAAAAATGCTGTTGCAAAGGTGCCGCTGTCAGTTGATTACTCTAATTTTTGGAAATATGTTGAAGATTTAAAAAGCTTTTCCGAAAAAGGAAGAGTCACTTTAGGTTTGTGATGGAACAATTTTGTGAAATAAGTACGAATAAGGTCGTAGTGTGACATTGAAAACGTGTGTTTTTAGCACAATTAATGCCAACTTTTTTCTAGTAAATCGTACATAAATTACAAAAGTAGTCCATTAGAGACCTAGATTTGTCCTTTGTCTTCTTTATAGAGAAAGAATTTTTGCAAAATGTTGACGAATAAGTCTACAATCAGCCGAAGCCGAAGCCTTATTTTTGGCTTAAATTCAGAGCGTTCCGACAATATCGAACATTGGCAAGTCCATAATTTAGTGATGCAACAAACTGAGCGATCCGCGGGACACATTGTATAAATAGACGTAGGTAACCGACAAAAAATGAACGAGATTAGCCAGACAGCACATTACATAAATCCGACTCTGGTTTAGTGTATTTAATTAACTCGGTAAATTCAAGCTTTTTTTAATCATAGTAACTAATTTTCTCGCATGCTATTTATAACGACAGTCACGTGTTTTTATGTTATATATAATATAAACGGACTATAGTACATAATATTTTAATCAAAATACATGAATGTTGAAATGTGAATCATAAAACAAATTAAATATACATATTTAAAATATATTTTATATCATTTATATCAAGTAATCGGGTGTGTGTATATGTATATAATACAGTGTAACCTTAATATAACGAACCTCAAAATAACGATTTCCTCGATTTAACCTTTACGCCCGAGATTATAAAATCGTATGAGTTTTGATTTCGAAAAATTGTATACCGCACTCGAAATCATTTTTGTGAACGCAACCAACGTCGATCGATCGCGAGTGTATTTGAGAGTGCACCAAAATATATTTTATTAATATAGAAACAAAAGTGTCCAGAACTATATTTTAACACTATAAAGAACTTCATCTCTAGGTTGTAAAGGGTTAACAAATATTTCGAAATCCCCTAGAACTGCCTGTAAGAGTTAATGATAAATATACGGCTACATTACGCATACTTTTTGTCAAAAACCTCTTTATAACGAATTTTCAATCATTGGCGAATTTAAATAGAAAGTATAATTTACCTCTATTTAACGATTTTTGTCAACTTTACATAACGTATCCAACCAATCAATCACATACAGTTCCACAATAACAACAACAATTCATGTCTCGACAGATTCAGACACGTTCAATTTATCGTAAGACAATCATTGTTGTTTGATGTAAAGTAATGTAAACACTGCTGTTGGTCACTGTTGTTAGTAAATTTAAAGTTGCAGCGGCTGAGAAACGAAAAAGGTGTTCCTTAACCGTCGCAGAGAAACGAAAAATCATTAAGTATGTAGACGAGAAAAAATTAGACATTGCTAAAGAGTTCGAAATTCTCGCAAGTACGTTGGCCACAATTTGAAAGCTTAAAGATAAGTTTTCAGAAGAAAATGTGTTTTTTTACCTTGTTAAAACGAATCTTAGACCAACCTAGCCTCTATTATAACAAACTTCATTATAACGAATTACTTGGTATCACGAATATTTTCTAATTCCCTTCAGATTTGTTATATTATCGAGGTTGTACTGTATATCCAACTACGTTAACATAATATAAGATAGGCCCATATAGAAGAGAACATCATTTGAAGGGTGGCTCCACCAGACATAAGATATCTGGCCAGTATATCATCAAATATTAAAGCTAAGTCTAAACGACATCAAAAGAAATCTATGAGCAGAGGTGGGATTTGAACCCACGATAGTCTGATAATATGATCTAAAGTTCAACAGACTATCCATTACCCTACACTGTCGTCTATAAGGTATTTTTAATTCCGGCTTTAATAATATGATATTCGTTCACTAGTCTTAAGGTTCCTTTACACGAGCAATTTTTTGAGCAATAATTGCCCGGCAACACAATGGAGCAATTAATGGATCAATCTAGAGCAATTTCAATAAAATTGCGGCAATAGTTTCGGCAATATTATGCTTCTAATTGCTCCATATATTCCTATTGCCCAAAGTGGCCGACACGAATTGCCGAATATCCACACGGTTTGGAAATTTTAGTCAATTTTCCTTGGTTTCTATGGTTTCACTTTCGTGTGGTAACAGGGATGAGATGCGCCGCTGTCATTTCATTTTCTTTGCTTCTATTGTACAGTGCAGTACAGCTGTACGTGGATTAATAAAAATAAAAGTAATTCAGAATCACTCCGAGACATTCTGGTAAAGTTTTTGAATAAATAATTGTCCATATCATCACACAATAAAGATGGCTTTCGTCTTGCTGGATATGTTCGCACCCAAATCTGTCTATTCCTTTTCTTTATTTTTTCGTTTTAAACTTATTATAATAAAAGCACTACACGCCGCTGCCAGTAAAACCTCGTCCATAGCCAGCGACAGTTCAACTGAATTGCTATAGTGTATGAATGATTGCCTTGTATTGCCTAGTTGCTCAAAGTTGCTCCATATTGCGTGATATGGTGTGGCGGTATCTTTGGCAATAATTGCTCCATGTTGCCATTGCCGTGAATTGCTGATCTACATAGTTGATCAATATTGCCCGGAATTGAGCAATTTTAATTGTCCGTGTAAGCGCACCTTTATATTTTAAGTTTGTTTTTATGTGACGATTATTTTTCCGCTGTCTAAAATCACTCCTGTAAACAGTGAAATCAAAATATTACCGATTAAACCACCGGTAGTGAAATATCGTTGATCTCTAGTCGTATAGATTTTTTTTAGTTTCAAAATTCTAATTGTATTTACATTGTTTAACGCTATTTTATGTTTATTTTATAATTCACCGACATTTTACTAATGCGGTCCCGTTATAATATATGGAGTAGAAGGGACTCGTACACCACACACGTTTGTGATTGGCTGTCTCAAGGTCAATGAAACCCTGACACAAGATCAAAGCACCGATACTTGACTGCACCTACTCTATGTATTCTATATCAATCATTTTTATGAGTCAGAATAAATTTTACGCTTTTTACGCGGGACGTAGTTTTTAATTGACACGTTCTATTGACCTGTGATTTTTTAGCCTGCAAAAATGAAAAAACCCGGGTCGCAGTGCCAAAATCCTGCCGATAATATAGTGTATTTGCTTGTATTGAGCCGTGTGGTTTTATACTTTTATTATGTGAAATTGAGTTTGTTTTTGGGAAAAATAAAAAAATTAATCCCTTAATACACCCCTTAAAATAACATTTTTTTTCTTAATTGTAATATTATTATCAATCTAACGTCTACACCGAATTAAAGACACCCTTCAATAAATAAGTCACTATCTGCAAATTAGTGTTTTCAAAAAATTTGTAAGTCCGGTCTTGTCGGGCCGATTTTGATCCGACCCCTAGGTCCCGCCATCCGACCGATGCCAATAGTGTATGTTGCCATATGGCAAATACACTAATAAGTTAGTTACTACATTTATTCCCTTTTTTAAGTATAGTTGTTATAGATAGATAGATAGATATTTCTTTATTTTATAAGTGGGGGCAATTGAAATGAAAGATGCTTTAAGATGACAGCTTTAACATTAGTACCTACTAAATTATGAATATACATGATGCTTATATGCGTTTAATATCCAGTTTAAACTAGACGAATTACATCGAAAAATGTTTATTTATAATTTTTTCTAAAGATTTCGCGGGTTGGTTGGAAACTTTTCACGGGCCGCAATTGGCCTGCGGGTCGAGGGTTGCGCACCGTTGTTCTATATACTCTGCTATTATTCATATTTGGCATGCACTAATTCGCCGAACATTCGGTATAAACACATGAAGCACACAGTTCTGTATTATTACATAATATAACGTTACACTAACAATGTTTGCTATAAGTAAAGTCTGCGCTGTATAACTCTATACAAGTCCTGTATTGTTTATGAAGTTTCCAATTTCAAAGTAGCACGAATTATGGTAACGTATCTTTGTTTTATGTAATATATAAGATAAATATATTACAACACGACTGACTGTTGTTTGCTTGCACCTGGCAAGCATTGTATTTCGCGAAAAGAATAACGATTATAAACTTACAATAGGAAAATTCTAGACAATCCCAGTGTATATTTTTAAGCTTTTGTTCTTTTTAACTGTTGCAAATACAGTAAGACCCCGCTTAATAAGTTTCTGCACTATACGAAACAGCGCTTAACGAGGTCATCTTAATACGTAGATAACTAATAGGTGAAACAGAACCGAGAATTAGAAAATTTGTTAGTTTTTGTTTTTGTTTAATTGTGTACAATTTACTGTTAACTATTAATTATACATTAATTACAGACTTATTTTTGTTCATAAAACATTTATGAAAATCAAATAAAAGTTCGAGTAAGAAGCTATGTTTGTGATGAGGAAGGTTCCTCATTTGACATACTTTGTTTTTTATGAAGAAGTCATCTGATGTCGTTTGCCTTTTTCTGTTTCGTTCAGTAATCAGTTGTCGATAGCAAGATATTGCATCAATGACACTTCGTCTTGCCTTTGAACTTCTATCAACATTTGAAACATTTTGTATAAACTGATCCATAATTTACATTACAGTACAGTTTCTTTTTAAGAAACCGCGAGGTCTTACTGTACTATACTATATTGCCTTCATAATCAAAGGTTTGTGCAAAATTTCGGCTTAATCGAACAACGGGAAGTGAGTCAAATTCAACTTGTAAGATTCGATTACAAACCCACAGACAGACATCGCGACAGGTAAAAGCTTGTAAAAAAGTTTCACTGAAATAATTTTAGTAAATATTTATCCCAAGATGTTCCGTTAAGTATTTTGAACAGTGTTGAGAGCTGTTATGAAATGTTTTCCCTAAGTAGATATATATTTTCAAGACGACACTTCCTATATATGAATCCCGCCATTCAAAAGGTATAACACGGAATCCGTAAACCTGAGAGATTCTTTAGAGAAAAAACACGGTGAAACGAAGACCCCAACGTCCCTTGTTGATTGAAGTCGCGACGCCAATTTGCACTTACATAGTTGAACCTCATTTTACAATTTAAATCAGTGTAACCAGTCGATAAATATGAATTTGGTAAAGACAAAAATAAGATAAAAAAACCCGGGTCGCAGTGCCAAAACCCTGCCGACAATATAGTGTATTTGCTAATACAGGCAGTGTGGCTTTATTATGCGAACTTAGTTGGTTTCTAGGAAAATAAAAAATTTGACTCCTTAATACACCCCTTAAAATAACATTTTTTTTCTTAACTGCAATATTATTATCAATCTAACGTCTACACCGAATTAAATACACCCTTCAATAAATAAGTCACTATCTACAAATTAGTGTTTTCATAAAATTTGTAAGTCTGGTCCTGAGGGGCCGATTTTATTAAAATTTTAGGAACACTTTTTAATTGCTACTAAAGGGTTAAATGTCAATTTTGAAACGATTCTGAGAATTTTTTCGGTTTTTTGGGGCCCAAAAACTTTTTTCAACCCCTAAAAACTACCCTTAAAATGGCTTCTTTCGGTGATGGATTTCAATACGTGGGCCAAATTTCGTTAAAATCAATCAACTATTTCGAAAGTTATTGCCCGTACACCTATAATATATATATCAACATTTTTAAAAATGGTGCCAAAGTGTTTAGGAGGTTATGAAACGTTGAGAAATTTTGGTCCGACCCCTAGGTCCCGCCATCCGACCAATGCCAATAGTGTATGTTGCCATATGGCAAATACACTAATAAAAATTTTGGAAAATATTTTTTGGACAAAACGGTTTAATTTGAACAGAACGATTAGGGAGTCCCTCCCTCGTCTACATGATATAAAATATTTCTTCGGCGTTGAATCATTTTCCCATTTAACGTAACAAAGATTTATTCTCCTCGCTACAGAAGTTTCACTTCAAAAATAGCAGTAGTACACTTATCAAGGATTCGTTCTATATTTAAATAATAAAATGACTCACCGGTAACTGAGAGACGATAGCCGAACTGTGCGACGGGCAACAGGGCAAGCGAAACAAATACTGCGGCCAGCATTGCGGTGCTGCGGTCTCCTCGGCACGACGCCACCACCACCTCCCGTTGCTGCGGCTCACTTCTCATCGAGAAATGTACCCATTCCGTCGCAGATACTGCGGCGGACCGCCATTACCCAAACTGAAACGAACAGATATGTTGAATTGTTAATAACAGAAATACAATCTATCAAAGTGTTACGTTGTGTCCGAATCAAAGTGCAGTTCACGTAACGTAGCTACGACTGTAATAGTCCAAGATCCCACTGTACAAAAGTCGTACTACACTACAAAAATTCTTCGAAAAAGAGTTAAGATGATTGACTCCTAAGGTCGTAAAATATGCTCTCAGAAATTTTGAACTATGGTCACAAAGTTCATTTTATTACTGTTTTTATTAGCTGTGATTAAGCACTAAAATTTCAAACAATATATATTTTAGCCCTGAAAATGAATAAAAAAACGGGATATTCGTCAGTATTTCTTTACAGCACTTCACGAGATTTTGAATCAATAGAAGGAAAATTAACATAGTGAAGTTTTTTGTTTATATAGGTACTTATGTTAAAAATAGTAACAAATTTGGCTAGCTTAATATTTTTTTTTCAAGGTTAATTTTTTCTGTACAAAAATTTGCGTAGAACTTATGCAAATTTTCATGTTTTTATCTGATTTTAAATTGTTTATTTAGATCAAATAAACTATAAAAACATGGCTAAATGGCATATGGGTAGGGTTGCCATCTCTAAAATTTGGCAACCAGGACAAGACGCGTGAAAACACCGGATTTTAGAGCCCAGAACCCGGACATGTCACAGGTTTTTTTAAACATAGTCAGTGTAATAAAAAACAGTTGAAAATGTCATAAATCACCTTTATATTTATTTTTAGGCTTTAAAATTAAATTTAGTCATCTTTTATCATCATTTTAAATGTACCTAACAAAACAGAATCTTATTACAGTTGGTTAAAATTGTTTTAATAATCAGTTAGAATTTTTTTATTCTTAAAATAAAACACACAGTGCGTGTGTCGCGGACGGCCCAAGACTTTAAATTTTTAAACCCGGACTACAAAGGAAGCCCCGCCCGAACGTTCCCCGGGTGCCCTCTAAACTAGGACACATCCAGGGAAACCCGGACGGATGGCAACCCTACATATGGGAAGCATTAACATCAAAGATTGAATAATATTTTTCATAGAAATTAGAAATTTCCGAAATGTGAGGAAGTGCATTTTACATGCACAGACACAACCAATTCTCTAATTTATGTCTCGTTTTTATCTGATTTTTAACCGCTTGTTTTGATCAAACCTACACCTTCTAAAAGAAATCATATATCGATCTATTCGGTAGTTCTCGAGATTAATCGGTACAGACAGACATCCAAACAGACACCTACCATAACTTCCTTTTCTTCTATATACAGAAACTAACCGACATTTTATCACATAATTAATACAGTATAATAGCTATCGTTTGCTATAATTGTTAAGAAACATCCATTGTTGCAATGCTATATCAGAAAAATTTCTTTTCAAATAACTGTCACCGTCGGACCTCAAACCCGAATCTTTCCACTTTCGCGGCGGAATGAGTTATCAATTACTGTACGGTGCGATATCTAAACAATGAATTCATCATAATAAAGCTTTATTATGATGAATTAACTGTTTAGATATCGTACCGTAGAGTAATTGATAACTCATTCCGCCGCGAAAGTGGAAAGATTCGGGTCGCATAAGTGGAACTGTGAAATAGCTCTTACGCAATATTAATAATAATAAAAACCCGGGTCGCAGTGCCAAAATCCTGCCGACAATATAGTGTATTTGCTTGTATAGGGCCGTGTGGTTTTATACTTTTATTATGTGAAATTAAGTTTATTTTTGGGCAAAATAAAAAAGTTAACCCCTTAATACACCCCTTAAAATAACATTTTTTTCTTAATTATAATATTATTATCAATCTAACGTCTACACCGAATTAAATACACCCTTCAATAAATAAGTCACTATCTGCAAACTAGTGTTTTCATAAAATTTGTAAATCCGGTCCTGTCAGGCCGATTTTATTAAAATTGTGGGGACACTTTTTATTCACTACCAGAGGGTTAAATTTCAATTTTGAAACGATTCGGAGAATTTTTTCGGTATAAAATAGCCCGATTAGGCCCATTTTAAATAGGCTTTTTGCGGTGATGGATTTCAACACGTGGCCCAAATTTCGTTGAAATCAATTAGCTCTTTCGAAAGTTATCGCGCGTACACATATATATATATATATATATATATATATATATATATAAATATATATATATATATATATATATATATATATATATATATATATATATATATATATATATATATATACACATATATATATAAACATTTTTAAAAATGGTGCCAAAGTGTTTAGGAGGTTATGAAACGTCGAGAAATTTTGGTCCGACCCCTAGGTCCCGCCATCCGACCGACGTCAATAGTGTATGTTGCCATATGGCAAATACACTAATAATAATAATAATAATGCGTTTAACGTCCGTTTCTCGACTTTGTCATTACAGACACTATTCGCACCTTTACTATTTTCCATTTACCACACTTCCCATTATTTTTCTATATTTTTAAAACTTCAACTTATGTAATAGCAATGGGCGAATGAAGGAATTATAGGAAATTAGGATAAGATACGTAATTTTTGAACTAGGAGTTTGATAGATAATCGGCCATGGCCTCAAATAAGGAACCAACTCGATATTTATCTGGAATTAATTGAGGGAAACCATGGAAAACCTCAATCAAGATGGCCGGTACAGGAAGTACCGTTTCTCGGCGAGAGGCAGTAGGAAAAAGTCCCAGCCACATCTGGAATCGAACCCGGTACCTCCCGAAAGCGAGTCTAGTGCTGTCACCACTACTCTACCCAGTTCGGTAGCTCTTACGCAATATTACAGAGAGAGATTTTGAACAGATGATATTTGATTATGGCGGGAGTCTTAAGACGGCGAAATTACAATCTTCCAACTGTCAGATTCTTGCAAGTACGCATGACGGAATGCACAGGATACGTCGCCATTTTCTCCCCAGACATTCATTTGATTATTATTATATGAAAACAAAAGATAAACTTTATATGACAGTTGACTAACTTGCAGAGAGCGCGGAAACAATGGTACATATAATTGCATGGGAGCATTATTCAACCACGCTCGCAAAAAGAAAAAAAACATATGTACTGTTTCACTGAAAGTCTATTTTTATAAAAAAAACTGAAAAATGGGAAATGGTTTATTTCATGTCTCATTTTCCTTTTTTATTTTTCTTTATTTCATTTATTCTTCTTATTGCACATATGTTACAAATATAAAAGATGTTATTTTAAAAGATATAATTGTTCTTAAAAATAAATTTTGAAAAATGTATTAATTAAATAGTTTTTAACAGTTTTTTTGTAAGCAAAAACTGTTAAACGAGTTTTTTTTGTAATAATAATAATAATAATAATAATAATAATAATAATAATAATGCGTTTAACGTCCGTTTCTCGACTTTATGTCATAACAGACGCCATTCGCACCATTACCATTTTTTCATGTACCACTTCCCGTTATTTTCTACATTATTTACAACTTCAACTTATGTAATAGCAATGGGCGAATGAAGGAATTATAGGAAATTAGGATAAGGTAGGTAATTTTTGAACTAGGAGTTTGATAGGTAATCGGCCATGGTCTCAAATAAGGAATTATCTCGATATTAATCTGGAATTAATTGAGGGAAACCATGGAAAACCTCAATCAAGATGGCCGGTACAGGAATTACCGTTTCTCGGCGAGAGGCAGTAGGAAAAAGACTCAGCCACATCTACCCCCGCCGGGAATCGAACCCGAACCTCTCGAATGCGAGTCTAGTGCTGTCACCACTAGTCTACCCAGCTCGGTGAAAAATGCATTAATTAAGTAGTTTTTAACAGTTTTTTTTTGTAAGCAAAAACTGTTTAACGAGTTTTTTTTATATTTACAATATTTATGAAATTTTGTTTTGCGTAAAATTATACGTAAACATTTCTTCATTGGACATGTCGTAGGATAATTAAAAAAATCGGATTTTCGCGAAACTTCTAGGATGTCTGCAAAAAACCAAATTTTAATTACCCGATTTTTTGCAATCTTCCTAAGATTTTCGCGAAGATCCGATTATTTCAATTATCCTACGACATATATATGTTTTTAGATTTTTAAATTTAAATAACTGAGCTGGGTAGAGTAGTGGTGACAGCACTAGACTCGCATTCGGGAGGGCTGGGTTCGAATCCCGGCGGGGGCAGATGTGACTGGGACTTTTTCCTACTGTCTCTCGCCGAGAAATGGTAATTCCTGTACCGACCATCTTGATTGAGATTTTCCATGGTTTCCCTCAATTAATTCCAGATAAATATCGAGATGATTCCTTATTTGAGGCCATGGCCGATTACCTATTAAACTCCTAGTTCGAAAATTACCTACCTTATCTTCATTTCCTGTAATTTCTTCATTCGCCCATTGCTATTACATAAGTTGAAGTTTTAAAAATGTAGAAAAATAACGGGAAGTGTGGTAGCTGGAAAATAGTAATAGTGCGAATGGCGTCTGTTATGACATAAAGTCGAGAAACGGACGTTAAACGCATTATTATTATTATTATTTTTAAATTTAAATAAAAAAACGTATTTAAAAGAACAAACACCTAACTGCAGTCTAATAGGAAAAGTAGTCGGGTAAAAAGATGTTAATTTTATCAAATTTTCTAATCGTGGCACAAAATAAAAAAAAGGAGCAAACTGCAATTTGGAACAGTTTTTAGAGACACTTTTATGTAAAAAAATGTACAAACATTAATGGTTAAAATGGCGGTTAAATTATAAAAATTCGTTTTAACCATGTTTTAAAACAATAATATTCTGGAACTAAGAAAAAAAACTAGAAAAACATTGAATCATTGCATTTTAAAGAGGCAATAGTTCTTCCGACATAGAAAAATCCACTTTTTTTCCAAAGTAACCTGAACTCCCAGCACTTCTGCCACGAGTCCCTCTGGGGTCCATGGATCCCAGATTAAGAAACCCTGGCCTAGAGGAAACTTAGGCGCCATCTAACTCTAGAGCAGGGATTCATGGTCAACCGAGGGTTAAAAATTTGTTTCCAGATTGATTTTTTTTAATTCTATAGTGAATTCAACTTTACCGCGTTATACTGAATGGACTATACCAGTTCAAGAGATATAAGAATAAGAGTTTTTTATTACTTTATAAAAGCAGATACTTCAGATTCAAAGAAGAGTGTTTTTTAAGAGCTATTAAGCTCTGATTAAGTTTCGATTTTCAGTATTCTTCAATAATGAACTGATAGCTATGGATTAAATGGCACTTATTAAACGTCGCACAGATCGTAAATAACGTCAGTTGTATTTATAATTTGTATTAAGAGAAAAAGAGAAAGATATTGTAGATTATAGACGCTTAACAGCTGAGGTCATCAGCGTCTAAATTTGTATTAAGGTGAACTGATCGCTTAGACTGTATAATATGCTCTCGGGAAATTTTGAACTGTGGTGGCAAAATTCATTCTTTACTGTTTTTATTAGCTGTGGTTAGAGATGGGAAAAACGGGTCTTTTTAGTGATCTGCATCTTTGCATCTGGATCCCGTATGTGAGCCGGCTCACTGAACCGGTTCAAAAAGAGCCGAGTTCTGAATATGTTACTGCAGTCTGCCACTGACTTACCTAGTTCAGTCAATCATATCACGATCTGTATAGAATCAAGAATGCATAGCCAAACATGTGATACATGAGTCATTTGAGCTGACAGATGCATCAAAGCAAGAACTGATACGTAAGTGTAAAATGTGCTTCTGTGTGTTAAGTGTTTCACTGAGTTATGCGGATCCGTTGATCCGTCGGCTCAAAAAAAAGTGAGTCGGCTCTCACGGATCTTCTGTCGGAGTCGGCTCTTTGAACTGGTTCAGATCTGAGTTACCCAAGTCTGGCTGTGATTAAGTATTAAGCTTCACAAAATTTGGATCGCTGCTTAAAAATTTCAAAAAACATATTTTGGCCGAAAAAAATAAATCAGAAAACGTAACATTCGTTAATATTTCTTTACAGCACGTCACGGGATTTCGAATTACGGGAAGGCAAATTTCGAACTTACGTTAAAAGTACGGACAAATTCGGCTGGTTCATTTTAAACCGTTTTTTTAAATAGTTTCTTAACAGAGAACATCAAATGTCTTCTGGACTTAATTATAAAAAAATTGTTCTCCATCAGGGGGGATCATAAGAAAGGCTTCATTAGGCTAAATGGAGGGAGGGATTTCAGAGTGGCTGAAAAAGGGCTCCCTTAGCTTTAATTTGGGGGATCAAAAAAACTATCGGAAACATGTAATGAAGAATTCATTCTAACAATAATTTTATAGACGACAGTGATGAATCAGCGGCATTAAAAGCCTCTCCGTTATTGTAGTATTTTTGTGCAATTCGCCTTAAAGCTTTATATAACAAAAGTCAGTTCACATAAGATGACGCAAACAAATGAAGGTCGTCTGCGTTCAGAGTGAAATGCTTTAAAAAGACGACAGACGCATGCGCTATGTCGAATAACAAGCGAACAACGACGCGACGGGGATTTTTATTTCTTTATAAAAGATCCAAGTCGCGACCAACCCAGAGCAGAGCGACGTCGTTCTAAGGAAATAAGAGAAGATATTCATAGCCGGTATGTCGTGAATACCAAAGAAGCTTGTTTGTATTTTCAGATGTCATGTGCACCTGTTTATATGGCCGCGTTTAAAATACAACTTTACAATATTGCCGTACTGAATATGTCAATATTGCGTACTCAAATATAAATTTAAATTCAGAACATTACTGACTCAAGTAAGGTTAAGGCTGTCGGAACGGTATGAATTTAAGCCACACTACGAGACTAAAAAATGCTGTTGCAAGGGTGCTGCTGTCAGTTGATTTCTCTAAATTTTGGAAATATTTGAAAAGCTTTTCCGAAAAAGGAAGAGTCACTTTAGGTTTGTGATGGAACCATTTTGTGCAATAAGTACGAATAAAGTCGTAGTGTGACATTGAAAACATGTGGTTTTTGGCACAATTAATGCCAACTTTTTTCTAGTAAATCGTACATAAATTACGAAAGTAGTCCCTTAGAGACCTAGATTTATCCTTTATCTTCCTTATAGACAAAGAATAAGTCTATAATCAGGTATCAGTCGAAGCTCTATTTTTGGCTTAAATTCAGAGCGTTCCGACAACCTTAAAAGTGGATGCTACCTATATCCTATAGGTTACTAGAAACTCAAGTCGGACGTTAGCATTATTGAAACATTAGTTTACAAAAAAGAGAGGATGTCATACATCTTATTCGTAAAGTACAAAGAGATAAAAAACAGATATAATTAAATTCCCATAGTTGAGCCTCATTACAGAGATAATTTATGAAGTTGAAGCAACTTTCTTATTCCTAAATAAGAGACTCTATCAGAAGCGTAGCGTGCCTTGGCGGGGCCCCGTATAAAAATTAGTTTGGGGGCCCTTCCCCCGTTGAAGTAAATGACTTAAACGGGGAAATCCCGCAGTCCGCGATAACCGATGTAGGGTGTTACCAACTTTTGAACGCACGCTTTACGCGGGAAAAAAAGAAATTGCTTTTTTTGACTTTTGTCATTTCTGAAATAAAAAAAAAATTGGTAAGTTTTTATTAATTTTTGCTTACGCACGTTGGGGGCCCCCGTGGCCCGGGGGCCCCGTATAATTGATACGGCAGATACGGCGGTAACTACGCCCCTGGACTCTATGCACATTCTTTTCTAAACTTTCTTCGGTTGGTCGCAAAATACTTGAGTACATGAAAAACATGCGAAAGGAACATTTAATGACAAGTTTTTAGACAGCCTTTCAGTGACTATAGGTACCAGTATTTATTCACAAGTTTTTGTGACAGCCTGTATACTACATACATAATATCGTAAACACAAACATACCCGCATACATACATAATTTTGCAATACACAGATTTTAGAGAAGTTTGGAAAGCTGAGATATGCATTCAGTTTTACTACTGGAAGCTGATTTACGATTTTATAGGTTCCCGCATTTTCGTTCTACACAATCTGTATAACCCTATTCGAAAAAGTCGTAGCTGTTTTTCATTACACATTTACGCATTTGGGAACGGAACTTAAAAAAAAACTGGTCAAGTAAAAAGTTAGAATCCCGTCCCGAAGATTCCATACAATTGTTGGATAAGTTCGGATAAAATCCGTGGCACAGGATCAATAAAACACAATACTGAAGTTAAAATTGCATTCTCACTAACGTTTCGGTCTGTTTTACACGATCTTCAGAGTTTTAAAAATTATTTGTATATAAATGATGTTAGTGTTATAAATATAAACAGGTTACAATATGTAAAAAACTTACCGAATGCTGTCAATTCGTATCAGTATTTAGTCGAAAGATTGAAAACATGGTCATTGGTTTCACAATATATATAAAAGGTAAGATGGTTGTTTTATTCAAACTTATCCAACAATCATCAAGGATCACAACCACTCTAATTAACTTCTTTTAATTAGAGTCAACCTCGTATTCCATACAATCTGCTTTTGAATTTTGAAAACTATTGCTGTTATGGCTAATTTACACTTTGTTAAGTAGCAAGTGCAGGTGAAAAGTGTTGTAAGAATCTCAAATTCACAGTGTGTCTCACTTTACATGACTTTTTCATTTTAAAAGCAATCATTATAAAATTTTCAGCAGTTATGCAGGCCATTAAGATGCATCTTTTTTGTAGGAACAAAATTGTTCAAAAGTCAAAATCTAGCCAACTACGATTAAAATAAAAAGTAGGGTTCAAAGTAAGCTCGTATGTGCGATCAAGTTAGAGCAAAATTTCATTATAAAAAGTTGTTCAGAATCACAAAAAACTTTTAAGTATGAAGTTTCGTCAAAAAAAATCATTTGTTAAATTTTCCAAAATATGAACACAAACTGTAATTTATTTGCTATTTTACTAACGAGAGAGCCATGAAACAATAAAATAGCATAATATAAATTACAGGTGGCATTCATATTTTAAGAAATTGAAGAAATGATTTTTTTTGACGAAACTTCATACTTAGGAGTTTTTTGTGATTCTGAACAACTTTTTTTAATAAAATTTTGGTCCATCTTGATCGCACATGAGTTTACTTGAAATCCTACTTTTTATTTTAATCGTAGTTGGCTAGATTTTGACTTTTGAAAAATTTAGTTCCTACAAAAAAGATGCACCTTAATGGCCTGCATAACTGCTGAAAATTTTATAATGATTGCTTTT
Source organism: Venustoraphidia nigricollis (assembly GCA_034508555.1). Classification (NCBI taxonomy): domain Eukaryota; kingdom Metazoa; phylum Arthropoda; class Insecta; order Raphidioptera; family Raphidiidae; genus Venustoraphidia; species Venustoraphidia nigricollis. The sequence continues at coordinate 877,350 of JAVRKA010000091.1, read as the reverse complement.
AAAATGAAAAAGTTATTTAAGTGAAACACACTGCACTTATATATTTTTTTTACAATTTTAAGATAAGTAGTTTTGAAGTTATTTAAGAAAATAGGCGAAAATTGACCATTCCCTGAAACTACTGGGCCTAAAATTTTGAAAAAAACAAGGAATGTCGGGTTTCACCCATAGTTTACAGGAAAACCTAAACGAAAATCTTAAATCTTAAAGCACTCACGGAAAACGGAACAGTACGGAACTCGTACTTGACCGGATTTTTTTTACTGATATGCAAATCAGTTACCCGACTTTTGCCGAAACTGTATAATATCATAATTATCTAATTCCAGTTCGGCTCTTATTACGTCATCATCAATAATAATTATGAGTATTAAAATAAACAGGTAGATAATTGACAACTAACTTTGTTCTATATTAATGGCGCTTCAATAATTTCCTTTGCTTTGACCAGGTCACTTTCTGATAGTTTAGGTGCATGTGTATTACGTATAGCGGCATGTTATATTTAAGATAGGTTGGAAGCAAAAAAAGTAGTTTAAAAAAAAATAAAAAACACGCGTTAATAGCAAATCGAACTAAAAAGTAAAAAAAAAAATTAATGATTAAGATTTTGTTTACCAGTTCACTCAATTACGGACTTTTTACCGCTGTTAAACAAAATCTTAATAATTAAAAATTATTTAGATAAAAAGTTTTATGCTAAATATAATGAACCACGTAAAATTATAAAATGACTTCAAAGGTCAGTTGTCTAACTCAAAATATCAAAACTTTTAGACGTGCGTAATGTTAGTATATCTCATCTCAAAATAATAATAAATTAAAAATATATATATTATATATGATATGAGCTTGTAGTAATTTTGATTTATGTAAAATTAAAAATTTGTGTGGAGAATTGTTACAAAAATGATTTTAAGTATTTTTGTAAAACGTAACAAGTGGTAGTAACCTGAAATTTTCTTTCGATAAAATTATGAATAATTTGGTTCAAAATAAACTTACAACGTCAATAACGACTCCTTACAGCTTCAGCTTCTTGGAGGGTCACGAATTATATTTTAAGAAGCATTGTGTTTCTCGACCTTTTTTATTTCTCGAGGCACGAGAATTCCCGACTATGATTTCTCGAAGATTTCGAGAAATGTTGAAATTTTTAATAAAACACGATGTTATTTTAAAATTTTTGCTTTATTACAATTTAGATTGATATAGATGAGATCAATTAAATCAAATGGTAAATTTTAAGTTACCATAAATTGCACTTATGAATCAATAAATCAATAACAAACAATAAATTAAACAAACTATACTCGACTGGTCTAAATAAAAACTAAAGAGTAGGGAAGTACTTAACTTTTTTATTATTGTTGAGTTCCTACCCAGTTCCCAAATGTACCTACAACAGTTTTTAATTAAGACTCGTCATGTGTGTGTTATATACTTTTTTTTTTAGTTACCTAGAGCACGGAATTGATTTCTCGAGTTCTCGAGGCGTTAAGTTTTTTTTCTCGTCTCGACTAAAGACAATTCCCGCCTCGAGAATTCTCGAGCAGAAACCCTAATTGTTTGTAATTTCTAGCGCATAGATACCTAAGCTACCAGAAAATAACCAGTTATTGGAGCATTCAAATTGTTCCAAAGTTCTAACATTGTTTGGGGTGTCAATGAAAGGTATCTAAGTTGATAATTACAAACGCATTAATATTAACGGGTTATTAACATATTATCCCTTGTTAAGCTGACCTCAATACAACTACAAGAGAATATTCACTCTATTAAAATATTTATCTTACGTTTCATAGACCAGTGGTACTCAACGTGATCTATGTGCTATATTTCCAGGAGAGTATTATACTTAAAGCTATCGGAACGCGCTGAATTTAAGCCACACTGTATACGGGGCTAAAAAATGCTGTTGCAAGGGTGCCGCTATCAGTTGATTACTCTAATTTTTGGAAATATTTTGAAGATTTAAAAAAACTTTTCCGAAAAAGAAGTGAAATAAAAACGAATAAGGTCGTAGTATAATATTGAAAACGTATGTTTTTTGGCACAATTAATGTCAACTTTTTTCTAGTAAATCGTACATAAATTACAAAAGTAGTCCGTTAGAGACCTAGATTTGTTCTTTATCTCCTTTATGTTCCCTGAAAGTAGTTTTTAAAAATTCTGAACGGCGATAACTTTTGATCGAATCAATTTATTAAGATGTGTATCATTATAGCATAATACATTTGACATTGTTTCAGAGAATTAAAAAAGTGAAATTTAATTTTTAGATGTTCTTAAAAACTCGATCGATTCGGAACTTAGGTACCTAATAATCGTTGATAATTAATAATTCATCTTTAAAATTCAATTCTAGATATATGTTCTAATAGATCACAGTATCACGGGTAATTGGAATAATGAAAATAAGTCAATTTAAACACTCATTGATTGCAACGTTTCGTCTTTTCTTTAATTAAGACTTTTTCAAGCTCTCAATATGCTTAAACGATAGTTAAACTATGATATAAAACACAATTTAACATTACAAAAAATAATTGAAAATTGAAAATTGTAGAAAAAAAAATTCTACAATTTTTAATTTTTAATAATTGTTTTTTGTAATGCTAAATTGTATTTTATATCATAGTTTAACTATCGTTTAAGCATATTGAGAGCTTGAAAAAGTCTTAATTAAAAAAAAGACGAAACGTTGCAATCAATGAGTGTTTAAATTGATTTATTTTCATTATTCCAATTACCCGTGATACTGTTTTCTATTATAATTAATAATTTGTATATTTCATTATTTTCCGATAGTATCCCATCTACCATTATCCAGTCTCGGGCCCCAGGCTTATGGAGAGCCACCCGGGCCCTGGGCCTGTGGGGAACCACCCGGGCCCTTCTGACCCAGTCCGACCCTGGCTATACTTGTCGGCAGCGTTGCCAGACGTCCCGATTTTGGCGGGACGTCCCGATTTTTAAATCAAAATTAAATGTCCCGCGCGGGACAGGCTCAGTCCCGCTTTTCGGGGATAACTGGACCGTGCGTAAATAATTATTCTCTTATTATAAGTTGCAATTTGTAACACTCACTCCTCAGACTATTGTTTGAAACACCATATTTTTCTAATGGATAAAACTTTTTTGATTTTGATTTGTTTTTTTTATTTTTTTTTTTTATTCAGAAGACGAATAAGACTCAACTATTTAACGATAGGGTAAATCTGATTAAAAATATCATATTTTTATTAAAATACATTTTCTATGGCAATTTTTGCTATCTATTGTCACGTAAACGTAATTTGAACTCAAATAAAAAGATAAATATTTAGGTAAAAACTTCTGATTATATACGTTTTTTACTATGTCCCGCTTTTGACGAAAGAATCCCGCTTTTTTCACTCAAAAAGTTCCAAAATCCCGACTAAGTCGGGATTTTGGAACAAGCAGTGTCGCCAGATTTTTTTTTGCCAAGTCTTGGCAAAAAAAAATCTGGCAACGCTGCTTGTCGGGGACTACCAACGTCTACCAACATCCTGTATATTCCGTGTATGAGAAAGTAAAAAGCTATGTAAATATACAACATATCAACACGTCGCTATAAAAAAACTACATGAAGTATATATAAGTAGTATATGTGTAATAAAACCCTTGCCGCTTCTGGAGAGGGAAAAAGAAAAAAAAAGCAGTATGAATGGGAAGAGCAGAATGAAACAAATTTATAGTTGAAATAGTCGAGTTGTCAGGAATAAATGCAGTGCACTAAACAAGCTGTCAACTGCGGTGTGAATAACTGTAAATGACCAAATTTGCATGCCTTCGCGCTGAGTTTCCATTTTCTTTTCACTGCTCCGACATTGTGAAATAAGAACACATGTTGTTACGACTTGTTGCCGGATAATACATCAGTCTCTGAATGTTATCTGACAGGGCTGTGAGAAAGACAACAATACAGTGTAACGAACCTCCATATAACGATTTTCTCGATTTAACAAATTTTTCGAAATTCTCTAGAATTGTCTGTAAGAGTTAATGCAAAATATACCTTTACATTACGAAAACTTTTTGTCAAAAACCTGTTTATAGCGAATTTTCAATCATTGCAGAATATAAATAGAAAGTATAATTTACCTCAGCTTAACGATTTTTGTCAACTTATAACCTTTACATAACGTATCCTACCAATCAATCACACACAATTCCACAATAACAACAACAATTCATGTCAGGTTCTAACACGTTCAATTTATCGTAAGACAATCATTGTTGTTTAATGTAAAGTAATGCAAACACTGCTGTTGGTCACTGTTGTTAGTAAATTTAAAGTTGCAGCGACTGAGAAACGAAAAAGGTGTTCCAACTAGGGTTGCCAACCGTCCCGAACGAGACGTTCCGGTCAGGGTGTGTGCGGGACGCTAAATATCCCGCTTTTTACGCGTTTTTTACGATTTTTACAATTTTGTATTTGAAAATAAAAAAACCCTTAAAAATGTCAAATGTCAAGAAAATTACTCATTTAAAAAGTAATTTATAGTTTTCATAATAACGTTTAAATTACACTATAACTGTTTTTTTTTTCAGTAAATATTGACTATTATTAATCTAACAAGGTGTTTTATTGTACTTCTCATCCTGATTTGTAAAGAAAATTTCACGTTTTTTTGTATTCTAAATAAAATTAGTTGGATCCCGCTTTTTAAACCCTTGTCCCGCATTTGAAATCATTATTTCCCGCAAATTTGTATTTTAAAGTTGGCAAGCCTATCCTTAACCGTCGCAGAGAAACGAAAAATCATTAAGTATGTAGACGAGAATCTTACAAAGGAAAAATTAGACATCGCTAAAGAGTTCGAAATTCCCGCAATTACATTGGCCACAATTTTAAAGTTTAAAGATAAGTTTTCAGGAGAAAATGAGGTTTCTTACCTTGTTAAAACGAATCTTAGACCAACCTAAACTCTATATAACAAATTTCATTATAACGAATTACTTGATAGATATAGGTAACGAATATTTTCTAAGTTTCTTTCAGCTTTGTTATATCGAGGTTGTGAAGACGAAACCAGCAATTGTTTGTTATGTTTCCATTTATGTAAAAAAAATTATAATGAGCCTTACCCTCATAAGCTCACATAAGAAGTGTAACTTCTTTAATGTTAGTATTATTCCCAAGCTTTTTTTTATGTGAGACTAATTAATAATATTTACACATACCTTAGCAACACACTATAAACTTCTGTCCTTGTCAGTTTCATGTAATTTAGGAGACAAACCAACTTCCCCTTTATGTGCCAGTTCTACTTCCCCTCGATTTCTTACTTTCTTCAAACAAATACGTCGCTAAAGAAGTTAAACTTAAAAAATCATTCAAAAATATAACTGTCAACATCAACAAAGTAATTGTCAAATTTTTAAATAAGTTATAACAGTTAGGAACCCTCAAGGCGCGTGTTATATTCAAACTTGTCCGTCTTTTTAATACAGAAAGTCTGAATTTAGGAAAAACTTTATATGTGACGATAACAGAATTTGGAACTGTTGTATTCATTTCCTCAAATAAATTTCAATACGTGTGCCCTAAATGTGTTTATGGCTTGGAACCTACATGCTTTGAATTTGAATAGATTTACAGTGTAAGCAGGGGCGGCTCGTCAATGCAAGCACTCCACTGATTCAAATATATCAGTACAATCTCCTTTCACTTACAGATAACGGGCGTTCGATTCATTGTAGTCCAAATTCCTATAATACAAAAGTCTACTAACCAGCTCTATTAAAAGTTTAATAAATAATATATGATGTAGAACATAGAATCGGCGGCCAACTAATTCGATTTTTTACATCATGTTTAAGGTCAATATCTCGGCTATGGTTGACAAAGCGAATTTTTGCGATTTGTCTTTTATAAACTATACCATACGTATCCTACCGTTATTCCATACCGTGAATTGTTCATTATTTTTAATGTAACAACGTTGCAAGGAAGAAGAAACTGCAACGCCATCATTTTTTGTTACGAATTATTTCATGATGTTATAAATGACAACAGGGATGTTGACTGTATTCAAATAAAAACATAATTTTAACGAAAAGTAGTAGTTTCTATGATAGAAATACTAAAAAACACTATATTTTTCCTTATTTTTAAGGAATTTAATTAATATTTAATAAATAAAACCTAATAAAATCACTCTCAAGTCACGTGACAACAGACACCAATCAGAGCGAATGACGTCATATGTTCAGCCGCTGTCAAAAAACTTCATTGTTGGGTTAATATTTAGTGTGTAATTTATTATCATTTGTTTATAGGAAACGTCAAATTACATGTAACTATAGCAACGACTACGAAACAACTTTTCATCACCTCAGTTTACTAACGTTTATGAGCACAGAATCCGCATCTATAGGATGGTAGCTCCCGTGTAAACTTTTGAGCCTCCTTTGGTATGAACAGGTGACGTCACGCGACTAATATTGGCGTTTTGGACCGAAATTTGAAACGGGATTTAAAATACATGATTTTTAAGGCTTGAGTTGTATTTAAATAAAAATAATAAATATTTGTGGCAATATTAGGTACTTATGCACGATTTAAAACACTTTCCCAAAAATAGTCAACATCTCTATTTCAAATCAAAATTTCACATTCCGCAATCCGGTCAACACACGAAATTTTTACATATTCCAAAATCAATAATATACAACACCACTATTACTACGTATGGCAATCCTAACAAACCTAATATCCACCAATTATCCTGCATTAGATTTTTTAGGTGACAAATTATGAAATTTTTACAAAGTCATTTCCAAGCATTACGTCAGTAAGTGATTAAATAAAATATTTGCTCCTTTGAAATCCCGCAGGAACTTAACATTTTTCCGGGATAAAAAGTGTCCTATATGTAATCCAGGTAATAAACTATCTGTGTGCCAAATTTCATCCAAATTCGTTCAGCCGTTTTTGCGTGATTGAGTAACAACATCCATTCACATTTATAATTAAATTCCCTTTTAAAATTTTAGTAGTGTTGCCCAGTAGACTTTTGCACGGTGGGAACAGCGTTGCTAGAACGTTTTACGTTACTTTGTGACCCCTTCACGTTACATTTACGTTACACGTCACAAAACGGTACTTTTGTGTTACATATCGGACGAACTTTTAAAACCTTAATTTTTTATAGAAATCTGAAACGCAAACTCAGACGCTTGAGTATTCTGTGTAGGCTTGCCAACTTTAAAATACAAATTTGCGGGAAATAATTATTTCAAATGCGGGACAAGGGTTTAAAGAGCGGGATCCAACTAATTTTATTTAGAATACAAAAAAACGTGAAATTTTCTTTACAAATCAGGATGAGAAGTAAAATAAAACACCTTGTTAGATTAATTAGATTAATAATAGTCAATATTTACTCAAAAAAACAGTTATAGTGTAATTTAGACTTTATTATGAAAGCTATAAATTACTTTTTAAATGAGTATTTTTCTTGGCATTTGGCACTTTTAAGGATTTTTTTATTTTTAAGTACAAAATTGTAAAAATCTTTGCATGGATAAGAAAAATTTACTTTAACTTGTAGCTCTGACTTTACAGAATCCACATGAAGACGATTTCGCGCGTCGGTCCAGGCATTATTACAAAGTGAGAAAACTTTCTCTGCTGCTGCATTAGAACACGGAATAGGTGCAATGTATATAGCGTCCTCCAAAAAGCGAGATATTTAGCGTCCCGCATCATCCTGAGCGGGACGTCTCGTTAAGGGTATCAGAAACTGGACGTCCCGCGTATAGCGGGACGGTTGGCAACCCTAATTATGTGGTCGTATCGCGTGTAATGTTGACAATTTGGCATTGCCAACTAAACAGATTAAATCTAAAATGATATGACCATATCCCTACATAACAAACCATTCAAATAAAATGATAATTGGAGTCTATAAAAACATTATAATTGTGTTTATTATACTGAAATATAAAAATTTTATAAAGCGTCACTTTTTCGAGGAAAACGTAACTTTTTGAACACTCTTAGGTAACGTTTTAGGACAGGGCACTGGCAACACTGTATGGGAGCGACAAATTGCATTGGCACAGATAAAATTCGATAGCTATGATAAAAAGTCAACTCGTGATGACGTATAACTTCACCAATTTTTATTTACAAAAAAAAAAACGGCATAAAAAAAGTTCTGAACAGTCTTAAACCACGAATCTACCTGAATGAACCAATAAACTATAGCGGTGTGTTAATCTCGTTCAGTACTGTATTATGTATACTCTATAATCGTTAACCCACATAACCAATAGCAGCGTCTGTCGTTCATTCTGGAGACTGCTTAAAAATGCTTGGTAGATAACTTTCTCCAAATTTATATATATAAAAGGCGATGTATGTATTGTAACAAAATTGTTCTGTGTGATGGTTTTAAAACTGATTTATTTTCAACAAACAAAATAAATACAAACAAGTAAACTAAAAAGTACTTCTCTAATAACGACAAAAAGAAACGAACAATGAAAAATAAACGGATCCTTATAATAACACAACAATAACTATATCCACACATGACTATTTACAACACACCGAAATTTATGTAACAAATGATTATTTGTCTTCTGTACGCCGGGTGTAGAGTTGGGTAACTCAGATCTGAACCGGTTCAAAGAGCCGACTCCGACAGAAGATCCGTGACAGCCGACTCACTTTTTTTTGAACCGACGGATCAACGGATCCGCATAACTTAGTGAAACACTTAACACACAGAAGCACATTTTACTCTTACGTATCAGTTCTTGCTTTGATGCATCTGTCAGCTCAAATGTCTCATGCATCACATGTTTGGCTATGCATTCTTGATTCTATACAGGTTGTGATATGATTGAGTGAACTAGGTAACTAAGTGGCAGACTGCAGTAACATATTCATAACTCGTCTCTTTTTGAACCGGTTCAGTGAGCCGGCTCACATACGGGATCCAGATGCAAAGATGCAGATCACTAAAAAGACCCGTTTTACCCATCTCTAGTAATTATACCGTTTCAGGCCAGTGGCAAATTCATCGGATGGCGCCCTCCTGCAATGTAAAGAAGCTCAACTAGGGATATCAGAAGTGCCAAAAAGTATCGATATATATCGTATCGATATTTTTTTCAAGTATCGATATCGGTACCGATATATTTAAAAAAATATCGACCCGTTTTTTCCATCTCTAGTGTCGTATTTTATGAATGGCCTCCAACCGAATGATTTAATACAGACAGAGCAACATTTCGGGACGTGCACAAAGCACAGAAGTGGTATGCGCGAACCTAATATGATAAGTGAATAATATTTATAGCGATAGATGTTGGCAGGTGAATGCGGATTTATAGCTTTTATATAGAGATAAATGATAAGGGATGTAGGTATCTATTGTATGTGATATACAGGCCATCAGCTCAACTCACATCTGACTCACTCACTCACATGATTATGTTTTCGGAGGGGCTTGCACCAGCTGAGGGTAGGCTTTACCAAGATAAACACTAAAACACTAAAAAAGCACACAAAATTTTATTTTGTTCATTTAAGGCTATCAGAACGCTCTTAATTGAAGCCAAAAATAGGACTTCAGCTGATAGCTGACTGTAAGACTTATTCGTCAACATTTTGCAAAAATTCTTTCTCTATAAGGAAGATAATGGACAAATCTAGGTCTCCAATGGACTACTTTTGTAATTTACGTACGATTTACTGGAAAAAAGTTGGCATTAATTGTGCCAAAAAACACACGTTTTCAATGCCACACTACGACCTTATTCGTACTTATTTCACAAAATTGTTCCATCATAAACCTAAAATGACTCTTCCCTTTTCGGGAAAGTTTTTTAAATCTTCAAAATATTCCCAAAATTTAGAGTAATCAACTGACAGCGGCATCCTTGCATTTTTAGCCTCGTAGTGTGGCTTAAATTCAGAGCGTTCCGACAGCCTTAATATCGTTAATTAATTTGGAACTATATTCCTTATCGCGCATTTGGTAGATGAGAGTTACAGGGGAAAATTCCGACCAACAATTTTGCAATAGTACGCTATTATATAGTACGAATATATAGGTAGTAGAATAGAAAAACTAACAGGTATACTATGAAAATTGCCAGCTCGCTGTAGATGATTGTGGAGTAACCGCTAAGGCGTATGCTTAGCGTGGTCGAGGTCCCCGTTTCGATCCCAGCCCCGACTACCAATTTTTTTTATATCCATTACATATTATTTCACTTGGTATATATATATATATATATATATATATATATATATATATATATATATAATATTTAATTCACGAAAGACAGCAAATAACGTCTCGGATATTGAGATTCCATTTATAAACCTAAAACACTCTATAAACACAAACATCAATAAAACATCAGGTTTTAAATTTTCATGTGTATATGTGTTTGGAAAAGCTTCAAGGAAAAATGTACGCATATTTCCCTAATATTTTATTTAAACAGTGTATCATGAAATCATCCGTATATCCATTTTTTTTCTCTTCCGTAGTGCCGCCCCCGCGATCCTTTTTTTTTCATAGTATTCTCGGCGTACAAATCAGCTTTATATAGAGATAAATGATAAAGAATGCGCATACCAGCGGCTATCATTTCAGCTTATATTGCCGATATGATAGCTGGAATATTGCGTATATATTTGTCGGCAGAAGACAACAACACCTACGTCAAATTTGTGGTAAAATCCGAGCTGGGTAGAGTAGTGGTACAGCACTAGACTCGCATTCGGGAGGTACGGGTTCGATTCCCGGCAGGGGCAGATGTGGCTGGGACTTTTTCCTACTGCCTCTCGCCGAGCAACGGTAATTCCTGCACCGGCCATCTTGATTGAGGTTTTCCATGGTTTCCCTCAATGAATTCCAGATAAATATCGAGATGGTTCCTTATTTGAGGCCATGGCCGATTACCTATCAAACTTCTAGTTCAAAAATTACCTACCTTATCCTAATTTCTTATAATTCCTTCATTCGCCCATTGCTATTACATAAGTTGAAGTTTTAAAAATGTAGAAAAATAACGGGAAGTGTGGTAGATGGAAAATAGTAATAGTGCGAATGGCGTCTGTTATGACATAAAGTCGAGAAACGGACGTTAAACGCATTATTATTATTATTATAATTAAAAATATGAAACTACAGACAGAGTCGAAAGAATCGACATAAGCAGTTCTTTTATTAAGCCACAGATATGTGTTGTTAAATAGGTATGTGTCTATAATGTATACCGGACGTTTTTAAACAAAACACTACCGCTGAGGCGTTTTTATTTAAGAAGTGTCTATTTATACAGGTACTGTATAAATAAAATAATGTACAAACTAAAATTGACCAGAATACACAAACAGTTGATCATCTGTTTGTGTAGTCTGGTCAATTTTAGTTTGTACAAATTTGTGGTATATTATTTATTCAATTACTGTAGAAGAAGATTTGACTTGTTATAATAACATTAGACAATAAGCCAACATGATAATTATATTTTAGTATAATAGCTTATGTCTGCTATAATTGTTAAGAAACATTCATTGTTGTAGCACTATATTAGAAAAATTTATTATTCCAACACGTCACCGTCGGGATTTAAACCCGAATCTTTCCACTTTCGCGGCGGAATGAGTTAATCAATTACTCTACGGTGCACACAATTCAACATTTTAATCCATCATAATATAGCGATTTACAACACTCAAATTCACTACATGTGAGAGTTAATGTCTAGCTATAGCTAAAAATAATTGGCTCTCGCATGTAGTGAATTTGAGTGTTGTAAATCGCTATATTATGAAGGATTAAAATGTTGAATTGTGTGCACCGTAGAGTTATTGATAATTCGGGTTTAAATCCCGACGGTGACGTGTTGGAATAATAAATTTTTCTAATATAGTGCTACAACAATGAATGTTTCTTAACAATTATAGCAGACATAAGCTATTATACTACATTAATGCAGCTGGTACGTAGCTACAAGCGTATGTAAAATATCTACTAATATGATAATTATATTTAATCTGAATATGTTAAGAGAGTTAATTATGAGAGCCTGATGAAGTATTAATAAAGAATACGAAACGTTCCGAATGATAATTCGTCTTGACTAAGTTATTGATCCTAAATCCTCTAATCATCTTTATAATATTTAAAGATGTTCTAAAATTATTGTAGACGATCGGTTCAAAAATAAGATGTTGGTTTTATGACAGTCTGTATATTACATGTAGGACATCAATAAATGTACAGATGCAGAGGATCTGTGAAATATATAACCCTTTATACTTTATAGGACGTGCTATTTTATTTTAAAAAAATGTGGATTATATGACATATGTTTACATATACAAGTAAATCACTTTTTTTTTTTATTTTTCAGCATCAACATATCACAATCTGTTACAGATTTTGAGCCATTTCTCCTTCGAAATTTTAAACTCATTTTCCAAAAATAGATTTTCAATAATAATAATAATAATAATAATGCGTTTAACGTCCGTTTCTCGACTTTATGTCATAACAGACGCCATTCGCACCATTACTATTTTCCAACTCCCACACTTCCCGTTATTTTTCTACATTTTTTAAAACTTCAACTTATGTAATAGCAATGGACGAATGAAGGAATTATAGGAAATTAGGATAAGGTAGGTAATTTTTGAACTAGGAGTTTGATAGGTAATCGGCCATGGCCTCAAATAAGGAACCATCTCGATATTTATCTGGAATTAATTGAGGGAAACCATGGAAAACCTGAGTCAAGATGGCCGGTACAGGAATTACCGTTTCTCGGCGAGAGGCAGTAGGAAAATGTCCCAGGATTTTCAATAATTAATAAACTACTCTTTCTGGTTTTTTTTGAGACAAATGAATTGAATCCCGTCTGGATATACGAACGTTCGAACATCAAAACCTCAAAAATACTGACGTTTGACCTATTATTATAAATAATATAAAATTTTTGAACTATTTTCTCGCGTGTTGTTTGATTTAAAATTGGATGACATCTTACACTGTATAAAAAATGAAACAAGTTCATTAAATAGTTTATGAATAAAAAAAAAAGACGAGATACCAATCTTAAAGTTCGACATCAAGTTTTTGTCATGCTTTTCAATTTTCGCAAATCTGTTACTAAATTTGTAGATTCTATAAATTCGGAGACAACTTCGACATTAAGAAAGAAAAGTTATCTGCATTCAGAAAGTTGACATTTCTTTAAACATATGTCGCAGAAACATGAAAGCAGATTGCCGAATACTTACTTTAAGGCTACTGAGTACCAGCTGTTCAATATGGTCCATTTTTTACCCGCATATAGTTTACGAGCAATTAGATATATGTGTGCCTGTGAAATACACTTACGTTTCGGAAATCACTAATTTTTATGAAAAATCTTATTACAAAATAAACTAGAAATATGTATCATTTTTTCCATATGATTTTTAGCCAAGTTTTTACAGTTTATTTGATCTAAAAAACGATTCAAAATCAGATAAAAACGAGAAAATCAGCATAAGTTTTACACAATTTTTGTACAGAAAAAATTAAATTTGAAAAAAATTACCGAGCAAGCCAAATTTGTCAGTATTTGTAACTTAAGTTGGCAAAGAACAAACTTCAATGTTTATTTGCTTTCCCGTAATTCAAAATCTCGTGACGTGTTGTAAGGAAATATTGAGCTATATCACGTATTTTGTTTCAATTACTAGGGTGAAAATATATGTTTTTTTGTTATTTTTAAGCAACAAGCTTAATTTTGTGAAGCTTAAGGCTGTCGGAACGCTTTACGAGGCTAAAAAATACTGTTGCAAGGGTGCCGCTGTCAGTTGATTACTCTAAATTTTGGAAATATTTGGAAGATTTAAAAAACGTTTCCGAAAAGGGAACAGTCATTTTAGGTTTGTGGTGGAACAATTTTGTGAAATAAGTACGAATTAGGTCGTAGTGTGACATTGAAAACGTGTGTTTTTTGGCACAATTAATGCCAACTTTTTTCTAGTAAATCGTACATAAATTACAAAAGTAGTCCATTAGAGACCTAGATTTTCCTTTATCTTCCTTATAGAGAAAGATTTTTTGCAAAATGTTGACGAATAATTCTACAATCAGCTATCAGCCTATTTTTGATTTAAATTCAGAGCGTTCCGATAGCCTTAATGCTTAATCACAGCTAATAGAAACAGTAATGAAATGAATTTTGTGACCTCAGTTCGAAATTTCCCGAGAGCATATTTTACAATCTGAGGGACTTTAAAGTATTGATGATTTATATCTGAATCATTTGACCCTGCAAACGCATTACGTTGTACTACGTGAGTCCGTTTTTCTTTTAAAAAACGAACACTGAATAGGTGGCTTCGAGTAGAAGCCGAGGTTGCATTCGTTTGTTTGTGACAGAGAAGAATAAAACAAGTGAATGACAAGTGAAATAACGTCACGTCTGCAGAAACAATAGAATAAGTAATTAGTTAATTAATTATTGTCTTCTTGCTGAAGTCACGCTGTGTCACAGGTTTGAATCGCGTGCAGAGAACTCTATGCCAAGTGTCGAACTAGCGATCATCGAGATGATAATATATCTATATATAAAAAGCGATGTCAGTATGTATGTTACCTATGAACTCCAAAACGTCTGGACCGATTTAGATGAAATTTTCAGGCAATATTTAGATTAGCCCAGCGGGTGATCTTGTGAAGTTTGGTAGCGATCGGATCAACATAATTTTGTTTTTATTTTTTGGCAATTTTGATTTTTATTCGATTTTTAAACATTCACAGTTAAAAGCGATTGATTCGCGCAAATTAAATACAGGCTGAGAATTTTATGATAATGATTCTCATGGCTGTAGATAGCGTTTGAGATAAATTGTTTAAAAAAACTCAAAAATATATAATGGGTGGCATTTTTTATGACCGAGAGAGGAGAATAAGAATCCTTTAATACATGTTTTTTAAAACATAATATATTATAATTTTGACGTCCCCTGAAAGTGTCGCCCGGGGTAGGTGCCTTGGTTTGCCCCCCCTCCTAGATCCGGGGCTGAATTTCGAACAGCTTTATAGAAACTCAAAACATGTTAACAGTTGACCAAACAGGATCGATTATAGCGGATAGTAAAGCTCTATCGCGAAATGCCCTGCAAGGCTAAAGATACGCTTATTACTTTGAACTACGCGTTCTTGCACCAAAAGTTACCGTTTCTTGTGGATATTAAAAGTGTAATGCCTATAAATTTTGGTAAATTAAAGGCATCTAAATCGCAAATATGTACGTTAGAAGGAAAGCATTAAATTAATAGAGATTTATTTGTATAGTTGACCCGCATTTTCTCATGAATTATACCGGAGCCGCCCTGGGAAAATGGTTCACGCTGTACGTAAATTTCCGTTTTATAAATACGCTATGCAAATAGGAAACATGCGAAAATTTGTTGTTGGTTTGAAGACTCACACTTCTTTGACAACTTTGATAATCTATTTATTTCATTCATAATTGCTTTTTCACACAACTTTATTCCGAAGAAACTCTACATTAGTATGTGTGTAGAATGAAGCGGATGTTTGAATGCATCAGTAAAATAATAATCGAGTCGACACCCTTATCAAAATTTGATTATTTTGAACAATGCACAGTATTATAAAACTTCTTGGTTTCCGAGATTGTACGTCGTGGTCCATTGGTATATTTACCTGACGTTTCATCTACACCTGCGGTAGATATTAGAAATGGGAAAAACGGGTCTTTTTAGTGATCTGCATTATTGCATCTGGATCCCGTATGTGAGCCGGCTCAGTGAATCGGTTCAAAAAGAGCCGAGTTCTGAATATGTTACTGCAGTCTGCCACTGAGTTACCCAATTCAGTCAATCATATCACGACCTGTATAGAATCAAGAATGCATAGCCAAACATGTGATGCATGAGTCATTAGAACTGACAGATGCATCAAAGCGAGAACTGATACGTAAGTGTAAAATGTGCTTCTGTGTGTTAAGTGTTTCACTGAGTTATGCGGATCCGTTGATCCATCGGCTCAAAAAAAAGTGAGTCGGCTCTCACGGATCTTCTGTCGGAGTCGGCTCTTTGAACCGGTTCAGATCTGAGTTACACAACTCTAGTAGATATTATTAAAAGCAATGTGGTAGCGAGCGAAGTATCCTTCTAGGCTTTGATAATGTCTACCGCAGTTGTAGACCACACGTCTGGAAGAAATACCAATGGACCACGACGTACAAGCTCGGAAGCCAAGAAGTTTTACAACGCCGGCCGTAAAAACCCACACACTTCGATATTAGTATTCTTCATTTATTTGTTATTACAATATTTAGTAAAATGTATTAGTTTTGTATTGAATTAATTTAAGTTATCTACAAAAATACATACACAAATTAAACAAAAAAAATGTATCAAAATTTGAACGCATTTGTCAGAAAAAGATATAACGTTGGTTGATATATATATCGATATTTTTTATTTGACATATCGATATTTTTGGGCGATATTTAATATTTCGATGTATCGATATAAAATTCCGAGTATCGAAAACCGATATTTTTTTCCAGTAGCAACACTTGAATGTACTACCGCGACTGACTATGGCCTTTTAATTATTCCGAAAATATCGAAAACTCCACTGAAAAAGAAACATGTGTTTTACATATGTGAATAAAGCACATGTAAAACACGTTTCTTTTTCACCGGATTTTTCGATATTTTCGGAATAATAAACAGTCAAAATAGCTCTTCATGCAATATTTCATTTCATTTCTACAACATCTAGAATATTTTTAATTATTTCGATTTACATCTCAATTCATGCTGTATCAACAATTTTCTGTCGAATGTCACCTCTGGCACGCATGCCATAAGTTCCTATCCCTAGTTTTATTAATTGTTCGATTAATCTCTAAAATTATCTGCTCCTAAATGTATTAGACATTTGAGTAATAAACAAAAAAAATTTTTTTATCCTTGTTTTTGATTTCAGATAATTCTTTATTACTTGATTTATTAGAAATAATGTCCGTTAATTGCTATTTGAGATTATATTAAGCTAGCCAATATGTATACTAAATTTCTTTGAGTGCCAATGTTCTGTTTCAAATTGTACCGATATATCGATATTTTTTTAAAAATATATCGGTACCGATACTTGAAAAAAATATCGATACGATATATATCGATACTTTTTGGCACTTCTGACATCCCTAGTTGAGTTTCTTTACATTGCAGGAGGGCGCCATCCGATTAATTTGCCACGAACCTCAAACGGTATAATTACGCCACTGGTGTTAAACCAAGCTTAGTCGAAGTATTCCTGTACATCCGTAGCCACAAATTACAACGTATTTTTATCTGAAGTTGAAAAATAGTTCTAAAATCGATTGCCAATGTTTATTAAATCAGAGTAACCAAAAATCAACAACGTACCTAGCAGTTTGTGTATTCATACTTGGAATAATTTAAATTGCTATGTTACAGTTGATACTTAATATTGTGTACAAGTTACATACTATTATTGGAGAACATCCTAGTTCTAGCACGTAAAGACTAGCTGGTAGTAGGGGAGAATGGGGTAATTGCGGCCACGTCACCAAAACGTTCAATAATGACCATATAGCCAATGAAGGTTTAATTTATAATACTCGCCACGGTTCTAAAAGGTTTTGAAGTTAGTCACAAACAGCGTCGCAAATGCATATTTTAGAGCCGTCCTGGTTGTTTCCCAATTACCGGCACAGAACTTGCGCTCGTCGGTGATTGGTTATCGCTGGTTGTCGTGTCATTTGTCGCTTTCCTGCTGTAACAATGCCACGTTTTATTTCAAATACTGTACCTTTTTTTTTATTCAATCATTTTATTTTAGTTTGTTCTTATTATATAAAGTTCAAAAATTCACGTAATAAACTGGCATTGCTACATAAAATTTACGTCTTTTCAAATCATACTTTTTTTTGCGTCAGTCAGTCTTTGCCATCAGCTCAAATAACTATTAACAAATCATAAAATAAAACTGATATTCAAAGTAATTTTGTTAAGATCCTGTCATCTATATAAATACTTCTGAATAAGTATAATTTCTACGCTAAAGTTATAATTAATATTTAAACCAAACAATCATCGCCGTATTAAAATTCAAAAATTTAAAACTAAAAGACTGACCGACAAAATCTAAAATTATAAAAGAATAATTATTTATTTAAAATCAAAATTTTTATATTGTAAAATTTATTATATTTTGTAAAATGTTAATATTATAAAATATTATGTCAATTTTGAAATAAAATATCGAATTGCATAATAGCTATAAAACGTGATTCATTCATCAAAATTAAAACATAAAATCAAATATAAAATTTCTAAATAAGATTTTTAAATAAAATAAATAAAAAAAACATTTAATTAATCTAATTAAATTAATAAAATTTGTGACTCGTTCTTTTAACCATTTTCACGCTTCCACACACATCAAAGAACAGTACGTCACACTGCTATAAAGTACAGTCCAGTACGCTATTGTTAAGCTGTTTCTTTGATTGTTAATTGATCAAGATGCCCAATACAGTTTTGTATAGACAAGCACGAAAAATAATTTTTTGGATGACTTTATGCAGGGAATTAGACCTTTAGTTTAAAGAAAAATTAAAAAATTAAAAATAATAATACAGCGCGAGTTTGTAGTTTTCCAACCGACAGTACCTACCTGCTCAACTTTAAAACCTTTTAGAACCGTGGCGCGTATTATACTTTTCGTATAGTTTTTTTTTTATTTTTAAAACATTTCCGAAACTATGAAACCTAGAAAAAAATGTTTATACGAAACTTTCTTGGAAAAATAAACAGACCATTAAAGCATTATAAAAAGTATGCTATCATTAGACAAACAACATTATAGCATATATACTTCTTCTGCGCATGCGTCGATTTCCTTCAAAAACAACAGAGCTCTTCATATTTTCATATTAAATATCCTCCCAAAAATTGCGTTCAATCCGCTAATCCGTTTGATCTGTATCGTGTTCACAGATAAATCGACTACAAGACAAACGGATCAAGAGACAAATAGACCAACAGATAAATAGACTTTTTCCAAAAATATCTTTTTCGGATCCAAGGGATCTCATAACGAAAATAATATTGTAAAATTTTGAATAATGAATTTTGATCTAAATTAGTATCATCCCCCTTTAGTGGGTTGGAATGGTAAAAATCACGCAAAAACTGAATTGTTTCCGAAGGTTGGTGCCTGCTATTAAACACCGATCCCCATTACCCCGGTTTCCCCTAGTAGCTAAAGTGTAACCGACACTGCAGACACAGCTGTGGGTGCACGAGTATGAAGCGAGACTGCGCCCCTGGGGCCACTCTGTCTAGCGTGTTGTATCGCGAAACTAGCCAGAAGCGCGCTATCATATGGGGCGGTAAGACATGTCTTGTTGTAAGTGGCTTATAGCTTCGTTTTTACAATAATTCACACGTACAATGTCAAAGGAGCTAAGAGCTAGGAGCTAGGAGCTAAGTCTCAGGTTGAAGATGAAGCGGTAGTTGCACTCTCATAAATCATACGACTGAAACTTTAAGGTGATTGATGCCTCCGATCGTAAAATATGCTCTTGAGAAATTTCGAACTGTGGTCGCAAAATTCATTTTATTACTGTTTTTATTAGTTGTGATTAAGTAATAAGTTACACAAAATTTGGTTGGCTGCTTAAAAATTTAAATATACAAATCTTTTTGTCCTAAAATTGAATAAAAAACGTGATATTCGTCTATAATTCTTTACAGCATTTCACGAAATTTCGAATTACGGGAAGGCAAATTAACATTTTGAACTTAGGTTAAAGATATTGACAAATCTGGATAGCTCAATAATTTTTTTCAAATTTATATTTTTCTCAAGCTTTAAAAATACCAGCAAATTTAAAACATGAATGTTATTGTTGACTGAAGGTAGTTGTCGTTAAGGCATACCGTCAGGAAATTCTTAATTTTTGTATACTTATTAAGGACATGATAATACAATTACCCTGAAAATTTGAAGTCGATCGACCGTACATAATCCGAGATAAATTCAATTAAAAATTAGATAATTAACATTGATTGTATACGATCTCTGTAGTTCTGAACCAGTTTCTTATTTATAAAAAAATAACTAACTGTCAGAAACTTTCCAAAAACTGACAGTCTTTCAATGCATTTGTTGAGTTTAAAAAAATTAAGAAAAAATTTTTGACCGTCTAATTATTTATAAACAACGGTTTAAAGTTCAACAATTTATAGAAAAGTATACATGCATATGAATACTGTATGGGTTACGTTTCCACGGGTACAGTCTTGCGAACAAATTATGGATCACTTAGCTACAAGCTAGTATACTTTTGTGGCACGTATAATCTATAACTTTTTGACAATATTGTACCACGACAACTACCTTAAAAAAATAAATTTTAAAAAAATTAGATACGATCCAGGTATTGGATATTCAAAAAAAAACATAAACATAACCTTAATGAAATTGCCCAGACCAAGCCTGCAATTTCGTACGCCACAACTGAACAATATAATTTCGACGAAAAAGGAAGCGAGTATAACAATAAGAATGACGGTAAGTTAGCGGGTCACGTGATGGTCGTATTGTGCACGCCACATATGAACTGCACGTATGACGTACAATGGCACGCTATTGGCAAAAGGCAGAACCACATAACAGATATATGGCAGAACATGATTCAGTCAGTAACTGTTTTACGGGCGATTTATCAAATATCTGAGATTAATGCCGACTAAAAGAGCAATTTCCCTAATTTACCCCTTTTGGCCTCCATATTGGATTTTAAATAACGTCACACAGTTTACTGTATTTTACTTGTCATACCGTCTCATTTGATATCCATATCAACGCGGTGGTAAAGAAAAAGATGATTCGCCATTTTGTGTCGGCCGCCATTTTGGATTTGGAATGAAGTCACACTGCTGATTGGATTCTACTTGTCATACCCTGTCATTTGACACCCATGAATAGAACAGAATAGAATAGAATAAATTTATTATCCGAAATAACCAACAAGCAGGATTCGTCAAATTAAAACAATTTAAAAAATACATTATAAAATCAAATACATGTATCATAAAATTAATTAGCGGAATATAAACAAGCTTTAATTAATAATGACTTAAGGACTCTTTTAAATTTAGACACTGGTAATCTCTTCATGTCAGTAGACAGACAGTATTTTAAAGCCGAATATTCAGGGCTATTAAGAAAAAGACTTATGTTAGGTTTAGGAAGCAAAATTGAGTTGTTATTACGCGTTTTGCAATTATGCATTGCGTTATGAGTTGGATACTTACTAATATATTTGTTAAATGTCTAATATATTTGTAAAAAAGAAGGCAATCTGATATTTTGTGGTGGCGGCCATATTGGATCTACCATAATGTTCAATGAAGTTGGACTCGTAGGGAATTGGACAGCTTACGAAAGAATTAACTTTGATTAAGTTGAACGTTTCGTTACTTCCTCTGCAACTATATTTAAAAACAAACAACAAAATACAAAAATAGCAAATATCACAATGACAATTTTATATAGGTTATAAAAATGTTTCTTAAAAAATTATGTCATACCTTATTCCTATAATTCTATTGTTAATTTTGTTGATATTATTAGTGTATTTGCCATATGACGACATACACTATTGGCGTCGGTCGGATGGCGGAACCTAGGGGTCGGACCAAAATTTCTCAACGTTTCATAGCCTCCTAAACACTTTGGGACCGTTTTTAAAAATGTTTATATATATGTGTATATATATAATATATATATAAGTATATATATGTATATATATATATATATATATATATATATATATATATATATATATATATATATATATATTTATATATATATTATAGGCGTCGTTCGGCGTTGTTCGAAAGTATTCGGAGATATTCGAATTTATTCGAAATTATTCTAAGTTCAATAAAACTTGATGTAGGGTTAATATCTTTCATTTGTAACACCGAAGAACCATTTAAACTGAATCCGAATTTAATCGGTTGCGCGGCTAGCTTCAGCTGGCGGTGGACTGGAGGTTAGTTTAAAAAAATTTTAAGAAAATAATCGTATAAAAAATGACCAAACACAAGTACGAAACGCGAATAGACTATATTTAACAAAATGCCTTAAAAGGCGCTTAAAAATCCACCACCTACCACACGACACAAAGAACAGCACAAGATAAAGAGTTCTCAAAATATATTCCAACGGGAATAACCGTAGAACGGTCTGAAATATCCTACCACCTACCACTCGGAAAATTAACAATAACAAGACACGAAAACACGTAGCTGACCAAAATCGGTTCTGATATTCAAAAAAACATTTACGTATTCTCCGACTGAGTTACCAGGGGCGCCAAGACACGAATCGTAAGCAGCCACACCTAGATAGTCCAGACTAGGAAGCTTAGACCCAATTGGTTCAACTACAACCCTGGAAGGGCAAGACACCAGACACAGTAAACGAAACAATATCAATAACACGTTAAAAACTTTTGACTAGAACGCAAACATATCTTACGGAATACTTGATCCGGGAATTATCGGACACCCGGTATATTAAATTCTTAACGTCAAGATACACTTAAGATTGGATTGAGATAAGCCGAAACAGTTCGCAGGGCGATAATTAATCCGTAAATTTTCGTACACCCTGTATATAGGATCTCTGACGTCACGGGAATAAATCCTGATTGAGATATGCGTAAACGACACAAAGAAAATAAAAAACAAAAACACAGCAAAAGTAAACACGTAACTTTGTGGACACCCTGTATATGACGTCGTTTACGTCATGGGAAGCGTTAATATTAATAACCATACAATGATAAAACCGGGAGCTAATCGTAAGATCTAAAACACCATGTAGAAATGTGGCTTAACTGAACTTAATGCACATTTCTTGAATATTTTCTCGGTCCTGAATCCCGAACTGAAATTTAATTTAGTTCGACGGGACAGTCGGGAATAGTTCGCCAAAAAGCTTTATTCAACACGGAACCGATGCACAGGAATGTTCGAAGTAAAATAGAATTGTAACACAGTTTTAGAAAACTGTGGAATGTATTCCTGTATTCCAGAATCCAGATCCACACAATTACGACAATCTAAAAGATCCTTGATGAATAATTCACGGTAAATATTCCCTATTCGAAAAACGCTCCTAAATCCAGGTATATAATGGGCAACACGGAAAGCTACACTACCTAACAGCGCTAGCAACAATCAACAACAATTGAAATCATCCAAAAATCCAGAAATCCAGGAAAATACGGGAATTACGATAAACGGGATAAAATCTCTGGATAGCTACGATAAGGCTGGAGTCAACAACGGAAACTAGAACGATACACCTCTAGGTTAACGACAGATAATAGCAATCGAAATTTTCGGGATAAATAATTGATTATTGGCGATAATAATATATCATTTTATTTTGCTGTGTTAAAATATCTCAACGTTAGTAGTCGATCAGACCGGCACCAAGGCCGCTGGATGACTGTCTTTTCAAAAATTATAGACAAATACGCTGCTTAAGCAAAACGTATTTAAACAGGAAATTTCTGTATCTATCCTATCCGTTCTCTCTTACTATACAAAAACACAAATCCTCTGTCTCAACATCGTGCCATTTGAAACCGCTTGTCGACGGGCCTTAGCGTCTTACTGTTAGAAACACCGTCTTATCTGTCATTATACACAAATTTTTATAATATACAATTTATAGTGCGTTCACTGTTACTGTAATAAAAGATGTTTGCTTTAATTTTGTTGATACGCAATAAATGTTTCTTTTATTTTCATGAAAAGCAAAAACGATCTGGTGTTGCAGTCTTATGTATAATGAAATTCAAACACTAAAGGGGGTCACACACGCTCAAATTTTTATTTTTCAATTTTTGAAGCCAAATGTCCTAGAGTTACGGGAGTTATTGCTATGGATCCGGGTCCTCTAGACCTCGCTTTTACGACCAAAATTAACATTCACAGAACGAAAAACTGACGTAAATATAATTAAAAAAGACGTTGAAACAATGTATTTGGACATTATTTTTCAACCGATGCTCGACTTAATCATTGTAACGTACTATTGTTGATTGATAAAGGTTAAGGTGGTTATATTAACGCCCGAGGGACATTGATTTCTTCAAATAGTTTTAAAAATGAACTGCATTATATTAATGAACAATGTTTGTAAGTCAATAATCACAATTATTAATATGATCCCACAAAGCTTTAACTTTGTATCATGGTTTTAATGTTTTCTGTACATCGATTATTCAATCGCATTCATCGTATTGATGATAAAAAACATCAACTTTATCACTTGAACATCAATAGTTGGCCATTGTATTAATGATTTTGTATGGTTTGTTCAATTAATCCAGTGTATTGGTCTAATGCTTAGTGGCATTAATATAAGAACGGCAGGCATTAATCCATGGCTGCGTAGCATTGCCTTACCGATTCAAGGAAGGTGGTTTATTGAAAATATTTATAAGAAAATAAAAATGACCAAATTAGCAGACAATTAGTGTATAATATTAAAAAATGATCGACGTTCAGTCATAACGGTGATAATTTTTAATATGATATACTAATTGTATGTTAATTTAGTCATTTCTATTTTATTGTAAATATTTCGTACAGGTACATTTTTGAAAAGACATGAATCAGGTTTAATTGAAATATTTATTCAATACAAAAAATACAAAAAAAATAATACATACTCCATTCCAGCATTTCGCAACCTTTGGGTCGCGAAGGAACTGGAAAAATAGCGAAATAAACATATAATTAGATATCTTATACTTGAAAAGATAACACTTGGGAAATTAACTGAATTAAGATTTCAATTTTAAAAAATTACTTTTAAATTATAAATTATTAGTCCATGATACATATCATGTTGATATAGTAACTTTTTCTGATTTTATATTATAAAATAATTGAATCGAAGTACGACTTCAAAACATAATATGTTGGGTCGCGTTTTAAAAAGATTGAGAAACGCTCCACTGTACAGTTTAATAATATTATAAACACATAATAATTAATTTGCACTGATTTTTCACTCAGCACGTGGTAGTAGGTATAATGAAAATATGTAATTTAGTATAAGTTTTGTACTCCTGAAGATGGACTTATTGTCTGAAACGATCGTCGAGAAATAAAGAATTATTTGTAGAATTTTCAAGTGTTTTTTAATTACTTGTTAACATAATAATTTATTATAAACTTAACATTGTAGACTGTAAATTATACAGACTGTCCAAATAGTGCGTTCTCGGCCGATATAAAAACTTTTAGCCTTTTAGGTTTAGGTGTAGATAATGCATGCCAATGGTGTATAAAAAATATATAAACTTAGCACACTAGTAATTTCACTGTATCTGTAACACACTTTTTAATTCTTTACTTAAAGCACAAGTATAAAAAAATGCCTTTAAACACGGACACAAGCAACCGATTACTACATTTGCACAAAACCGCCAACAATATTTTTGCCTGTTGCGACCTGTGATCGTGTGATGTCTTATTGGTTATGTAGGAGTGAGGGGCGATGGCATTGATATATCAAGGGTTAAAACATAACCACAACGTACTGAAGCATAAACCGAACGAAATAAAATATTGAGTTAGTACCGTTTTGTCCCACTAAACTCAGTATTCCATTATATTAAGGCCTGGATACATTGACTAAACATTTTGCTGAACGATTTTACGTTGATATAATCATAAGGCCATTAACTTATGCATTATTACAATGCGATGTGATAAATTACCGATACGTAGTATTAAACACTTCGTGGTCATTAGCTAGATGCATTTTTGTCGTTGCACTAATGTAAATTTCATTGTTTACATAATTTTTTACATTGAATGTATGATCATATTATATTATTACAATGGAGACTCGATCATTATTATGACGAATATGGTATTAGACAATCACTAAAATTCATACTTATTATCAGTTTTGCACAAGGTATTAAGGGAAAAAATGATTATAATAATGATTTACGTTTGATCACTAGCGATCATTAATAAAAGGTCAACTATTTTTTTCTGTGTTCTGTAATATATATATATATATGTATATATATATATATATATATATATATATATATATATATATATATATATATATATATATATGTGTGTGTGTGTGTGTGTGTGCGTGTGCGCTATAACTTTCGAAAGAGTTAATTGATTTTAATGAAATTTTGCCCACATGTTGGAATCCACTACCGCAAGAACCCTATTTAAAATCGGCTCAATCTGACCATTTTAAGGGTAGTTTTTAGGGGTTGAAAAAGTTTATGAGCCCTAAAATACCGAAAAAAATCTCCGAATCGATTCAAAATTGAAATTTAATCCTCTGGTAGTAATTGAAAAGTGCCCCTAAAATTTTAATAAAATTGGCCCGACAGGAGCGGATTTACAAATTTTCTGAAAACGCTAATTTGCAGACAGTGATATTATTTACTGAAGTGTGTATATAATTTAGTATAGAGGTTCGATTAATAATAATATTGCAATTAAGAAAAAAAATGTTATTTTAAGGGGTGTATTAAGGAGTCAAATTTTTTATTTTGCCCAAAAACCAACTTAAGTTCACATAATAAAGTCACAATGTCTGTATTAGCAAATACACTATATTGTCGGCAGGGTTTTGGCACTGCGACTTGGTTTTTTTATCATCTTGTGGTAAGTTTTTTCTCTCTTCCAATTTTATAAATAATCTTTAAAAAAATATAAACAGTTTTTAATACAAAAGTTTTATGTCTGTAAAAACAGATGTTATATTACGTTTATTCTAAATAAGTGTAAAGTGCTGCCACTCTCAGTTAAAATATGAAACTAATTTTATTGATTTGAATTTTTTGTTTCCAAAATTTGGGTGAATTTCGAAAATTAAGTTTGTTTAGTGAATTCCCTACAATTCCAACTTGATTAAAATATGGACACGAATTTACTAGCATAATGTTCAATGTACTATTTTGTATTGTCTTCAGAACCAAAGATGTGTGTAAAATTCATCTCAATCGAACAACGGAAAGTGGATCAAATTCGATTACAAACACACATCGGGACATGTGAAACTAAATAAAAGCCTGATTTACAAAATACCGTCAGTCTGTCGGTTACTGGCTCTTACCCTATAAGTGTTCTTTTAAAATACAATGAAGCGTACATTTGATGTTACAATCTATCCATTTTGTTGCATAACGGCCCTTAGCCAATCTTATGACTGGGATTTGTGTATGCGATTTTTCTTTACAAAATTGCACCACTGCTGTTGACCCGAGGGCCTTATGCTGTCCTCCCATTTTATATGCATCTCATAATGACGGCTTACTATATAAGAAAACAAACAACGCCGGAAGAGCGCTTCAAGTCGTGAAGTTAAGTGAAATACTATTTCGTTCACGGTATACATATATCTATCTACACTAATATTATAAAGAGGAAAGAGTTGTATTTTTGTGTGTATGTTTGTAATGAATAAACTCAAAAACTACTGTGCCGATATAAAAAATTCTTTCACCATTAGAAAGCTACATTCACCCAGAGTAACATAGGCTATATTTATTGCTAGAAAATATTAGGGATCCTTACTAAAACTTTAGTAACGTAACCCAAGGTGTAAAAAAAATGCCATAAAACATTTTTCGTCGCATGCGCTGCGGAAACTATTGATGATAGAACAAAAGTATGTTCTACAATATTAAAGAACATATCAATAACTACAAAAAACTTCGCGATACTATATGTCCCGCTATTATCGTTATGTCACAATAACCACTTTTTACATTTTAATAATCTATATAGATAAAAGACGATGTATATGTAATCTATGGACTCCAAACGGTTAGACCATTTTTGATGAAATTTTCAGACAATCTTTAGATTAGCCCAGCGGGTGATCTTCTGAAGTTTGGTAGCGATCGGATCAACAGAATTTTTTAAATTTCTTTTTGGGAAATAAGATTTTTCTTCGATTTTTGAACATTCACAAATAAAAGCGATTGAATTCGCGCAAATTCAATACACGTTGAGAATTTAATGATAATGATTCTCATCTTTTATATCCTATATATTACATTTACACCCGGGCGAAGCCGGACTGGGTCGCTAGTTATCTATATATAAAGAGGTAACGTTTGTAACTTTGGTTGTAGGAGGTAATCTCCGAAACTACTCATCCGATTTAAAAAAAATTCTTATCAGTATTTAGAATGGACCTTCAGGAGGACACTAGCTATATATTATCGCGTTAAAACAAAAGCGTTTTTCGTGGACACCAATATTATATAAAAATGGATATAGGTATATTTGTTTGAGATTTTCGACACCGTTTTTATTTATTATTATATGCTACCAATACGTGAATATTCTGAACAAATTGGTGTCGAAATTTTTCAAATCTGGCAACCCCTCGAAAAGTTATTGCTGAACAAACATATAAAATTTATACATAACGAATTAATAATCTCTTTTTTTAATTCGGTTAAAAATATGAATGTTTTAAAAACACTCGAGTAAGATGCAATTATACCGCAGTCAGCGTGAAACTGAGAGTTTCAGGTTCGAATTTTGTTCCTGGAATATTTTGAATATCTCTAGGTAACTTTTTAGTTCAGTAAATATGGACGCCCGAAGTATATAAGCGTAAATATGTATCTATTCACTGTAGTTCACGAAAAGTGAACTGTGAAAAGTTTTTTAATATGAGAACTATAAGGTCTCTCAACACACGTGCATTTAATAACATATTTTCGCCGGTATTACAGCTCTCTGTTGATAAAATTATTATTTACAAAGTGTAATTTTTACTGGTTATATTTTTAGCGAAACAAATTATTGACATTTTATGGTAGTATAAAACACACCTTGATACTTTTTGAAATAAAACTTCTTTAGGCGCAATATAAGGAGTAACTCAGATCTTTTTCTAACGGAAGTAACGTTTAGTTTATGCAAAGGAGTATCGACATATTGCTAAGTTAGAAGTTTCATAAGGTTGAAGCTTTCAGTCAATAGATGTCCACGCAGTCGTAATATTTCTAGCTTACCGACAGAAATTTCCGTGGCGTAGTGGCACCTGTGTCGGATTACAGAGCGCAATACCGTAAAAAACGTCGGATTATAGAACGATTTTTCTAGACCTCTACATACTTAAACACAGCGGATTCCTGGTTGTATCGGATTAACGAGCAGCGGATTATCGATCGTGTCCTGTATTTGATATAACTCGATTTCAATGTTATTCAAATGGAGAAAATTAACATGTAAAGTCAATTTATGCTGATTGAAATCAAACACACTGTATGCTGAATTATGCAAAAGTGAGATAGCAATGTAACAACTTCGCCAAAGCTGCAAATTATGCATAGTATCAAAATTGACCGGATTATATCTAGCGAGCAAACTACATGGATAACTCTATAGCTAAAAGATCTCAGTTCGCGAAAATAGAAGAGTAATAATAATAATAGAGAAAGCATGATGTCAGTGATGCAGCGATGCTGTATTATTACATGCTGTTATGAATATCGCATGCACTGAAATAAATGTAGATACTACCTTCCACCATCAGAACTAGGCATGAACAACTATTTCGGTCTATGGACCACATTGCCACTTGAATTAAAATATCATGTTAGAAATTATACATACGTTATAGTTTTTTAGACTAAATTCATAAACAGTATAATAGCTATCGTATTGTTACGGCTGTTGGAACGCTCTGAATTCAAGCCACACTATGATGCTAAAAAGTGCTGTTGCAAGGGTACCGCTATCAATCGATCACTCTAAATTTTGAAAATATTTTTAATTTTAAAAAACTTTTTCGAAAAAGGAAGAGTCACTTTACGTTTGTGATGGAACAATTTTGTGAAATAAGTTACTAGGAAAAAGTTGGCATTAATTGTGCCAAAAAACACACTTTTTCAATGTCACACTACGACCTTAGTGTGACATTGAAAAAGTGTGTTTTTTGGCACAATTAATGCCAATTTTTTTCTAGTAAGTTGTATATAAATTACAAAAGTAATCCATTAGACACCTAGATTTGTTCTTTATCTTTCTTATAGAGAAAGAATATTTGCAAAATGTTGACGAATAAGTCTACAATCAGCTATCAGCCGAAGCTCTATTTTTGGCTTAAATTCAGAGCGTTCCGACAGCCTTAAGAAACATCCATTGTTGCCATGCCATATTAGAAAAAAATATTTTCAAACACCTGTCACCGTCGGGACTTAAACCCGAATCTTTCCACTTTCACGGCGGAATGAATTATCAGTTACTCTACGGTTCTATATCTCAACAGTCAATTATTCATATTAAAGCAAATTGAAACACTAAATTCACTTCATGTGAGAGCCAATTTTTTAGCTATTGTTAGACATGAACCCTCATAATAATGGCAGTTATGAATTAATCAAAGATGAAATTTCATCCACTGAGTTAATCTTAAGATTGCCTGAAAATTTTATCAAAATCGGTCGAGCAGCATTTCGTATGCCGAAAAACACGAACGAAAACATAATAAACAAACCTAAATATGGTAAAAATTTGAAAAATCAAACGTTATAAAAGTACCCACTGATATTGAATTTTGGTAGAAGAAAGAGGTCGTATGCAGTGCAATGATCCAGTCATATTACGTACTGAACCGAATGTGGCCGATAATTCACGATTGTTGCTGAATTGCAGAACGCAATATTGGAAAATCTGGTTCCACCATTTCTTGTTAGACTATAGCGTCATATAAAAATACCTTGCAGTCGCATATCGCACGGACAAGCTTACAAACTAGTGATGGGATATTTCGACTGAAAATTGTCGAACTATCTGATTTTTAAAATATCTCGAGATGTATCAAGAATTTATTTAAAATCATTCGAATGATTTTTACACCTACGAATTACGACTTCTAAATACAATCTTCAGCAATAAATTATTATACTGCGCTCTTTCTTTACTCTTTAATACAATGCATGCAATTGTCTACCTTAGACTGCATTTCACAGTTTTTAATATATGATTTGATAATCGAAACCGAGTGCAAAATTTATTCGAGAATTGACACATCCATTCATTCATAGTACTGTAAGTACTTGATAAGCACTTCTTTTAAATGAATAAAACACTTTGTAATTGAATAATTAATACAAATTCGTAATTAATGTTTTCTCAAAAATGTAATCGAAAGATAATTTTTCAGAATGTTATAAATAACAACGTTCAATTTTCCTTGTAGCTAAGGAAAAACAAAATAGACAATACAGTGTAAACTCTTTATAACATTATTCTTTATAACGATAAACTCTCTATAACATAGAAAAGATCACAATTTGGTTGGTTTACCTTAAAACCCATATATTGATACACTCTTTATAGCGCAGCAGCCATTCTCTATTACGAAGAAATGTGTTCATATTTAGACACAGAAAATCGTCATTGTCGGTGTTATTGTTTATATTATCTTATCAGGTTACAAAAGACGCCGACTAAACCTTTGAGGCCCCGAAACTTCTGAGGTCGTAAACTTAGTGTCGAAAAGTAAGGAAAAACTGAATGAAGATAAAGATGATCAAGTAGATGATTCTGAACCACCACCAACTATTCAACAAGCGCGTGATGCCGCTAAGTTAATAGAAAATTTTTTATTGTTTAATCAAGAAGATTCCACCACATATCAAGAGATGTATAGAATACATAAGAAAATTCAAAACATGTACTGGCAAAGCAAAAAACGTCAGGCAAAGTTAACTGACTATATGTATTAATTTTATCAAAATCATACATATTAAAGATTATTGTTAATTTGGTTGTTTTTCTTTCTTCACTCCATATTACGGCATAAGAGGAGCGGCATGGGATTGGCTGAAATCTTACCTAGATACCCGATCTCAATGTGTAAAGATAAATACTTCAAGTGGAGAGCACCTGCTATGCTGATGACACAAATTTGTTAATCACTGGTTCAGATATCACTTAAGTGCTTGAAAAAGCGGTAGAAGTGTTTTTCAGGATACATAACTGGTTTTCCAGCAATAAATTGGTATTAAACACACAGAAAACTAAACTTTTATTACTCAAAACTAAGCAAAGTAACGTTAAAACTCCTGACTATCTATACCTTAATAATATCAAAGTTCCTTTCTCCGCTGATGCCAAATTTTTGGGCATTTGTGTTGATCAGCATATCAGATGGTGCACGCATATCGATGCTTTGGCAGGGCAGCTTGGTAGGTGCGTATACGCTATACGTCATATATCCAAATTTGCTAATTACGAGACCGTAAAAACTATGTATTTTGGAAATTTTTATTCTAAAATGAAATATGGAATTATTTTTTGGGGAGCTGCAAACACAGAGTTGATTTTTAAAGCTCAAAAAAGTTGCATCCGTATCTTAGCGAAATTAAATGCTAGAGAGACGTGTAGAGGATCTTTTTCTGCCCATGGGCTCTTGACACTGTCTTGTGTTTACATTTACGAATGCGTGTGTTTCGTGAAAGACTTTCGTTTGCCGGATCACTCTTTAACTGCTTTTAAAAAAGGAGTACTTTATAATTAAATTTTATAACCATTTGTCACAAGATACTAAATCATTGCCACTTCCAGCGTTTAAAAAGAAATTAAAGAGTCATCTGGTAAACAGAGAATTCTATAATTTTATTGAATTTTTTAATTACGCAATTTAAATGTTGACTTGTCATATATCCTGTGTCAATGTGGCTAATAAATATTATTATTATTATTATTATTATTATTATTATTATTATTATTATTATTATAACGGTAACTCTCTATAACGATGAAAAATGCTCGGTCCCTTGAGTTTCGTTATAAAGAGTTTACACTGTATTACATTATAGAAAATCTTGCTACAATACCAACACATCTATTATTATGACACAAGTTGGAGGAATCAATTCGAATGAATCAATCGATTATAAAAATCATTCGATTATTTCCAAGGCTATTACAAAGTTAACCAGCGTCAGTATACCGAAAGAACGACAGAGTTACATTATATTCGAATGCATATGTGGCCCGGATTTGTTTTCCCGGATTTCTTGAAAAACAACACCCGGAACATATGACGCCGTACGATCTAATATGTCGCCCGTTCTTCGAGTGCACCAGTCCGTGATATTGATTAACGCCATCATGGATGGCAGTTGTTTTTGTGTAAACAAAACAACCGAAAATACAATACAGATTAAACTATTAGACTGCTGACTTTTTTAACGCGCTTTTATTAGCTGTATGTTTGTAACGGAATCTTTGAAAGTGAAATTCACTCGCTTCAAAACGTCAGATTAAAGTGAAACTTTGCACACTTATCAAGGACCGATGACAGTACAATAATTTAATAAGTTTGTCCCATTATCCTGACCAGGATCATCAGGATAAAAAATAAGTAATACTTTAAAAAAACTAAAAAAAACACGTTTTAATAGCAAACCGAACTAAAAAGTGAAAAATGATTTTTTATTGTAAAAAAGCGTGAGGTGCTTTTACTATTTTTATACTCACTCTACTTTTACAAATACCGAGCTGGGTAGAGTAGTGGTACACCACTAGACTCGCATTCGGGAGGTCCGGGTTCGATTCCCGGCAGGGGCAGATGTGGCTGGGACTTTTTTCTACTGCCTCTCGCCGAGAAATAGTAAATCCCGTACCGGCCATCTTGATTGAGGTTTTCCATGGTTTCCCTCAATTAATTCCAGATAAATATCGAGATGGTTCCTTATTTGAGGCCATGGCCGATTACCGATCAAACCCCTAGTTCAAAAATTACCTACCTTATCCTAATTTCCTATAATTCCTTCATTCGCCCATTGCTATTATATAAGTTGAAGTTTTAAAAAATGTAGAAAATAACTGGAAGTGGTAAATGGAAAATAGTAATGGCGCGAATGGCGTCTGTTATGACATAAAGTCGAGAAACGGACGTTAAACGTATTATTATTATTATTATTATTATTATTATTATTATTATTACTATTATTATTATTATTATTATTACAATAGCTATCGTCTGCTATAATTATTAAGAAACAAACAAATCTGTATTAGAAAAATTTATTTACCACCTCCCGTTATGGAGGTGGTAAATGAAAAATAGTAATGGTGCGAATGGCGTCTGTTATGACATAAAGTCGAGAAACGGACGTTAAACGCATTATTATTATTATTATTGTTATTACTTTTACAAATAGCTACCAATGGAATATTTATACCAGTTGATATCAACCACCCCACGCTTTTTTACAATAAAAAAATTCTGATATTTTAAGGACGCCGGAAAACAAAAAAGTTTGGGAACCCCTGGTATAAGTAGATTAATAAAAAAATTTACTTAATACTACGAACTGCAACGTTGATATCACCCCTGGCGCAGACCCCTGTTTCTAGGGCTTAGTTATGGCGCCCTCGCTTTCCTCTGACTGATGTATACTCGATATCACGGAAACTTTTTGAGCGAACCTAGTTTATAAATATGCGATCGCCTTTTGTCAGTGGATGCAAGCAATATTTAGGTAGATATAATATTTACCAACGGCAAGTATTTTAAACAGTAAAGCTACCAGTATTTCGCTAAATTCTTGCATGCAGGTAATACGTTTTTATTGGTCTAAACTCTAAGAGCTCTCTCCCCAAACAATTTCCGGGCACGCTACTGTATTCCCATATTATGAATAATACAAAGTTCCATTTAACCGTGCATAGTAAGAGCTGAGACCAGAGTTTCCGGTATATTATTTTCTTTTCGTACAAAATTGAATAATCCACACTCAGTATTCATTAAAATTTTAGATTTACTTGTAAAATAAAATAAAAATATATGCACGGTGCTAATTAATTTTGATACGGAGTTTACTCTAGAGAGTTAGTAGGTATATGAATATGTGATATATTTGCTAAAGTAAAATCTATTCATAATCCGTTCACATCCAAACAAATTAATACAAAAAAAAAACTTTAAAAAAATATATTAACCTCTTTCAAAGTAGTCACTAAAAAGATAAAAATAATGTAAATTTTTAAGGTCGGTTCCAATTTAATAAAAGTAGATGTCTATATGTAATTAAAAGTTTTATATTAATAGATATTTTACATACGCTTGTAGCTACGTACCAGCTGAATTAATTTAGTATAATAGCTTATGTCTGCTATAATTGTTAAGAAACATTCATTGTTGTACCACTATATTAGAAAAATTTATTATTCCAACACGTCACCGTCTGGATTTAAACTAGTGTTGGGCATAATCGATACATTTCAATAATCGAATGAATCGAAATAATCGGTTTTTATAATCGAATGATCATTCGAATTATCGATTATGAATGATTTGAATTATCGATTATGAATGCGGCCCGCAAAACCTGTGAATTCGGCCCGCGATATCGATACGATATATTATATTTTTATTAAAAAATAAATAAGTAAATAGTAAAATAAATAATACATATTACAAATAAGATACAATAAAATATTTTAATATTTTTAAAAAATTCTTACAGAACTTTAACCATACGCGTTTGTATGAATAAAATATTGTTTACTTTATATTTAAAAAATTATTGTAGTATGTCTAGTCTAGTTATTACGCATTGGTTTTGATTTTATTACGTTCTTTTTTTTTGGCCCGCCAAAAAAATCGGGAATATCAAATTGGCCCGCCTACGAAAAACTTTGGGAGCCCCTGGTTTAAACAAACGAAAGCACCCCCACCTCCAGTGCAACAGACTTCCCAATGTGTGCAGATGCAGAACCGAATGATATATCATTCATAATCGACAATCGACATACATACATTTCATATCTCGCTAACCATAATCGGTTCAAGTGAATGATATCTCGCTAAGCATAATCGAATCAAGCGAATGATATCTCGCTAAGCATAATCGAATCATGTGAATGATATCTCGCTAAGCATAATCGAATCAAGTGAATGATATGATGATATCTCGGTTGCCATAATCGAATGATGTATGATAATTCATAATCGACAATCGACATAGTACTGTGTCGGGATTAATAGTTAATACAAAACACATTAATAATGGAATCGCTGGTATGATTCAATACAAAAATAAAACGAATTCTTTATTATTATAAATTAATTATAACTCATAGATTTGTATTTAAAAAAACAATATAATCTAAATTTTTGGGTGAGAGTCTGTTCCTCCTTGCATTAGTAATGACACCAGTTTTTGAAAATATCCTTTCGGAAGGCACGGAGGTAGCTGGCGCACAGAGAGATTTTTTATGAAGCTCGTATAATTCAGGAAACAAATTTTTGTTTTCTGATCAAAAAATAAGGGGATTGGAAGAGCGAGATATATCGGGCATTTACAAATATTGTTTTATGATTGCAACGGCTTTTGTAGTAATATAGTGACAGTGAATAATAAGTAATAAGTTAATAACCGGTCACTATGAGAAATGTATGTACCGTATACACGTAATCTCAAAAGATACGCCGCCGCTCTAACTTTAAGTAATGCAGTCAATGACTGGTCTACTGGAGTCTGGGAGACTGGAATGCCAAAACAGTACAACAAACGAAAGTACCCCCACTCTTCAGTGCACGCAAATGCAGAAACCGAATGATATAATATGATATATGTCGGAATTAATTCACATACATTTCATATCTCACAATCGATTGAAGTGAATGATATCTCGCTAACAATAATCGTTTCAAACGAATGATATCTCGGTTAACATAATCGAATGATCGATTATTTGGCCATAATCGAAATATTTCGATTATATCATTCATAATCGCCCAAGACTAATTTAAACCAGAATCTTTCCACTTTCGCGGCGCAATGAATTAATCAGTTACTCTACGGTGCACACAATTCAAC
The DNA here is from genome assembly GCA_034508555.1 of Venustoraphidia nigricollis. Lineage (NCBI taxonomy): Eukaryota > Metazoa > Arthropoda > Insecta > Raphidioptera > Raphidiidae > Venustoraphidia > Venustoraphidia nigricollis. The sequence continues at coordinate 840,339 of JAVRKA010000091.1, read as the reverse complement.
ATTTTAATCCTTCATAATATAGTGATATACAACATTAAAATTCACTACATGCGAGAGCCAATTATTTTTAGCTATAGCTAGACATTAACTCTCACAGTAGCGAGGGCTCTAGAATGAATCAAAGAATGGAAAGTTCATCTTTGATTCATTCTAGAGCCCTCGCTACTGTGAGAGTTAATGTCTAGCTATAGCTAAAAATAATTGGCTCTTTCATGTAGTGAATTTTAATGTTGTATATCACTATATTATGAAGGATTAAAATGTTGAATTGTGTGCACCGTAGAGTAACTGATTAACTCATTCCGCCGCGAAAGTGGAAAGATTCTGGTTTAAATCCAGACGGTGACGTGTTGGAATAATAAATTTTTCTAATATAGTGGTACAACAATGAATGTTTCTTAACAATTGTAGCAGACATAAGCTATTATACTAAATTAAAAGTTTTAGTAAGGAAATTGACACCGACTTCAAAATATCATTATTTTCATCTTTTTGGTGACTTTTTTGGAGAAGATTAATATATATTCATCTTTAAAGTTCAATTCCAGATATATGTTATAATAAAAAACAGTATCACGGGTAATTGGAATAATGAAAATAAATCAATTTAAACACTCATTGATTGCAACGTTTCGTCTTTTTTTATTAAGACTTTTTCAAGCTCTAAAAAATTTTTACAAAAATTAACATTCATATAATAAAAATATTAAACATTATGGATTAAATAGTTTACTAAAAAAAAAATAATGGTGTGATTAACCTCAATATGCTTAAACGATAGTTAAACTATGATATAATATACAATTTGAAAAAGTCTTAATAAAAAACAGACGAAACGTTGCAATCAATGAGTGTTTAAATTGATTTATTTTCATTATTCCAATTACCCGTGATACAGTTTTCTATTAATATATTTTTTTTAAAGTTTTTTTTTATTAATTTGTTTGGATGTGAACTGATAATGAAGAGATTTTAATTTAGCAAATACAGTACAATCGCGATAATATGAATATGCACTCAAATGAACGACTCAGTAATATGAACATAATTTTTGTAGAGAATTTAAAAGGTATCTTGTGATTTTTCGCTAAGTTTACTGGTTCAAAAGTTTTTCGAAATTAAAGTTTGAAGTTTACCCTCGGAAACTTTTGAATCAGTAAACTTACAAGATACCTTTTTTCTAGAGCGTTAAATTCTCTACAAAAGTAAGTATGTCTCAATTTTGTAGATTCATTTGTCCCCAAGTTTTAAAGTTTAGAAGAACAGAAGGAGTTTTCCACATGTTATTTTCCATAAGAAAGTTTGGTTGGAATATGGACTATCTTAGAGCTTAAATTTTTAGAGATTTTTTTTATCAATTTGGAAACGTCCTGGTTGTTTTGTGGGAAAGGAAGACTCCCACCACCTCCCAGTTACCAACACAGAACGTGGGATCGTCGGCGATTGGTTATCGCTGGTTGTCGTGTCACTTGTCGCTTTCCTGCTATAAAATACAGTCCAGTACGCTATTGTTAAGTTGTTTCTTTGATTGTTAATTGATCAAAATGCCTAATGCAGTTTTGCATAGACAAGCACGAAAAATAATTTTTTGGATCACTTTATGCAAGGAATTAGACCTTTAGATTAAAAGAAACATTAAAAATAATAATATAGCGCGAGTTTGTAGTTTTTCAACCGACTATACCTGCGCAAGCCTCCATTTGCATCTAACTTCAGAACCTTTTAGAACCGTAACGCGTATTATACTGTGTAATTTTCTCTATTTTCGGTTTCCTCTGATACACCCTGTATATATTTTTTTGGGGCTGCAATTTGTCTTTTGTCCGGGGCGACGTAACGGCCAGAGCGGGCGCTGGCGAGAGAAGGAACGAAATGAATATTAGAAACGAAAAGAAAAGAGCGGAACTCAATTATCACATCTTAGCGTGACTGTCCGTGACGTCAACGTATTTGTCATTTTTATATAAGTCGATTAACCTACGGCAAAACGTGCCAAAAGAAGAAAGACTTGAGTGAAAAATATTTGCCCACAGGCTCTACATGTGCATTATATCTCATGGTGCAATCCAGTGGCGTCACAATAAAATTTATATTTTCTACAAGTACACTCAATACAAAACGAAACCGCACGAATATTTTGTAAATTTTTTTTTTAATTTGCAAGAAGAGAGGGCCCTTCTTACTTTTTCAGATTTCAATAAAACCCAAAAGTTGTTTTATGTTGCTTGCATATGACTTACAACTAGGGTTGCCAACCGTCCCGCTATACGCGGGACGTCCCGTTTCTGATAGCCTTAACGAGACGTCCCGCTCAGAATGTGTGCGGGACGCTAAATATCCCGCTTTTCGAAGGACGCTAAATACATTGCATCTATTCCGTGTTCTAATGCAGCAGCAGAGAGAGTCTTCTCACTTTGTAATAATACCTTGACTGACGCGCGAAATTGTCTTTATGTGGATTCTGTAAAGTCAGAGCTACAAGTTAAAGTAAATTTTTCTTATCCATGCAAAGCTTTTTACAATTTTGTACTTAAAAATAAAAAAATCCTTAAAAGTGCTAAATGTCAAGAAAAATATTCATTTTAAAAGTAATTTATAGTTTTCATAATAAAGTCTAAATTACACTATAACTGTTTTTTTAGTAAATATTGACTATTATTAATCTAAGAAGGTGTTTTATTTTACTTCTCATCCTGACTTGTAAAGAAAATTTCACGTTTTTTTGTATTCTAAGTAAAATTAGTGGATCCCGCTTTTTAAACCCTTGTTCCGCATTTGAAATCATTATTTCCCGCAAATTTGTATTTTAAATTTGGCAAGCCTACTTACAACTGAGGTTATTCTTATAGAAAATAAATAATAATTTTAAAAAACTAAAAAAAATATAGGAATGGAAATTTTATGGCGGATGCAGTCATTGTAAAAAACATTGAATAATTTATTGTATTATAATATGATGCTTGGACAACTAAAAGTGGTTTGAATTTCTCGCTATCCGACCGACGCCAATAGTGTATGTTGCCATATGGCAAATACACTAATAAAGTCATTATATTATGTTATTAATGTGTCATTTTAAATGAACTTATTATTATAACAAAAAAAAAACGCGTTTATCTCAAAACTCAATTTTTCCAGTCGGTGGACACGATTTCTCGAAAAGTTATGAAACGATTTTGTTCAAATTTTGCACATATCTTTGAAATAACATTATCTAGCCACTGAACGAAGGATTTTTTTTTTTTATTACAACTAATTTTTTCGAGCCAATACATGGCGAAAATTTGACCAAAAAATGTGTTTTTTTGTTCAAAGTCTGTCAAAAATTCAAATGTTAATTTTTTTTCCTTCGTCCAATACCTAGATTTATCCATGTACTAACGAAATATTTTTGGTTTTTTGATTTTGGAGGAACCAATAATGAGTTATTCTGTCCACGGCAAGAGCATTTTTTTTGAGACGTCAAGGGGCTGAGTTTTCGGAATTTTTAAATGAAAATTTCACAAAATACTGTTTAAATATGTATCTTTAATATGCTGAATTGTTTAAATAAAATATATGATTGTATATATTAAAAAAAAATAGTAAAAATACCCTTTTTTAAACCTCTGAAACCCACCTAACCCCTTAAGTAAGTTTACTCGCTGATTATCTCATAATTTTATGTTTTAGGTTGGTAAATGTCATCTGCAAAGGTATTCATTGTCTGAATTATCCTATATCCACAAAACTGAATGTGAAGTGGTAAGCACCTACCTACTTTACACTGACGAAGAGCATTGTGCAAACTGAACAAGGTGCATGACAAGAATTCCATTTATCACCATTTTCTTTTTGCGTACAAAAAAACCGACATTTTGTGTCGTCACTGTTTTTCTTTTGAAGTAGAAATTCTTTTGCACGGTGGAGCAAATTCGATTCATGAAACTGATAACGAAAGCCAGACACTTTTTCCGAGGTTTAAGACTATTTTTGGGAATTTATTTATGGGTACTTGTGCACGATTTAAAAACACTTTCCCAAAAATAGTCTTAAACCCCGGTAAAAGTGTCTGGATTTTTGCAAATATTTTTAAATATATCAATGAAGTTACTATAAAAATTTCAGCGTGAATTTTTTCATCTTTGAAAATTCAACTTTAGGGTATTTTGGTTTAATGTTAGCCCATCCAAAAGTGTCTGTCGAATAGTACTTGTTGGCTTTTGAATCAAACACTTTTTTGGCGTAGTACCTGACGTACCCAGGTACGACAGGCAAACACTCATTTACCCATATCTTACCCATATATACTATTGCATAAAATTTCTACCTGAATTAAACACTTCATGAAACGGGTGTCGTCAGCTCTTTGACTATATAACAACTAGCGGTACCTGTGCGAATAATTCGCACTAAAATTCGTTTTTAATTTCTCACACTCTTGATAACTTTCTTCTTTTTGTTGTATTATATTACGAAGCTCAGTCACGGTTCAAGAAAATATTTTTCTAAAACTGTCATATAGAGGCGCAAGTATCGGAAACGTTGAGCTGAAGCGCCGCCATACGAAAAGTATTTATACGTGAATTTTGATTAAAAATTAAACAAAAAAAAATTTACCGACCGTCAATCATGTTGACGTTGTTTCAAAGTTAGAACCGTCAGATGGCAGCAATGCTGTATATACTGAATAAATGTATAATTGTTATAATTAATTATTTTGCAAAAACAAAAGCAATAATAGATTTTTTAATTGTTGATACACATAGAGCAAGTAATTATCAATAAAATGATACAAAATTTATGTGGAGTAATTGTGAGGTTTTTTCGAAAAAGGGAGGCAAACATCTTAACCTTAGCGTATTAATATATTTGATGTTGAGAACACCTTATCAACAATCAACCAGATAATGAATAGAGCGCGGTGGGTATCCGTCAGTGCGGTTTTCTTTCATGACGGGTATAGTGACGGCGGTGGCAGCAAGGGCATTCGGAGTCCGGTGACGGCGCGCGCCAGCTGCCGGGGCCATTCGCGACGGACGCAAAACTAAGTGTAATCGGTTTGATGAGTACAGCTGACGCACGGGCAAAACTAATATTGTGCGGCGTCGAGCGGCATTATGCCCATTAGCTGATATAATACATACATACGTGCCTTGCTAATAATACAGACCGTCCCAGAAGTGCCTACTACTTGCGTGTCAACGGTCGATCCAGTGCATCAAATAACAGTACGTAGAAATTACAGTGTAACCAGCGTTGCCAGATTTTTTATTGCCAAGTCGGGATTTTGGAACTTTTTGAGTGAAAAAAGCTGGATTCTTTCATCGAAAGCGGGACATAGTAAAAAAACGTATATAATCAGGAGTTTTTAAATATTTATCTTTTTATTTGAGTTCAAATTACGTTTACGTGACAATAGATAGCAAAAATAGCCATAGAAAATGTATTTTAATAAAAATATGGTATTTTAAATCAGATTTACCCTATCGTTAAATAGTTGAGTCTTATTCAACTTCTGAATAAAAAAAAATAAAAAAACAAATCAAAATCAAAAAAGTTTTATTCATTAGAAAAATATGGCGTTTCAAACAATAGTCTGAGGAGTGAGTGTTACAAATTGCAACTTATAATAAGAGAATAATTATTTACGCACGGTCGAGTTATCCCCAAAAAGCGGGACTGAGCCTGTCCCGCGCGGGACATTTAATTTTGATTTAAAAATCGGGACGTCTGGCAACGCTGAGTGTAACCTTAATATAACGAATCTCAATACGACGATTTCCTCGATTTAACAAATTGTTCTAAATTCCCTAAAACTGCCCCGTAAGAGTTAATGCAAAATATACCTTTACATTACGAAAACTTTTTGTCAAAAACCTGTCTATAACGAGTTTTCAGTCATTGCAGAATATAAATAAAAAGTATAATTTACCTCTATTTAATGATTTTTGTCAACTTATAACCTTTACATAACGTATCCTAGCAATCAATCACACACAATTCCACAATAACAACAACAATTCATGTCTCGACAAGCTCAGACACGTTATGTATTGTAAGACAATCATTGTTGTTTGATGTAAAGTAAACACTACTGTTGGTCACTGTTGTTAGTAAATTTAAAGTTGCAACGGTTGAGAAACGAAAAAGGTGTTCCTTAGTTGGTATAACGAATATTTTCTAATTCCCTTCAGCTTTGTTATATCGAGGCTGTACTGTAATAATAATAATAAGTGAAACAGAACCGAGAATAAGAAAATTTGTAAGATTTTTTTTTTTGTTTAATTTTGTAACATTTATTGTTAAATACTTTTTTATCACATTAATTATAGATTTATTGCTTGCTAATATCGAGTTTTATTCATAAAACATTTACGAAAATCAAATAAAAGTTCGAATAAGAAGTTATGTTTATGATGAGAAAGGTTCTTCATTTGACATATTTTGTTTTTTGTGAAGAAGTTATCTAATGTCGTTTGCCTTTTTCTGTTTCGTTCAAAAACCTGTCGTCGATAGCAAGATATTGCATCAATGACACTTCGTCTTGCCTTTGAACTTCTATCAACATTCGAATCATTTTGTAAAAACTGATCCATAATTTACGTTATAGTGGCTAAGCTTTGTTTTTAGAAACCGCGGAATACTGAAACAGCGTCAACCGGAGCAGCGTTAAGCGGGGTCTTACTGTAGTTCGGCAATTCACTCGAAATATCCCATCTTTATTTGTCATCGATTTTAATTTACGCGCCTACTGAAAGATCAAAAAGATTACAGAACAGATTTGTGATATATAACAAATGTTTCAGATTCAAATGGATGAACTGGCAGTGACTGGTACAGAGAACAAACGACAATGATTATGTTTGTAACCGACAGCCGTAGGTCACTCACGTAGGCTATATTCGGTCCTACCATCCCTACTCACGTAGGCTGTGTTCGGTTCTACCTTCCCATCGTCCCATTCGTGTCGCTAGTCGTTACGCTATATACCGGAAAAGAAGCAATTATGCAAAAGCATCAAATAATTTCAATGTAGCTGACCTACACTTTAAATTAGTGACGGAACGGAACAACAGGAACAGTTATTTACTAGCTGTTACTGAAAAAGAACCGGTTCTAAAAATAAGAATTATGCTACTCTACTACTCTGCATTAAAAAAGAGATTCTTAAGATTATTGAGGACCAGCCTATCAATTATTTAGGTATTTGAGGCCCCGTGCAAATGCATACAATATCTCTTTAGTAGGTAATATCTGAATGCAAAAACACAGACCTGGCTGAAGGGTAGCGGGGCTTAACCGACCCTCAAATTTTTAAATTAACAAATTTTTTTCGCAATAAAAAGCCCTTGAGGCACTTTGACATTTTAATATCTAGAAAATTATTATTTATGAAGCTGAAAAATAAAAAAGCCAGATTTCTTAATCGGGTCTAAAACTTAGCCAGGTGTTTACAAAATTATATTTTTGAAAAAAATAAAAAAAAAATATGAGGTGCGTTGAAATTTAAACAGAATAATATTTATAACTAAAAATCGATATATACAAAAAAAACAGGTCGTTTCAGTGAGACATTCTACCTGCCAGGTGATTAAAAATTTCACGGTCGGTTAAGCCAGGCCTGTGTTTCTGTATTCGGATATTAGGTACTAAAGAGGTATTGTACTAATTTTCAGTGCCTCAAATACCTACCCAAAAATGCCTAACAGCTCTCGGGCGAATATATTTTTATAACAAGAGAATGTTATTTCGTAGCAGTTATTTTAGAACAGGAACAGTAAAACCTATTATTGGCAAAGAACTGTTTTAGCGATAACAGTTTTCAATTAACGAGGACACGAAAGATAAAACTGTTACTGAAAATTTTACATGATAACATTTTTTATTGTTTTAAATAAAATCTCGAATACTACGTGAAAAATCCAACTTATTTAACGACACACCGCAAATACGGTGACAAAATCACGTTACTTTTTTTATCGTACGAATTATTATCACCGTACACCAATTAGCGAAATCAACCATGTCCACTAAAAATATTTAAGGTAGTTGTCATGGTACAATATTGTCAAAAAGTTATAGATTATACGCGCCACAAAAGTATACTAGCTTGTAGCTAAGTGATCCATAATTTGTACGCAAGACTGTACCCGTGGAAACGTAAACCATACAGTATTCATATGCATGTATACTTTTCTATAAATTGTTGAACTTTAAACCGTTATTTATAAATAATTAGACGGTCAAAAAATTTGTCTTATTTTTTTTAAACTCATAACAAATGCATTGAAAGACTGTCAGTTTTTGGAAAGTTTCTGACAGTTAGTTCTTTTTTTATAAATAAGAAACTGGTTCAGAACTACAGAGATCGTATACAATCAATGTTAATTATCCAATTTTTAATTGAATTTATCTCGGATTATATACGGTCGATCGACTTCAAATTTTCAGGGTAATTGTATTATCATGTCCTTAATAAGTATACAAAAATTAAGAATTTTCTGACGGTGTGCCTTAACCACGACAACTACCTTAAATGAAATGAACTAACAGAAACTTTTTATAAAAAATATTGCAACGCATACAAAAAAAGCCACAAAAAACGGGGAAAATAATAAAGTTTTGAGCAAGCAAATTTAATTATTATAATAAATTAATATTATAATAAATTTCGTCTTACGAACCACCGATTGGCGAGATCACGCACCGCACGTGACTATTATGCTTTAAAATTATATAATAAACTACCTTCCTCAGTGAAAGAGTATAATTTACAAAAATTTTAAAAATATGTTAAGGTGGCGGTTCGCGCCGCGACAGAGACAGGAGACCGAGACAAATGTCTCCGTCTCCGGTGGTCTGCTGTGTACCGAGACCAAAGACCTCTGTTCATTCAGAGTCAATCGTGTCGTGTTCTGGAAAATTATTAGTCCACAGCGTAATGGAAAGCCATTCAGTTATGAAGTTACTATTGGAAGAAGAAAAAGACGATGACTTGCTATTATATTATTATTATAAAACTTATTTAAACCTATGCTTTTCCAAATATTATCCTTCAAATTTTCATCTCTGTATGCGTCAAGTTGAGAATTAAATAGCGCAGGATGTTGTCTAATCATTTCAATCAATTTATCAGTGTCTTCATCAGAAAACGACCTCATTTTTCACAATTTTGCACGTGTGTCTCGAGCGAGACGCGAGACAGTACTAGTCCAGGTTAGAGACCGTCTCACGGTCTTCTGTCTCGCGTCGCGGTCTCCTGTCTGGATCTCGCTCGCGAACTGACACATAGAAAACCTAAGGTCAAGTAACAGTCTCGGTCTCCAGTCTCTGTCTGAGGTCTCGATCTCCTGTCTCGGTCTCCTGTCTCTGTCGCAGCGCGAATTGCCACCTTTAGAAAATTGCTGACGGATAATTGTTACTATTCTATGAAAGAATATTTAATTCATGTATTTTTAATCTATGTATGTAATGACTTGCAGCTATTGTACATTTTGTACCAAATGTTGTAAATATATAAATCTATCTATCATTGTATTTGCAGGCGTCGACCTCAAAATTTTATTATATTCCCTTTTTCAGTAACTTTTTTAGAAGGACAAACAATTTTTTTTATAAAAGTTCATATTTTTGAAGGAAAACTTCTTTAGCGACAGTATATTGTGTTTGAAATTTCTGGTGACATTTAAGGGGAAATAGCGCGTTACGTTAAAGGAGAAATGTAACTCTTTACACCCTAGAGATGAAATTCTTTTAAATACTGTTAAAATGTGGTTTCCTTAGTGTCCAAAACACTGTTTTAGACACTTGTTTTTATGTTAATAAAGCATATTCTGGTGTACTCTCAGATAGACTCACGATCGATCGACGTCGGGTTGCGTTCACAAAAATAGTTTCGGGTACGGTGTAGAATTTTCTAAAGTCAAAACTCACAATTGTATAATCTCGGGTGTAAAGAGTTAAGAGAAACCTTAGCAATACAAAACTATGATAACCTGTGGTAGGGATGTCGGGAGTGCCAAAAAGTATCGATATATATCGTATCGATATTTTTTTTAAGTATCGATATCGGTACCGATATATTTTTTACAAAATATCGATATATCGGTACGATTTGAAAGAGAAGATTGGCACTCGAAGAAATTTAGTAGACATATTGACTAGCTTAATATAATCTCAAATAGCAGTTAACGGACATTATTTCTAATAAATTAAATAATAAATAATTATCTGAAATCAAAAACTACGATAAGAATTTTTTTTTGTTTATAAATCAAACATCTAATAAATTTAGGAGCAGATAATTTTAGAGATTAATCGAACAATTAATAAAGCCAGGGATGACGAACCTATGCCATGCGTGCCAGAGGTGACATTCGACAGAAAATTGTTGCTACAGCATGAATTGAGGTGTGAAATAATTGAAACTATTCTAGATGTTGTAGAAATGAAATGAAATATTGTATGAATAGCTATTTTGACTGTTTATTATTCCGAAAATATCGAAAAATTCGGTGAAAAAGAACCGTGTTTTACATGTGCTTTATTCACCGTTGTTGTTTTTGGAACGCACTTAAAAGTATGTTCCAAAAACATATGTAAAAACACGTGTTTCTTTTTCAGTGGAGTTTTCGATATTTTCGGAATAATTGAACGGCCATAGTCAGTCGCGATAGTATATACAAGTGTTGCTACTGGAAAAAAATATCAGTTTTCGATAGTTGGATTTTTATATCGATATATCGAAATATTAAATATCGGCCAAAAATATCGATATATCAAATAAAAAATATCGATATTTTTTCGACATCTCTAATCTGTGGTACGCCCATGGACGCAATGTTCGGCCCGTCTAAATCAAGTCAGTCATTTTTCTCGCCGCCCCAGAATACAGATCCTGCCGGTGATATGAATAGCCGGGTATATTTCTTAACTCCCGACTGCGGAATAAGCTTATATGCACATGGCAGCGCGAACTCTAACGAATAATTCCAAGTTCCAACACTAGAATGCCATAATATTCATTTCATGCAAAAAATAATATTATTTCAAAAGAATAAATGTTTGAATAAATGTGAAATATGTGTACCTTTTATACGGAAATGAATAGCCATTCTTGCAAAGAAAGTCTGCTTAGACCAGCGGTTCATAAAAGGTTCCATACCGCAAAGAAAACTATGCTGTGATAGACGATTCATTGTTTGTTCATTTCTGTCTTTCATTCGAAGTGAAACGTCAGAACACAAAATGAAACAATAATGAAAAATGTATTAATTAAAGAACCAATCCAACAACGCTAGATATCAGCATTCGGCATGATTCATTCGCACTCTGAATGAATGAAAGATGAAGCGCCTGAACACAAGAAAGAACATTCATTCGGATTCGATCATTTTGTGTCGTGTCTTATAGCGGACGGACTTGGGACTACGACATCGTATAGTGAATATATATTCTGTCTGTGTAGAACACAAAATGGTATTCAAGTGGAACGACCAAAACACGCTGGTGTTTTTGGAGAATTTCAAAAATTATCAATATCTTGGGAACCACAAACTTGACGAATACAAAGACAGAACAATACGGACAAATTCTTTAAAATCTCTAATTGATGAATTAAACTTAGACTTTGCTTCTTTTTTGATAATTCTTCGATCAAATGATCACAAATCAAACGAATTCCACGGCGCACAATTTCGTTTGATGACATCTTGGAGGAAAAGACTAGATGAACGTTCATTTTTATGTCATTCTGTCTGTGCCGTGTGAACACGGAATGAAACAAAAATGAACATTCAGTCAAATGAACATTCATTCGAAATGAACCGTCTGATATCACCTTAAGTAAAAGTCGATTTTTCTCACAAACTGATAAATTAAAAAAAATCAAACCCAACTACGCCAAAAATCGTGCTCTGGAAATATTCTTGTCCGTGATCACATGTCACTTTGCCCTAATAGATAGATAGATATTTATTAAATCAGTTGAGACAAAGGTACACTCATTTGACAAATCGCGAAGTACACAATTAAAATTATACACTTATCAACAACATAAAAAAATTCACGAACTGTGTAAAAGGCCCATTTCTATAAACATTTTTAGTAACATTTACCGTACAATAAAATCGAGTAAACTTTTAGGGTCGAATTTACTATAGACATATTATGTTAACTAATCATACTAGTTTTTGTTTTATAGCTATGCTTATTACCTATAGGTGTTAATTCATTAAGTTACGTTAAAAAACATTTATCTAAAAAAGTAGAGTTGATAGAGAAAAACTGATTGCATATTTAGATTCAGCGCCCCAAATATAGTTAAAAACAGTTCTGAAATCTTAGACACCAAACATTTTTTAATTTTGTTGGCCTGTGTAACTTAAAATAGTTTAATGTATATTTCACTAAAATGCTATATCTCAAAAATTCGAGCTCCTAGGCAAAAATTAATGCCATATTTGAATTCAAGGCATCAAAACCGTATGAAATCACCTCCAAATACCCTGGCTGTTGGCCAGTGAATAGTATCTATTATCTATGAAATCAGTGAAGCAGCAAGAACTGAGCTGATTATGATTCAACGAAAGTGGAGAGCCACTGGTTTCTTTATATCAAAAATATTCTTTAGACCTTCATTCCTGTATATGACGTCTAAAAAAGTGCCATTAAAATTAAACGAACGACTGTAATATTTTGAAAAACCAATTATTTTTCATATTTTTTGCATAAGAGTTTTGCTAGCTGTTAAGTAGTTTTAAATGCAGTTAATATTTTATCATTACAATTCCACAAGTGGGAAATGGCAGGCAATTTCCAATTAACTTAAAAATTTACTTTTCATTATTTTCACAATAGTGTCTCTACTTGTGGTCCCCGGACTGCAAAACAAACGTATTTTTGCAAAACACCTACGCATTGTTATAAAAATCAGTCAAGTGCAAGCTACACTGTAAAAAATGGGTGTAAAATTACATTGAAAGTTAATGTAAAATTCCCTCAATTTTCTAGGTAATTTTACATTATTATTTATTTTTACAAGGAGATGTGTATAAAAACTTGGACTCTCTGTGTAAAATTAAACAAATTTGGTGTTTATACATAAAGTAAAGTAAACTTACATAGACTTATGTAGTTTTAATGTAATTTATTGTGCAATATTCCACTGAAGTTTGCAAAAATTACATAGTACAATGTGTAATTACATAACAAAATGTAAAACTTAAGTGATGTAAAATTACCGGTCATTTATGATAGTAACCATATTGACCGGATAATTTAGCGGTTATTTAACCGGCTATCTATAAAACAAAAGGCTGCTTTAGGTTTTTCTATCTCAGAAGAACAAAAAAAAAATAGTTAATGAAATAATTACAATTTTTTTTTTTTTTTTTGCTTTTCTGAGATAGAAAAACCTAAAGCAGCCTTTTGTTTTATAGATAGCCGGTTAATTAACTAATTTGTATTTTTAATCATTTCAGTTTTGCCCGAAGAAGTTAAAACGAATTAACGAAACATCGCAAATTTTTTAATTTAGTTTACTATATTAAAATTGAATTGTCCAATTTCCTGTTAAATAATAAAGAAAAACTTATTAATTATAATGGACGTGAACAATATTGAGAACTATATTGAATGTTCACTCCATTCCTTATATATGGTCTAAGGTGCCGTCGTCATTCCTTTGAGTGTACGCATGCGTACCTCTACTATTCTAAGCGTGCACAGGCGCACTGGTATATCCACGGTAAATCCCCAAGCAGTGTTTCTATTGCGAATTATGTATTATAACTGTTGTAAGCTAATTATGATCATCAATTAATTGTTATCAACAGGTAAGTTGCTTTTATTTAATACTTGTTTTAAGGTGCTAGCTGGGGTAATAATTAATAATGTCATTTCAATGTAATTCCTGTAGTCAAAGTTTTTCCTGTGTGAAAAATATAATTTACATCAATATTTCCACAGAAATTAAAAGGGGAAGTTATATGTATGTTTAATCAATGCTATCAAATATTTAAAATGTATGTTCTTTTAGGTTACATCAAGAATATATTCAGTTTCATCATTTTTTAGTACTGCCAAGATAGAAACATATCCAATGCACCTGAACTGGCTGTCAATATTTCGGCCTTGCCATTGGTTATTGCGGGTTACAATTCCAAAATATGCTGGCAACAATTCGACACCGGGTTAAATTTAACTCCAAAAATTATTGCTGACTTGTAAAAAGGTAAAAAAACATTCTTCCAGTTATTATTATTTGTTATATTTTGTAACAGAAGTATCATTTTTGTTTTTTTTTTTAGGTTACATCAAGAATATATTCAGTTTCATCATTTTTTAGTACCGCCAAGACAAACATATCCAGTGTACCTAAACTGGGGGGTGTCGATATTTCGGCCATGCCAATGGTTATTGCAGGTTACAATTCTAAAATATGCTGGCAACAATTCGACATCTGCAGGTTAAATTTAACTCCAAAACTTATTGCGGACTTGAAAAAAGGTAAAAAAACATTCTTCCAGTTATTATTATTTGTTATTTTTTGTAACAGAAGTATCATTTTTGTTTTTTTTTTTTTTTTAGGTTACATCAAGAATATATTCAGTTTCATCATTTTTAGTACCGCCAAGACAAACATATCCAGTGCACCTAAACTTTGTGTCGAAATTTCGGCCATGCCAATGGTTATTGCAGGTTACAATTCTAAAATATGCTGGCAACAATTCGACATCTGCAGGTTAAATTTAACTCCAAAACTTATTGCGGACTTGAAAAAAGGTAAAAAAACATTCTTCCAGTTATTATTATTTCTTATAGAAATTAGTTTCATGGGTAATTGGAATAAAAAATCAATTTAAACACTTATTGATTGCAACGTTTCGTCTTTATTAAATTAAGACTTTTTCAAGCTCTGGAAAAAAAATTTTTTTACAAAAATTAACAATCATAATATAATAAAAATATAAAACCTTATGGATTAAATAATTTACTAACCTCAACATGTTTAAATTATAATAAAACTATGATATAAAAGGCAATTTTGCATTACAAAGATCAAATTGAAAATTGTAGAAAATAATATCTTCTTTTTTTTTTATTATTTTATTTATATTATTTTCACAGTCAACTACAATTATAGTATGACAGTTGAGCAACTGTCATACTATAATTGTAGTTGACTGTGAAAATAATATAAATAAAATAATAAAAAAAAAGAAGATATTATTTTCTACAATTTTCAATTTGATCTTTGTAATGCAAAATTGCCTTTTATATCATAGTTTTATTATAATTTAAACATGTTGAGGTTAGTCAAATTATTATTTCTTTTTAGTAAATTATTTAATCCATAAGGTTTTATATTTTTATTATATTATGATTGTTAATTTTTGTAAAAAAAAAATTTTTTCCAGAGCTTGCAAAAGTCTTAATTTAATAAAGACGAAACGTTGCAATCAATAAGTGTTTAAATTGATTTTTTATTCCAATTACCCATGAAACTAATTTCTATTATTACATATTTTGGAATTGAACTTTAAAGATGAATTATTTCTTATATTTTGTAACAGAAGTATCATTTTTGTTTTTTTAATAAATAAATACATTGTTTAAGCAGTACCGTCTTTTTTATTTTCCTTTCCCATTCAAAAATCTTTTGTGTAATTTTACATTTAAATATTTATTATTTTACATAAATATTACATAAACGTATGTAAAATTGTAGGGTATGGGTTAGGGAATTTACACATTTTTTGGGAAATTACATTTTTTTTGTTTAAAATATTACATATTTGTATGTAATGAGGGTTACACAACTATATGTAAATTTACAGGAAAACATGTAGCATTCCATATGGTGTGTAAAATTACCAGAATAATCTAGGGCATTATTTGGACCCTAGATTATCTGTGTAATCGGCCTTCTCAGTTTTTACAGTGTACACATACAAAACTAGAATTCTCTGCCATCATCCCTCGAGAATACATTTTTGATTTCGTGTTTCATTAAGATTTTATTTGACACCCTACTGACCATATTTGAAAAATCATATCCTGAAATTAACCCCTAGAATCAAAATTCTACTTTTTATACTTCACGTCTGTATTTGGGTCACTACACTCTATCTTTGTGCCAAATTTCAAATTTTTACGTCAAATAATTTCAGAGACAATCTCTTGTGACAGATGAACGGACGGACTTCGAAGTGATTACAAAATGGTTTCGTTTTCACGGAACATTAACAAGACAGAGTTATATTTATACGAAATATATTCCCGTATCGGCCATCTTGTTGAGGTTTTCCATGGTTTCCCGCAATTAATTCCAGATAAATATCAAGATGGTTCCTAATTATAGGCCATAGCGGATTACCTGTCGAACACCTCAGAATGTTGCTTACTTTATCCTAAATTCCTATGATTTCTTCATTCGCCCATTGCTTTAAGTTGAAGTTTAAAAATGTAGAAAATAACGCGAAGCAAATGGGGAAAATAGTAATGGCGTCTGTTATGGTATAAAGTCGTGAAACGGACGTGAAACGCATTATTATTCATACCTACGTAATATTTTGAAAATCAACTCACCTTATTGAACGTTTTTAGACAATAAAATATTTATTTTTTTATTGTGAGATTTCTAAGCGAATGTCCACATTTTTGTTTGTGAGGTTGTTGACAGGACGTATAATATCTGTAAATAAAAATTATTTTTAGAGAAATTATCAAAATCGTTGACAAAAAGAGAAAATAACAATTAAATTACGGAATGTATTTCAGTTAATTTAAATAGGTTTCTATTCTGATAGTACACAAAGTGAATAAAATATAATTCAAGGTGTTCCGTGACAAAATGCGATCTGTAGAGCTGTACGACCAACCGTTAAGTGCAGTTCGTGATTTTCAATTACAATTTTTGAAGCAATTATTAACTAGAATCCATAACATTTAATTTTCTTAATTGCAATATTATTATCAATCGAACGTCCGCATCAAATTACATACACAATTTTGGAACGATTTAAACAATTTTTTCGGTGTTTTTGAGTCCAAAAACAATTTTAAACTCCTAAATATACCTCTTACAATGGTCCGATTAGGCTCATTTTAAATAGACTTGATGCGGTGATCCATTCCAATTTCCAGATTGTGGGCAAAATTTCATTAAAATCAATTAACTTCTTTAAAAGTTATTGTTGGCACACTGCATAAATAACGTCGAGAAATTTTGATACGACCTCTAGGTCCCGCCATCCGACCGACGTCAATAGCGTTTGTGCCATTTAGCAAATACACTAATAAACGCGTATTCAATTATTAAATAAAGTATATTTAATTCAGCTATATAATCGATATAAATTCTGTCCATTCTCAACTCAGAAATGCTATTGCATTCACTTACAATCTTTACAATATCGGTACACGCAGTTTATACAACATAACGCATTACACAATTTATAGAACAATACTGTATAACATTCGTTTAAATACTGTAGGTTAAACATTTGTTTATACATGTATGCGTTTTCTTCGTTTCGACGTACGAACTCTAAAAAAATTGTCAAATCAAAAATTAATCCGTAACTATGTCGTTTTGTGAAAACGAAACAACGACTTGGCATCGCCGTTTTTTACTCAAGTCTAGAGATATAAGATGTTCCTTTTTGACGCCAAGTAAAGCTTATGCGAAAATACCTACTAAAATAAGCCTCTTTAAGCAATGATTTTCAGAATGACATGAACGTGCCAAACTTGCAAAGATATTCTTTGTCCGTTTTAGATATATAATTATGAGTAAAGTCGACCAGTTTGTCCTTTTTCTTTTTGATAAGCATTGTGTTAAAATCACTTATTGAAGTGAAACTTCTTTAGCATCGTATCTGAAATGTCTTGTGACGCGTAAGGAGAAATGGACGGTTACAAAAAAGAAGGGGAAAAAAGAATGCCTTGAGTACGAGAAAGGTATACTGCAAGGTCACTAAGAGACTATAAACATGGTCACGTCTGTGATTGGTTGAGTCGATTGTTTACGTCACCGATGTCCATGGCTTGGATTTCAATTATTGTTACCCCAACTGTTTGGAAAAAGACTCCACAACCGTACATCCCCCGGCCTCACTCGCGTCTTGTCTAGTCACACCTTCAACAATGCTAACGCCCAACCTTAGTTTCCAGTAACCTTGAGAATACTGTGCTAAATAGTGTAGCGCCCGCCCCAATTGTTACGCCACTGGAAATGACATAGGCTTCTCGAACAAACTGACAGAAGTTTCTGGAATGGTCGAGAACGGGATGTACACGCCTATAAATACAGCGCGTGTGGTGCGCGACAGTTGCTACAGTGCAGTGAATTCAGTCGATAGTCAGTTATCGCTACAGTCAGGCAATTGGTACGGCGATACAGAACACATAAATAATCAGTTAATACATAAATAAGAGTACAATTAAGTGTGTGTGTGTTAAGAATAGTGTATTGTTGTATTATTATTTATAAGAATCCGTTTGTTTGTTTCATTGTTTAGTTTATTTCATTATTAGAGAAATACGTTTAGTTCATTTAATTGTTGTAAGAGAAATACTTTTTAGTTTATCTGTTTTGTATGTATTTCGTTTGTTGTAAATAAATCAGTTTTAAGCCATCACAAAAAACAGTTTTGTTACAATAGCTTCTACATTTATAAGATAGTGAATTCTTTATTGACTTGTGGAAATTAAAGAAGAACTGAAAGCAGCGATATCGCGAGAACATCTAAATAGGCAATCTTCCTCTCTATAATATCATATAAGATAAAAAAAAATTTAAATATCAGAAAAAAGTGTCACGTTGGTGATACGGTCGTAACAGATGCATACATATAGGCGGTATGTATTTTTTAGCGTCGTTACACATGCACAGATTCCAAATAAGGCCCATAACTATATACGGAATAATGTACCTCGTTCCGAACAGCCTCATCATTGCCGATTAAACTTCACGTTTCTGATATCACTCGAGTTATTATTAACCTACTACTGACGCGGGGGCCTCTCAGGCCTTGAGAAAGTAAAATTTTTGAATTACTCTCTTCACTCGCGCACGACACACGCGTACCTTCTAGTACCTTCGAGTTTAGTTGCGCCGAGGTAGGGATGGAAAAAGTGCGCGCTAAATCGATTTTTGACTTTGGAATCGACTTCAAATTCTTTGACTCTTGAAGTCGATTAATCATCTCTGATAGTCGACTTTTGTGACTTAAGTCGACTTTTTAGAAATTTAGTAATTCATGTATACAGATATTTTAATATTTTATTAAATTATGAACGTACAAACGTTAGATGCAAATGGAGGCCTGCGCAGGTATAGTCGGTTGTAAAACTACGAACTCGCGCTATATTATTATTTTTAATTTTTCTTTAATCTAAAGGTCTAATTCCTCGCACTAAAGTCAACCATCCTGGTCGTACTTGAGTGTGGGACTTTGGGGGTTCTCAGCAGATAAATTATCATCTGAATCACCGTATTAGGCATCTTGAACAATCAAAAAAACAATAATGGCGTACTTGACTGTACTTTATAGCAAAAAAGCGACAATTGACAAGACAACGAACGTTAACCAATCGCCGACGAGTACACATACTGGGAGGTGGTAGGAATCTTCCTTTCCCACAAAACAACCAAAATATGCATTTGCGACGCTGTTTGTGACAAACTTCAGAACCTTTTAGAACCGCGGCGAGTATTATACTAAGTAATGTTTAAAAAAGTCGAAAAGTCATCGAGTGAGAATCGATTCTAATCGATTCGAGACAGGCTCAACTCGACCCTAAAAAGTCGATTATTTTTATCAAAAGATCGATTCTTGACTAAAGTCAGAGTCGACTTTCCTATCCCTATGCCGAGGCTGTCAACGGATATGCACGTTTGAAATTTGAAATTTCTCGTGGTCCATTGGTATTTCTACATGACGTTCCGTTCTACAACTGCGGTAGACATTATCAAAGGCGATATGGTAGCGGGCGAAGTGTCTTTCTAGGCTGCTCGCAGGTAGAAATACCAATTGACCAAGGCTTAGAAGCCTGGAAGCCAAGGAGTTTTGAAAACCCTCTATTATTTAAACATTGGTAAACACAGCACATAGGCATTATTTGAAATAAACTTATTTTGCACACTGCTATTATCTATTCAGAGACTGAGGTTGTTATATAACTGGCGCCCCTAGTGGTAATGTTTGGTAGTGGCTGTCTCCATTGGCTGATTTTTTTTTTTAAACAAGAGTAATATTGAAACTGGTTGGAACATAGACTGATTTTGCATGCACACCCAAGTGTATCTATCTAACAGAAGGGTTACGCATTGTACCTTCCCACTTACAAAAAGGGTTGAAAGGTGCTAATCCTGTATGTCCGCGCTCACAGTATGATCAAAAATAAACATCATTCAAATCAGTGCTTTGCAAACAGTAGTCACTGTAATAGAGTTGGGTAACTCAGATCTGAACCGGTTCAAAAAGCCGACTCCGACAGAAGATCCGTGAGAGCCGACTCCCTTTTTTTTGAGCCGACGGATCAACGGATCCGCATAACTCAGTGAAATACTTAACACACAGAAGCACATTTTACACTTACGTATCAGTTTTTGCTTTGATGCATCTGTCAGCTCAAATGACTCATGCATCACATGTTTGGCTATGCATTCTTGATTCTATACAGGTCGTGATATGATTGACTGAATTAGGTAACTCAGTGGCAGACTGCAGTAACATATTCAGAACTCGGCTCTTTTTGAACCGGTTCAGTGAGCCGGCTCACATGCGGGATCCAGATGCAAAGATGCAGATCACTAAAAAGACCCGTTTTTCCCATCTCTACACTGTAACATTGAAATAAATAATAGTTGAGAAAAAATTAAAAAACACGCTAAAGGCGCTATATAAATGAAATTTTTCGTTTTTCATAAATAACTTGAACAAATGATTGAATATTTGTCTGAAATTTTGCATATATACGCTTCATGATACGACAAGTTGCGCTACAAAGCCAGATTTCTGAAATTTAAAAAAAAAATAAAAAATATCATTATTTACTTTTTTTTTACTTTTTTGAACTTGTAGCGCACATTCTAAAACAAAAATAGACGACTTCTTTCAATAACATTGTGGCGTCAATTGAAAAGGTGGTTTTTTATTTATGAAAAACGAATTAAAAATAATTTCATATTATTACAATCGTCCGGTGCTGCCTCAAATGGCAATTTGAGTTAATAACGTAGCTAGATGGCGAACATTTAAATTAGGGAGATTAGAATTTTAGAAGGAGATAACGTAATGTAACCTCCTAGTTTGACCTTATTTTGCTGTTTTTTAGCAAATATGTGTTTTCAGAATTTATTTTCATTCATTGTGATTTGTAGTTATAGTAACTAATAATAATACGAGTGTTAAATAATATATAGTATGTTATGAAGACAGCAGAATAATAGAATTCCAATTCTGTAGTGTAATAGTGTTTTTGCCGTTTATGCAACATAAGTGAATTCAAAATGAAAATAAGCAAGAGAACATATTATGGTCGTAAAAAGAGCGCAAAGCAGAGAGTCAAGTTGTAAGTAGAATATGTGATTAATTTTTCTTTCTAATAACAATTTATATATCATTCAAGTTGTTTTGTCAGTATATTCAATAAAATTAGACAAAATCCATGTTATAAAAAGTCCGGGTCGTGTATTAGGACTCAACAAGTCCGATCATTATATATATAATTATTTTTTTTCAATAATGGAAATAAGTAAGTACTAAATTCATTTTTTCATTTTATTAAATAGACTAGTGGGTTAAGCCTGTCTCCGTCAGGCGCAATTGAAGTTCAAATATTCAAAATGCCATTTTTCTTTTACATATATTTTAGAAGATCCCCTTAAGTTATGTCCCGTTGACCTAGGAAGTCTAAATGTATGAGTCAAATTCAAATCTGCAGCGCCCTGAGTTGAAGTCCCACGCTGGGCAAAATGCGGTGTTCATATTTTGAATACAGAAGTATGACGCTTGCACTAAATTGTAATATTCACACTTTCAATGTTTCCTTTAATTCACATTTTTTACTACTATAAGCGAAAAATAATCTGTAAACTAATAACTCATTGCGCACAGAATTATTCTACACTTTTTTCAACTGACTATTAGCTTAATTAAAAAAATTGTAATTATTTGCAAACTTATTTGACATTTGATATCAGAATGTTTCTGAGTTTGTTATTGGTAACCAAGGCAACCAAATATCCATCCATGGCCTATTGTGTTCTATGAAGTTTTTTTCTAAAAAACCCCCTATGTTGACCCCCGTGGAGAAAATCGAAAATCCGGCTACGTAAGGATCTGTCCCGTGTTTCGTACTATAAGTGTGCCAAATTTTAACTTCCTAAGTCTGCTGGGGCCTTCTGGAGGGTCTGGAAAGACAGACAGACATCTGGACATCCGGACATCCGGACACACAATTGGAAATATTAAATAGATAATAATTTTTTTTATAAAGAAAATATTTTTAACGTAAATAAAGTATTTTTGTGGCGCAATCATGGAAACGACCTTTTAAGCCTCCTGTAAAATCCGCTTTTTGCGTTTCTTTTATAAAAAATTTACCTTATTTTGATAAAATTTCTTTCAGACTATATTTACGTCGTTACGCTTCGATTCGAACCCTAACGAAGTCATCATTTTTTTCGAGAAACAAAAACAACTTGTTACAATAATTTTTATTTATTTTAGCGTAAGACAAAGTAGATCAATGTTTTCGCCTGGTACTTCCTCTGAAATTTTGCCTAATGTCGATATGGGTAATGAGGGTCAAAGGTTATCTGATACACTAGTCCCTGAAGATTTGACAAATAGAAACGAGCTTGTTGAATACATAGATGATACAAATAGCTTAGACATGCTTGATATATCTTCCACTTCAGAAAAAAATGATCTTACAAACAGTTCATATACCGATAGGGACCCATTTAGAACTGACATAGAGGATTCATATTATGAATTGGGAGACCAATTACCTACTGGAAGAAGGGTGATCAATATCCACTATTTTTTTAAACAAATCTTTGAAATGAAATTACATCAGCCGTTTTCTTGTGGTCTACAGGACATGTATGTAATATCTGAAAAGAGAAGTGGATTAAAAAGTATATTTACATTGCAATGTAAAATGTGTAATTTAAAAGATACACTTAGTACCGACGACGATGATCCATCTGCCAACATAACAGTGAATGATGCAGCCGTTCTTGGTTGTATAACTACGGGTATAGGCCATACCCAGTTAGTTGAACAACATGCTGCACTTAATCAGCCAAGTTTATCAGTCTATCATTATACAGCTAGTCACAATAAAATGGCTAATGTTATTCGTAATACTGCATGGCAGTCGATGGAAGAAGCGGGCAAAGAAGAAGCTCGATTGGCTAAAGAAGTTGGGGACATTACAGACGACGGCATTCCGATGATTACAGTTATAGCTGATGGGGCATGGTGTAAACGATCGTACAAAACAAATTATAACGCGCTATCGGGAGTGAGGTGCATAATAGGTCAAAGAACCGGGAAAATGCTGTTTTTGGGGGTCAAAAATAAATATTGCACCAATTGTACAAGAGCTGATTCTCTTGGGTTGATAGCCGATCAACATATTTGCTACAAGAATTGGAATGGAACCTCAACAGCTATGGAAGCCAGTATTATAGTCGAAGGATTCCGTTCTTCTATATTACATCATGGTCTTGTTTATAAAAAATTAGTCGGTGACGGGGATAGCAGTGTCATGAAAAATTTGAAACTGGCAAAACCGTACGGTAATAATTTAGTTGAAAAATAGAATGCCGTAACCACCTGTTACGAAATTATTGCAACAAATTAAAAGAACTAACTAAAAAGAGGAACAGTTCCAAAAATCTAGCAGTTCCACCTATTTTGCGTAAATGTTTGGAATCAAATATTACTCGATTGCGGATTGCGGTGTCTAAGGCAATTACGTTTCGAAAAAAATGTTCTGCAAGTTTAGAAACCAAAATTAACAGTCTTAAAAACGACTTGATCAATTCACCAAGTCATGTATTTGGAGAGCATTTGAAATGTAATAACTTAGGTTATTTCTGTTCTAAGACTGTACCTGATGATGACAACAAGGTTGAAGGTTCGTAATATGTACTTAGTTTACATACACTTATGCTAATTTCTAAACCGAAATAACTGGGTGTTTTATACTTTATTTTGTACTTTTTTGATTGCAGATTTAAAATTTTGCGGGTTATATGAAGATATAATGTGCTGCGTATACCGCTTAGTTCAGCACGCATCAAGTTTGTTGATGGACATGGACAACAATGCCGCTGAATTGTACAATTCAATTTTGTGTAAATTCGTTGGTGGAAAGCGAATAAATTTTTCACTAAAAGGAGCATATCAAACAAGGTGCGAAGCAGCAGCGTTGTCATATAATTGTTCTTCAGACCTGTATTCTAAGATAAATAAATCTGTAACGCAAAGAAGTCCAGGAATGTACACCAAATTTTTCATCGCGTCAAAAACCAAACAGAAAAATTACAACGCTAGGCTACGATTGAATTTTAATGCAGTAAGCAGAAAACCTCATGTGAAAAACCTGGGAAACAATGCAGATCAGGATTATGGATCTACAGAAGACATGCCTGAAAATGTGTGTTTGCAAAAGCAAGAGGAGTTTCTCAAGTCACTAGAAATTGACGAAACGCAGAGATCGGAACTTGAAATAATAACAAGAGGACAAAATTCCAACCCTTTATGGAAACAAGAAAGAGCTATTCGGATTACAGCTTCAGTGTTTGGCAAAATTTGTAAGCTCCAGAAGAAAACATCGTGTGTAAAAACGGTGGAATTATTGCTTTATAAAGACTTTTTTGGAAATGCTGCTACGCGATATGGCAACGAACATGAACCAATAGCTCTCGCAAAATTTTCGCATATTTCAGGCTTAGAAGTTCAAGGTTGCGGTCTCTTCATACACAGAGATTACCCATTTTTAGGAGCTAGTCCAGATGGCCTAGTTGGCGAATATGGCATTCTTGAAATAAAATGTCCGTGGTCTGCTTCAAAGTTAACCATTCAAGAGGCAATTGAGCAAAAAAAATAAAGTTTTTAAATCTAAATGCTGACGGGGACATTAATTTAAAACCGGAAGATCTTTACATGTATCAAGTGCAGGGACAAATGGAAGTTTGCAATAAAGAATATTGTTACTTTGTTGTCTGGACCCCCCTTGATACCAAAATACTGAAGGTATAATATCTTAGATATTACAATATAATTTAGATACCCTTCCTAATTCTAACTGTGTTTGAAAATTATGTATATATTATTGTTTTTGTTTTTTTTTCCAGATCAATCGCGATAATTCCTTTTGGGAAGAAAAAATGAAGGACAAGCTAATACATTTTTACAAATTATGTATACTCCCAGAAATTATAGACCCTAGACTGCCTCGAAATTTGCCAATAAGAAATCCAGATAGACCTGCCTAATTTTAATTCTTTGCTATTTACATTTCTGAACGTTCGAGATCATTAGCGGAATATTTTCATATGCATGAAACACGAATTTACGAGCAGTAAAAATTGTGAATAAAAAGCCTATATCACTCGGGGATAGTATAGCTTTCTATTAGTGAGATAATTTTTAGAATCAGTTCAGCAGTTCTAGAAATAATAATTTATGATTTATCCCCCCCGTGAGAATCAAAATAAAATATAGCCTATATCACTCAGGGATAGTCTAGCTTTCAATTATTGAAAGAATTTTTAGAATCGATTTAGAGGTTCCAGGGATAAGAATTTATGCTTTATTACCACCACTCCCCCGCGAGAAATTCTCCCCCTGCGAAGCGAAGTTGCCTCTCGTTTTATAATATTAGTATAGATTTTCAATAGTGAGAAGTTAAAAATTAAATACTTACCTAAAAACCGTACAGTAAATAAATATAAGATAAATAAAATATATATAATTATAAAATAATACTTTGTAAACTGTACGATGATGTCAATTTATAAGATTTATAAAATATAGAAAACTGATAATTAATGATTTATTTTTCTTTTATAAAATACAAAATATTTATTATTATTATTAAACAGTCTGATACTAAATTGTTTTCCTGAATTCTAACATCTAGCATTATTCTTTACAAAAATCAAAAACCATCCCGTCTAAAACCATAAAATATGGCCAATAAACAATAATTATGTTATTTTCAATAGAAAATATATTTTACATATGTGCATATAAAGCAACTATTTTTATGAACACGATGTCATGTGAATATAATTTTAATATTATAACTCTTCAGCTCTAGCTAGTAAGTAGGTGTAGAAATTTGAACCATGGAACATTTTATAAGCTCTATGGTGTCAACGATGTAAACAGCGCCAATGCAGGTCAGTGTTGCATTTGCTTAACTATGAATATTGTCATCTCTATTCCTATTGGCGGACCGAATTCTCACTGATTTTACCGTCCCTGCACCCCTTTACCTCAGCGAAAACTCAAAAGATTGTAACATAGCGCCTTACAACCCGAACTAAAAAGTACAAAATATTTTTTTTATTGTAAAAAAGCGTGGGGTGCTTGATATCAACTGGTATGTTGCGGATATGATTGCTGAATTAAGATAGATAATATTTTTAATCTTTTTATTTCTAACGACATTTTACAACTGTTTAATAAAATAAAATTCAATTCTAAATTAATAAAAAATACAGGAAATTATATAACAAAGATATTGATAACTAGCGGCCCAGTCCGGCTTCGCCCGGGTGAAAATGTAATATATAGGATATAAAAGATGAGAATCATTATCATTAAATTCTCAACGTGTATTGAATTTGCGCGAAATCAATCGCTTTTATTTGTGACTGTTCAAAAATCGAAGAAAAATCTTTATTACCCAAAAAGAAATTTAAAAAATTCTGTTGATCCGATCGCTACCAAACTTCAGAAGATCACCCGCTGGGCTAATCTAAAGATTGCAAAACTTCTTGGTTTCCGGGCTTGTACGCCGTGGTCCATTGGTATTTCTACCTGACTTTTCGTCTACAACTGCGGTAGACATTATCAAAGGCGATGTGGTAGCGGGCGAAGTGTCCTTCTTGGCTGCTCACAAGCAAATCTGTTGTGGTAAGAAGTACCTAACTATTCTTTTACTTTTATTTTTATTGTTCCAACCACAGTGCTCTTAATATTTATATCTAATTTCTATGACAAACCTTATTCAATCTTTGATGTTAATGCTTCAAAATAAACTAGGAAAAAGTACTAATTTCCCATGTGACTTTTAGCCACGGTTTTAGACTTTTTTTCATCTAAATAAGCGATATAAAATCAGATAAGTACGAGACTATTATAATAATTATTAATAAGCTTTACACAAATTTTTGTACAGAAAAATTTAAAATTAATAAAAATATTGAGCAAACCAAATTAATCAGTATTTTTAACGTAAGTTTGTAACGCAAAAACTTCAAAATATTAATTTGCCTTCCCGTAATTCGAAATCTCGTGACACGTTGTGAAGAAATATTGACGGATATTACGTTTTTATAGGACAAATTATATGTTTTTTGAAATTTTTAAGCAGCAAACCAAATTCTTTGACGCTGGTTAATCACAACCAATAAAAACAGTAATAAAATGAATTTTGCGACCACAGTTCGAAATTTCCCGACAGATTATTTTACAATCTAAGGGACTAGTCATCAAAATCGGTCCAGTCATTGATACGACTCAAACACGTAACAACAGAGTGGCAGGACGGGAAAAATGCCACGGACCCCCACCAGGCGGGGTCCCCAGCTCGAGAGAGTCGTGAGCACAGGATGATCTTAGCATTTATTATTACAACATTTAGTAAAATTTATTAGTTTTGTATTCAATTAATTTAAGGCTGTCAGAACGCTCTGAATTAAAACCAAAAATAGGGCTTCGGCTGGTAACTGATTGTAGACTTATTCGTCAACATTATGCAAAAATTATTTCTCTATAAGGAAGATAAAGGACAAAATAAGTCTCTAATGGACTACTTTTGTAATTTATGTACGATTTACTAGAAAAAAGTTGGCATTAATTGTGCCAAAAAACACACGTTTTCAATGTCACACTACGACCTTATTCGTACTTATTTCACAAAATTGTTCCATCACAAACCTAAAGTGACTCTTCCTTTTTTGTAGAAGTTTTTTAAATCTTCAAAATATTTCCAAAATTTACAGTAATCAACTGACAGCGGCACCCTTGCAACAGCATTTTTAGCCTCGTAGTGTGGCCTAAATTCAGAGCGTTCCGACAGCCTTAAATAAACAAAGAATGTATCAATATTTTGAAACCATTTGTAAGAAAAAGATACAACGTTGGTTGAGTTTCTCGGCATTAAAGGAGGGCCCCCATCCGATGAATTGCCTCGGGCCTCAAACGATATAATTACGCCCCTGCGTGAGACATTTTTTTATGGTTCGGGAATTAAAAAACAGCTTTTGCGTTCATGAAACGAAAATCAATAAGTAATCGGCTCACATTTATAGATTTTCATGTCGATTGTGAAAGAATTTAATCAGAGCGTGAAACGTATCAGTACAACGTTTTCATTTTGGAAACCTTCGACTGGGCCGCCGCGACGTGGTGCGAGCGCGGCGACGGTCGGACCGATTGTATGTCCGGTCACTCAGGGTGCACAACAGCGCCGGAACCGGATGTTCTGATTCTATTCTGTAGGCGCGCGGGTAGCACATAGTAAGCGCCAACAATCACGCACATGTGCGATGGTGACAATGAGTTACACACATCCTCTACTGACTATACTCTGTGTAAAGCAGCGGTTGTCAAACTTTTTTATATCTTCACGACCTGATCTAGCGTTTATACATTCGAATAAAACAAAAGTTTTTTTTTCTATTTTATTTTCAAATTTTTAGTTACGACTTTTGGCTGCCATATTGGACCGGTCATTCTTCGCCCAGATTTGTAAATTATCTATAAATCTAAATTAAATGGTGTAAAGGGAAATTTTGGTCTAAATTAAATAGTTAAGGCGACTAACATATTAATATATATTGCAGCGCGTCCCCAATTGTTACGCCACTGAACATGATGTAGGCTTCTCGAACAAATTGACAGAAGTTTCTGGAATGATCGAGAACAGGATGTACACGCCTATAAATACAGCGTGTATGGGGCGCGACGTTCATTCAGTCAAAGTACAGTCACTCAGTCGACAATTGCTACAGTGCAGTTAATTCAGTCGATACTCGATAGTCAGTTATCGCGACAGTCAGGCAAATGGTACGGCGCTACAGAAGACATAAATAATCAGTTAATACCTAAATAAGAGTACATAAATTTGTGTGGGTGTGTTAAGAATAGTGTATTGTTGTGTTATTGTTTATAAGAATCCGTTTGTTTGTTTCATTGTTTAGTTTATTACATTATTAGAGAAATACGTTCAGTTTATTTAATTGTTGTAAGAGAAATACTTTTTAGTTTATCGGTTTTGTATTTATTTCGTTATTATAAATAAATCAGTTTTAAACCACATCAAAGAACAGTTTTGTTACAATATGTAGTGACTATTAATATGCATTTAATAATTCTTAATTTTTTATCTACAGACTAAGTACTACATACAGTTAAATTGCGTCTACAAATAGTACATAAATATTAAAAACTCATATCTCTCTTGAAAACTCTTCGATAAATACATATTACCATTTGGTTGATACTAGTCCTTACCCGCGGCATCGCCCGTATTGACAGAAACTCTTTAACTTAAGTGAATTAGTGTTGTACAGCCCCGACTGTGTGTGCCAACTCAACGTAACGCTTTTATGAAAAGTATATAGAGAACTTATCACTGCCGAAAGCACGTTTCATGACTCCGAGATCGAACTGGGGTCGTTTTAAGAAAATACATAAGAATAGTGTAAAAAGTGTCTACAAAGCCCTACCGGTTATACAGAAATGTCCAAAAATGTCGTATTTTTACCGAAAAGTGAATTCGATTACAGACAGACAGACACCGTGACAGGTGAAACTAAATAAAAGCTTGTAATACATTCTGTACAACAATAGGGATGTTGACTGTATTCAAATAAAAACATAATTTTACCGTTAAGGTAATTGTCGTGGTACAATATTGTCAAAAAGTTATAGATTATACGCGCCACAAAAGTATACTAGCTTGTAGCTAAGTGATCCATAATTTGTTCGCAAGACTGTACCCGTGGAAACGTAACCCATATAGTATTCATATGCATGATACTTTTCTATAAATTGTCGAACTTTAAACTGTTATTTATAAATAATTAGACGGTCAAAAAAAATAAGAAATTTTTTTTGAACTTATAACAAATGCATTGAAAGACTGTCAGTTTTTGGAACGTTTCTGACAGTTAGTTCTTTTTTTATAAATAAGAAACTGGTTCAGAACTACAGAGATCGTATACAATCAATGTTAATTATTCAATTTTTAATTGAATTTATCTCGGATTATATACGGTCGATCGACTTCAAATTTTCAGGGTAATTGTATTATCATGTGCTTAATAAGTATACAAAAATTAAGAATTTTCTGACGGTGTGTCTTAACCGCGACAACTACCTTAAGTGGTAGTTTCCATGACAGAAATACTAAAAAACACAATATTTTCCCTTATTTTTAAGGAATTTAATTAATATTTAATAAGTAAAATGTAATTAAATCACTCTCAAGTCACGTGACAAAGAACACCAATCAGAGTGCATGACGTCACTGGCTCATCAACATCATCAAACGCTGTCATAGAGAAGGACGCCGTTCACGGTGTCAAAAGGCTTCATTGTTTGGTTAATATTTAGAGTGCGTTATTTATTCGAAAATTTCTATGACAATAATTACGAAAAAACCTATCACCTCATCAGTTTAGCAGCGTTTATGAGCCTGCGACGTCACGACAGTCAGGTGACAAGTATTGACATTTTGGAGCGAAATTTGAAGCGAAATTTAAAATACATGATTTTTAAAGCGTGAGTCGTATTTAAAAAATTATAAAAAATGTTTGTGGTTATATTAGGTACTTATGCACGATATAAAACACTTTCCCAAAAATAGTCAACATCCTTATTGTAGTGGATAGCAGTACTGCAAAAAACTTCCCTTTTTTCGTAAAGCAAAAAATTCTCGCAGTAGAGGATTATCTACCGTTTACAGTATAAAAGTCAGAGACCATAAAATTGGTTTGCTGAATATAAATCAAGATACTCGAGACAAAGACTGCACGCAGTTTAAAACATCACAATTATTTTTTCACTAAAATATGTAAAAGCAAAAGAAATTGACTCTAAATTATTCATACGTACATTTCAAAAAATGAATATTCAACCAGAAATTTCATGAATTTTACTGTGGTTCTCGTTAAACTTTGAAACAAGAATAAATCGTTTTGTAAAACAAGACTGTGGTTTTAGAACATTTATCTATGGAATATGAAACTGGCTTCTCAAACCGTAATCAACGATACAATCACGAAGGAGGTAGAACGACATAGGGTTTTTCATGATTTTTGCCTCCACAAAAGCAAGCGCACATGATATACAGTCAAAACCGTTTATGACGTCATCGTTTAGAACAACATACCGGTTATATTGATTAAAATCATAGATTCCGGCTGAATGCTATATGACCGCCTTATAAAAAACACTGCTTTTTACGACATTGCTTATTACGACATACCGCATTAAGCAACTACATTTAATGTAATATCTTCAGAGAATTATACCTGTTAGAACGACCAGCTGTATTGTAAACAAAATTCGTACGCAACGAAGTGTTCCAAACAGACTAAAATTACAGATTTTATGAATACAGAAAAATGATAATGATAATGTAAATTTTATTCCTAGTAATATCTATGGATTTATATGTACCTACACATTCAAAAATACTACATACTTAATAAAAAATTACTTTGTACCTCGAAAACATCACCGGTTGTTACGACTATCGGTTTTTACGACCAAATATGAGTAGACCCTTCGATGTCGCTAGCAGATTTTGACTGTATTTATTTTTTGGACACATTATACCGTGATTTTGAATAACCTTTCGAGATATTTCAATATTCGAATAGCTCGACAATTTTCACTCGAAATATCCCATCCTTAGTTTTCTCACATGTGTTGGTTACACCTCTGCTTATGGAAAGATATATGTTTCACAAATAGATGTTCTAAAGCTGTGTTGTGTCTTTGTTTACAAAGATGACTTCTAAAAACTTTTATAAATTGAAATGAAACAAACTTTTCCATAACAATTATTTTCTAAGAATGATAAAACACTACATATACAAGGAGTCTTAATGTACCTGCAGAGTGTTAAGAGTGTTAAGATAATTATGTTTTGAACAAATTTGACCTTGAATTTAAAGATTATTGAAAAATCGCAAAGAGCCATCCATAAATTCGTGACGCCGGCAAACTTGCGGTATTTTGTAAAAACTTATATTTTTTCATTTACTCTATACCTGTCGTACAAGAAATAGGGACTCTTTTTTTCGACCGGCGATTCCTATAGAATCTCACCGGTCGAACTAACGAGTAAATGAAAAAAATATAGGGTTTTACAAAATACCGCACGTCTGCTGACCACTGACTCCTAGGCTAGTATCTAACTAACAACAACAAATACAGAAATTAACAATTAATGTTTACATTTTAGAGAAATTTCCGAAAAACTTAACCATGTACGCAGCTACTTGCAAAGATTTTGTATGGCGCCAGGTATTAAAGTTAGTTGACAACATTTGTTCCACAGAGGTAATCCCTACGTTCCACAAAACCAGTAGCATTAAGGTTACTAGAATACTAAGGTTGGGCGTACGACTCTATAAAAATGATCACGTCTGTGACTGGTTGAATCATTGTTTACGTCACCGGAACCCATATTTTCAATTATTATTCTTGTTATTAAGTAAATTATATTAATAATAAATATTAAAAAAATATATTTTGAAGAAAATTAACGACAAAAAACCGGTCAAATGCGAGTCGAACTCGTGAGAATAGGGTTCCGTGCTATTCCGTTTTCCGTGAGTACTTTAAGGCATACGATTTTCGTTTAGGTTTTTCTGTAAACTGTGGGTGAGACCCGACATTCCCTATTTTTTTCAAAATTTTAGGCTCAGTAGTAAAAATATAGAATGATTTTTAAGTTGATTCTTTTTGTCAACAACATATAGAAATCAAATAGACAAACAATTTAAGTATTTTTTTAATCAAAACTCAAAAGTAAAAGAGAAACAGGCTTGCAAAGTTTAATTAAATTTTATTAAATTTGAGGTCCGTCCTGCCGTTATGTTATGTCCGTATGGCAATATGTTATGTCATTATTAGGTGTTCACAGAAATTGTTCGAAGCTGTCCCCGTTTTGTTTCAAATAGGCACCAAATACTTGATAATGATATAACATATTTCCATAGTGACATAACATAACGCCAAGATCGACCTCAAAATTTTGACGACACTTTGAAAGCCTGTTTCACTTTTATTTTTTTATAAAAAAGTTACTTGAAATATTTATTCGTCTATTTGATTTCTACACGCTGTTGAAAAAATATGAGCCTCACCCTCGTAAGCTCACATAAGAAATTTAACTTCTTTAGTTTTTAATGTTTAATTTTTTTGATGTGAAACTAATTAAAAATATTTACACATACTTAGCTAAACACTAAAACTTGTCCTTGTCAGTTTCATGTAATTTAGGAGATAAACTAACTTCCCCTTTATTTGCCAGTTCTACTTCCCCTCGATTTCTTACTTTTTTCAAATAGATACGTCGCTAAAGAAGTTAAACTTCAAAAAAAAGAATCAACTTAAAAATCATCTGTATTATGTATACTCTGTCGATGCGAAGTGAAGTTTCATGTAATTTAGGAAACAAACTAACTTCCCCTTTATTTGCCAGTTCTACTTCCTCTCGATTTCTTACTTACTTTCAAATAGATACGTCGCTAAAGAAGTTAAACTTCAAAAAAAAAGAATCAACTTAAAAATCATCCTGTATTATGTATACTCTATCGATGCGAAGTGAAGTTTCATGTAATTTAGGAAACAAACTAACTTCCCCTTTATTTGCCAGTTCTACTTCTCCTCGATTTCTTACTTATTTCAAACAGATACGTCGCTAAAGAAGTTAAACTTTAAAAAAAGAATCAACTTAAAATCAGCCTGTATACTCTATCGATGCGAAGTGAAAATGTAGACAACTTAAAGTACTATTTTTCGAGGTGCGTTTTAAGCGTATCTATTTAACAGCTATCATAGCAGTTAAGCTAAAATGTATGCATTCAAACGTAAGAAAAGCCTATCGATTTCGGATACGGTGGAGGTGAAGGGCCACTTATGGTGGCAGAGCTGAGTAGTTAATTCCGCTTCGAGTACACAAACAACAATTTGTGAAAGTGAAGAATGACGCCACGTTGCTACAAAGCTTCTCACTCGATTACGATCACTGCTAATATCATATATATTAATACGCTAAGGTTAAGATGTTTGCCTCCCTTTTTCGAAAAAACCACACAATTGCTCCACATAAATTTTATATCATTTTATAGATAATTGCTTGCTCTACCGACATCAACAACTAAAAAACCCGGGTCGCAGTGCCAAAACCCTGCCGACAATATAGTGTATTTGCTTATACAGGCAGTGTGGCACTATTATGCGAACTTAAGTTGGTTTTTGGGCAAAATAAAAAATTTGACTCCTTAATACACCCCTTAAAATAACATTTTTTTCTTAATTGCAATAATATTATCAATCGAACCTCTATACCAAATTATATACAACTTTCAGCAAATAATTCCCTATCTGCAAACTAGTGTTTTCATAAAATTTGTAAGTCCGGTCCTGTCGGGCCGATTTTATTAAAATTTTAGGGACACTTTCTAATTGCTACTAAAGGGTTAAATGTCAATTTTGAAACGATTCTGAGAATTTTTTCGGTATTTTGGGGCCTAAAAACGTTTTTCAACCCCTAAAAACTACCCTTAAAATGCCCCGATTACGCCTATTTTAAATAGGCTTCTTGCGGTGATGGATTTCAACACGTGGGCCAAATTTCGTTAAAATCAATTAGCTCTTTCGAAAGTTATTGCCCGCACACACACATATATATATATATATATATATATATATATATATATATATATATATATATATATATATATACATATATATACATATATATAAACATTTTTAAAAATGGTGCCAAAGTGTTTAGGAGGTTATGAAACGTCGAGAAATTTTGGTCCAACCCCTAGGTCCCGCCATCCGACCGACGCCAATAGTGTATGTTGCCATATGGCAAATACACTAAAAATGTATTATTGCTTTTGTTTTTGTAAATTTATTAATTATTAAAATTATATATATAGATATCCATTAAGACACAATACAGCAATGCTACCATCTGACGGCTTTGATTTTGAAACAACGTCAATATGATTGACGGTCGGTAACTCTTTTGTTCAATTTCAAATGAACTCACGATGTATCAATACTTTTCATATAGTGGCGCTTTAGCTCAACATTTTTGATACTTGCGCATCTATGTGATATATTAATACGCTAAGGTTACGATGTTTGCCTCCCTTTTTTGAAAAAACCTCACAATTACTTCACATAAATTTTATATCATTTTATAGACTTAGTTATAATTAATTCAGAACAAAAATCGCAGAAACGTGAACGAAAAAAGAAATCAGAGCATTTTTATTTTAGCGACGTTTTGG
Source organism: Venustoraphidia nigricollis (assembly GCA_034508555.1). Classification (NCBI taxonomy): domain Eukaryota; kingdom Metazoa; phylum Arthropoda; class Insecta; order Raphidioptera; family Raphidiidae; genus Venustoraphidia; species Venustoraphidia nigricollis. The sequence goes on along the minus strand of JAVRKA010000091.1, from coordinate 804,545 downwards.
TCAATAATTATTTGAGCTTCATCAAGCAAGGTCAAATAATCATTAACCGAAACGTCGCTAAAATAAAAATACTCTGATTTCTTTTTTCGTCCACGTTCTTGCGGTTTTTGTTCTGAATTTGTATAAATCATGTTAAGCGATGTGTAATAATTCAAAAAAAGATTGTAGGTAAATTATTTTACACGAGATTTAAAAAAGGGATAACAATAAATACTGGAGATTACAAAACTGCTTCTAAAAAAAGTATAAAAAATATACTGAATATTAATTAAAAATCAACTCAAGTAAACATGAATTTTAAATTATGTATAGGTACATGTTATTAAAAATATATAATATTTTTAAGTACAGTATATATTTTTTAATTGTTTTTTTGTGGCTGTCATTTTATGATCGATTTAAAGCAGTTAAAAAGTGGATAGCTCTTTCGGTAAGAGATGTTATAATATAGATATAATAATAATAATAATAATGCGTTTAACGTCCGTTTCTCGACTTTATGTCATAACAGACGCCATTCGCACCATTACTATTTGCCATCTACCACACTTCCCGTTATTCTTCTACATTTTTAAAATTTCAACTTATGTAATAGCAATGGGCGAATGAAGCAATTATAGGAAATTAGGATAAGGTAGGCAATTTTTGAACTAGGAGTTTGATAGGTAATCGGCCATTGCCTCAAATAAGGAACCATCTCGATATTTATCTGGAATTAATTGAGGGAAACCATGGAAAACCTCAATCAAGATGGCCGGTACAGGAATTACCGTTTCTCGGCGAGAGGCAGTAGGAAAAAGTCCCAGCCACATCTGCACCCGCCGGGATTCGAACCCGGTACCACCCGAATGCGAGTCTAGTGCTGTCACCACTACTCTACCCAGCTCGGTTTATAATATAGATATGTTCACTTCATTTGCTCAGATGTTGAACGTCTATAATCTACAAATCATTTATTCACTCCATTTATTCTCAAAAGTTATTTTGCCTCTAAAAATAATTTGGAGTTAAATTGTGATCCCTAGAACTAAGTAGCGTTAATAAATTATGTATTTATGTAATATTCATAAAATTTATTCTATTCTAAATTATTCTATTCTAAAAAAAATTTCAAGGAAAACTTGCGAGACACATTAACAATAATTTAAAAAAAAACCCGGGTCGCAGTGCCAAAACCCTGCCGACAATATAGTGTATTTGCTTATACAGGCAGTGTGGCTTAATTATGCGAACTTAAGTTGGGTTTTGGGCAAAATAAAAAAATTGACTCCTTAATACACCCCTTAAAATAACATTTTTTTTCTGAATTGCAATAATATTATCAATCGAACCTCTATACCAAATTATATACAACTTTCAGTAAATAATTCACTATCTGCAAACTAGAGTTTTCATAAAATTTGTAAGTCCGGTCCTGTCGGGCCGATTTTATTAAAATTTTAGGGACACTTTTTAATTACTACTAAAGGGTTAAATGTCAATTTTGAAACGATTCTGAGAATTTTTTCGGTGTTTTGGGGCCCAAAAACATTTTTCAACCCCTAAAAACTACCCTTAAAATGGCCTGATTACGCCCATTTTAAATAGGCTTCGTGCGGTGATGGATTCCAACATGTGTGCCAAATTTCGTTTAAATTAATTAACTCCTTCGAAAGTTATTGCCCGTACTCATATATACCTATATATATAAATATATATATATATATATATATATATATATATATATATATATATACATATATATATAAACATTTTCAAAAATGGTGCCAAAGTGTTTAGGAGGTTATGAAACGTCGAGAAATTTTGGTCCGACCCCTAGGTCCCGCCATCCGACCGACGCCAATAGTGTATGTTGCCATATGGCAAATACACTAAAAAAAATCGTTTGTAGCGATGGTGCTTGTAACGACAGGTTGCCTATAACGACTGAATCCTAGAGAACTAATTGTGTCTTCTGCATTTAAAACGCACTTACGTTTCGCAAATCTTTATTTCTATGAAAAATGTTATTCAATCTGTGATGTTCATGCTTACAAAATAAACTAGAAATATGCACCATTCTTCCCGTATGATTTTTAGTCAAGTTTTTACAGTTTATTTGATTGAAATAAACGATTTAAAATCAGATAAAAACAAAAAAAATTATCATAAGTTTTACACATTTTTTTGAATCGGAAAAAATTAATTTGAAAAAAATTCTTGAGCAAGCTGAATTTGTCAGTGTTTTTAACATAAGCTTGTAAAGAAAAAACTTCAATATGTTAATTTTTCTTCCCGTAATTCGAAATCTCGTAAAGTGCTGTAAAGAATATTACGTTTTTTGATTCAATTTTTAGTATCAAAATATGTTTTTTGAAACTTTTAAGCAGCAAGCCAACTTTTGTGAAGCAGTATCTTTAATCACAGCTAATGAAAACAGTTATAAAATGAATTTTGCGACCATAGTTCACAATTTCCCGAGAGCATATTTTACAATCTAAGGGAGCAATCACTTTAAGTTGGTAGTTCGCAATAGAGTTGGGTAACTCAGATCTGAACCGGTTCAAAGAGCCGACTCCGACAGAAGATCCGTGAGAGCCGACTCACTTTTTTTGAGCCGACAGATCAACGAATCCGCGTAACTCAGTGAAACACTTAACACACAGAAGCACATTTTAAACTTACGTATCAGTTCTTGCTTTGATGCATCTGTCAGCTCAAATGGCTCATGCATCACATGTTTGGCTATGCATTCTTGATTCTATACAGGTCGTGATATGATTGACTGAACTAGGTAACTCAGTGGCAGACTGCAGTAACATATTCAGAACTCGGCTCTTTTTGAACTGATTCAGTGAGCCGGCTCACATACGGGATCCAGATGCAAAGATACAGATCACTAAAAAGATCCGTTTTTTCCATCTCTAGTTTGCACTGTTTTCGAGACATAGCTGTGACACAACTTGCCTCTGTGCCCAACTGCCCCTCCCTACGTTTCATTTAATTTTAATGGGAATTTTACTTTTTATTTCGTTTACAAATTCAAATTATTCATCAAAATATAATATCCGCAGAGTTAAATTCAAAGCATATAGTAATAACTGTGCACGAGGTGTAAAAGGTCACAGATTTGTGTTATTAATGTGGATTTAGCACACAAAATTGAATATATTGCAATAGAAGTCACATTAATATACATAATCAGGGGTGGTTAAATCAATTCTCAAGCCCAGTTTGTAGCAATAATAATATTAATGCGTTTAACGTCCGTTTCTCGACTTTATATGTAATAACAGACGCCATTCGCACCATTACTATTTTTTCATCTGCCACTACCCGTTATTTTCTACATTTTTTTACAACTTCAACTTATGTAATAGCAATGGGCGAATGGAGGAATTATAGGAAATTAGGATAAGGTAGGTAATTTTTGAACTAGGAGTTTGATAGGTAATCGGCCATGGCCTCAAATAAGGAACCATCTCTATATTTATCTGGAATTAATTGAGGGAAACTATGGAAAATCTCAATCAAGATGGCCGGTACAGGAATTTCCGTTTCTCGGCGAGAGGCAGTAGGAAAAAGTCCCAGCCACATCTGCCCCCGCCGAGATTCGAACTCGGTACCTCCCGAATGCGAGTCTAATGCTGTCACCACTACTCTACCCAGCTCGGTAGTTCGTAGCAATAAGAATATGCCGTCACTCTTTTGTATTTAGTGCCACGCCGCCAATGAAAATTCGACGGATGGATAATAAAAACTTAAAAAAAATTATACTTCCTTCAAAAAAACTCGCTTCAAACTGTTTCAGTATTTCTAAAAAAAGTTTAGCCACTATAACGTAAATTATGGATAAATTTATACAAAATGATTCAAATGTTGATAAAAGTTCAAAGGCAAGATGAAGTGTCATTGATGTAATATCTTGATATCGACAACAGCTTTCTGAACGAAACAGAAAAAGGCAAACGACATTAGGCCACTTCTTCACAAAAAACAAAATATGTCAAACAAGGAATCTTTTTCATCACAAATTTAACTTCTTACTTGAACTTTTATTTGATTTTCATAAATGTTTTATGAACAAAAATCGATATTAGCAATTAATAAATCTATAAATCAAGGTGAAAAAAAGTATTTAACAATAAATGTTACAAAATTAAACAAAAAAAAAAAACTAACAAATTTTCTTATTTCATTTATACCTATAATAAAAAACCCGGGTCGCAGTGCCAAAACCCTGCCGACAATATAGTGTATTTGTTTGTATAGGGCCGTGTGGTTTTATACTTTTAATATGTGAAATTAAGTTTGTTTTTGGGCAAAATAAAAAATTTAACCCCTTAATACACCCCTTAAAATAACATTTTTTTTCTTAATTGTAATATTATTATCACTTTAACGTCTACATTGAATTAAATACACCCTTCAATAAATAAGTCACAATCTGCAAACTAGTGTTTTCATAAAATTTGTAAATCCGGTCCTGTCGGGCCGATTTTATTAAAATTTTAGGAGCACTTTTTAATTACTATTAAAGGGTTAAATTGCAATTTTGAAACGATTCTGAGAATTTTTTAGGTATTTTTGGGCCCAAAAACTTTTTTCAACCCCTAAAAACTACCCTTAAAATGGCCCGATTGGACCCATTTTAAATAGGGTTCTTGCGGTAGTGGATTCCAACATGTGGGCAAAATTTCGTAAAAATCAATTAACTCTTTCGAAAGTTATAGCGCGCACACATATATATATATATATATATATATATAAATATATATATATATATATATATACATATATATATAAACATTTTTAAAAATGGTGCCAAAGTGTTTAGAAGGTTATGAAACGTCGAGAAATTTTGGTCCGACCCCTAGGTCCCGCCATCCGACCAACGCCAATAGTGTATGTTGCCTATGGCAAATACACTAATAATAATAATAATGCGTTTAACGTTCATTTCTCGACTTTATGTCATAACAGACGTCATTCGCACCATTACTATTTTCCATTTTACCACTTCTCGTTATTTTCTACATTTCTAAAACTTTAACTTAACTAGTAGCAATGGGCGAATGAAGGAATTATAGGAAATTAGGATAAGGTAGGTAATGTTTGAACTAGGAATTTGATAGGTAATCGGCCATGGCCTCGAATAAGGAACCATGTCGATATTTATCTGGATTTACATAATTGAGGAAAACCATGGAAAACCTCAATCAAGATGGCCGGTACAGGAATTACCGTTTCTCGGCGAGAGGCAGTAAGAAAAAGTCCCAGCCACATCTGCCCCCGCCGGGATTCGAACCCGATACCTCCCGAATGCGAGTCTAGTGCTGTCACCACTACTCTACCCACCTCGGTCATTTATGCCTATTATCTACGTATTAAGATGACATCGTTTAGCGCTGTTTCGTATACCGCAGAAACTTATTGAAACGTATCTCCCGCGTTAAGCGGGGTCTTACTTTACACTTTTTTTATTGATTAAGATTTCAGATTAAGATTCGTTACTGGCGTAAATTTTGGTTCGCCCTACATGCGCGCCTAAATAGTATACCTTACTTATATAAAGATGCGTGTTTACATTGTGAGCTTATTGTAACATACGGCTTTCCTGTTCTATATATAAAATTCCATTAATGTATGTAGTTAGGTTGGTATGCATGGTACGGCGTTAAGTGTTGTACAGGCGCAATTTCGCTTACCGGGTAGCGAACTATTCTACTTTGCAACTAATGATTTAAGGTCTTACATACGTCCAGCATTTTCAAAAAATCGATTTTTTTTAACAAGTAGTTCTCTATTATTTTAAGCGTATTTCTGTGAAAGTCGATTGCAAAAAATTCCCATAGATCCAAAGTTATGGTAGAAAAAACTTTAAACGCGTTTTCTCGAAACTACTTTTTCCGCCACGGTCGGCATGATAACTCGTACTATTTTTGATATTTTTTGATGCGATTTGTTTTTAAATATTCGAAATCGTTTCCTCTATAGTGTGTTGAGTCGGATTTTTGATATTTTGATTTAAAAATTTCATAATAATAATTAAAGTGTAAAATGTGTGACGTAAAACGCATATTTTTTTTCAAACTGCAAAAATTGCTAAATTTTTTGAAATTCAAAATTCCGGCTCGATACACTATAACTACAACTTTATTTTACAAGAATTTTTTTTAATTTTGCAAATCGATCAACATTTACTGGAGCTATGATACCGACGGTGTAATAACTTTTTTTTCTTAGTGTTGTGGATCACGTCATTTTTTATATAGTAATTTTTGCAAAAATAAAGTAAAATATTTTTTTTAAAGCTTAAATAACAGTAAACAATGTGCACTATTTATTTTTATTAATTTCTACTGTTATCCCTAGATACTAAAAAAATTGTTTCTTTTAGCGCATTTTTACGCTACTGGACAAATGTAAGGTCTTAAGGTAGTTGTCGTGGTACAATATTGTCAAAAAGTTATAGATTATACGCGCCACAAAAGTATACTAGCTTGTAGCTAAGTGATCCATAATTTGTATGCAAGACTGGACCCGTGGAAACGTAACCCATACAGTATTCATATGCATGTATACTTTTCTATAAATTGTTGAACTTTAAAGCATTATTTAAAAATAATTAGACGGGCAAAAAAAATTTCTTACTTTTTTTAAAATCATAACAAATGCATTGAAAGACTGTCAGTTTTTGGAAAGTTTCTGACAGTTAGTTCTTTTTTTATAAATAAGAAACTGGTTCAGAACTGGAGAGATCGTATACAATCAATGTTAATTATCCAATTTTTAATTGAATTTATCTCGGATTATATACGGTCGATCGACTTCAAATTTTCAGGGTAATTGTATTATCATGTCCTTAATAAGTATACAAAAATTAAGAATTTTCCGACGGTGTGCCTTAACCACGACAACTACCTTAAAGTAACTTCATGATGTCTCATGTTTCTTGTATGCTGTGCGCGCAACTTCCGTAACAATGCGCCCAAAGAAGTATAACCTCAAAAATACTGTAAGGACAGATCAACTAAACAATAGTTCAAAGATTTCGATATAAATCCTTTTCCCTTGAGGCCACAGATGTATAGAGTATACAGTATACCAAACTTATAAATATTCTAAAGCCATTATAACTTAGCTAGTTTATTAAATTATCTTTATCGTCCCACATACATCATTTATTACGTAGCATTGTGTAACTACACCTAATGCATTAATAATATACAAGGTATGATAAAGGCGAACCGACAAATTTAAAGGTTAGATAAGTGTCAAGAAAACAAATTTATCCCTCACTTCGCTCTACGAGGGCCTGTTGGGTCTCCCCGATAACTAACTGGAACCACGATACTCCTGGGATCTCTTCGAAAATGGACCTGAAGGATTTCCAAAAAGAATTAAAACAACATTTTCTAAGATCACAGCTAATAAAAACAGTAATAAAATGAATTTTGCGACCACAGTTCCAAATTTCCCGAGAGCTTATTTTACAATCTGAGGAATCAGTTCCTTGAAGCTGTTACACACAGTGACGTAGCTATCGGAGGAGTAGGCGGGGCAGTGCCCCAGAGTCCCCAATCTCAGGGAACCTCTAGAAAAATATGCAAACGTTTCAAACCGGCACATATACAATTGAAAAAGTTATTAACAATTAAAGAATTCCAAGAAAGGGGGTCCATTTTTTGCAAATAACTCAAAAAAAATGTCGACTCTCGGAACTTCATCTCTATTATTAATACTTTTCATTTAGTTTTGAAAATAGGGCTCCGCGTGGTCGGCGTTGTGCCAATAAAACTTAACCAGCTTAGATAGGGCTCCATTTTCATTTTTGCACTGGGATTCTTAGTTACGTAGCTACGCCACTGGTTACACACAGCCAAGAAAAGTTACGTTAACAACGTTTCCATCCCTGATTTTCACAAAAAAGCAAATGGAACAGCCCTAGTATATTATACACACAATATACGAACGCAACTCAGGTATAAACACTGTTTTTACAACCGTATCGTAAAGCACATTAAGACTAGACGTCACATTTTCCAGCGTTTTTCACTGCTGCAAAACTATATTTCTGTGCACTCTATAAACATATTCTGTATACGAGAAACCACCATCTTTCTGTACACCCCTGCGCTTAAAATGTTTTAACCAACTACTAAAAAGGTCTCAAAATATTTTTAAATACAACCGTATTACAATCTTGCCTCGTGGGGCTGCGCTCCATTCGGTAGCAACAACACCATAGTGAAGCCTTCGGCTCCATCGTATTACAATCTTGCCTCACGGGACTGTTGCCTATTCGACTGTTTCTTTGGGTTTTCCTAATTTTTTCTTCGTAGCCACCTTAGTATTGTGGCGAAGAAACCAGCAAACTAACGTACGGCAATTGATTTTTGAAGTTTAACTTCTTTAACGACGTATCTGTTTGAAAAAAGTAAGAAATCGATGGGAAGTAGAACTGGCAAATAAAGGGGAAGTTGGTTTGTCTCCTAAATTACATGAAACTGACAAGGATAGAAGTTTATAGTGTGTTGCTAAGTATGTGTAAATATTATTAATTAGTTTCGCATAAAAAAATTAAACTTGGGAATAATATTAAAAACTAAAGAAGTTAAACTTCTTATGTGAGCTTATGAGGGTGAGGCTTATTATAATTATATAGATATTATTGTTTTTGTTTCGCAGATTTTTCAATTTTTCGAAATTTAATCACCATAATATGTAGGAATTCATTTCCTTACAGAATATGTAAGTGAAATACATTTTAACAGTGTTTACTCAATAATACTTATACTAAGAAACCATGTACGTATAATAACAAAAAATTAATTTACGAACGGAAATAAAAGATAATGTAGGTACTAATGTTTACCTTTTATAACATTTAATAATGATGAACGCAAATACATATGTTTTTCTGGTAAACTTTACTTTTAGAAAATTGCAGAGCCTAAAAAAGCATACCGTAGGTAATAATATATTCAAGTAAAAGTATTTCTTAAAATAAGAAAGTAAATAAATGCAAGAAACAATCGTTTGGAACGGACTAACATTTTAATTTAAAACATTTTTATAAAACTTCATTGTTTGTGTGGCATTCAGTCTATTTCCAAATAGTAGGTCAGTTCTATAAGAGGCGACTACAACATTACTTATAATAATCGTTTATCTATGAAAGATGTACTACTATTGAAACTATTTAAAAACTATCATATACAAATGAAAATTATGTTTAAAGGAGACATGAAGAATAGAATACAAAAATATATATTTTAATGTAATTCAGTAAAAAGGTAAAAATAAAAATTATATGTAATCACATAAAAGTGTACAGTACACAAAAGTACGCAACGGGCGACGAGTCGACAACAACTAAGTATCAAAATTATAGTAATAGTCCAAGAGCTACTAGACATTTTTGGGTAGGTATTTGAGGCACTGTGAAAATTTGTACAATACTTCTTTAGTAATATCCGAATACAGAAACACAGACCTGGCTGAAGGGTTTCGGGGCTTAACCGCCCCTCAAATTTTTAATCCCACCGAAACGACCTGTTTTTTTTTTAGTTACTAATATTATTATAAAAATAAAAGAATAGTTACTTCTTACCACAACAGATTTATTCAGTGGATGTACATTTCGAGAGCTAAGCTCCCATCTTCAGCAAAACACTAAACTAAACTAAAAAAACTAAACTAAAAAATGTTTTGCTGAAGATGGGAGCTTAGCTCTCGAAATGTACATCCACTGAATAAATCTGTTGTGGTAAGAAGTAACTATTCTTTTATTTTTATTGTTCCAACGACAGTGCTCTTAATATTTATATCAATGATAAAAGATAACTCTAAAAAAAAATTTTTTTTTTTAGAGTGATGATCCTTAAAGGTAATTTCAGAAATTTCCTAGGATAACCTAGATAAAAAGATTGCCGAAACGTTAGAAATAAATGCAATTTACATAGCTCAGTATTTGCTTTCTTTTGCGATCCTGTGCCATCTAGGTTATCCTACGAAATTTCTCAAATTTATATCAATATTATTCTGTTTAAATTTCAACGTACTTCATATATATTTTTTAATTTTTTCAAAAATATATTTTGCAAACATCTGGCTAAGTTTTAAACCCGATTAAGAAATCTGACTTTTTTACTTATTAACTTCTTAAATAGTAAATTTCAAGGTAATTAAAATTCAAAATGTCTCAAGGGATTTTTATTGCGAAAAAAGTTTAGATAATTTAAAAGTTTGAGGATCGGTTAAGCCCCGCTACCCTTCAGCCAGGTCTGCGTTTTTGTATTCGGATATTACTAAAGAGGTATTGTACAAATTTTCGCAGCGCCTCAAATACCTACCCAAAAATGTCTAACAGCTCTCCCACTACAAATAATAAAAAGTTTAAAAGCTTTGTACAATATACTTAAAGCATTTATTTATTCATTAGTATTCCGTAAGGCAAATCGGACTTCATAATCTCATTAAGTTGTCTCATCTACATCAAATATTAAAATTACTGCACGCACAAATTAAAAAGAAAGTTTTTACGACTTCTTTAATAAAATGGGCTCAAAGTTAGTCTAATTATTCATTACTGAAGTAGATTATACATGATGGTTTTTAAGTTGATTCTTCTTTTTTAGCAGCGTGTAGAAATTAAATAGCCGAACAAATATTTCAAGTAACTGTTTTATCAAAACTCAAAAATAAGAGAGATTGGAAATCATAATTAACTTTTGATTGTCTTCTTCGACCATAATATTACTAAAATGCGCCTCACGATTTTATTTTAGTATGATCAAAGCCCCAGCTTGGTGATCCATAATTATTTTCTAGCTTTTAGTACATCATCAATTGTACATAATAAAACTGTTAAACTTAACAGTGTTGGATCACTTTCACACAGTTTGTGCTGAGGCCCAGCGGTAAGAGGGGAGGTAGGCAATAGACATATTGTGGGTGTGACCTTCTTTAGCTCTGTCACGCTCAAATCATCAATTTTTGGCTGGTGCCACACTACGAAGCTAAAAGATGCTATTGCAAGGGTGCCGCTGTCAATTGATTACTCCAATTTTTTTAAATATTTTGAAGATTTAAAAAACTTTTCCGAAAAAGGAAGAGTCACTTTTGGTTTGTGATGGAACAATTTTGAGAAATAAGTACGAATAAGGTCGTAGTGTGACATTGAAAACGTGGTTTTTTTTGGCACAATTAATGCCAACTTTTTTCCCATAAATCGTACATAAATTACAAAAGTACTCCATTAGAGACCTAGATTTGTCCTTTGTCTTCCTTACAGAGAAAGAATTTTTGCAGAATGTTGACGAATAAGTCTACAATCAGTTGACAGCCGAAGCTCTATTTTTGGCTTAAATTCAGAGCGTTTCGACAGTCTTAAAAAGTTTTTTTACCTACTTTTTAGTGTATTTGCCATATGGCAACATACACTATTGGCGTCGGTCGGATGGCGGGACCTAGAGGTCGGACCAAAATTTCTCGACGTTTCATAACCTCCTAAACACTTTGGCACCATTTTTAAAAATGTTTATATATATATGTATATGTATATATATATATATATATATATATATATATATATATATATATATATATATATATATATATATATATGTGTGTATATATATTTATATATATATGTGTGCGGGCAATCACTTTCGAAAGAGCTAATTGATTTTAACGAAATATGGTCCACGTGTTTAAATCCATCATCGCAAGAAGCCTATTTAAAATGGGCGTAATCGGGCTATTTTAAGGGTAGTTTTTAGGGGTTGAAAAATGTTTTTGGGCCCCAAAATACCGAAAAAATTCTTAGAATCGTTTCAAAATTGACATTTTACCCTTTAGTAGTAATTAAAAAGTGTCCTTAAAATTTCAATAAAATCGGCCCAACAGGACCGGACTTACAAATTTTTTGAAAACACTAATTTGTAGATAGTGACTTATTTATTGAAGGGTGTATTTAATTCGGTGTAGACGTTAGATTGATAATAATGTTGCAGTTAAGGAAAAAAATGTTATTTTAAGGGGTGTATTAAGGAGTCAAATTTTTTATTTTGCCCAAAAACCAACTTAAGTTCACGTAATAAAGCCACACTGCCTGTATAAACAAATACACTATATTGTCGGCAGGGTTTTGGCACTGCGACCCGGGTTTTTTAACTTCAACCTAGTAACAATGTGCGAGTGGAAAAATTAACTTTAATATTTCATAATACATAATTTATATAAAAAATTATAATTAATTGATATTCTGTCTGAAAGAATCAGTCGTTAAGGTTTAAGAGAAAATATGAAACAAAGCCACGTTTTTTTAAAAAATTTGGTTTCATTGATCAATGCACACCACTGTTCTCATCAATACATTTTAACAGAACAAAGCAATACATTTATTGTATTGTTTGCAAGTAATGCTTCCATCAGATTCAATTAGCTATCCTTTGAGCGAATGAATCGCAATTAACGCTTTCAGTTCAGATTCTATCAATATTATGAGCGTTTATGTTTCTTTTGTGTACTAAATTCTGTATATTTATTCATAAATGTTCATTAATTTAGTAATGACTTTGTAATCAATACATGCTTTCAAAAGATCTTTAAGTTCTGGTTTCCAGTCTTTGGATTGCAAAAAAAAATAATTTATTTCCAAATGTTCTACAAAGACGCTTGGATTGTCATACAAAGAAAAACATCGCTTATTTTATCAAAAAAGATCCTTTGCAAATAATTGTTTAAGAACTAGTATTTAAAAAAAACTATCATTTACCGTTTAATTCTATAAGACGAATAGAGATAGTAAAGTTTTCGTAAGTGGAACACAGCCACATATCAAAAAAGTCCAGAAAATTTCTCAATTGCTAGAGAGATTAAGGTAGTTGTCGTGGTACAACATTGTCAAAAAGTTATAGATTATACGCGCCACAAAAGTATACTAGCTTGTAGCTAAGTGATCCATAATTTGTTCGCAAGACTGTACCCGTGGAAACGTAACCCATACAGTATTCATATGCATGTTTACTTTTCTAGAAATTGTTGAACTTTAAACCGTTATTTATAAGTAATTAGACGGTCAAACATTTTTTCTTATTTTTTTTTAACTCATAACAAATGCATTGAGACTGTCAGTTTTTGGAAAGTTTCTGATAGTTAGTTCTTTTTTTATAAATAAGAAACTGGTTCAGAACTACAGAGATCGTATACAATCAATGTTAATTATCCAATTTTTAATTAAATTTATCTCGGATTATATACGGTCGATCGACTTCAAATTTTCAGGGTAATTGTATTATCATGTCCTTAATAAGTATACAAAAATTAAGAATTTTCTGACGGTGTGCCTTAACCACGACAATTACCTTAAGGACATGGAGGTTTTTACGAAATTTAAACTAGCCTTCAAAATATTCCTAAATGATATGTCTTTTTCTAGTGTAAATGGCCATTGTGAGGGCTACTTTAAATTTCGGAGTAACCTCTAAGTATATCCTTTATTTCTTTAGGTAAATGATTAAAGACAGCAATAGAGAAATTTTCGGGACTTTTTTGATACGTTGCTGTGTTCCACTTACGAAAACTTAACGATCTCTATTCATCTTATAGAATAGGGATGTTAATTGTATTCAAATAAAAACATAATTTGAACGAAAAGTAGTAGTTTCTATGATAGAAATACTAAAAAACACTATATTTTTCCTTATTTTTAAGGAATTTAATTAATATTTAACAAATAAAACCTAATAAAATCACTCTCAAGTCACGTGACCACAGACACCAATCAGAGCGCATGACGTCATATGTTCAGCCGCTGTCAAAAAACTTCATTGTTTGGTTAATTTATTATTTATTTGTTTATAGGAAACGTCAAATTACATGTAACTATAGCAACAACTACGACACAACTTTTCATCACCTCAGTTTACTAACGTTTATGAGCACAGAATACGCATCTATAGGATGGTAGCTCCCGTGTAAACTTTTGAGACTCCTTTGGTATGAACAGGTGACGTCACGCGACTAGTATTGGCGTTTGAACCGAAATTTGAAACGGGATTTAAAATACATGATTTTTAAGGCTTGAGTTGTATTTAAATAAAAATAATAAATATTTGTGGCAATATTAGATACTTATGCACGATTTAAAACACTTTCCCAAAAATAGTCAACATCCCTATTAAACGGTAAATGACAGGTCGCTTTTAGAAATTACGATTGGATTAGTAAGATCACATTTTTTTCGTTTACTTTGCGCACTGGTGCTAAAAAAAGTAATTTTACTCTCGCTAAACAGGCATGAAAAGCATTTATTTTATAGGGGGTCCTGCTAAAAACATTTAAACTTTATTGTACGAGTAGTGAGATATCACTTAACATTTTTTAACCAGACTACTTTTTATATTTGAAGTTTGTTTGTAATAGCAGTGGTCGGGCTTGTTTTGTTTGGTTACTCTTTTATTTACCACGTGTAAAAGCATTTTCAAATTAGCAGCATTAATTACGTAATGATTTCATGGTTATCGGCAGTTTCCTAAGGCGATTAAATATATGAGACTCGGGTCGACCACGTTCTATTAAAATAATAATAATGCGTTTAACGTCCGTTTCTCGACTTTATGTCATAACAGACGCCATTCGCACCATTACTATTTTTTTCATCTACCACTTCCCGTTATTTCTACATTTTTTACAACTTCAACTAATGTAATAGCAATGGGTGAATGAAGGAATTATAGGAAATTAGGATAAGGTAGGTAATTTTTGAACTAGGAGTTTAATAGGTAATCGGCCATGGCCTCAAATAAGGAACCATCTCGATATTTTTCTGGAATTAATTGAGGGAAACCATGGAAAACCTCAATCAAGATGGCCGGTACAGGAATTACAGTTTCTCGGCGAGAGGCAATAGGAAAAAGTCCCAGCCACATCTGCCCCCGCCGGGATTCGAATCCGGTACCACCCGATTGCGAGTCTAGTGCTGTCACCACTACTCTACCCAGCTCGGTCGTTCTATTAAAATATCTGAACAACTAAAAATTACAATAACGCAAAAAAATGCATTTTAAATCTTCTTAAAGCCTATTAGCAATTTATATTTTCAGTTCATTATTTTGGGAGGATATTTAATATGTAAATATGAAGCGCCCTATTGTTTTTGGGGAAAATCAACGCATGTGTATACCGTGAATTTATTTTAAGATGAAACATACAAATTTTCGTTTACATGGTTACACAATAACATTTCTGACAGCAATGTAATTACGCGTTTATTTTAAAACAGAACATAGAAATGCGAAAATTCTTCAAAACGTTACTTAACTGAAGAGGTGTTCCATTTTAGAAATGTTATTCTGTAACCATGTAAATGGAAATTTGTATGTTTCATTTTAAAATAAATTCACGGTAATGATACAAGCATGCTTTGGTTAATTAAAAATCATTTTCTGTAACTATACGCAAATAAATAGCAAATTTATAATATCATTACCGTTACCGGCATCACCATCACACGCAACAACAGAAATGTTATTAGTGTATTTGCCATATGGCAACATACACTATTGGCGTCGGTCGGATGGCGGGACCTAGGGGTCGGACCAAAATTTCTCGACGTTTCATAACCTCCTAAACACTTTGGCACCATTTTTAAAAATGTTTATATATATATGTATATATATATTTATATATATATATAAGCGTATATATATATATATATATATATATGTGTGCGGGCAATAACTTTCGAAAGAGTTAATTGATTTTAACGAAATTTGGCTCACGTGTTGAAATCCATCACCGCAAGAAGCCTATTTAAAATGGGCGTAATCGGGCCATTCTAAGGGTAGTTTTTAGGGGTTGAAAAATGTTTTTGGGCTCCAAAATACCGAAAAAATTCTCAGAATCGTTTCAAAATTGACATTTAACCCTTCAGTAGTAATTTAAAAGTGTTCCTAAAATTTTAATAAAATCAGTCCGACAGGACCGGACTTACAAATTTTTTTAAAACACTAATTTGTAGATAGTGACTTATTTATTGAAGGGTGTATTTAATTCGGTCTAGACGTTAGATTGATAATAATATTGCAGTTAAGAAAAAAAATGTTATTTTAAGGGGTGTATTAAGGAGTCAAATTTTTAATTTTGCCCAAAAATCAACTTAAGTTCGCATAATAAAGCCACACTGCCTGTATTAGCAAATACACTATATTGTCGGCAGGGTTTTGGCACTGCGACCCGGGTTTTTTTTTTATTATAATATATCAAATGTCGATATTTTTGAAGTTCAAATGGTCCTATCGTCCAAATGACTGGATTTTTTTCAAAATAGAAATTTTCGGTTAGAAATGGAAACACTCGACGCGAATTTTCTTTTATAATCTCCAGAAATATTCTTGTAGGGTTATATTAAACCAACAAATACAATTGAAAAAAAGCGTTCCACACTCAATATCGATGTTTCTTTTGCGTGTTTGCGTTCAATCAGATCTAGTATCTACCACATTCGTCGTCAGAAAATGCACTCCTGGTCAAAATTAACGCACCACTCGATGAAACTTATATTTTTAGCGCGTTGGAGGAATAATTTAACTGGATGCATGTTTTGTGTTTTGAATACTGAGACATTTCAATCATTAGTGTTTTGGGATTATAACATATAATGTAAAAGTCAAGTACAATGTTACAGACGAAGACAGCTGCCAACCGTTTTAATACATTATGTATAGCTGTCTTCGTCTGTAACATTGTACTTGACTTTTACATTAAATATTATTATCCCAAAACACTAATGCCGTACGCAAACGGAGCTACTTCAAAAGAAACTGATTAGTAACGCAAATTATTAACCAGTTTACGATGAGTCAAAGCTAGTGATAATAATTAAAGTTCATAATTATTAAAGCGTGGGCGGTAACTATCATAGAGTTTTCAACCCACGCTTTTATAATTATGAACTGAAATAATTAAAAATTATTTTTATCCTTTTCAGTACACTGCAATGGAAGCTTGCCTTTATAAAAGCTTTTTATCTAATAAACTTTTAGTTACGCATTTTGGCCGCCATATTGGATTTTAAATAACGTCACACAGTTTACCGTATTCTATTTATCATACTCCGTCATTTGATACCCATATCAAGGGAGTTGTAAAGAAATAGATGATCCGCCATTTTGTGTCGACCGCCATTATGGACTTGGCTTGAAGTCACACTGCTGATTGGATTCATTACTTTTCATTTGATACTCATGTAGAGGGGGTTGTAAAGAAGAAGGCAATCCGCCATTTTGCGGTGGCGGCCATATTGGATTTACTATAATATTCAATGTACTATATTTTCTTAAGAACCAAAGATGTTTAGAAAATTTCAGCTCAGTCGGAAACCAGGAAGTGGATCAAATTTAACTTGCAAGATTCGATTACAGTCAGACAGACATCGGGACAGGTGAAATTATGTAAATAAAATCTGTGAAGTCTGTTTTCTATATTTAACTATGGATATGAAACGAGTTAACTTATAAAAAACGTTTCATTCGAACACACTCGATTTAAAATGGTACATTGAGTTTCTTTTGAAGAAATATATGTACTCCTAATCTTGTCATTGTCAAACTAGATTTTCTGACAACGCGTTCTGCAACCACAGCGTTACGAAGTTGATGTACCAAAAATATTCGATATTTTCATTCCAGCTCGTATAGGTATCAGATATAACGAGATTAACGAGAGAACACGTCTTGCCTATCACATTAATTCAATATTCCGCTGAAAACGAACTTCCACCATGGAACAATGGGATTAGATGATATAGTAACCATTATTTCCCGCATACCTAGTTGAATTCATCAACCAATGTTTGGTATTTGATTCAAAGCAAATATTCACAAAAAATTGTATATCTATAACTAGTCTTTGTGTTAAGGTCGGTTTTCACAGGAATTCAGAGCCGTGTTAAGTGAAAATTGCGCGCGTAAAAACGTAGAAGAAGAAGAAGAAGAACGGTAATAAATAATTAATCGATCAATTTTAGAGTAAACACATGTAATTCGAATGGGCTTTTTAACCAGTTAGTGTAAAATGTATTTTGAATGTTTCCTGCTTGCTTATCTTAAGTATACTAAATTTCTATGTTCCAATGTTTTGCAATTATAACTCTACAGTTACTGGGGAACGCTACCTACTAATTTAGATCAAAATGTATTTTTCAAAATTTTAGAAAAATGTTTCGGTTTTAAGTCCCCCGAATCCAAAAAAACATATTTTTGGAATATTGGATTATCGCCAATATTTCTTTACAGCACGTCACGAGATTTCGAATTACAAGAAGACAAATTAACATTTGGAAGTTTTTTTCTCTATAAACTTATGTTAAAAATAGTGACAAAGGCTTGCCTTTCAAATTATTTTTTTCTGTACAAGCATTTGTGTAACCTTATACTAGTTTTCTCGTTTTTATCTGATTTTGAGTTGTTTATTTGGATCAAAAAAACTGTAAAAACTTGGTTGAATGTCACATAGGAAGAATAGTACATACTTCCAGTTTATTAAGCATTTCCGAAACGTGAGTAAATGCATTTTACACACAAACACCAATCCAACTGCTTGTAAAATAGAGTTATGCTGGTGAAAAAGGTATCATATTGAACACCTGGTACTTAGAAATCTTAATAGTTGTTTTTTCTAGGATCAACTGCTTTAAGGCTGTCGGAAGGCTCTGAATGTAAGCCAAAAATACGACCTTGGCAAAGATTCTGTCTCTATAATGACAATAAAGGACAAATCTAGGTCTCTAATACAACCTGTAGTTATTATTATGTAATATATATTATAACAATAGTAATAATTGTTTACTTATAAAACATGCTCAACTACTGAAAACATTTGTACCACCTTTATCCTACGTTTACAAAAGCCAGCAATTGAAACCTGCCGATTATTGGAGCGAGACAGAGCTAAAGAAGATCAAACCCACAGTATGTCTTTTGCCTACCTTCCCTCTTACCGCTGCCCCTGAGCACAAACTGAGTGAAAGTGATCCAACACCGTTAATGAGAGATCCCAAAATATTTCTGATTACTGAAAGCACGCCAGCAAAGTATATAAGAGTTTGCAAATGTGAAATAAATCTGTGTGACAACTTTTCATTACACAGTCTACGTAGACCGCCGGCACCTTCCCACCGCCCGCCACCCCGCAGCTCGGATTCGCCCCGAGTCGGGTGTACTTTCTCATTTTCGATGCGAAGCCCTAGATATCAAAACGAATCTCGCGCCACCAGAAAAGGATTATGAATGCGAAGACAACGGTATTACATTTTGCCGCACGTTGAAAGTTGATCATAAAACATACCTGACTATCATCGACCAGAGCGAACATACGATCCATCGATAAAGTAAGGGCAGAAAGCTGAAATTCCTGCACTGCGCGACACGTGATGCCCCCGGCTTCGCCTCGGATATCGTGTGTCGCGCAGTGCAGGAATTTCAACTTTCTGACCGTAAGGTGTATACTATTTTTCTTTATACTCGCTCGAAAGTATGTACTTTCGTATCAGTATGCACGAGAAAACTGTCTCGGCCCGCTGTTATAGATGGCATGTGAGTGATTCCAGCAGTGCATAAATGTTAGGCTTTCTGCCTTAAAATCGAAGCCGAAAGTACGTACTTTCGACCGGGTATAAAGATAAACTCTGTACAGAATTGGCACCTGGTTTCAGATAACAAACATTGGAAAGAAATGATTGTAGGCCCTTCCTCAAAGCTAACTGAAGACTTAATTAGACTTAACAGGCCGACACTCAGAAAGGTGATTGGGCTTTTAACCGTTTTACTTTAGTATTATATGCACGCGTAATATAATATAATTCTTGTTTCTTTGAAAGATAATTGTTTAATAAATTAAAATAAAAATATGGTTTACAAATCATTCTCTTAACTATTATAAAACTTTGTCGAGGAAAAATATTGCATAACTTTCTAAAACAACTCAAAACCTAAAGCCAATGTAACAAGCCGGTCATGCGTTCCTGAGAAAATATCTTCATGTGATGGGAATACAGCAGGAATCAACACTATGTAGATTTTGCGACTTTTTGAACACCCCGTATTTATAAATAAAAACCCGGGTCGCAGTGCCAAAACCCTGCCGACAATATAGTGTATTTGCTAATACAGGCCTTGTGGCTTTATTATCAGAACTTAAGTTGGATTTTGGGCAAAATAAAAAATTTTACTCCTTAATACACCCCTTAAAATTACATTTTTTTCTTAATTGCAATATTATTGTTGATCGAAGGTCTACACCAAATTAAATACACCCTTCAGTAAATAAGTCACTATCTGCAAACCAGTATTTTCTAAAAATTTGTAAATCCGGTCCTGTCAGGCCGATTTTATTAAAATTTTAGGAGCACTTTTTAATTGTCATTAAAGGGATAAATTTCAATTTTGAAACGATTCTGAGAATTTTTTAGGTATTTTTGGGCCCAAAAACTTTTTTCAACCCCTAAAAACTATCCTTAAAATGGTCCGATTGGGCCCATTTTAAATAGGGTTCTTGCGGTGGTGGATTCCAACATGTGGGCAAAATTTTGTAAAAATCAAACTCTTTCGAAAGTTATAGCGCACACACACACACACACACTAATACATATATATATATATAAAACATTTATATATATAAACATTTTTAAAAATGGTGCCAAAGTGTTTGGGAGGTTATGAAACGTAGAGAAATTTTGGTCCGACCCCTAGGTCCCGCCATCCGACCAACGGCAATAGTGTATGTTGCCATATGGCAAATACACTAATAAAATTGACTATTTTTACGTGAATTTAATTCTTATCGAGAGAAGTTTAACTTCTTCCAAGTGTAACCACATTTTTTTAACTTCAATCTAGCTAACACCATTGTGTGATTGGAAGAACTACTGGCAGGGTGCGTTGGATATAGTGCGAACAATTGAATCGATCGCAGCGTGAGCTGTGGATGAAATTAGCAATAAATCACGCTTATAAAACGAAAAACATTTACATATTTACGTAAATACGCGTTGATTGGCATCCTAACGTGGTCGAAATCATTTTTTATTCTAGAAATGTCACCACAGAGAAATGACCACGGTAGTACGAATGTCCACACACACACACACACAAACAGAGAGAGAGACAGAGAGAGAGAGAGAGAGATTTTTAAAAATAGTGACCTTGAAACATAAAAAATTTGATTTCGTTTTTCGAACCCATTACAATAAGTTTCCAATGTACTGCGAACTTAATAAAATAAAATATATTGCATTAACAAATTATTTTCGTAGTATTAAAGATACTAGTAATATTAAAAATAAAACTGTAAAAAATATTCTACATGAAAAGCTTTCAATGCAGACTGCACAGATTGTAGAATATAGACGCTAAACAGTTATTCTCAATGTACATTACAAGCTACATGTAACATTTAATTATTGTACACAATAATACTCTGTGACTAAAGTCTGTAAGCACAATAAGAGGCCATATTAATTCGTAAAACCTATGAATAAGGCCACGGATTACTAATAAAACTGATTATAGCAAGGTACTAAAGATGTCAATGGAGCGGCACAGCTATATGTCGCTTATATTACACCATCAAGTATAAAAGGCATGACTCACTCCTTCAATTTTGAATTTATAGTACAGAAACATACGAAACAATTTTTTTTTAAATCTACACTAATATTATAAAGAGGAAAGATTTGTATTTTTGTATGTTTGTAATGAATAAACTCAAAAACTACTGTGCTGATTTAAAAAATTCTTTCACCATTAGAAAGCTACATTCACCCTGAGTACCATAGGCGATATTTATTGCTAGAAAATATTAGGGATCCTTACTAAAACTTTAGTAACGTAACCCAAGGTGTAAAAAAAAGCCATAAAACATCTTTCGTCGCATGCGCTGCGGAAACTATTGATGATAGAACAAAAGTATGTTCTACAATATTAAAGAACATATCAATAACTACAAAAAACAACGCGATACTATATGTCCAACTATTAGCGTTATGTCACAATAACCACTTTTTACATTTTAATAATCTAAATAGATAAAAGACGATGTATATGTAATCTATGGACTCCAAACGGATAGACCATTTTTGATGAAATTTTCAGACAATCTTTAGATTAGCCCAGCGGGTGATCTGAAGTTTGGTGGCGATCGGATCAACAGAATTTTTTAAATTTCTTTTTGGGAAATAAGATTTTTCTTCGATTTTTAAACATTCACAAATAAAAGCGATTGTATTCGCGCAAATTCAATACACGTTGAGAATTTAATGATAATGATTCTCATTTTTTATATCCTATATATTACATTTACACCCGGGCGAAGCCGGACTGGGCCGCTACTGATCTATATGTCGCAGGTAGATGATAGAAACGGAGATTTGATCAAAACCCTAGGGTAGATGATCAATTCACAGAAGATGATTTTTCGTGAATTGATCATCTACCTTAGGGATTTGATCAAATCTCCGTTTCTATCATCTCCCCGCGACATATAGGCAATTTAAAAAAATCTAGCAGGGTCGAATTAATATTCTACTATGATTTTCTCATGAAGAAATATGTGTGCTCGCAAACTAAAGTCAATGTCAAATTCTGACAAAGCTTTCTGCAACCTATCTGCAATCAGAACAAAACGTGTGCTATTCAGTTTTGCAACCCTCGTTCAATTTTAAATAACTGTAGCTTATTAATTCGCGCTCAGAACACCTCGACGCCAATTAGTAAAACATGCAAATTCTTAGGTTTACATATTTCAATGAACTTAGATTGGTCGGTACATATAGAAAACATGATTTCCCAACTCACTAAAACGTGCTATTTAATAAAGAAACTTAAGACATACGTAAGTATTGATGTTGTTATGCAGGCGTACTTTGGAAACTTTCAATCCCGACTTAATTATGGTATCATATTTTGGGGAAACTCGACGTTGGCAATACGAGTTTTTAGGTTGCAAAAAAGGTGGTAAGGGTTCTGAATGGGGTTGGACGATTGGAGCATTGTAGAGGGATTTTCAAGTTGTTTAGAATTTTAACTCTGCCATCGCTTTTCATTTTACAGTGCGCATTATTTGCCAAAAAGAATAGTTCTTTATTTACTTTGACCTCTGCTGTACATTCTTATAATACTAGGCAAATTGATAACATCTACATTCAATCATTCAGTACTACATTGGGCAGTAAAGGACCTAGACACATGTGTCAAAAAATATACAATAGCTTACCTTCTGTTATACGACAGATTGATAATTGCAATACATTTAAAAGTTCTCTGAAACTCTATTTAATTGATCATGCGTATTATTGTCTGGATGAGTTCTTTGGGAATCTCTCTTAATTATGACCTTTTACACTATTTGTTATTATACATATATAACAAATAAAGAGATTTTTTATTATTATTATTATTAGTATATTTGCCATATGGTCGGATGGCGGGACCTAGAGGTCGGACCAAAATTTCTTCACGTTTCATAACCTCCTAAACACATTGGCACCATTTTTAAAAATGTTTATAAATGTGTGTGTGTGTGTGTGTGTGCGCGCTATAACTTTCGAAAGAGTTAATTGATTTTTACTAAATTTTGCCCACATGTTAGAATCCACCACCGCAAAAACCCTATTTAAAATGGGCCCAATCGGACCATTTTACGGGTGGTTTTTAGGGGTTAAAAAAAGTTTTTGGGCCCAAAAATACCTAAAAAATTCTCAGAATCGTTTCAAAATTGAAATTTAACCCTTTAATAGCAATTAAAAAGGGCTCCTAAAATTTTTATAAAATCGGCCCGACAGGACCGCATTTTCAAATTTTCTGATCACACTAGTTTGCAGATAGTGAGTTATTTATTTATTTTTAATTTTGGTGTAGACGTTCGATCGACAATAATAATGTAGTTAAGAAAAAATTGTAATTTTAAGGGGTGTATTAAGGAGTTAATTTTTTTATTTTGCTCAACAATCACCTTAAGTTCACATAATAAAGTCACAAGGCCTGTATCAGCAAATACACCATATTGTCGGCAGAGTTTTGACACTGCGACCCGGGTTTTTAGTGTATTTGCCATATGTCAACATACACTATTGGCAACGGTCGGATGGCGGGACCTAGGGGTCGGACCAAAATTTCTTGACGTTTCATAACCTCCTAAACACTTTGACACCATTTTTAAAAATGTTTATATATATATATAGGTATATATGGGCAATAACTTTCGAAGGAGTTAATTTATTTTAACGAAATTTGGCACACATGTTGGAATCCATCACTGTACGAAGCCTATTTAAAATATGCCCAATAGGATCATTTTAAGGGTGGTTTTTAGGGGTTGAAAAAAGTTTTTGGGCCCGAAAATACCGAAAAAAATCTTAGAATAGTTTCAAAATTGAAATTTAACCCTTTAGTAGCAATTTAAAAGTGCCCCTAACATTTTAATAAAATCGGCCCGACAGGACCGGATTTAGAAATTTTCTGAAAACACTAGTATGCAGATAGTGAGTTATTTACTGAAAGGTGTTTTTAATTTTGGCGTAGACGTTTGATCGACAATAATAATGTAGTTAAGAAAAAATGTAATTTTAAGGGATGTATTAAGGAGTTATTTTTTTTTTTATTTTGCCCTACAATCACCTTAAAGTTCACATAATAAAGCCACAAGGCCTGTTTAGCAAATACACTATATTGTCGGCAGGGTTTTGGCACTGCGACCCGGGTTTTTTTATTATTACCATCTGCATGAGGGATAATTCTGACAGGTATTGTATTTCCTGATTACGTTTTTCAAGGTCAAAGTTACACCTTTACGCGATACGAAGTATAATTTCGTATGAGATATATCAACCGTCAATTTAACGTACATTTCGGTTCAACTGAAAAATGCATCGCCCGACAACAAATGAGCATTTCACGTGTTTCATAATAATTTAAACGATCTTTAACTACTATCTAGTTCCATCCATAACTGTGTTTACATGCCAGCTGAGCAATTCGTCATGGTTAGTCGGTATAATTCTGTGAAAAAAACAGTAAGTGATACGACCCGTCCCTTCCACCACCTTAAAACATGTTTCTATCTAAGAACTTCGAACGAATCTGCCTCAAACGATTTTGCCAAGTTTAAACTTAGCGTACATTTCAATGAATACTTTAGTGACGTATTCTCAAAATTTGAAAACGGTCCATCGTTTAGTTTCTTAGAAACATTATATAACTTTCGAAAGAGTTAATTGGTTTCAACGCGTTCAAATCTAAAACCGCAAGAAGCTTATTTAAAATGGGCCTAATCTGACCACTTTAAGGGTAGTTTTTAGGAGTTGGAAAATGTTTTTAGCCCCAAAATACCGAAAAAATTCTCGGAATCGTTTCGAAATTGAAATTTAACGCTCTGATAGCAATTAAAAAGTGTCCCTAAAATTTTAAAAACCCGGGTCGCAGTGCCAAAACCCTGCCGACAATATAGTGTATTTGCTTATACAGGCAATGTGGCTTTATTTTGCGAGCTTAAGTTGGTTTTTGGGCAAAATAAAAAAATTTCCTCCTTAATACACCCCTTAAAATAACATTGTTTTTCTTAATTGCAATATTATTATAAATCGAACCTCTATACCAAATTATATACAACTTTCAGTAAATAATTCACTATTTGTAAACTAGTGTTTTCATAAAATTTGTAAGTCCGGTCCTGTCGGGCCGATTTTATTTAGATTTTAGGGACACCTTTTAATTACTACTAAAGGGTTAAATGTCAATTTTGAAACGATTCTGAGAATTTTTTCGGTATTTTGGGGCCCAAAAACATTTTTCAACCCCTAAAAACTACCCTTAAAATGCCCCGATTACGTTCATTTTAAATAGGCTTCTTGCGGTGGTGGATTTCAACACATGGACCAAATTTCGTTAAAATCAATTAACTCTTTCGAAAGTTATTGCCCGCACACATATATATATATACGTATATAAATATATATATATATATATACATATATATATAAACATTTTCAAAAATGGTGCCAAAGTGTTTAGGAGGTTATGAAACGTCGAGAAATTTTGGTCCGACCCCTAGGTCCCGCCATCCGACCAACGCCAATAGTGTATGTTGCCTTATGGCAAATACACTAATAAAATCGGACTTACAAATTTTTTGACAACACTAATATGCAGATAGTGACTTATTTACTGTAGTATGTATTTAATTCAGTGCCTGTATTGGCAAATACACTATATTATCGACAGGGTTTTGGCACTGCGACAATAGGGATGTTGACTGTATTCAAATAAAAACATAATTTTAACGAAAAGTAGTAGTTTCTATGATATAAATACTAAAAAACACTATATTTTTCCTTATTTTGAAGGAATTTAATTAATATTTAATAAATAAAACCTAATAAAATCACTCTCAAGTCACGTGACAACAGACACCAATCAGAGCGCATGACGTTATATGTTCAGCCACTGTCAAAAAACTTCATTGTTTGGTTAATATTTAGTGTGTAATTTATTATTATTTGTTTATTGGAAACGTCAAATTACATGTAACTATAGCAACGACTACGAAACAACTTTTCATCACCTCAGTTTACTAACGTTTATGAGCACAGATGGTAGCTCCCGTGTAAACTTTTGAGCCTCCTTTGGTATGAACAGGTGACGTCACGCGACTAGTATTGGCGTTTTGGACCGAAATTTGAAACGGGATTTAAAATACATGATTTTTACGGCTTGAGTTCTATTTAAATAAAAAATTTGTGGCTATATTAAGTACTTATGCACGATTAAAAACACTTTCCCAAAAATAGTCAACATCCCTATTATACCTGCAGTTTTACATCTGTAATGTGTAGTGTAAAATACACAGTCTCCTTTTTATAGCAAGATCTATTTGCAATTCTATAAATGTAGAAATGTGTGGTCACAATCTAAGGTCATTGTCAAATCAAATTTTCTGACAAGACTTTCTGCTGAACGGATTTTGGCAAAACTCAGTACAGTATTAATAATCACACTGAATGTTTTAACCAAACATTAGTTGCGCCAGTAGAATTTAGTACGATACGAGAACGTAGTATTGAGCAAACACATGTCACGTGATACAAAACAAATGAAAGATGTTGTTGCAATTCGTCTTCATTATTCGATCTAGGGGACTTTGTTAATATAAGTAAGTATACAGAATGATCCGAAATATTGACATAATAGTTAATAATAGAAAACAGTATCACGGGTAATTGGAATAATGAAAATAAATCAATTTAAACAGTCATTGATTGCAACGTTTCGTCTTTTCTTTAATTAAGACTTTTTCAAGCTCTCAATATGCTTAAATGATAGTAAAACTATGATATAATATGCAATTTAACATTACAAAAAACAATTATAAAAATTGAAAATTGTTAACAAAATTATAAAATAAGAGGAATGAATTTTGTTATGAATCAATTGGATCTTATCATCTCACCCACAATTTAAAATTGTAGAAAATAATACTTATGTTCTTTTTTATGTTTTATTCATATTTATTTATATGTAATGCGAAATTGCATATTATATCATAGTTTTACTCTCATTTAAGCATATTGAGAGCTTGAAAAAGTCTTAATTAAAGAAAAGACGAAACGTTGCAATCAATGAGCGTTTATATTGATTTATTTTCATTATTCCAATTACCCGTGATACTGTTTTCTATTAACATATATCTGGAATTGAACTTTAAAGATGAATAATAGTTAATATTTTTTTAAGTATTTTTTATTTTTGAAGTTTAACTTCTTTAACGACGTATCTCTTTAACAAAAAGTAAAAAATCGAGGGGAAGTAGAATGAAACAAATTAAGGGGAAGTTAGCTTGTTCTCCTGAATTACACGAAACTGACAAGGACATAAGTTTATAGCGTGTTGCATTTTGATTCGCAAAATAGTAAGACAAGGATGGGCGGCTTGAATCTGACGTTTAAAATTATTGAAGTACAAAACAATTTCTGTAATTTGACATACAAATGGTAGAAACTCATATATTTCATGTAAATTCAGAACAGCGTTGCCAGACGTCCCGATTTTGGCGGGACGTCCCGATTTTTAAATCAAAATTAAATGTCCCGCGCGGGACAGGCTCAGTCCCGATTTTCGGGGATAAATCGACCGTGAGTAAATAATTATTCTCTTATTGTAAGTTGCAATTTGTAACACTCACTCCTCAGACTATTGTTTGAAACGCCATATTTTTCTAATTAATAAAACTTTTTAGTGTATTTGCCATATGGCAACATACACTATTGGCATCGGTCGGATGGTGGGACCTAGGGGTCGGACGAAAATTTCTCGACGTTTCATAACCTCCTAAACACTTTGGCATCATTTTTAAAAATGTTTATATATATATATATATATATATATATATATATATATATGTATATGTATATATATACGTATATATATACGTATATATATACGTATATATATACGTATATATATACGTATATATATATATATATATATATATATATATATATATATATATATATATATATATATATATATGTGTGCGGGCAATAACTTTCGAAAGAGGTAATTGATTTCAACTAAATTTGGCCCACGTGTTGATATCCATCACCGCAAGAAGCCTATTTAAAATGGGCCTAATCGGGCCATTTTAAGGGTAGTTTTTAGGGGTTGAAAAATGTTTTTGGGCCCTAAAATACCGAAAAAATTCTCCGAATCGTTTCAAAATTGAAATTTAACCCTCTGGCAGTAATTCAAATGTGTCCCTAAAATTTTAATAAAATCGACTTTACAGGACCGGATTTAAAAATTTTAAGAAAGACTAGTTTGCAGATAGTGAATTATTTACTAAAAGGTGTATATAACTTGGTATAGAGGTTCGATTGATAATAATATTGCAATTAAGAAAAAAAAAATGTTATCTTAAGGGGTGTATTAAGGAGTAAAATTTTTTATTTTGCCCAAAAACTAACTTAAGTTCGCATAATAAAGCCACACTGCTTGTATAAGCAAATACACTATATTGTCGGCAGGGTTTTGGCACTGCGACCCGGGTTTTTTGATTTTGATTTCTGTTTTTTTTTACTTTTTTTATTCAGAAGACGAATAAGACTCAACTATTTAACGATAGGGTAAATCTGATTTAAAATATCATATTTCTATTAATATACATTTTCTACGGCTATTTTTGCTATCTATTGTCACGTAAACGTAATTTGAACTCAAATAAAAAGATAAATATCTAAAAACTTCTGATTATATACGTTTTTTTACTATGTCCCGCTTTCGACGAAAGAATCCCGCTTTTTTCACTCAAAAAGTTCCAAAATCCCGACTTGGCAAAAAAGAATCTGGCAACACTGTTTCAGAATAACTTTCGGATTAAATACGCACCATTTTTTTTAAGTCGATTAAAAATGTTAGCTTTGTTTCACCGCCTATAAAATACACATTGGAATAATGAATTGCATAAAATACTGATATAAAATATTGCTCATATTCCGATTACGAAAGTCACTAATGAACGCTAATATGATTTCGGAAGGAGATGCAATCACAAGGAATATGACTGCGCATCACGTAGGTACCTCGTATAATTCTATGACCCAAAAGGCAAAAGCGTTCATGTTGAATTTGTGAGGAAATGAGTAATACACATTGTCGTCGCATTGTTCTGCCATCGCGTTACATCACTCTTGTAGAAACTTAAAATAGAAACTTAAGGGGTTAGGTGGGTTTGAAAATTTCAAAAAATCGATTTATTTTTTTGTTTTATTAAATAGTACAATATGTTTAAAATATTCTCCTAAAATTTCAAATCGATCCGAGTAAAATTCTAAGAGATAGACTCTTTGGAAGTTCCGCTCATCAGGCCACGTCAGTGCAGCGCTTCGCAGGTTAAACTCAATTTTTTAAGTCGGTGGACACGATTTCTCAAAAAGTTATGAAGCGATTTTGTTAAAATTTTGCACACATCTTTGAAATAATATTATCTAGGCACTGAATGAAGGATTTCTTTTTTTTTTTTATTACAACTAATTTTTCCGAGCTAATACATGGCGAAAATTTGACCAAAAAATGTGTTTTTTTGTTCAAAGTCTGTCAAAAATTCAAATTTTAATTTTTTTTTCCTTCGTCCAAAACCTAGATTTATCCATGTACTAACGAAATATTTTTGGTTTTTTGATTTTGGAGGAACCAATAATGAGTTATTCTGTCCACGGCAAGAGCATTTTTTTTGAGACGTCAAAATACTGTTTAAATATGTATCTTTGATATGCTGAATTGTTTAAATAAAAATTATGATTGTATATATTAAAAAAAAAATAGTAAAAATACCCTTTTTTTGAACCTCTGAAACCCACCTAACCCCTTAAAATAGTTTTTGACATTATAATTCTATTGATGGTTATGAAGGATGAGCTCCAAGAGCAATTTTTCTTTGGCAAAGCCATGCACGAACTAAACCTCATAGTAGGAGAGCTGTTAGACATTTTTGGGTAGGTATTTGAGGCACTGTGAAATTTGTAAAATACTTCTTTAGTAATATCTGAATACAAAATCACAGACCTGGCTGAAGAGTAGTGGGGATTAACCGACCCTCAAATTTTTAAATTAGCAAATATTTTTTCGCAATAAAAAGCCTTAAAGACACTTTGAAATTTTAGTACCTTAGAATTTAGTATTTAAGGAGTTGAAAAATAAAAAAGCTAGATTTCTTAATTGGGTCTAAGACTTAGCCAGGAGTTTGCAAAATTATATTTTTGAAAAATTTTAAAAATATATTTGAGGCACGTTGAAATTTAAACAGAATAATATTGGTAACTAAAAATAGATATATTAAAAAAAACAGGTCGTTTCGAGGGACCATTCTACCTGCCAGGTGATGTCTGTATTTTCGTATTCGGATATAACTATTGTACAAATTTTCATATAGTGCCTCAAATACTTACCCACCAGCTCTTGGGGCTATTGCTATAGAAGTCTCACTTAGAGATGGGAAAAACGGGTCTTTTTAGTGATCTGCATCTTTGCATCTGGATCCCATATGTGAGCCGGCTCACTGAATCGGTTCAAAAAGAGCCGAGTTACTGCAGTCTGCCACTGAGTTACCTAGTTCAGTCAATCATATCACGACCTGCATAGAATCAAGAATGCATAGCCAAACATGTGATGTATGAGTCATTTGAGCTGACAGATGCATCAAAGCAAGAACTGATACGTAAGTGTAAAATGTGCTTCTGTGTGTTAAGTATTTCACTGAGTTACGCGGATCCGTTGATCCGTCGGCTCAAAAAAAAGTGAGTCGGCTCTCACGGATCTTCTGTCGGAGTCGGCTCTTTGAACCGGTTCAGATTTGAGTTACGCAACACTAGCAGGAATCAACACTATGTGGATTTTGCGACTTTTTGAACACCCCGCATTTATAAATAGAATTGACTATTTTTACGTGAATTTAATTCTTATCGAGAGAAGTTTAACTTCTTCCAAGTGTAACCACAATTTTTTTAACTTCAATCTAGCTAACATTGTGTGTTTGGAAGAACTATTGACAGGATGCACTGGATATAGTGCGAACAACTGAATCGATTACAGAAATTTTGAAAAGTTCGCCATAAGCGGTCGAGTCTCTTGGCCACAGATATATGATATCAGCCATTCTACCGTGAAACTAAATCACTTTCAGAGAGAGAATCAGGAAGACAACCGACAGCGACAAATGGATGACAAATGCGTGCGTTCCGTGCAAATGTAACCCCGAACTATCCCTGGCCCTATGGAACTGTGCCTTCTTGATTGTTCCGCCCGCCGCACACAACCGTGCAATAATAAATGATACAAATAACACAATTGGGAACCTCGATAACTAGATGGAGAAGAATTCTAGATTATATAGACGCTCAGCAGCTCATTTATTTATTGTAGATTATAGACACTCGACAATCTAAGTCACCACTTAAAACTAAACGACATCGAGATACAGGATTCGAACCCACGACAGTCCACTGGATCACATTATCCTCTAATTCAACATGTTAGGTCTTCAGCGTCTATATATATAATACGCGTCACGATTCTAAAAGGTTCTGAAGTTAGTCACAAACAGCATCGCAAATGCATATTTTAGAGCCGTCCTGGTTGTTTTGTGGGAAAGGAAGACTCCCACCACCTCCCAGTTACCGGCACAGAACGTGCGCTCGTCGGTTATCGCTGGTTGTCGTGTCACTTGTCGCTTTCCTGCTATAAAGTACAGTCCAGTACGCTATTGTTAAGTTGTGTCTTTGATTATTAATTGATCAAGATGCCTAATACAGTTTTGCATAGACAAGCACGAAAAATATTCTTTTGGATGACTTTATGCAAGGAATTAGACCTTTAGATTAAAGAAAAATTAAAAATAATAATATAGCGCGAGTTTGTAGTTTTTTAACCGACTGTACCTGCGCAAGCCTCCATTTGCTTCTAACTTTCGAACCTTTTAGATCCATGGCACGTACAATACCGAGTTTTTTGCAATTGTTCTAGGATTTTCGCGAAGATCCGATTATTTCAATTATTCTACGGCATATACAATAAATAAAATGGACAATCCCAAACTTTGAATAACACAGCACTCTTTACAAAGTAGTGATTGATGTGTTTGTATGTATAGTCAACGGATTACAAAATCCACATACTGCGAGAGTTGTTTTTTAATGAATTTTACAGAAACTAGTTCAATTAATACCAATAAATAAAATCGTAACGTAGTCTATAATTGTACGGTTTTAAAGATTCATAAAGCGAATTTTCAGTTTTCAGTCAGTTTATTCTGTCTATCCGGACTAATCTCTGAAACGACTGAGCCGATTGTGATGGCACTTCACAGACAGGTAATGGATTATGCCAGGAGTGATCTAGGCTGCATGTTATCCCAAAAATAACCCTTATGCGGGGGTGAACAGGGTGATGGAAACCTTCATAAAGGATACGCTGTTTCTCTGAAATTATTTAAGTTAAAAAAAAATACATGTTCGACGGTCTTTTGAACACACTACCCGAACGAAGTGGGGACGGATTTTATACAAGAGAATTTAACCGGATCGCAAGCAAACCGCTAGTTTGAAAATACAGTACAATCGCGATAATATGAATTTGCACGCTTATGAACGACTCAGTAATATGAACATAATTTTTGTAGAGAATTTAACACTCTACAAAAAAAGTATATTGTGATTTTTCGCTAAGTTCTGGTTCAAAAGTTTTTCGAGATTAAAGCTTAAACTTTATCCTCGGAAAACTTTTGAACCAGTAAACTTAGCGAAAAATCACAAGATACCTTTTTTGAAGAGCGTTAAATTCTCTACAAAAATATGTATCTCTCATTTTGGTAGATTCATTTGTCCCCAAGTTTTAAAATTTGGAAGAACAAAAGGAGTTTTCCGCATGTTATTTTCCATAAGAAACTTTGGTTGGCATGCGGACTATCTTAGAGTTAATATTAAGAGCTCAAATTTTTAGAGAATGTTTTTTATCAATTTGGAAACGCTTGACTCCCTGGGAGCATAGAAATTTGACAATTAAGGACCACCCTAATGAACATGTTTCTTGCGAACCTCGATAATATAAACATACCGCTAGTATGAACTCCATAGGATTTTTTGTGTTCATGTTATCAAGATTGTACTGTATTTTTTTCTAATATAACATTGTAACAATGCGTGCATCTTAACAATTATAACAAACTATATAGCTATTCTACTGTTTATTAATTTAGTGTTACGAACTATACCGTAGTGAACAATTTAATTAATATAGTTCTCCTGTAGAAAATAAGGAGAAGTCAATGCATTATCTGTTTAGAAATTTATTATCGACCTTTCTGACATGAAGGTCTATTACGGTAATATATAATATAGGCAATTTACGATGCATGCTATAATATGTACAGATCTATTAAACTCAGTCTAAAAATAGTTGCCTAAATACCAATAAACAAGTTTAATGAAAATGAATTCAGTCAATTTCAAATTTCCACTAACAATAATACTGTTGAGAGAATTAAAATTCAAAGAAAAATAGATTTGCATTATGCAATATGGTTAAATTAATTGAATTTCTTTAATAAAAAAGTGGTCAAGTGCGAGTCGACAGCGTACAATATTTATTAACTTATTTTTAAAGTTTTATTATTTGTCGTTATAGCGGTCATAGTAATACACACTAAGGCGCGGAAATGCCTGAACTAATAGCTTTTAAGATATTCCGTCCGATGTCGCTAGTATGCACTATTTTTTTGATATACAACTACAAATTTAGGGTTTTCGAATTTTTCCCTTTACTTATGCTATAAGACATTGCTTCATTTCAAATTTCATGATTTTAGGTCAACGGGAAGTACCCTCTAGGTTTTGATTCCCTTGCGAGTGTCAAAATACGCGGCATAAACGGTTGTATCTTTTGATTGCGTTGTTTTAGAAGTTTGATTTTTTCGCGGCTCCAAGGGGCTGCAGACCTGACTATTTGATAGTAATTTGAACTTGATACCTTTACGCGTTCCTGAGAAAAAGGGTCTTGACAAACAGACAGACGGACAACGAAGCGATTTTATAAGGGTTCCTTTTTTCCTTTTGAGGTACGAAACCCTAAAAAGAGGGAACTAACAATTGCGAGCAAGTAACGACATATTTACACAATTAAATGTTTTTTTAAGTGAAACTTAGCGACGTGTTTGATTAAAATTACCGAGCTGGGTAGAGTAGTGGTGACAGCACTAGACTCGCATTCGGGAGGTACCGGGTTCGAATCCTGGCTGGGGCAGATGTGGCTGGGACTTTTTCCTACTGCCTCTCGCCGAAAAACGGTCATTCCTGTACCGGCCATCTTGATTGAGGTTTTCCATGGTTGCCCTCAATTAATTCCAGATAAATATCGAGATGGTTCCTTATTTGAGGCCATGGCCGATTACCTATCAAACTCCTAGTTCAAAAATAACGTACCTTATCCTAATTTCCTATAATTCCTCAATTCGCCCATTGCTATTACATAAGTTGAAGTTGTAAAAAATGTAGAAAGTAACGGGAAGTGGTAGATGAAAAAATAGTAATGGTGCGAATGGCGTCTGTTATGACATAAAGTCGAGAAATGGGACGTTAAACGCATTATTATTATTATTATATTTGTTTAAAATTTGAAATGATTCAACGGCAGGAAATATAGAAGCCTTGGTAACGCAAAATGGATAACGTATCTATGAAACGAGCTCATAACTAAAGAAGTTTCACTTCCTTATATAAGTACATGATTAAGGTCTATCCATACTGATGAACTTTATGGGCTAATAAAGAATTTTATTGATTTTTAAATTTTACTACTTCGTTTGCCACACAGAAACACAAACAGAATTTTGGGCGAAGCATATAGGAATACTGTACATTATTAACGATATCAACAGTACAGATCTTAATTATCAAAGTTTACAATAAGTAACATTATTTATTTACGAAATTAAAGCAATATGACGCAATAATATTTACTTAAACACCGTTAAGCATGCAGGCTAAAGATGGGAAAAACGGGTCTTTTTAGTGATCTGCATCTTTGCATCTGGATCCCGTATGTGAGCCGGCTCACTGAGCCGGTTCAAAAAGAGCCGAGTTCTGAATATGTTACTGCAGTCTGCCACTGAGTTACCTAGTTCAGTCAATCATATCACGACCTGTATAGAATCAAGAATGCATAGCCAAACATGTGATGCATGAGTCATTTGAGCTGACAGATGCATCAAAGCAAGAACTGATAAAGTGTAAAACGTGCTTCTCTGTCTTAAGTGTTTCACTGAGT
The DNA here is from genome assembly GCA_034508555.1 of Venustoraphidia nigricollis. Taxonomy (NCBI): domain Eukaryota; kingdom Metazoa; phylum Arthropoda; class Insecta; order Raphidioptera; family Raphidiidae; genus Venustoraphidia; species Venustoraphidia nigricollis. Next base: position 768,693 of record JAVRKA010000091.1, on the reverse strand, counting down.
TATGCGGATCCGTTGATCCGTCGGCTCAAAAAAAGTGAGTCGGCTCTCACGGATCTTCTGTCGGAGTCGGCTCTCTGAACCGGTTCAGATCTGAGTTACCCAACTCTAGTGCAGGCAAAATATAACCGAACTCGACTACCACTCACTAAACACAAGTGTCGATATATATTATTTCTCAAAGGTGTTTTTTGTGGGTATGAAATATCTCCCTTAATACTGTATAAAAATTAATGTTTGATACGCCATTTTGGAGATTATTTTTCTCTCTAATAACGAAAAATAAGTTAATATCTTCAAATTAATGGTTTCATTAAAAAAAAAAGTTTAAAAATTTTAACAATTTCATTACAGAAATAGCTCGCTGTGGAAATAAAACTTATTTAGTCGTAGCTATTATTTACTTATATGATTTTGCTTTGCTAAGGTTATTTCCCCTTAAAGCTGTCGGAACGCTCTGAATTTAAACCAAAAATAGAGCTTCGGCTGATAGCAGATTGTAGACTTATTCGTCAACATTTTGCAAAAATTCTTTCTCTATAAGGAAGATAAAGAACAAATCTAGGTCACTAATGGACTACTTTTGTAATTTATCTACGATTTACTATAAAAAAGCTGGCATTAATTGTGCCAAAAAACACACTTTTCAATGTCACACTACGACCTTATTCATACTTATTTCACAAAATTGTTCCATCACAAACCTAAAGTGACTCTTCCTTTTTCAGAAAAGTTTTTTAAATCCTCAAAATATTTCCAAAATTTAGAATTATCAACTGACAGCGGCACCCTTGCAACAGTATTTTTTAGCCTCGTAGTGTGGCTTAATTTCAAAGCGTTCCGACAGCCTTAAACGTCACAGAAAATTTTAAACCGATGCCGTGCGCTGCAGAAGTTTTACTTTAAAAAAATTTACAGCCTACTAAAGTAGTTTTAGTTAATAAATAAATAAGTAAAGAACAATTTATTTAAACATACCTTCAATGCTGAACCGATTGTCGGAGCTTCCAATAGCAGAGATGGGTTTTGAGTCAAAATTGGAAAGTCGGTACTCTGTGATGTTATTGGACGAAAACAGCGACTGCGACAACTGAACGTTTAAATATAGTCGCCACCTGTAAAATGTTTGTGTAGTAAGTATATAAATTGTCAATTTGCATGCATAAGGTTGGTATTTATATAAATGACCTTCTGCTTCCGGCAAAAACTATTTCCGTTTCACTAAGGAGAGAGTTTAGTGATCAATGTCTTTAAGGTTATTCGATCATTAGAACAATGTCTAGATAAAAAACTGATTTTTTTTATTTTACCTATGGTTATCTCATGCATTAAATACATTAAACTATTTTTTACAAGCTTTTATTTAATTTGCAATGTTTGCGTTTGTTCGGGTCAAATTTTGCAACTGAATATTAAAGCTGTTATCCTCCACCAATTTATTCTAAAATTTTGCGTACACCTTTGGTTTTGAAGACAATACAAAATAGTACATTGAATAAGTTTTTTATTTAATCACGGGAAATTGGACAATTTCCCGTGATTAAATAAAAAACTTATTAATTATAATGGACGTGAATATGATTGAGAAGTACATTGAATATTATGGTAGATCCAATATGGCCGTCACCACAAAATGGCCGATTACCTTCTTCTTCACAATCCCCTCCACATGGGTATTAAATGAAAGAATATGACAAGTAGATTACAATCTGCAGTGTGACTTCATTTCAAATTCAAAACGGCGGCCGATATAAAATGACGGATCATTTATTTCTTTACAAGCCCCTCGATATGGGTATACAATGAGAGGGTATGATAAGTAGATTACAGCTATTTAAAATCCAATATGGCATATCGAACCTTTATACATTTTAAGTATGCTTTACGTAATAGGGCGACATTTCCACGGTGCCCCAGGGCGGCACTTAGGATAAATTCGACCCTGATTATAATTCACTGCAGAATAATTAAAACGTTACACCATAAAAAAGTAGTGCAAAAAACAACAATTCTTTAAAATAAATATAAAAATCATGGCGCTAAAATAAAATGCATAAACATTATAGTTTTTTTATAGTTCTTTTGTGAATATTAGAACGGGCGTTAAATATAGAAATAACAGATATTACGCACAGACGGTACAATTAAATGAATGTACTACAGCACATGGAATGCAATATGAGTTAATAAAAAAGAAACTACGGTGTGTTTATGAAAAAAACTGCAACAAGCTCTTTATTAAATCACTGATCTCTAATATGTGGACAGTGAAATGCAATCATTTTGTGAAAGCGCCGTTCCATAGTCCTAGCGCAAAATACGCCAAGTTGAGGTCTTTGAAAGGCCCACATCACCTTGATTGCTGGTGAAACGTAACCAGGACTCCGCAGCAGTTGTGTAAATTTTCGAGACGTTCTGATAAGTCTGTCTCAGGAAACGTCAACTCTACATAAAACGTAATTATTGCTACTCTACCAGAAATGACGCACTGAATTGCAGAGACAATGTTTTTTAGAGGCATCTCATTACCGTGATGAGAAAGACACCCTAGAGAAAATAACGAGAACGACAACAGACATCATCGAAGCGTAGCAGAAAATGTTACGATTTTAATTGTTTGTATTGATTCATTTCTGGAACACGGTGTATTTTAAACGAGTTTTTCAAACAATAAAGACATTTAGGTTTGACATTAAATTTTATTTTCGAAAGAAATGAAAGTTTCATATCAGTTATTTTCAACATGAAATATGCTAACATTCTGTAATTTATTTGTGTTTAAGTTTTTTTCGAAGAAATTTAATATCAGATATATTATTAAACCGAAAGCTTTTAAATTAGACCTTTTCAAAATAAGTGCCACTTACAAGTACTTAAAACAACTTTAATATGCCCATAATATAATATGAAGCAAGTTTTCAAGTATTCAAAAAATAAATTTTGTCTCATAAAAAGTCTCATTAAAGTAAAAAAAAGTGAAAAATAAAAAACTTTATAAAAAAAATTGTGAGCCTCATTTACAGCTCACGAGGAAAGTAAACCTTACTTAGTGACTTAGTCGTAGATGTTATTTATATATTGGAAATTGTTGCGTCCATATTTTTTTTTCAAACATACACAATTAACTTTATTTCTTTTTTGTCCTTGGTAATTAATATAAAAATGATTTTTTCCAAAAAAATAGGAGAAGTATTTAAACCCTTTAATTGTAAATTAGCACTGTATAATACCCATACAATTCAAAATTATTACACAAAATTAAAGGATAAAGTAGATATGAAGGAAAGGTCAAGTTTGATTTACAGAATACCTTGCGAATGTGACAAATACTATATAGGACAAACGAAGCAGAAACTCAACATGAGAATAAATCAACATAACAATGACTGCAAGAATCACAATATGCTAAAAGCTAACAAAACAGCATTAGCTAACCATCATTTTGATACTGGTCATAAATTCGCCTTTGATAAGACAGAAATTTTGGATTAGGGGAGACCGGGGTTGGTTGGCCATAGGGGCAGGTTGACTAACTAACATAACGTCGGAAAATATAAAGTGTACCTATATTTGTGCAAATTCGGCCACATTCGCGGACGACGACTGCGCACATCTCACCGTTCGGTTTGGTAATTCGCACCTGTCGTTCGAAGGTTATAAGAGGTTGTTGTGTTTGCGTTCCGGTAAGTAAATATTTTTATCTTTACTTATTTTGTTCTGCTGCTTCTCAAACTTGCATGAATTTAAATCGGCTTGGATATCTTGAAGGTTTAGTCCTTGCTTTGTGAGGCTACGGGTAATTTTACCCGTTGAGTAAGTTCAACTAAAAATTACATCGGTTTAAAATCAAAATGGACGTATGGGGCTGGTTGACTAACACTGAACAGGGGTTGGTTGACACACTCTGATCTGTGTGTCAACCAACCCCAACGAATTTTTATATCGGTTTTAATTATATTTTTATCTTCAGAGCAATGAGGACGTACAAACGGAAAACCCAAATGGGGTCAAACTCCCAAAGAAGTCATGGACTCTGCATCAACCTCACACTTCAACTAAAAGTTTAACGACGCAACAGTTAGACACTTCACCTAAACCTTCCACTAATAAGGTATTAGAAGCAACGCCGGAAGATATAAGGCCTTTCCCAAAACCGGCACCACGACAAAATTTAAGAAACAATTTGCGCAAGCGTACGAGCACAATTTATACAGACACTCCGGAAAAGGCTAGGCTCCTGGAACAAAAATTGTTAGTTGCACGAAAGAAGGCGGCACAGAAAGTAAAAGGAAGTGGAATGAAAATATGCAAGGACAGCGGAAAAAATATAAAAGAGGAAGAAAGAAGATGCGAAAAACACAGTCAGATGATGATGTCTCTTCAGACGAAGCTGAAGATGTTTCGTGTCTTGTCTGCATGGAATCTTACTCTAAAAGCCTTTCCGGAGATGACTGGATTCAGTGCATTAAATGCAAGATGTGGGCCCACACCAGATGCTCTACCGGAGATCTATTGTTTCACAATTGTATTAATTGTAATTCTGATGACGAGACTGATGACTAACCAACTATTATAAAACATATTTTTGAGATTTTTTTTTTGTTTTAAGAGAATAGACGTTTGTTTTTCAGCAATATATTTGTATCTGCATATATTTGTATTATTTTTTAACGATTTTTCCGAAAAGTCAACCAACCCCATACCATGTGTCAACCTACCCCGGGTACGGGGCTGGTTGACTCAGTTTCAGTGTGTTCAAAAAATGTCAGATAACAAGCAAATGAATACATTTTAGAAAAATTTGAAAGTAAACTTCATTAGCTAACAGTATGATAAGTAACACAGCCCTAAGTTTGCGTCGATAAATCTAATACCTACTTATTGAAAATTACAAATCTGAAAAATTGGCCAACCATCCCCGGTCTCCCCTACGAACATAATTATCTAAAAAGAAACATTAGTGAAATGGTGTTCATCAAGTTAAATAATAAAGTAAATCTAAGATCTGATACACAAAATTTAAGCTTAGCGTATAACAATATGCTAGAAAAATATAAAAAAAGTTTAAAACAAAAAACAATGGTTCAAATGAGGAGCAACCACACAAACTAAGTCACGTGACTTTGTTTATTAATAGTCAATAAATTTATTAATTTGAACATCAACGCTAAAAACATTTTTTTAAAAAACGAACTTATAAACTTTTTATTAATAATAATTATTAATAAAAAGTTTATAAGTTAATACACCTGTGAATATAAATTTGAGTTTAACAATTATTGTTAAACTCAAATTTATATTCACAGGTGTATATTAACTTTTATATCTACTTAATCAAAACATTTAATAGGTATGTATTATTATTATTTGCTATTTCAATTGTAAATTTTATAAATTGTATTTTTAAAAATTTAATTACAGTTATTATAGCTTGATAAAGTTCCAAACAAGGAACGAAACGTCGCTGTAAATAAAAAATTAAGTGTTTATTTAAAAAAAGTCCTCTTTCCCGAAAAATCATTTTTATACACAATTAAGTTAGCAGGAAAGTGGGCAAATTGATGTAAATCAATAAACCAATTATTAATTAAGCAACGTTTTGGTAATTTATTTATTTTCATGAAGGTCAAATAAATTACTGAAACGTCGCTAAATTAATAATTGGTTTATTGATTTACACCAATTTGTCCACTTTTCTGCTAACTTAATTGTGTATGTTATTTATATAATTTTGCGTTGCCAAGGTTTCTCTTACATTTTCTAGAGGGATGATGCAATGATTCTATCCTTCTCCCATCTACTTTCTCTCACCCGGACAACACAACAACTAGATTTAAAAAATATTAGTAAAAAAACTTTTTAAAAACAAGCTTTTATTAAATTGTACCAAAAAAGAAAAAATAACTTAATACTTTAGGTTCATAGTTATAAAAGCGTGGGTTGTTATTATCATAGAGCTTACAACCCACGCTTTTATAGCTATGAACCTAAAGTATTAAGAGTTATTTTTTCTTTTTTAGTACAATTTAATAAAAGCTTGTTTTTAAAAAGTTTTTTTACTAGATAATATTTTATTTTTAAATTTTTAGTTACCTACGCCTTTTGAGCGCCATAATGGAATTTTAAAAACGTCACACAGTTTAATGTATTCTGCTTTTCATATCCTCTCATTAGATACCCATATCAAGGGGCTTGTAAAGAAATAGATGATTTGCCATTTTGTGTCGGCCGCCATTTTGGATTTGGAATTAAGTTACACTGCCGATTGTATTCTACTTGTCATACCCTTTCATTTGATACCCATATCGTGAAAGTGCATAAAAAATAACTAGTTCGCCATCTTGGGCGGTCCGCCATATTGGATTTAGAATGACGTCATTTATCTAACCATGTATTGTCATCCAAACTAAACGTGAATTCAAAATTTCAGCTCAATCGGTTGAGGATAACTGCTTTAAAATTCAGTTGCAAGCTTCCACCCGAACAAACATCTTACATATTACATACATTGCAAGTTAAATAAAAGCTTGTAAAAAAGACTCGGATGGTTATTTCGTAGTTATTGCAAATTTAGAAAACCATAATAAAGTCTATTATTCAAATTAAGCAAACATGTACACACGGTTTTAAAGAAATAGATGATTCGCCATTTTGTATCGGCTGCTATTTTGGGTTTAGAATTAAGTCACACTGCTGATTGTATTCTATTTGTCATACCCTTTCATTTGATACCCATATCGTGAAAGTGCATAAAAAATAACTAGTTCGCCATCTTGGGCGGTCCGCCATATTGGATTTAGAATGACGTCATTTATCTAACCATGTATTGTCATCCAAACTAAACGTGAATTCAAAATTTCAGCTCAATCGGTTGAGGATAACTGCTTTAAAATTCAGTTGCAAGCTTCCACCCGAACAAACATCTTACATATTACATACATTGCAAGTTAAAAAAACCCGGGTCGCAGTGCCAAAACCCTGCCGACAATTAGTGTATTTGCTAATATACAGGCAGTGTGGCTTTATTATACGAACTCAAGTTGGTTTTTGGGTAAAAAAAAATTTTACTCCTTAATACAGTCCTTAAAATAACATTTTTTTCTTAATTGCAATATTATTATCAATCGAACCTCTATACCAAATTATATGCAACTTTCAGTACATAATTCACTATCTGCAAACTAGTGTTTTCATAAAATTTGTAAGTCCGGTCCTGTCGGGCCGATTTTATTAAAATTTTAGGGACACTTTTTAATTACTACTGGAGGGTTAAATTTCAATTTTGAAACGATTCGGAGAATTTTTTCGGTATTTTGGGCCCCAAAAACATTTTTCAACCCCTAAAAACTACCCTTAAAATGGCCCGATTGGGCCCATTTTAAATAGGCTTCGTGCGGTGATGGATTCCAACATGTGTGCCAAATTTCGTTAAAATAAATTAACTTCTTCGAAAGTTATAGCCCGCACACATATATACCTATATAATATATATATATATATATATATATATATATAAACATTTTTAAAAATGGTGGCAAAGTGTTTAGGAGGTTATGAAACGTCGAGAAATTTTGGTCCGAGCCCTAGGTCCCGCCATCCGACCGACGCCAATAGTGTATGTTGCCATATGGCAAATACACTAATAAAAGCTTGTAAAAAAGAGTCGGATGGTTATTTCGTAGTTATTGCAAATTTAGAAAACCATAATAAAGTCTTTTATTCAAATTAAGCAAACATGTACACACGAAATTATACGAGATCTTTAGTGAAATATTATGCTGTAATTCAATTTTAATTTACAAACAAAATATTGATTCATTACAGTACAATATTATTATATGTAACAACAATTTCGACACAATATAATCCGTACGTAATAATATAGCATATTCAATTACTTCGCAATTTACATTACTACAGTAATTTCCCGCTTAACGCTTTTAAATTGGTTATATGAAAATTATATACAATCGGTGTATATTATTTCTCAAAGGTAGAAAATATCTCCCTTAAGGCTGTCGGAACGCTCAGAATTTTGTTTGTGCTTTGACCCAGCGGTAAGGGGCGAGGTAAGCAAAAGACATATTGTGGGTGTGACCTTCTTTAGCTCTGTCTCGCTCAAATCATCCGCACGTTTCAATTGTTGGCTGGTGCCAACTACGAGGCTAAAAAATTTTATTGCAAGGGTGCCGCTGTCAATTGATTACTCTAATTTTTGGAAATATTTTGAAGATTTAAAAAACTTTTCCGAAAAAGGAAGAGTCACTTTAGGTTTGTGATGGAACAGTTTTGTGAAATAACTACGAATAAGGTCGTAGTGTGACATTGAAAATGTGCGTTTTTTTGGCACAATTGATGCCAACTTTTTTCTAGTAAATCGTACATAAATTACAAAAGTAGTCCATTAGAGACTTAGATTTGTCCTTTATCTTCCTTACAGAAAAAGAATTTTTGCAAAAAGGCGACGAATAAGTCTACAATCAGTTGACAGCCGAAGCTCTATTTTTGGCTTAAATTCAGAGCGTTCCGACAGCCTTAATGCTGCATTAAAATTAATGTTTGATACGCCATTTTGGAGATTATTTTTTTCACTAATAACTCAAAATAAGTTAATATATTAAAATTAATTTTTTCATTAAAAAATTACAGTTCAAAATAACGGATCGATATTGCTCTTTTATCATTTTGTCGAAAAATACAAAACACGAATTATACAACTGGCTGTCAAAAATAACCTAATCTATGAATTTATCTACAACTCAGCACGATGTCGTTTAAAAGTCTGCAATACACGCTGGTAAAGTCAATTTCACTCGTCAACGCAATCTGTCGTCAAACACGGGTACTTATTGATCATCCCTCGTATATACCACATATCCTATTAGTATTGTAAACCTATGTATAGAGTAAAACCTATTGAATAATAGAAATGTTCAGAATTACCAGGTACAAGGCATACGCGGGCATTAATATTAAGTAATTTAAAATCGATTGTTTTCTTATTAAATTGAATTAACCTTTCGGAGGTCGAAATGTTAAACAGATTTTACTGATTCTTTGACCTTTATTTTAAAAATAGCACAAATACTAAAGTTCAATGCGTAACTAAGATCAATATAGTGACAAAAAATAGCAATCAGAAGCTAGCTCGTTTTTAAAAACAGCTCAAACGATTTTTTCATTCCAACCCACTAGTCACCGGGAAGTACCCTATAGGTTTTGATTCCATTGCGAGTGTCAAAATATAATAATAATAATAATAGAAATTAGTTTCACGGGTAATTGGAATAAAAAATCAATTTAAACACTTATTGATTGCAACGTTTCGTCTTTATTAAATCAAGACTTTTTCAAGCTCTGGAAAAAAATTTTTTTTTTTTTTACAAAAATTAACAATCATATAATAAAAATATAAAACCTTATGGATTAAATAATTTACTAAAATATTATATGATTGTTAATTTTTAAAAAAAAAAAAATTTTTCCAGAGCTTGAAAAAGTCTTGATTTAATAAAGACGAAACGTTGCAATCAATAAGTGTTTAAATTGATTTTTTATTCCAATTACCCGTGAAACTAATTTCTATTATTACATATTTTGGAATTGAACTTTAAAGATGAAAAACCCGGGTCGCAGTGCCAAAACCCTGCCGACAATATAGTGTATTTGCTTGTATAGGGCCGTGTGGTTTTATACTTTTATTATGTGAAATTAAGTTTGTTTTTGGGTAAAATAAAAAATTTAACCCCTTAATACACCCCTTAAAATAACATTTTTTTCTTAATTGTAATATTATTATCAATCTAACGTCTACACCGAATTAAATACACCCTTCAATAAATAAGTCACTATCTGCAAACTAGTGTTTTCATAAAATTTGTAAATCCGGTCCTGTCGGGCCGATTTTATTAAAATTGTGGGGACACTTTTTAATCACTACCAAAGGGTTAAATTTCAATTTTGAAATGATTCGGAGAATTTTTTCGGTATTTTTGGGCCCAAAAACAGTTTTCAACCCCTAAAAACTGCCCTTAAAATAGCCCGATTAGGCCCATTTTAAATAGGCTTCTTGCGGTGATGGATTTCAACACGTGGCCCAAATTTCGTTGAAATCAATTAACTCTTTCGAAAGTTATTGCCCGCACACATATATATATATATATACGCATATATATATATATATATATATATAAATATATATATACATATATATATAAACATTTTTAAAAATGGTGCCAAAGTGTTTAGGAGGTTATGAAACGTCGAGAAATTTTGGTCCGACCCCTAGGTCCCGCCATCCGACCGACGCCAATAGTGTATGTTGCCATATGACAAATACACTAATAATAATAATAAAAACCCGGGTCGCAGTGCCAAAACCCTGCCGACAATATAGTGTATTTGCTAATACAGGCAGTGTGGCTTTATTATGCGAGCTTAAGTTGGTTTTTGGGCACAATAAAAAATTGACTCCTTAATACACCCCTTAAAATAACATTTTTTTTCTTAATTGAAATAATATTATCAATTGAACCTCTATACCAAATTATATACACCTTTCAGTAAATAATTCACTATTTGCAAACTAGTGTTTTCACAAAATTTGTAAATCCGGTCCTGTCGGGCCGATTTTATTAAAATTTTAGGGACACTTTTTAGTTACTACTAGAGGGTAAAATTTCAATTTTGAGACGATTCGGAGAATTTTTTCGGTGTTTTGGGGCCCAAAAACAATCTTCAACCCCTAAAAACTACCCTTAAAATGGCCCGATTAGGCCCATTTTAAATAGGCTTCTTGCGGTGATGGATTTCAACACGTGGGCCAAATTTAGTTGAAATCAATTAACTCCTTCGAAAGTTATTGCCCGCACACATATATATATATATATACGTATATATATAAATATATATATATATATATATATATATATATACATATATATATAAACATTTTTAAAAATGGCGCCAAAGTGTTTAGGAGGTTATGAAACGTCGAGAAATTTTGGTCCGACCCCTAGGTCCCGCCATCCGACCGATGCCAATAGTGTATGTTGCCATATGGCAAATACACTAATAATATATTTATTTGCTTTGCCAATAAAGGATACAGTAGTAGGTCCATCAAGGACTCAATCATTCATAACTTAAAAACTCATCCAATTTGTAGAAAGCGTTTGACAATAAAAATTCTTTTAAATGTTTTTTAAACTTCGACAGTTTATCGCATTGTTTAATAATTTGAGGTAGTTTATTATAAACAGCAATACCTAAACTATTTGGGGATTTCATGGAAACAGTTAAACGATTAAAAGGAACTCTAAGTTCAGATTTTGATCTGGTATTTAAGTTATGAATGTCAGAGTTCTTGATGCAGCATAAACGGCCGTATCTTTTGATTGCGTTGACTTAGAAGTTTGACTTTTTCACTGTTCCAAGGGATTGCAGACATGAGTATTTAATATAAATTTCAACTTAATACCTCCACGCGTTACTGAGAAAAAGGGTCTTGACAGACAAACGGACAACGTAGTGATCCTATAAGGGTTCCTTTTTTTCTTTTGATCCCTAAAAATATTGTAAAAATCACTTTTCAAAATTTTACAATATTTTTTCATTTTGGGGTCCCCTGAAACCATAAAACATATTTTTGTAAAAAGTCTGTTAGTCTATTTCTAAACTCGATATAGGTCGAACGAATGATGGGATTGAAATAAAATTTTGGGAGGATATTTAATATGCAAGTGTGAAGAGCCCTATTGTTTTTCGGTAACATCGGCGCATGCGCAGGAGAAATATTTTTTGTATAATGCTGGTATACTTGTTATATTGGTTTATTATTCTATTTATTTTTCGTAAATTTTTTTTTTTAAAGCGTCATTGTTTCGGAAATATTTTGAAAATAAAAAACTGCTGTTTTTTGTTCTGAAGATTTGTCTAAAATAAATTAGGTAAGCTGACAAGTATACTTTGATTTTTTTTTCATATTTTGTAACCATAGAAACGAGAAGTAAATATCATATTTGTTACTAGCCGTTACCCACGTCACCGCGTACGTTAACAGAAACACGTGGAGTGGATTTTTCTCCAAAATGAACCTGCCGATTTCTTTCATATTTTGGTATAGTAGCGGATTAATTATTTAAAGCTCATTAATTGACTTACATATTTTTTTCTGAGTCATCCTATATTGTATACTTTTCAGTACTTAGTACTCAACACTTTTATGAGTTTTGCAAAAATTTGTTTGGAAGTAAAATCAAGCAATTAATATTTTTTTCCATTCTTCAAGAAAAAAATAAAAATGCAATACAAAAGTTTCTAAACATCCTCAAGGTATTTCTTATCTATAGAAGATACGAGAAATGTAGTTATAAACTTCTGTTTCATACATTTCTTAGAAAAGTACATCTTCAGACTTGAGTGCCCGTCTACTACGACGTATGAATAAGTAGAAATACAGTAAGACACCGCTCAACGCGGGAAATGCGTTCCAATCTAACAGAACACAAGTCACTGTTCTTAGAACACCGGATGGCTGCTATCGATCAACAAAAATGTCATGTAACGTTGGTGTGCCACAGGGTTCTATCCTTGGGCCTTTACTCTTTATTATTTTTTTAAATGATTTACCTCTAGTTTTAAGAAACTTTGCTAAGACAATAATATATGCCGACGTCACGAGTGTGATTGCTTCAAATAAATCAGATGTAGAAATAAAAAATAATTGTAATCTAGTTATCAACAGTATGAAAGAGTGGTGTAATGCAAACGAACTTAAACTTAATGCTAATAAAACACAGTTTCTGTCTTTTATACCTAGAAATCGTATTCTTAATGAAAGTTATCTAATAAAACTTGATGGAGTTTCTCTGCATCAGGTTAAATCGGCTAAGTTCCTAGGCGTCACTATTGATCACAAACTAACTTGGAACGATCACATCTCTCTTCTTTGTAATAAGCTAAGTAAATCATGTTACCTGTTAAGAAGACTAAAACCAATTATGAACATGGATTCATTACTCTTAGTTTATAATGCCCATTTCCTGTCACATTTGTCGTATGGAATAATTTTTTGGGGATCAGCCCAAATCTACGACGATTTCATTTTGCAAAAACGTGCAATACGATATATGTGTGGAGTAACTAGACTCAGTTCCAGCAGACCTCTATTTGCTGACCTACAAGTCATTCCTGTGGCTTGTGTATACATATATAAATTATTAACATTCTATAAAAAATATTGCGTTAACATAGATGTAAAATGTAATGAGGAAATTCATACTTACAACACCAGAATTAAAAAAGAGATTCGTGTTCCTTTTAGTCGACTTACAGTTACTAAAAATGGTCCTCTGCCCATGGCAATCCGATTGTTCAACAAATTGCCAGCCAACATTAAATGTTTTATTGATGTTTTTAAAAACCACTTAAAAATGTTTTACTTGATAAGATGTATTACAGTGTCGATGATTATTTTAATGATTAATTTTAATGTATACTGACTTATCTTATACCTGCTGTATGGTCCTTGGATGAAATAAATGATTATTATTATTATTAATAAATCCTTGCGCTAAACGAGGTCATCTTAATACGTAAATAATAGGCATAAGTGAAACAGAACCGAGCATAAAAAATTTGTTAGTTATTTTTTGTTTACTTTTGTAACTTTTATTGTTAAGTATTTTTCTATTACATTAATTATAGATTGCTAATATCGATTTTTGTTCATAAAACATTTTTGGAAATCAAATAAAAGTTCGAGTAAGAAGTTATGTTTGTAATGTGAAAGGTCCCTCATTTGACATAGTTTGTTTTTTTGTGAAGAAGTCATCTAATGTCGTTTGCCTTTTTCTGTTTCGTTCAGCAAGCTGTTGTCGATAGCAAGATATTGCATCAATGACACAATTCGTCTTGTCTTTTGAACTTCTATCAACATTTGATTCATTTTGTATAAATTGATCCATAGGTAACTTAAGTTATGTGGCTAAACTTTTTTTTTAGAAACCGCGTAATACTGAAACAGTGGTTAAACGGAACAGCACTAAGCGAGACCTTACTGTATAGATAAGTTTCTTCTAAATACAGTTTTCAATGAAATAAAACTTCTTTAGACGCGATATTATGGGTAACTCAGATCTTTTTCTAACAGAAGTAACATTTTCTCGCGGAAGTAACGTTCAGCTTATGCAAAAGAGTGTCGTAACTGTTAAAGCTTTTAGTCAATAGGTGGCCACATAGTTGCAAAAAACCAATTTACCGACATAAATTGTTCCAAATGACATTTATTCATTTTGTCACGCGCAAAATGTTACATTAGAATGTAAATTAAATTATAATTTATTTTTATTTTAATTCAATAATAATAATAATAATGCGTTTAACGTCCGTTCCTCGACTTTATGTCATAACAGACGTCATTCGCACCATTACTATTTTCCATCTACCACATTTCCCGTTATTTTTCTACAGTTTTAAAACTTCAACTTATGTAATAGCAATGGGCGAATGAAGGAATTATAGAAAATTAGGATAAGGTAGGTAATTTTTCAACTAGGAGTTTGATAGGTAATCGGCCATGGCCTCAAATAAGGAACCATCTCGATATTTATCTGGATTTAATTGAGGGAAAGCATGGAAAACCTCAATCAAGATGGCCGGTACAGGAATTACCGTTTCTCGGCGAGAGGCAGTAGGAAAACGTCCCAGCCACATCTGCCCCCGCCGGGATTCGAACCCGGACCTCCCTAATGCGAGTCTAGTGCTGTCACCACTACTCTACCCAGCTCAATTTTTTTATTTTAATTCAATCGCCAAAGAAGTTTCACTTCAGTCGCGCGTAATGGTTACACGCACTGTTTTTTTGTATGGCATCTTGATTCATTCAAATTCAAATAAACACAAAAATAATAATGGAATCGTTCCGCCTTTCTTTTTGATAAATAGATAGAGAGAGAGGCAGTATAGACGCTCGATAAATGAGGCCATTAGTGTCTCATCTACAGTCAACATCATATAGTAACTTAGAATAATGCAAAAGTTATAGGTTCATTGAGTACTTGTTTTATGAAAAAACGTAAGTAATTAAAAGTTTTCATTAGGACAATTAAAACAAGTGTTAAACATGGCGTAATCTGACAATCAACAGCACATTGTTCATTTGTTCCTGTTTTATCGTAATGGCGCCGTAATGTCGCCATTGGATGGACTGCTCGAAAGAGATTAGAATGCGAAATATGCATTAATTATATTACTTATAAGAAATTTAAAATGCTGGAGTATTTGTCAAAATCTTTTCTTCAAACATTTTTTTTTCATTTCTGGAAAAAATAGTTATAAAATTAACTATTATGGACTACGGGGCATTGGATTTTTTTAAGGGGGTATTCTCATGTGACCACTTCGAAAAATCGATTTTTTTTTATATTTCAATAGTAAAACCTATCGAAAATATGCTGTGAAAAATAGAGACCGAAATTCCTAGTTTTAAATAAATTACAACTCATAGTCGCCGACGAGCCGTATAAGCGACTTGTTGGTTCTTGAAACTTTAAACGCATTTATCTGGAAACATTATTTTCTAAAACTGTCATGGTCCTAAAAAAAAAGTATTCAACCGATTGCTTTGAAATTTATATAGGTATGTTCTTCTACTCACTAATGGTTATCGTCCGTACCAAAATTGCTTATTTTCGAAAATATTTTCTTATTTTTTTTAAACGATTTTTAACAAAAAAATTAACAAAAAACACAGACTTTTTTTCTACAGTCCGCCATTTTTTTTTTAATGAAATTGATTAATTTTGGTAGGGACGATAGCGACATCCCTACTGAACAATGATCCATTCGATTTTTTTATTTCAGACAACATGAACAGCCGCTATTACCATGACCAGTGACCTGCTTTTTTTTTAGTGTCTAATTTAATTAAAAAATATATATATATAAAAAATGTAAAATAAGAGAAAAAAAATTTTTTTTATACAGTTAAAGATACAAACAAAAACATATAAAAAAATTGAAATGGTTGAATGTTATTGTCGTCTAAAAAAATCCCTAAAAAGAGGTAAAATGTATGCGTTCACATGAGAATACCCCCTAAAGAGGACGGTGGGCCAGAAAAGATTGGGAACCTCTGGTCTACACTGTTGTCACAAAATAGTTATGCTTTTGGTTTCTACGAACTACAAAAAATATCATAACATCTTGACCTTAGGCGCAAAGTAATTTTCACAAGAACAACTAGAATTTGGTTAAAAAGATGGGAGTATATTTTTGTCGCTGAATTATCGTTTGCCTCCTAAACTTGCTTACATCGTGAGCTGAACAGAAAATTACTAATGGGAATTGGGGCTTGCCAGTGGTGCGCCTTACCAACTATGGAATGGGTCGTGGCCTGTATAAAATATACGCGCCGACAAATCTATTATTCAACTTGAAAAATAAAAATAAACAAAGACACAAAACTTGATTTACTGCGTTGCATCTATTCAAATCAGTTTTGATAAATTGGCATCACACTATCTAAAACAGTAGTGGAGCTTCATTTCTCAAATAATTAATCAAAACAAGCTCAAAAGACTGGAAACTCGATTATTTCAATGCTACAAAAGCTCAATGATTAACAAGTACTTTACACAAATGCGGAATCTAAGTTTCCATCAATTTCTTATTTTATTTTTTGTAGATTATAGACACTCGACAACTTAGATCAGCCGTTCCCAACCGGTGGGTCGTGGAAAAGTTAAAGGTGGGTCGCGACTCGATCCTAAAACTATCAGAAACTATCGAATAAACCATTAAAAAAGATAAGAATACTATACAAATAACTCCACCATGGACTGATGGACCGAGAAGGAATTCCGATAAGGAAAGGTGGGTCGCTAGCTGGAAAAGGTTGGGAACCACTGATTTAGATCATTAGCGTCTTAATGACATTATATAACATAATCACCTAAAACTAAACATCACAAACATCCAGGAACAGAGGTAGGGTTCAAACCCACGACAGTCTGGTCAAGAAGTCAGCCCCCTAATCACTGCACCACATTGTCGGCTATGAGATATGTTCGTTGTTTACAGATTGCTTGGCTTGCTTATTTTAGCACGCTTTTATTAGCTTCACCTGTATATTTGTTTGTTTGTTAAGGAATTTTTGAACGTGAAATTCACCCACTTCAAAACGTCAGATTAAACTAAAACTTTGCACACTTATCAAGGACCGATGACAATACAATAATTTAATAAGTTTGTCCCATTATCATGACCAAGACCTTCAGGATAAAAACACTTGGAAAATTACAGCAAGCAAGCTAACACGCTGTACAATGACGTACGTTGCGTTGCCTACCCCATAGTCAATTACAATATTGTTTTTTGTCTTATAAATAAAATTAGACTTTAAAGAAATTAAAACAACTCGCTTTTTTTGAACTCTAATTTTATTAATCAGGAACTATGTTCCAAAAGGCAGTAGGCACTCATTTTGTAAATATTGCAATCCCCAAATTGTCACCCTGTTAGTATGTCCATGGATTAGCAGTACACATACATTCGAAAATGATTACTGAGAATCCAGACGAGTCTTTATTTACAGATCATTATAACGGATATCGTTTCATTTTTTTGTATTATCAAGAGTTTAGTTAAACTGTACGACAAGATTCGGTTTTTATTATGAATATCGCTTCGCCAATTATTATTTATTACAGTCGAGGGATTTTTTTTATATAAAAAACGTTTTAGTATTCAACTAGAGTCGTAAGAATAACTGAAGTCTGAAATATTCAGGTATCTGAATTTAATTGGAGTGAGATATTCGTTCAGAAAGGGAATTAATTTCTACAAATAAATAAAACTAGCGGTGCCCATGCGAATAATTCGCACTAAAATTCGTTTCTAATTTCTCACACTCTTTATAACTTTCTCCTTTTTGTTGTATTGCATTACGAAGCTCAGTGACAGTTCAAGAAAATATTTTTTCTAAAACTGTCATATAGAAGCGCAAGTATCGAAAACGTTGAGCTGAAGCGCCGCCATACGAAAAGTATTTATACGTGAATTTTGATTAAAAATTCAACAAAAAAAATTTACCGACCGTCAATCATGTTGACGTTGTTTCAAAGTTAGAACCATCAGATGGCAGCATTGCTGCATACTGAGTAAATGTATATCTATATAATATATAATTGTTATAATTAATTATTTTGCAAAAACAAAAGCAATAATAGATTTTTTAATTGTTGGTGCACATAGAGCAAGTAATTATCTATAAAATGATATAAAATTTATGTGAAGTAATTGCGAGGTTTTTTCCGAAAAAGGGAGGCAAACATCTTAATCTTAGCGTATTAATATATATGATGATGATTGAAGTGCCTGTTTGTAATGTCATATTACCAGCTTTTTACTAAATGCATATGAAAGGATATATACGGCACTTTCAACCTCTAAATATCTTACCAAAATTTGGTTTCGATCTGTTCGACCTGTATCGTGCTTACAGACAAACAGATAAGCATACTTTATCCAAAAATATGTTTTTTGAATGTGACGTAGGTACCAAAGTGCTGGGCGGTGCAGTGCAACGGGGTCCTCAAACTCAGGGGGCCCCTCGGCCTTATAAGCAATGTTCGAAAACGTTATTTAAATATTCTAATCGAATAAAGAACTTTTGACTCTTTGGCCCCTGTAGTCATAAGTTGAAAAACGTGTTAATTTTTGGTATGTACTGCGAATTAAAATATGTGTCGTAGCTAATTGTATTCGTAATCACCTCTAGAAAAATGTGCAAAAGTTTGAAATCGGCACATAAACAATTGCAAAAGTTATTAACAATTAAAGAATCTCAAAAAAGGGGATCTAATTTTTTGCAAAAGACTCGAAAACTATTAATGCTAAAAAAATTAAAAATACGATTCCTAGAAAGGAGGAAACTTCCGAAAAAAATGTCGACTCCCGGAACTTCATCTTTATTATTAATATTTTTCATTTCATATTGAAAATAGGGCTCCAATTTCATTTTTGTACCGGGGCTACGCCACTGTTTTTAATTCAGGGGACCTTATAACGAAAAAATATTATAAAATTTTTAAAAGTGAATCTTGACCTAAATTAGCACCATTCCCCACTTGTGGGGTTGGAATCGTAAAAAAACTGTCGATATTCATTACTTATTGACAGTAATCCATTTACTTTTGGTTCAGACTATGTAAATATAACAGTGTTTTGTTTTCTGCGGTACGTCGTGAAGCCTATATGCAAGGTAAATTAATAAAACAATGACGAAATTCAATTACAGTTTCGCGACTCTGGAGTAGCCATTTTTAGCTAAATAATAAATGAACGAAACGCGCGCCGAACTGCTTTCACACTTTTGTTTTCCTACTTATTAAGTCATTTATGCATAAGCCTTAGCGATATGATAATAACAGGGTTAGACAAGACAATATCTACACAACTTTATAAAACACTAGCGGCGCAGTCCGGCTTCACCCGGGTGTAAATCTAATATATAGGATTAGAGATGGCGATTATTTCAGAAATAGATCGATTTTTAAATCGATTCGAATCGAAATCTGATGAATCGATTCACAAAAAAATCGCGGTCTACAAGATCGATTTCTCAGAAATCGATCTTTTTTCAATTTGCTTTTAGAGTTTGTATTTACCGTATAAATATATTTTTACATTATGGAAAACATAAGGGACACCATAATTATCGATTATTTATCATTTTAACTAATTAAAACTGTTCTTAGAACCATATCAAAGTATCAAGTATAAAAAAAAACATTTATTGCGTCCATTAAAAAGTTTGGAAATGATATAATTTATAGTTCCCAGTGCTTAAGGAGAGACGAAAGAAACTGAAAACCCAGCCATCTCGCGAGTTTTTGAGTAATTAAGTGAAAAACTGTCATTCAGCTAATTGTAAATCATTCTATCATTCTTATCAAACTAGAAAAAATCGAATCTCGATTTTCAAGGGTGAAATATCGATTCATTGGATCGAGTCAGTACTATATATCGATTAAAAAAATCGATTTTTTTGGCCCAAGAAATCGATTCTTCGATTAATCGATCTCAGATCGCCATCCCTATATAGGATATAAAAGATGAGAATCATTATCATTAAATTCTCAACGTGTATTGAATTTGCGCGAATTCAATCGCTTTTATTTCTGAATGTTCAAAAATCGAAGAAAAATCTTATTTCCCAAAAAGAAATTTAAAAAAAACTTGGAACCTGTCGCGGGACATGCGTTTGGAACGAAGTCCCTTTCCTATAAGACGTTTTTCGTAACGCGTTTTATATAATCTAAAAACACCCGGTATAATCTAAAAACACCCGGTATAATCTAAAAACACCCGGTATAATCTAAAAACACCCGGTATAATCTAAAAACACCCTGTATAATCTAAAAACACCCGGTATAATCTAAAAACATCCGGTATAATCTAAAAACACCCGGTATGATCTAAAAACACCCGTTATAATCTAAAAACACCCGGTATAATCTAAAAACACCTGGTATAATCTAAAAACACCCGTTATAATCTAAAAACACCCGGTATAATCTAAAAACACCCTGTATAATCTAAAAACACCCGGTATAATCTAAAAACACCCGGTATAATCTAAAAACACCCGGTATGATCTAAAAACACCCGGTATAATCTAAAAACACCCGGTATGATCTAAAAACACCCGGTATAATCTAAAAACACCCGGTTTAATCTAAAAACACCCAGTATAATCTAAAAACACCCGTTATAATCTAAAAACACCCGGTATAATCTAAAAACACCTGGTATAATCTAAAAACACCCGGTATAATCTAAAAACACCCGGTATCACCGTATACCTGTTTTTCGTGACACGTCTTACGGTATAGCCTATGTTACTCAGGGTGAATGTAGCTTTCTAATGGTGAAAGAATTTTTTAAGTCGGCACAGCAGTTTTCGAGTAGCCTATGTTACTCAGAGTGAATGTAGCTTTCTAATGGTGAAAGAATTTTTTAAGTCGGCACAGCAGTTTTTGAGTTTATTCATTACAAACACACAAAAATACAAATCTTTCCTCTTTATAATATTAGTGTAGACTAGCCGCTCCCCGTGGCTCCGCCCGCGATTGTAATGATACACGGCAACAACAACAGTAGTGGAATCTTCATCAAGACCTAACAGCTACATTTTCAGTCCATAGAAACTGTATTTTAAAAATCAGAGTGTGTTAATCATTGACATCCCTGTACTTCCCCCCTTTCCAGACCACCTTAGAAGACTGTTTTAGTATCTCTACTCAACAAAAGAAACATGTCTGCGAAATTTCAAGTCTGGAGGTCTAATAGTTCTGGAAGGTATCGTGATGATCTGTCAGTAACATTCATCGACTATTTCACCCCCTTTAAGTTTTTATTTTGAGACAAAAGGTAGCCTAAGTCCTTCTTTAGGATGCAATCTATCTTCTTGTCAAATTTTATCGAAATCTGTTCAGCGGTTTAGGCATGAAAGCGTAAAACAGTCGCGTAAGAGAAAGATTGTAGATTATAGACGCTTAACAGCTTAGGTCATCAGCGTCTATATAATCGGTATATATTATTTCTCAAAGGTGTTTTCTGTCGGTATGAAATATCTCCCTTAATACTGTTTCAAAATTAATGTTTGATACGCCATTTTGACGATTATTTTTCTCTCTAATTGCAATACTATTATCAGTCGAAAATCTACACGAAATTAAATATATATTAAAATAAGTTACTATTTGCATCTAGTGTAATGTTTTTAATACATTTCTAAATCCGGTTCGGTCGAATAGATATTATTAAAATTTTTTTTCAGTTGATACTAAATTTTGAATTGATTCCGAGAATTTTTTCGGTTTTTTTGGGTCCAAAAAAAATGTCAACACAAGGTTGGGGTTCGTTGGGGTCGGGGTTCGTTGTGGTCTGGGTTCGTTGGTGTCGGGGTTCGTTGGGATCGGGATTCGTATGGGTCGGGATTCGTATGGGTCTGGGTTCGTTGGGGTCGAGGTTCGTTGGGTTCGGGGTTCGTATGGGTCGAGGTTCGTTGGGATTGGGATCGGGGTTCGTCATAAAAATTACCGAAAAAGCATAAAAATTACCGAAAATACTTAAACATTACCGAAAATGTATAAAAATTACCGAAAATGCATAAAAATTACCTAAATGCACAAAAATTACCAAAAATGCATAAAAATTACGAAATATGCTTAAAAATTATCGAAAATTTTTAAAAATTTCCAAAAATGCATAAAAATTAACGAAAATGCTTAAATAAGACAGAAAATGCATAAAAATTACTGAAAATGCTCAAAAATTACCGAAAATGCATAAAAATTAACGAAAATGCATAAAAATTAAAGAAAATGCATAAAAAACAGAAAATGCTTAAAAATTACCGAAATGAATAAAAATTAACAAAATTGCATAAATATTACCGAAATGCATAAAAATTAACGAAATTGCATAAAATTTAACTGAGCACAGTGTAGAATGAGTCAATTAACAATTTCCAAGTAAAAATACAATAAAATATAAATAAAATATCAATAAAATATAAATAAAACATCAATAAAATATCAATATGACTGACAGAAATATTCGTTCATAGAATAAAAGGTGTTCTTTTTTAAGTAATTTTTGAGCTCTTGCTTAAACTTTTTTATGGGAAGTTCTTTCACTTTAGCTGGTAATCTATTAAAAACCTTTAACATTTTATTTGTAATCGTGCGAATGGCGTCTGTTATGACATAAAATCAAGAAACGGACGTTATTATTATTATCAATATTTAAGGCGTATTGGAAATCAACTGACGTTTACTGATATTATTTTGTTTTGCATCTTCAAACGGGACAAGCAAACTACGAATGCTGTTATAAATCAGTTATGAATAAAACATCGACAACACGGATGAGCTCCTTGCCAATAAATAATTCTTTTGCTATTTCATATATATATCAAACATCTAAGGACTTTGAATTTTTTTATCTCAGTTCTTATATAATCTGATTCATTGGCGCTGCAAGGAATGGGTGTTCACTAAGACACTGATCTCCACACCTCTAAAATTATTTTCAAATGGTTCACTAAGACAGTGGACCCCATACCTCTAAAATTTTTTTCAAATTCCAGCTTCGCACTTCTCAACATTTTACAATATTTTTTCGTTTTCAAATCCGTCGATCCAAAAAATTTATTTTTGGAAAATCTGCCTGTTTGTTAGTCTGTGAGTACAATACTGTTCAGACGACTGAGCAGATCGAAACCAAATTTTGTAAGGACGTTCGAAATGTCCAAAGGAGTAGCCCTACTGTTTTTGGGGAAAATCGGCGTATATGTATACAGGTCCGGAACGACCCAACTCCAATTGGAACCATGATTTACCTCAGCGTTGCCAGATTTTTTTTTGCCAAGTCGGGATTTTGAAACTTTTTGAGTGAAAAAAGCGGGATTCTTTAGTCGAAAGCGGAACATAGTAAAAAAACGTATACCTATAATCAGAAGTTTTTAAATATTTATCTTTTTATTTGAGTTCAAATTACGTTTACATGACAATTGATAACAAAAAAAAACATAGAAAATGTATTTTAATAAAAATATGATATTTTAAATCAGATTTACCCTAACGTTAAATAGATGAGCCTTATTCTTCTTCTGAATAAAAAAAAATTAAAAAAAAAGACAGAAATCAAAATCAAAAAAGTTTTATTCATTAGAAAAATATGGCGTTTCAAACAATAGTCTGAGGAGTGAGTGTTACAAATTGGAACTTACAATAAGAGAATAATTAGTTACGCACGGTCGAGTTATCCCCGAAAAGCGGGACTGAACCTGTCCCGCGCGGAACATTTAATTTTGATTTCCCGCCGAAATCTGGACGTCTGGCAACGGTGATTTACCTCCTCCGCTTGTACTAACAGCAGATTTTGTTAGCGTAATTTGTACGTAATGAAACAAGGTACTTTTATTAATATAAAAATCAATTATTTGCAAAATAATTTACTTTGATTTCTCTTAGGATAATCTGAACAAGGCGTTCTCGCAGTCGTCGACAAAAAGCGTTAATTAAAAGCAAGCAAATACATAAATCCGGCTTATCGCGTCACGCAAAAAATTCATTTCAAAGCTTAATTTTTCACTTTCAGAAAACATAGTTCAACAGATTATGCAGACGTACAAAAACGATATATTATGCATTCGTCATTTCTATCGCAAAAAAATCACAAATACTCGAAATTAATAAAAAAAAAAGTGGTGCATGTACGCGCGGCAGAAGTTATACTTCTTTAGCGCGATCGCGATAATTGGCATTCACATTTTCGTTAAAGATGTACATTGATAAAAGAAAATAAGATGTTTAGGGAGCTGATAATTAATATAGTTGGAAAAACATTTTTAAACACAGGTTGGGTTATGTTTGTGGTCTTATAATGTATATACATTTTGTCCCATTTTGTCCTAAAAATTGAGTCAAAAAACGCGACATTCGTCATTATTTCATTACAGCACGTTACGAGATATCGAACTACAGAAAGGCAATTTAACATTTTCAAGTTTTTTCTGTACAAATGTATGTTAAAAATACTGACAAATCTGGCTTGCTCAATAATTTATTTTAAATTTATATTTTTCTGTACAAAAAATTGAGAAAAAACTTATACTAATTTTCTCGTTTTTATCTGATTTTAAATCGTTTATTTGAATCAAATGAACTGTAAAAGCTTGACTAAAAGTCATATGGGAAGAATGGTACATATTTTTAGTTTATTTTGAGGCATTAACATCAAGATAGATTTCCGAAACGTAATTGTTCCAAAAAAATCTAAAAACACGATTATATTAACTCAAAAAGTAGAAAATAAGTTTCTTCTCTTCTATAACGTTAAGAGGCATTCATTGAATTAATACCCGCGCTTTCAAAGGTTATAGAAAGGTATTTTCTGAGAATTTTTTGAAATTATAAATTTCTGTTTTTAACTTTTTAATTTATATTAAATAAAAAAATCAGAACATTGAATAATCATCGAAACTACATACGACTGCAAAGATGCTTTAATTTTACTTACAATTATTAGATTTAAGTTACTATGTAATTTATTGTACTATGTAAGTTGTAATAGTATTTTAAAAATTACTTTTTATTAAAGAGAATACTATTAGTTTTGAAAGAAATCAAAACATTTATTATTAGTTCCACAATACATTATACAAACAACAAAAAATCAAGCTAATTTACGCAATAAGCATGTTTTTAAAATAAACTCAGTAAATAAAACTTTAATATAACTTTTTCTCTTACCTTTTAATAACACGAATAAATGTCAATTTTCACACAAAATCGAATACTTATTTTCACATTAAAATATGCAAACAAATGTTCCAGTCAATAAATTTTATTTAAAACCAATTTCAAAATGTTCCACACAATAGTTCCAAGCTTAGTAAAACACGGCACAGACGCGTCCTATCACGAAACGCAGCAGGTATACAGAACAAGAGAACAAAACCACGTTTCACTTGTTTTCAAAACAACTGAACGAAGTGTACTGCCTGAAACCAGCGCGCCGACTTTCAGTTAGACAGAGTATGCGCATTTACGTATTACATAACTTCGCTAAACGCTTACAAAACTTTGTTTCTAACCCTTTCCAGCACGGCAATGTCATTCGTTATAATTACATTATAAAATAATTATCTATTTTAAGAAATTTCTTCGTGCAAATCTACAAAATTGTTGTAGGTAATAGATGCTCGACAACTAAGAGCATTAATACGCAGTTTACATAACATAAACCATTGCACAATTCATAGAACAATACTGAATAACATTCGTTTAAATGCTTTTAGGTCAAACATTTGTTTATAATACTCGCCACGATTCTGAAGTTAGTCACAAACAGCGTCGCAAATGCATATTTTAGAGCCGTCCTGATTGTTTTGTGGATAAGGAAGACTCCCACCACCCCCCAGGTAACGGCACAGAACGTGCGCTCGTCGGTATGATTGGTTATCGCTGATTGTCTTGTCATTTGTCGCTTTTCTGCTATAAAATATAGTCCAGTACGCTATTGTTAAGTTGTGTCTTTGATTGTTAATTGATCAAGATTCCTAATGCAGTTTTGCATAGACAAGCATAAAAAGTAATTTTTTGGATGACTTTATGCAAAGAATTAGACCTTTAGCTTAAGAAAAATTAAAAATAATAATAGAGCGCGAGTTTGTAGTTTTGCAAACGACTGTACCTGCGCAAGCCTCCATTTGCATCTAACTTCAGAACCTTAAAGAACCGTGGCACGTATTATACATTATCACTCAAATACTAATATTATAAATCGATGGTTTGGTTCCAAATGTGGCTAACAGCAATTTTGAGCTTTCTACGCAGTGTCACTAAAATTATTGTTTTCTTTTGGTTCCAAATGTAGTTTTAAGCATTATTTGACGTTTTATAATAATGTAGCTCAACGTAATCCTAAATAATATAAATATAATTTTTCAATTCCAATTTGATACAATCTTCCAAAGTTTGAATTTCCTGAAAAATCAAGATTTTGTAGATAGCTGCTTATGGAATAAGACCATCGAAATGCAAAAGTCTGTCTGTTACCTTTTCACGCCTAAGCCGCTGAACAGAATTCTATAAAATTTGGCAAGCAGATAGATTGCATTCTGAAGTAAGACATAGGCTACATTTTGTCTAAAAAAAACTTGTACGGGGTGAAATAGGCGATAAAAGTCCAATTATCAATCTATCACGATATCTCCGGATCTATTAGAGCTGCGGACTTTAAATTTAGCGTGCATGTTTCTTTTGTTGAGTAGAGATCCGCTAAAAACGAGTTTCGCAGAAATCGACTCCCAACACGGAGTTGTTATAGATTCCCCTTTTTTAACTATCAGACCTGCGGAATTAAAATTTAGCAGACATCTTTCTTTTGTTGAGTAGAGATCCACTAAAAACGAGTTTTGCAGAAATCGCCTTCCAAGGGAAAATTCCCGTTTTTGAACTATAGTTTCTACAAATTTGAAATTTGGTAGGGATGTATCTTATGTTATATAGACATCTACAAGCGTTTGCCTTAAAATGGTGGCCGACTGCGTTAATTTGTCAAATCTAAGGACTTTAGTAATTCACAAACATCAGCGCTATTAGTGTCCAAAAAATGAACTATTGTGTGCACTCGTTTTTGTGGTGGCAAAAATCGTGAAAAAGCCTAACTTGTTAGTTCATGACACAGCAGTAAAGCGGCACTTCATAACATTTTTACCATCATATTAATTTAAAAAAAATTGTGAGCCTATAAACTCGGCAAAACGGGGACTTCCTGTAGTCCATGGTCAACTGAAAATAAACTCGGGATAAAAATAAATCAGAAAACATATTTTTAAGTTTATATTATGATAACTTAATTGTACAATTTTTTACCTTATAAAAAAGCAATTTAAATTTATCTATTATAAATATGTCAAAATACACAATACAAATATTCAAAATTTACAATAAAAAAAAATTAAGTCACTCATAAAACATTCTTTGCACCACCCCCTCTAAAACAGCTGCTCTATATGCATGTAAAACGATCCATCACGCACTAGTGCTGTAAAAACGAACACGATTTAACCAAATTCATGACGCAAAGTCCCAGGAGGCGCCTCAGTAGTAAAGAAAAATAAAGAAAAAATATATTTTTCGCTTTTCGATATTTTGACTGTGGTGCATTTTAGGGTCAAGCAAGAAGGACGCCATAATTAGATCTCCCTCCATCCTAAAACTTGTTTCAGGCCGACCCTGAACTGCCTATGTAAAATAGGCGCGAACAGTAATTTTTATAAAGTGATGTTCGTTTTACAATCGAAACGTCAAAAACATTAAAAATATACTGAATAAGTGAAAAGCAGCTGGTTTATACGAGGTGCGTGCAAAAAATATCAATATATATATCGTGCGTAATCGTATAACTACTCATGTGACTGCTAAAAATCGCTAGCGCTCGTTTTTAACAATATGTTACAGTTCGTCGTAATAAATGGACATGGGTAATGCGCCGACCGATCAAAAATCGACACCATTCTTACTTTGTACCCGTCCCTCAATGGATTCCGTCCGCAGCAATGTATACTCCATCCCTATAATTACCGAATCCATGCTCTAAAGTCATTGTATAGCTGGCGCCCCTGGCGGTAAAGTCTGGCAGTGCCCATTTCCATTACGCAACTAGATATACAATCTACTATTATTTTACGCTTATTTATTAAAATAACAGTAACAATTCCATAATAACATGTACAATGTCCACTGAATCAAAAACACGGGAGCATTTCATAAATTATTAGATTTATCATAAGAACAATTTATAAATAGGCAGTTTTTTGTCCCTCATTTAGTGTTATTCCAATTTAGTGACTTACTGAAAACAGCAACGCAGAGACAACGACGGTCAGAAAAGGAATTAAGACTAAAACAAGTAGTGGGTTCTAAAAGGTTCTGAAGTTAGTCACAAACAGCGTCGCAAATGCATATTTTATAAAGCCGTCCTGGTTGTTTTGTTGGAAAGGAAGACTCCCACCACCTCCCAGTTACCGGCATAGAACGTGCGCTCGTTGGTTATCGCTGGTTGTCGTGTCACTTGTCGCTTTCCTGCTATAAAATACAGTCCAGTACGCTATTGTTAAGTTGTTTCTTTGATTGTTAATTGATCAAGATGGCCGTCCTGGTTGCTTTGTGGAAAAGGAAGACTCCCACCACCTCCCAGTTACCGGCACAGAGCGTGCGCTCGTTGGTTATCGCTGGTTGCCGTGTCACTTGTCGCTTTACCGCTATAAAATACAGTCCAGTACGCTATTGTTATGTTGTTTCTTTGACTGTTAATTGACCAACATGCCTATTAGTTTTGCATAGACAAGCACGAAAAATAATTTTCTGGATGACTTTATGCAAGGAATTAGACCTTTAGATTAAAGAAAAATTAAAAATAATAATATAGCTCGAGTTTGTAGTTTTTCAACCGACTGTACCTGCGCAAGCCTCCATTTGCATCCAGCTTCAGAACCTTCTAGAACCGTGGCGCGTATTATACTTAGGTACGCGCGACAGAAGTTATACTTCACTGTTAACACAGAAACGGACGTGTTTTTTTTAAATAACCGTAAAGTTTAAACCATAAGTAAAATTTTGCTGTCTTTAAACACCGTTAAGATATTTCCGATGCATGGCATTACGAACACGTTAATTACGTATTTATTCTTAGTAAATAAATTATATTATGTACCTAAAATTACTCCAACAAGCTGAAGGACAAAATATTTTATGTGGCAGTCTTGTTATTCTAAGTTTAAATGCTAAACTTACCCACGTGAGATCCAATAAAATAGGGAAGTTGTTTGGGTTTTCTTTTAATTCTCCAGTAGAAACTTGGGAGCTAAGCTACACTTATAACAAGTTTTTTTCAAGTTACTAGAACAGTGGTTCCCAACTTGTAGAAGTTTGCGGACCATTCAGCCTGAAATTAAATCAGTACGAACCCCCCACGCTATATCCCTTACCAGTTGTAATCAGAGGTGTTTAAGTAGTAAAACAGCTTTTTAAAACACATTTCTTATTATGATAGTCATCAGCTTTTAAAATTCCCATCATGGCAACTTTTTGAAGTTTAACTTCTTTAGCGACGTATCTGTTTGAAAAGAGTAAGAAATCGAGGAGAAGTAGAACTGGCAAATAAAGGGGAAGTTAGTCTGTCTCCTAAATTACATGAAACTGACAAGGACAGAAGTTTATAGTGCGTCGTATTTTGATCAACGAACACCATTTTTTCAAGTTTAACTTCTTTAGCGACATATGTTTGAAAAAAGTAAGAAATCGAGGGGAAGTGAATTGACCCCTAAAGGGGAAGTTAGTTTGTCTTCTAAATTACATGAAACTGACAAGGACAGAAGTTTATAGTGTGTTGCTAAGTATATGTAAATATTATTAGTTTCACACAAAAAAAAATAAACTTGGAACTAATATTAAAAACTAAAGAAGTTAAGCTTCTTATGTAAGCTTATGAGGGTGAGGCTCATTATAATTTTTTTATATGTGGTGCCGAGCCCTTCCGCGGACCACTTTCGAGGCTCTCATGGACCACTAATTGGGAACCACTGATCTAGGGGAAAAAAGGATTTAATTCAAACGTCTTTTCGAGCTATAGTTTTTTTTGATTTTTATTTTTTCAGGTTTGATACGAATATTAAGGACACAGTAAATAATCAGTTTGATCAGACGAAAAAAAAATTCAATGTAGATTAAACTTTCATACTATTACGACGTTTCATTGAATTTTTTTTTGGTCTGATCAAACTGATTTTTTATTGTATCATTTTTATGGACCTGAATAATACTACTATGAGGCCGTTTAAGAATTGCGTAAGCAGATTTACTACAATTATTTATCCCCCCCACCGCCTTGTCAGCAAAAGTAAGCAAACCTCTTAACTCCCCCCCCCCCATTGGTATATGCATTTTTCTTTTAATGTAATCTTTTTTTTTATTCATTCATGAACAGCAGATATAATTCTTGAAAAAAGTAAATAATTACTGCTGACGTAATTACCATCTAGGTCCCTCCCCATGTCATCAAAAATAAGAAAAACAAAGACCCCACGCCCCCCTATAGTACTTACGTAATACTTGAACGGCCCCTATGGATGAATATTAAGGATCATTACGTTCCCTGTTGGGATTATACAGGGTAAGTCATTTTAATCCTCGGATGAGAATATCTCCCCTAGACTATAGAAAATCAAAAAATGGTCCGAGTGAAAGTTGTAGGGTTGGAAGGGGGACACCTTTTGCAGGGGGAGGGGGTGACTTTTTATTTTCGAATAGAATACCACAATTTTTATTGCAGATTATGATTCTTGGCACAAAAAAAGGCATCTTTTGTCTGAAACAATTTTTTTATTACCCACATTTTCGTCACTAACTCTGCTTTAAAAATTTCGATTTTCAAATTATTTTTTTTTTCAACTCGAGAATGGTGAACTTTAGAGGGAAATAACAAGAGACGAAAAGAGCTCAGAATTTCGCGTTTGATCGACACGAATTTTTTCCAAAATTTACTGTGGAAATTCCGGTTCCACAAAAAATACAAACTTACATTTTTTTTTTAAATTTTTGAAAAAAATTGTATCAATTTCTTGCGACATTCTGAGCACTTTTTGTCCCTTGTTGTTTTCTTCTAAAATTTACCATTCTCGAGTTAAAAATTCAAATAATTCCAAATTTGAAATTTTTGAAGCAGAGTTAGTGACAAAAATGTGGGTGATAAAAAAAAATGTTTCAGACAAAAGATGCTTCTTTTTGTGCCAAGAATCATAATCGGCAATAAAAATTGTGGTATTCTATTCGAAAATAAAAAGTCACCCCCTCCCCCGCGTAGGGGTGTGGTTGTGGGGGTTAGGTACTGTCTGCAAAAGGTGTCCCCCTTCCAACCGTACAACTTTCACTCGGACCATTTTTTGATTTTCCATAGTCTAGAGGAGATATTCTCATCCGAGGACTAAAATGGCTCACTCTGTATACTAAACTTTATTTTTAAAAACGCGCAAATTCCCTATTATTAAGTTTAAAATACAAAATGCTCCACACTAAGTCTACAATGAGGCTGTACATCAACAACTGTTTTAGTATTCCTGAATTACTATCTCCTCGACTTTGATTTACTGCTGTAATATTCTCTATCTCTCTCTCGACTCGATGCGTTTTTGTTATATTCTCTGCTTTCGTGCCGGTGCTTGTCTCGATGCTTGCTACCGCCACTAGAATGTCTATCGCGCAAACTGTTTCTGTCTCGTTCGCGTTCCCTCGATCGATCGCGTTCCCTGTGTCTATCGTAGTCGCGTACCGATAATCGGTCGCGTTCCTTGTCTCTAGACAATCGTTCGTAGTCTCTCGAAGGTCTTTCGTAATCTCTCGACATACGGTTGTCGTGTTCTCGATAGCGCTCTTTATCTCTGTATCTGTCGTGCTGGTCGTATTCCTTATCGCGATGACGATGTTCCTTTTCAAATTCCTAAAAACCGGTTTCAATTATACTTCCGAAATGAAACTGAAACTTCGACGTCCCTTATTGACTGAAATCGCGACATCAATTTGCACTTTTTCTTTGGAAAATTTTGTCTGGAGCCAATTAATTTTATTGCGGCTTAGGGATGGCGATCTGAGATTGAATAATTAATTTTTGGCAAAAAAAATGGATTTTTTTAATCCAGTGAATCGATATTTCACCCTTGAAAATCGAGATTCATTCTCAGACACTGTCAAAAGGCTTCGCTGTTTGATTAATATTTAGAGTGTGTAATTTGTTATTATTTATTTATAGGAAACGTCAAATTACATATAACTATAGCAACAATTACGAAAATCCTTTCATCACCTCACCAGTTTACCAGCGTTTATGACTGTATGACGTCACGGCAGTCACGTGACAAGTATTGGCGCTTTGGAGCGAAATATGAAACGGAATTTAAAGTGCATGATTTTTAAAACTTGAGTCGTATTTAAATAAAAATAATAAATATTTATGGCTATATTAGGTACTTATGCACGATTTAAAACACTTTCCCAAAAATAGTCAACATCCCTATTAGTTAAAATGATAAAAAATCGTTATTATGGTATCCTTTATGTTTTCCATAATATGGATTTATAGTTAGATGTTAAATACAAACTCTAAAAATAAATCGAAAAAAAAGATAGATTTCTGAGAAATCGATCTTGTAGACCTCGATTTTTTTGTGAATTGATTCATCAGATTTCGATTGGAATCAATCTATTTCGGAAAGAATCGCCATCCCTAACGTGCCTTTTCATTTACCACATTTTTAATAATTAATTACTCGAAAAATACGCTCAAAATTTTTAAAAAAGTTTAGTTGAATGTATTATATATCCAAAAATAACATATGTACTAAAATTTCAGCTTTTCATCTGAAAACTGCTCAATTCATCGAATATCCTTAATGAATTTTGTAGAACAACGATAAAATGAATCTGTATTCGTTCTGCTCACCTTATTACGATGTCTTCCGTCTCGCTGTTCCCAATCTCGATCCCTCACCGTCTCCGAAGCTCTCGGGGCAGGTTTCTCGGGCTCTGTTCTAACAGTTGTAGAGCTCTGAGCCATAACGCCGCTAGGGAACCGTTGTTGTAGGTGCTTCTGCAGACGTTGCTGAATTGGAACAGGAATTCGCGGAAAGAGTGTACTGTACCATTCCAATTTCACGAGCCATTGTCGTAGCATCGTGCCAATGGTCATTACTTGACCGCCTCCGGCTTTCACGTCAATTTCCTAAACAAAATGGAGGCGTCATTTATTAACACGCTTTTATTAGCTTCACCTGGAATCTTTGACCGTGAAATTTACCCCCTTCAAAACGTCAGATTAAACTGAAACTTTGCACACTTATCAAGGACCGATGACAATACAATAATTTAATAAGTTTGTCCCATTATCCTGAGCAGGACCTTCAGGATACAAAAATAAGATCTTCAAATGTATTTTTGTAAAGGAATCTTTGAACGTGAAATTCATCTACTTCAAAACGTCAAATTAAACTGAAACTTTGCACTCTTATCAAGGACCGATGACAATACAATAATTTAACAAGTTTGTCCCATTATTCTGACCAGGGCCTTCAGGATAAAAAAAAACTTGAAAAATTACAGCAAGCAAGCTAACACGTTGTACAGCGTTGCCTATCCCATGTTCATCTGGTGGCAGAAAATAATAATACAGTAAGACCTCGCTTAACGCGGGAGATACGTTCCAATAAGTTCCTGCGCTTTACAAAACAGCGCCAAACGAGGTCATCTTAATACGTAGATAATTAATAGGCATTTAAATGAAACAGAACCGAGAATAACAAAAATTTATTATTATTATTATTCTATATATATTATTATTATTATATATATATATATATATATATATATATATATATATATATATATATATTATTATTATTATTATTAGTTGCTAATATCGATTTTTGTTCATAAAACATTTATGAAAATCAAATAAAAGTTCGAGTAAGAAGTTACGTTTGTGATGAGCAAGGTTCCTCATTTGACATATTTTGTTTTTTATGAAGAAGTCATCTAACGTCGTTTGCCTTTTTCTGTTTCGTTCAGCAAGCTGTTGTCGATAGCAAAATATTGCATCAATGACACTTCGTCTTGCCTTTGAACTTTTATCAAAGTTAGAATCATTTTATATAAACTGATCCATTACGTTATAGTGGCCAAACTTTTCTTTTTAGAAACCGCGCAATATTGAAACAGGGTTAAGCGGAGCAGCATTAAGCGAGGTCTTACTGTATAACAAAAACATAGTTCACGTCTCCATGTCAAATTCATATAAGGCACTTTTTACCTGGCCATGCTCCGGCCGAGATTAAGAGCGGCAGACACTGGCGTTCACTAGCATTCAAATAAAATACGAATTGCTTTTGAAACATTACCTACCTCCTCGTCTTCAAGATATGGATCAAACCAATCTAACAGATTTTGTGGATGTTGGGTGTACCGGATGTACATGAAACCAAGCGCCCGAATATACGGCGAGTCGCAGTGCGTCAATAAACCGTTCAATTGTTTGCGTGTTAGCTGGAATATAAACATTGCTGAAAACTCGATTCTCCACACGACTCAACATTTGTTTGATCTTTCAATAAGGGGCCATCCATAAATTACGTCACACGTTAAGAGATTGTGTCAAGGTTAGTCGTATTTAAATAAAAATAATAAATATTTGTGGTTATATTAGATACTTATGCACGATTTAAAACACTTCCCCAAAAATAGTCAACATCCCTATTGAGTAAGCTCCAAATAGGGTTTTCTTTTTAAATTTTCGCTAAATAATAAATATCAATTAAACAAAAATGCAATAAATACGCGCGAAATACAAAATATCGAAACGCAGTCTATGTAAATGTAAAAACAAGATGGTTGATATAGACAATGACGTCACAGAAATCCCACACAAAAATGGCGCGTCACAATAACCAAATAATCATGAAATTCGTGCGATGTAATTTATGGATGGTGTCTTAAGTTATTGATTGTACAGCGAATTTAAAATTACAATTTGTAATAATTAGCTCGACATCTATCACTTAATTCTCAATTATATTTTTTGATTGATTTGCAATGCCAAACACCTGTTTCTAGCCTATTATAAAAAACAATTGAATGTTTGGATTAACTAATTTAGTCATGAATAAAATGGAAATATCGCTCACGCAATCGAATTTCAATTCAATATGGTTGTTCAGCATGTTATGACTGCACAGTGTACTTGCTGCCCATAGATGATTATCTGCATATCACATAAGTCATCTTATTCATATTCTGTTTATATTTTGGTTACAAATAGTTTACGAGATTTAAAAGACCATTGTTGTCTATAATCTGTCTACACAAAGTAAAGCATACGTAAAAAAACGGTGCGTCTACTTAAGTTATACTTCTTTCGCGTGATCGCGATAATTGATATCCGCATTTTCGCTGACAAAATAAAACACTGTTGAATCCATAATTTAAAAAAACACAAATATTGAGGTTACCTAACTGTCAAAAGTTGTTAACAACACTAGATTTTAAGATGTGACGTCCGATGTCGCTAGTATAACCATAAAATACTGTTGAATTCATAATTAAAAAAAAACAAACACAAGTATTGAGGTTATCTAACTGTCAAAAGCTGTTAACAACACTAAAGTATTGAGGTTATCTAACTGTCAAAAGTTGTTAACAACACTAGCTTTTAAGAAGTGACGTCCGATGTCGCTAGTATAACCATAAAATACTGTTGAATTCATAATTTAAAAAAATAAACACAAGTATTGAGGTTATCTAACTGTCAAAAGTAGTATAACCTACTTTGTTGTTTTATGATATAACCATTTTGACGTTATCAGAAAAAAAAATAGACGTCTCATCTATGAATACAAAACAAAACTATACTGCGTCAAAGTGTTAACTTTATAGACGATTGCAACATTGCCGATACACATAGTACATTGTGTGTCATGTTTGTAACAGAAAATTTTACGCACAATGTGCCAAAAGAAGTATAACTTCAAAAAGACCATTGAAACAATTTGCCTATTTATCAAGGGCTAGGGCCGACGCTGCTACCGATCAGTAGTTTGCTAAATAAAATAAATCCACATCTAAATCCGTCTCGTTTCAACATAAAAAATCCGATAAATAGATTTTTCATAGCCAATAACATCACTAGTAACGTTTTTCATTCATTGTATTTTTTTAATTTGTTTTTTTATACACAGTTGGGCAAAGCACCGACCCTAAGTGCTTACACCAACAAGCAGTTTCATTTTGAAAAATGCTTAAAGCGTCGAGGATTAAGTATTTTAAAGTAACTTCTAACATCTTAACTTCCAGCATTAAGTTATGATGTAAATTTGGAGCACGGACAATATTTCTAATTGATGGGGGAACTTAAACAAACAAGAAATTGATCTTGAACGTCAAACGAAATAAGAATTATAAGAGACAGACGATGCATGTTACTTAATAAGCACTTTCAACGTTTGAAAATGTGTGTTAAGTATTGAAAGCGCTTATTAAACGTCTAAAATGCTTATTAAGCATTTCTAATGCTTAAGGTAGTTGTCGTGGTACAATATTGTCAAAAAGTTATAGATTATACGCGCCACAAAAGTATACTAGCTTGTAGCTAAGTGATCCATAATTTGTACGTAAGACTGTACCCGTCGAAACGTAGCCCATACAGTATTCATATGCATGTATACTTTTCTATAAATTGTTGAACTTTAAACCGTTATTTATAAATAATTAGACGGTCAAAAATTGTTTCTTATTTTTTTTAAACTCATAACAAATGCATTAAAGATTGTCAGTTTTTGGAAAGTTTCTGACAGTTCTGTTTTTATAAATAAGAAACTGGTTCAGAACTACAGAAATCGTATACAATCAATGTTAATTATCCAATTTTTAATTGAATTTATCTCGGATTATATATGGTCGATCGACTTCAAATTTTCAGGGTAATTGTATTATCATGTCCTTAATAAGTATACAAAAATTAAGAATTTTCTGACGGTGTGCCTTAACCACGACAACTACCTTAATAAGCTTGTTGAATACTTATTAAACAATTTATAACACTTATGCGCATCAAGTATCAAGCATCTTTTACAAAATACTTTAAACATTATTACAGGCGCTAAGCTTTGCTTAGCTCTGACGGCATATGTGTTCTTATCACTACATATAATAGCAAAATGGAAACCCGCTTAGTACATACAAAAAAAGTAGAATGTATGAAAAGCGCTATTAGTAAAATTATTTTAAATATGTTTTTGTAAAGCGTTTAAAATGTAGACAGACTAGCAAATTAAAGTTAACGTTATTCTGATTTTGAAATTTAATTGAATTTTGAATTCATTATCCGAAATAGCTAACACGCAGGATTCGTCAAATTTCATGTAATATATAATTTCATAGAGAAAAATAGAAAATCTAGAAATCACATTTCAATAATGTATTTAAAAAAAATGATTTCTTCAAATCCAGAATAATGTTCAAAACTTTTGTTATAGATATTCTATCACTATTAATTTTACAATTTATTACGTATAAAAAAAAACGAAATATTTTAGTTTTCTACTTGAAAATACAGTATTTATGTCGATTACAAAGTATCAACAGCTGAGGTTATCAGCGTGGTAAGCTTTTAATAATGTATTTCAAGTAAATAATGACAGCTAATCTACAAAAGAAGTCTTAAAAAAAATAAAAATTCATACCTTCAGTGTAAATAATTTATAGAGAAGGCAGTAGGCTGTAGAGACAATGCCCCCAGCACCTACGCCCCTCACGCCGCCACACATACCAGTCTGCCCTGAAGTCCTACGTGAACCCTTTTCCCAAGGTTCTAAATGTGAGACTTGGTAATATATTTCATCTACGACTTCATGGTAAGTTTTCAGCTCGTACAAATTTACTGTAAATAAAATGTTATTAGTATTAACATAAATGACACAAATTATTAATTCGATCTGACAGCTTCTTACCGACCTTTGAAGTAATGCGAACTTTGAATATTCGTAAGTATCAACGGATTCAAATTCATAGTCCTTTCATTGCCCCACAGTGGCAATACATTACTTTGCTTGTTGGGTTTTGAAGTATAATCTAAAAATAAAATATAGTTTAAAGTCACTTAGAATACGTTAAAATAAAGAGAACTTATAATGAAACTAAGAAAATAATTTTAAAATACCAAACACAACGCATGACATTTAAGAAATATTGTAACTCAAAATCTTACCTTCTTCATAATCTGCATCCATTTTTAAAACACGTTTTTAAAATGATGCGTCTTTAACAATTTTCTACTTTAAGGAAAAGTCTTTTTTTCGAAATTAAAAAAAAGTTGCTGGCTATTGCATTCCAACTTTGACAACCATTTTGTCTATAAAATTGAAATACCAACAGAAGGAAAAAATAAAAAAAAACAAGAAAAAAATTCAAAAAAGAAACATATTTTTCCCTTTTTAATAACAAACTCTTATAGAGAAATAACGTATCTGAGAAATATGAGAAGATGCCTCTTTATATTATCTTTAATCTGCGAAATGTAAAAAAAGAAACAATAGACAAACATCAATGGAAAAAATCTACAGAGAAAATGTTCGCTCTGAATACTCCTTGACTGGCTATTGAAAAAATTTAAAACGCTTGTCCTAGTGACGTCATGACTTGTCACTAAATTATAACCTTAAAATTATGTCATAATCAATCATATATTAAATAATATTAGCAATTTAATGTGTTATTAATAATGTCATTTCTTATTGATGTTGCTAAATGCCGTCTCTGTCAAAAACATAAAGGAGAAACTGAAATAATAGTGGGAAGTGATATATGCAAACGTATTATTCAATGTGTCCATGTCGAGGTATTGCAAATTACCTACTTTTTATTATTTTTTACTATTTTTATTAACAATTTGCTCAATTTTACAGGTGGCAGAGAACCATTCAATAATACTTCCACAATCTATATGTAGCATTTGTATTGAAACGATAGAGAAATTTATTTTATTTCAAGAACACTGCTGGGAAATTGATAAACAATTAAAAGAATATGTAAACAATGTACAGTTAAAAACAAGTACCAATGTGTCAGTAACTGAAGAATCCGTTACAACAGTTCGAACAAGAAATAAATCTAGCCACGTATGTTCGATTTGTTCGAAGACGTTCTCTAATTTGTCTTGTTTTAATAAACATCAACGAAGTCACAGGACGAAATATGAATGCGATAAATGCAAAGCCAGTTTCAACAACCAGAAGCTATTTAAAACACACAACTGTGTGGCCGTAGACAACGAAGTAAAAATAAAAACTGAATATAATAGTGGCGATAGTATTGTCGAATTTGACACCATTCAAAATAACAATGAATTAGAAGGGTTTGTAAAAGTGCGAAATATAGAAGAGTTAACAAAAAAATGCTTCGATGTTGATAAAAATATTAAAAAACTTGCTACTGAGAACAGCAAAGGTGGCAGTGTAACGCAAAATAAAAAGAATAGAAGTAATTATTCATATTTTTAGTTTTAAAAATATCTGAATTTAGAATTTATTATTAAATTTTAAGTTTGCAGTACAGTGAAAGCTTCCATAGAGGAACACGGGCGGTTCCGACTGTTTTGTTCATTTGAGAGGTGTTTGCATATGAGAAATGCGCACTTAAATAAATAATAGTTTTAAAAAAACTAAAAAACACGCGTTAATAGCAAATTGAACTAAAAAGTAAAAAATGTTTTTTTATTGTAAAAAAGCGTGGGGTGCTTGATATCAACTGGTATAAATATTTCATTCGTAGCTATTTGTAAAAGTAGAGTTAGTGTAAAAATAGTAATAAGCATGTTTTAACTTCTTTAGCGACGTATATGTTAGAAAAAAGTAAGAAATCGAGGGGAAGTAGAACTGGCAAATAAAGGGGAAGTTAGTTTGTCTCCTAAATTACATGAAACTGACAAAGACAGAAGTTTATAGTGTGTTGCTAAGTATGTGTAAATATTATTAATTAGTTTCACATAAAAAAATTGAACTTGGGAATAATATTAAAAACTTAACAAGTTAAACTTCTTCTGTGAGCTTATGAGGATGAGGCTTATATAATTTTACTTTTTTATGTTGGTAGCACTAGACAAATTTTTGAGCTTTTTTCAGTCTTATGGATGATAAAAATACATACGAATTAAATTCAAAATCGCTATGGAAACAGTAAAATAAACTAAAATTAATTTGAAACGCGGAAAGAAAAGCCGGCAGTGACCAATTGTTGCGACGAATTAAATGTATAACATATTATTTCTGCTACAGATTGTCTCCTGTGTCGGCACGAGAACTGTGAGCATAAATTAATTGATGCACCGAGCGAGCAGGCAACGCGTCAAAAACTACACTTTGCCGTTACTTATCCATGTTCGCAACCCAATTGTCCAAAGTATTTCATCAAACAGTCGGCTTTACAGAAGCATGAACAAATACATTTTGGTTATCGACGATTTTTATGCGTGTCTTGTGGTATGTATATATATAGGGCTTGTGCGCGATTTAAGTAAAACTAAGCTAGAAATTTTACAACTGTGCGGCCATCTATTGACTAAAAGCTTCAACGGTTACCTTATAAAATTTCTAACTTACCAATATGTTGATACTCCTTTGCATAAACTGAACGTTGCTTCTGTTAGAAAAAGGTTAGAGTTACCCCTCATATCGCGCCTAAAAAAGTTTAACTTCAAAAATTATGATAATACTAGAACACATGCAATTTTTACCTTCAAATGTACCCTTATAAACCTGATTTTGTTAGGAATCTGACATTTACAAAGACCAGAGATCTAGTAATTACAGGAATGGAGTACACGACTGCGGGAAGGGAGGATCCATTGAGAGACGGGTACAAAGTAAGAATGGTGTCGATTTTTGATTGGCCGGCGCATTGTGCTGCATACAAAAGAAATTTTCTTTTTACACTATACTACCAACATAAATTTCATGCCACTAGATATGCGCAGTGCGTCGGCCAATGACAAGTGGACACCATTCACTTCGTTGCGTTCCTTCCCCCCTCGTCTAAAACCCTTAAACATGCCATGCCTTGATATTCATATGTTTATGACAAAGACACTTATTTGTTGGACGCTTTTTTAGGTAAAGGATTTATTACAAAGCAAACTTTGAGATGTCACGAAAAGATTCACAAAGAAAAGAAAGATCATGTTTGTGGATTGTGCGGGAAAGGATTTAGCGTACAAACCAATTTGACAACGCATATAAAGGCACATCATAATGGAGAACGTTTCTATTGTTCTCAATGCGCGCGCACGTTTTTGACAAAATGTAGTTTACAGCGTCATGAATTAGTCCATACAGGCGTTAAAGAACACGTCTGCGATAAGTGCAAAGCTGCCTTCTACACTCTCAAAGAACTTACGAAACATAAAAAATATCATGATGTAAGTAGTAGTGATGCAACGATTCCTGTTTTAAAAAAAGGAGGTTCTATATTCGTCTGTGTTTTGTTTGGTCACCGATATTTTCCCCAGTTGTGAACCGATTTAAAAAATTTCGACGTCATTTTGTTCAGAATGCTTCCGGATTGGTACCATATAATTTTCATTAAAATCAGTTCATCCGTTTTTAAATGACATCAAAAAAACATATCTTTTAATTCATTTTTAAAATTCAATTCCAGATATATGTTATAATAGAAAACAGTATCACGGGTAATTGGAATAATAAAATAAATCAATTTAAACACTCTTTGCAAAAGACGAAACGTTGCAATCAATGAGTGTTTAAATTGATTTATTTTATTATTCCAATTACACGTGATACTGTTTTCTATATCTTTTAATGTATGCTAACTCATATCTCCAACATTTGTAAACCGATTTTGACGATTCTTGTTTAATAGTGCACACCTTCGGGTTGATACCACATAAATCGGTTCAGTAATTTTTAAAAATGTGCAAAATCAAATTCGCTAAAAAGTAAAAAACAAAAAAAGAATATTAACCTCAATCCCTGATAAAACTATTGATAACGCCATATTGAATACGTCATAAATAAGTTTCACAAAAAAAGAATATTAACCTCAATCCCTGATAAGACTATGGATGACGCCAGATTGAATACGTCATAAATAAGTTTCACAACAACTGTCATGTCTTATTATTATTTTTTTTTTCAGGGAGTTCGGTCATATCATTGTGAAGTGTGCTTTAAATCATTTTTTGAAAAACATCATCTAACAGCTCATTTACGATGTCACACAGGTGAAAAACCATACAAATGTAAACATTGTGGCAAAACATTTCGGGAGAGTCAAAAATTGTCCCGGCATATACGACAAGTACATTTAGACAAGGCTAAAAATTAATTTGATATATGTATTGAATAAATCAAAATACTTTTTTGCAGTTTTTACATTTAAATAACTTTTTACTTGTAATGGGTTTAGAACTACGTTTTTTAACTGTTGTTATGTAATTAAGGAAATAAAGTTATTGTTGAATTGTATTTTGAAAGATTAGTTCACAATTTAATTTATGACTGAAATCCAAAAGAAAATCTTCCATCAATAGAATTTTACTATTTATATGCGAAGGTAAGTTAAAATATTATTTAATAGAAATATTTTCATTTCAAATTACTTGACTCTCTTTGACCAAGTATCCGATACAGTAAGACCCCACTTAACGCGGGAGATACATTCCAATAAGTCCCTGTGCTATACGAAACAGCGCTAAAAATAGAACCGAGAATAAGAAAATTTGTTCATTTTGTAACATTTATTGCTAAATATTTTTTTAAAACATTAATTATAGATTTATTAATTGCTAATATCAACTTTTGTTCATAAAATATTTATGAAAATTAAATAAAAGTTCGAGTAAGAAGTTATGTTTGTGATGAGAAAGGTTTCTCATTTGACACATTTTTTTGTGAAGAAGTCATCTACTGTCGTTTGCCTTTTTCTGTTTCATTCAGCAAGCTGTTGTTAATAGCAAGATATTGCACCAATCACTGAACTTCTATCAACATTTGAATCATTTTGTATAAACTGATCCATAATTTACGTGCATAACCTGTTTGTTTTTAAAACCGCGTAATATTGAAACAGCGTTAAGCGAGGACTTACTGTACTTGGTTTTTTGAAAAATGAATGTTCGGTACACTTCTAGAAATAATACAAGGACATATTTAAATCGAAACAGTTATATTTCGATATAAAATAAAACATGTCACTCATCTTAAATAGGAATTAAAAAATGTTCTAAATAAAAATTACATAAAACTGAATTTTTCAGTTTCAGCCATATCTGCAGCTATATTGTATATCCTTCTAAGAGCTTCTAAGTCTGATTTATCTATGTTGGGTTGCTTTTCCGCCCACTCGATACTGGTCCTGAAAGCTTTACTCGCAACGATACTCGAAGGAGTATCGTTTATAAAATTATCATCTTCTTCAGTTTCTGCAGCTTCCGCCATTATTTCGTTATCATCTAACAATCTCAGTTCTTGGTCTTCTTTATCGGCATTTAACCAACTTTCAGCATCTCCTAAAGTGACATCAGAAAGATCATCAATTTTAATACAAACTTCAAGAATATCATCCGGTGTTATAATTTCAGTAGGTGAATTATCTGTCGAATCCGTCAACAAATTTCTCCAACAGCTCGAAATATTTTCATTGCTAATATCGTCCCACGCATCAGCGGCCATGCTGCAAGCATCTTTGATAGTAAAATGTTTTTGGAAGTCGACGACACTAGACACTCTTTCGTTAAGTAAAAGTGCTCGAAGTAATCTTCTTTTATATATTCGTTTGAATTGAGGAATTATTCCTTCGCCCAAAGGTTGCCGCGAAGAGGTGATATCGGGAGGAAAAAACATTACACGAAAATCGTGGGGCTCAACGCTGTCTAGAATATCTACTGATAAATGGCATGCAGCGTTGTCTAAAAGCAGTAGGGTTTTGCCGCGATTTCCAGTTTTTGCTTGGTATTTTTTTACTTCGGCAATAAACGT
This sequence comes from Venustoraphidia nigricollis, assembly GCA_034508555.1. Lineage (NCBI taxonomy): Eukaryota > Metazoa > Arthropoda > Insecta > Raphidioptera > Raphidiidae > Venustoraphidia > Venustoraphidia nigricollis. The sequence continues at coordinate 724,529 of JAVRKA010000091.1, read as the reverse complement.
AGTTTTATACCAATTCAAAAATATTTCAGCGTTCATCCAAGCGTGTTGTTGAGCTTGATAGGAAACAGGTAAATACGTTAAATTTTTAAAACACTGTGGGTTTTTATATTTTCCAATCACCAATAAAGGAATTTTATGATCACCTGTCGCGTTACAGCATAACAATACCGTTATTCTTTCTTGAGAAAGTTTATTGTCTTCAGCTGTACATGCAGTTTTTAAGGGAAGCGTTTTGTTTGGCAGTTTTTTCCAAAATAATCCCGTTTCGTCACAATTATAAACATTATGAAGTGAAAAATTTTCGTTTCGTAGAAAAGTTGGTATGTCAGTCTTAAAAGCTATCGCTGCTTCTTCGTTTGCAGGTAATCGTTTTTCCGGTATGGAAAAATATTTAATTCCGTGACGTTTTTTAAATGCAGATAACCATCCATCACTGGCTACAAAACGTGAAGAACCACCCAACTTCTCGTGGAAAAATAAAGCTTGTTGTTTTAAAATTGGACCTGATAACGGCTCGTTCAACATTCTTTTTTGTTCGAACCATGTATACAAGGCAGTATCAACTTGCTGGTTACTAAAATTCGTAATTATTTTTCTGGAATTGCAATCACTAAACTTCTGAATTTTTTTATTAAACTGTATAATATTCTCTTCGTTTTTTACAATGCGAGATATATTCGAGACATCTATATTGTATTCCTGTGCTATTAGTTTTCTTGGATGACCTTTTTCGACTTTTTCAATAATATTTAACTTATCTTTCAAAGAAAGTCTGTTTTTATTTTTCTCTGACGTCTTTTTTGGCCATGTTATCTCCATCGTTTAAATTATATTCTGAAAGTTTAATTATGAACTTTCAGAAGATTTATCCGAACTGTCAATGTCAAGAAACAGAGGTTTTATAGCGCAGTGTTGCCAGCCATGGAAAAACAAAACGTGTGAATTATAGACGATCGACAACAGAACGAAATTATGGAAAATAATTTTAGTAAAAACAAAAATCTATTTTATACGTGCAAACTAGAAAGAGTTACTATTTTGTTCTAATAGACTTTTTCATTAATTTCATTTATATAAATATTTATTGGCTCTTTATCACCGTATAATATTTATTAACTTTATTTTTATTATTTGTTGTTATAGCGGCCTAATACACATTCTGTGAAAATTTCAAGTCTCTACCTATTACGGTTCAAAAAATACAGCCCTGTGACAGACGACCGAACAGACAGCAGGAACTTACTAATAGGGTCAGAAGCGTAGCGTGCCTTGGCGGGGACCCGTACAAAAATTTGTTTGGGAGCCCTTCCCCCGTTGAAGTAAATGACTTAAACGGGGAAATCCCGCGATAACCGATATAGGGTGTTGCCAACTTTTGAACGCACGCTTTACGCGGGAAAGAAATTAGTTTTTTTGACTTTTATCATTTCTGAAATAAAAAAAAATTGGGAAGTTTTTATTAATTTTTGCTAACGCACGTTGGGGCCCCCTGCGGCCCCTTATAATTGATACGGCGGTAACTACGCCCCTGAATAGGGTTCCCGTTGGCATCCTTTGGATACGGAACCCTAAAAATAACATGACTGACTCTCTTCTTTGGAGACTAGACCATAGATTTCCAACGGGGAGTATTTGGAGTTGATTGTGTTTATTGCTGATATAAATAAACTAGAGGTGTCACAAATATATTTCAGGATAGTGCCTTTAATGAACTCGCAAAAACTCAGGTTTGAGGTAATACCATGAGAAAAATCGTCACTACCTCCCTCGGACTTGATCTTTTAGACCTAAAAACACTTCGTTTTTTGTATTTTCATTGCCCTTTGATTCTGACGTTAGTCTAATATTTTAGGCTTGGTTAATAATAATTATTAGCTGTTAGTTTTCTCGTAAATTAATTAAACAATTTACGAATACATAATAAATAATTTATTAATAAACAAAACGTTTACTACAAACAAATTGTTTTATTATATTAAAAATAAAAATGACTTACAATTAAATAAAAGGACAGTCAAAATGCAATAAAAAAAAACATTTTCGAAAATAAAAATGTAAATACTAAAATTATTACGTTCTTGCCAAAAAAAGAAATACATTTAAAAAATTATATAACTTAAAGGTCACCTCTTATTAATATACTGCAAATGTAAAAAATAACAAATAAGAGTTACTTTTTAAAATAAATGTACCATTAAACGATGCTTTCTCACACACACAATCAAATTAAAAATAATAATAAAAAAAAAAAGAATTCAATACTTTCCATAATCTGCATAAAAAGAACATTTTGGCAACACGATATTTTGTAATATTGTCACTAACTTTTTCAAAGTGACTTGTCATCTATATAATTTGTTATTCATTGAACAAAAACGTCAAATTCAATATTCAAGCAAAAAAAAAGGTGTCAAAATGATGAGCGTGCAGTCTAAAAATAGACCAACGTGTACACCTAATAACAGTAATCAAAATTTCTTCTGTAACTCGTTTCAAATAAAATATTGCAACGTTTTGCTGTGACCAGCGATTGGAACTTGTTTCACAAACACAAACATCCACTTTTTTCCATTTCGTTTTTTATTTTGGTAAAACTTCACAACAGAAAACTCGCCGCAATAACTTTAGTAATAGACTGAAGAAAAGTGTTACACGATATTTTGCAAATACAGTGTAAACTCCATGTAACGTCACTCGATTTAACGACAAACTCCCTAAAACGTCCTAATTACTCAACTTTGGTTGGTTTGCCTTGTTGTCCATTACACTCTATGTAGCATATTATCCACTTTAAATAACGGCCATATGTCATTTCGACAACTTATAAAGCACCTACTGTTTGCCGAAATACTGGCATAGCAAAAAACATCAGAGGAAGATGGCAGATTTTACGCAACAAGCGTTGTTATTTGTGTTAATAGTAGTTTGTAAAGTTCATGCGTTATTATTAAATAATATTATAATAGGAAAACAATATTAATTTTTCTTTCTCTCCATATAACGACTACTCTCTATAACGTCAAAAAATGCACATTCCCTTCGGCGTCGCTATATAGAGTTTACACTGTTTAAACAAAAAATTATAAAAAAAAAACTTCACGTGGGTTACAAACAAAAGAATGTTTAAAAATACAATATTATGGGCCCACAAAAAATGTTAAAATATCAATGGAATTTCTTTTCCAAGACGTGAAGTGACATTATTTACAGATTTAAGAGGTGACATTCGAGAAAACCAGGCACAAAATATGTACGGCATCGTTTTTGACACGCACATTTGCACTGGTTCTGACAAGTTACACTTTCTTTTGTTTCAACGACGATCGCGCGAATCTGACCGACTTCGTCTATCTCTTGAGCGGGAACGAGATCGCGGTGTTCGGCTTCTTCTCGGAGATCTGGATCTAAAAACAAAATGCAATCAGATGAGTTTTTCTTAGGATCATATTTTTTGAGACTATTTATTCCATTTATGCAATGTTTACACAATTAGTGGTGACATAATTATAAAACAAAGAAATTGGTAATTTTCAATGTAGTATCTTTTGTTTCGATTTTGTTTTTAAAATGTATCAAGCAGCTATAATTACGCAATACTACTTCTGAAATGTTTAAAATAGAACTAAAACGAATTTTGTGCCTATTTTCTGGTAGCGTAGGAAACAATATGGACCTGCAAACAAAAAATTGTATTTTTTGACAAAAACCGCAAGTTCTAAATGACTTATTTAAGGTGACTGTTTGCCAGCTGTTCAATATGCTTCCTTTCCCATTCGCATGTTTCGGAAATCTCTGATAGTTACGAAAAATCTTACTTAATCTTTGATGTTAATTCTTCAAAATAACTAGAAATATATACCATTCTTCCCATATTACTTTTAGCCAAGTTTTCTCAGTTTATTTGATCTAAATAAACGATTTTAAAATTCAGATAAAAACGAGACAATTAGCATAAACTTTACACAATTTTTTTTACAAAAAAAATTTAATTTGAAAAAAATTATTGAGCAAGCCAAATTAGTCAGCAATTTTAACAAGTTTGTAAAGAAAAAACTTCAAAATGTCAATTTGCCTTCTCGTAATTTGAAAACTCGTGACGTGCTGTAAAGAAATATTGACGAATATCACGTTTCCCTTCAATGGTTTGTTTTCAATAATTTTAGGAAAGAAAGAGTTATCTCAAACTTATCGGTTCTGTAAAAATATACATTTTTTGCTGCCGACATATAACCTGTTTTAACGCGCAGTTACTTGAGCTACCAGAAATTGGCCCTCAAACTTTAAACAAAACTAAAATTTCATTAGAAATTATATTTTCAAACATTTCATGTACTGTTACTATCTAAAAAATTTTGATCAATGAAATTCTACCTCAGCAAATTCATTTCTTTTAAAACAAATGCAAGTTTAATTCCAAATTTCGATTGTGTATTTGGTACTTAAAACGTAAATTGTTAGTTTCAAAAAAAAAAAAAAAATATATAAAACAGTCAAAATATGATTTCAAACATTGACTTACACATTTATAAATTCTAGTTACCATATGTCATTTTTTCAAGTTATTTAATTGTTAATTGTTTTGGGGGTTTCTTTTTTTTAAGTAAAACTTCTTTAGCGAGAGCATGTTTGAAATTTCTGTAACGTTTAAGGTAGTTGTCGTGGTACAATATTGTCAAAAATTTATAGATTATACGCGCCACAAAAGTATACTAGCTTGTAGTTAAGTGATCCATAATTTGTACGCAAGACTGTACCCGTGGAAACGTAACCCATACAGTATTCATATGCATGTATACTTTTCTATAAATTGTTGAACTTTAAACCGTTATTTATAAATAATTAGACGGTCAAAAAGTTTTTCTTATTTTTTTTTTAAACTCATAACAAATGCATTGAAAGACTGTCAGTTTTTGGAAAGTTTCTGACAGTTAGTTATTTTTTTATAAATAAGAAACTGGTTCAGAACTACAGAGATCGTATACAATCAATGTTAATTATCCAATTTCTAATTGAATTTATCTCGGATTATATACGGTCGATCGACTTCAAATTTTCAGGGTAATTGTATTATCACGTCCTTAATAAGTATACAAAAATTACGAATTTTCTGACGGTGTGTCTTAACCACGACAACTACCTTATGGGGAAATAACGCGTTACGTTAAAGGAGGAATATAAAGAGAAACCTTCGCAACGCAAAACATCTACGACTAAAGAAGTTTCACTTCTCCCGCGAGCTTATGTAGATGAGACACATTTTTTTCCGAATAAAATACAAAAATTGCCATTAATTTACCAAAATTATTTTGTTATAGTTAAACAGATGCTTGGTAATAATGTTAAATAAAATACGAAGCTAATTGTAATTCTTGTTGGTTAAAATAGGATCCATGCATCGGTTCCCAACCATTCACCTATGGTCAACCACGTATATTATATTATTTATTGGAAGCAAACACTTTCTTGGCTTAAGGGTATGAAAGCCAAGGAACGTTAGCTTCTAAATAATAATTAACATAATTTAGGAGCGCTTCTTCAAATGGGAAATTTTCGATCACCCACCCTACTCTCCAGACCTCGCACCTATTTTCTTCCCCTGAGTTGAAAGCTTGGGTTACCCAGCATTTCGCTTCAAATGAAAAAAATCAGAGGTTTGTCAAATCATGGCTCCAAAAACAGGATATGTATTTTTTTTAACAAGGTTTGTTTAAACTTTCAAACAGAGATGAAAAATGTTTTCAAGTGACTATGTAGAAAATTAGTTTGAGTCAAAGAATAAATAAAGATAGATTTTTAACCTAAAACTTCTCTTTTATTGTTTCCAACATAGGGAAACTTAAAATACTCGCCACGGTTCTAAAAGGTTCTGAAGTTAGTCACAAACAGCGTCGCAAATGCATATTTTAGAGCCGTCCTGGTTGTTTTGTGTGAAAGGAAGACTTCCACCAGCTCCCAGTTACCGGCACAGAACGTGCGCTCGTCGGTGATTGGTTATCGCTGGTTGTCTTGTCACTTGTCGCGTTCCTGCTATAAGCAGTCCAGTACGCTATTGTTAAGTCGTTTCTTTGATTGTTAATTGATCAAGATGCCTAATACAGTTTTGCATAGACAAGCACGAAAAATAATTTTTTGGATGACTTTATGCAAGGAATTAGACCTTTAGATTAAAGAAAATTTAAAAATAATAATATAGCGCGAGTTTATAGTTTTTCAACTGACTGTACCTGCGCAAGCCTCCATTTGCATCCAACTTCAGAACCTTTTAGAGCCGTAGCGCGTACTGCTTGTATATATTTGAAAATGGTCTACCGCTTTAGGTAATGAAGCGGCATTTTTCACGGCGCCCAGGGCGGCATTTAGGGTAAATCGGCCCTAATCGTGAAACAATGCATGAATCCAATATTTCCAAATTTATTTTTTTTGAGAAACATCGAATTTTCCACTCATAGTCTGCCTTATACAAAGCTGTGTTCATAAAAAATCACGTTGTATGTTCTAATCATCATGGAAAAATCACTGATGTTAATTTATTGTATTTTAGTCACTAATAAAAAATAAAATAATAAAAGAAAAAAAAAACTGAAGCAAAACCCACCTTTTGTAGCTGTCTCTGCAATTTTTATATAGTTTTTGAATATATTTTACATTCTTTTACGATTTTCTCTGCTTATTTACGAGTAATAAAAAAAAAACCGTAACGTTTCCGATTTGGAAAAAAAACATAACCTTATTTCCCAAAAAGTAAGTTTCATTATAAAAAGAAATAGCTGCCACATGGTAACTTTTAATATTACAACATTTATGCTGGGTTGCAGGAAGTGTTGTCAAAAAATTGATTTGACAATGACTTTAAATTGTGATAATATATTTAGTCTTTACACACGCAGGAGCAATCTAATGTCTTTGTGAAACTCCCTGTCATGTAGAACATAAGATTGTACTCACATAAAAACAAATACCTGATCTACATAGTAAAAGATCGCTTTTTACGTTAAATTTTAATCAATATGCGTAGAAAAACGTTGTTTTGAAATGGAAATTGTGCAAAAAAAACTATGTTAATTATACAAGTTTAAAGAAAATATCGCTTCATTAAATCAATTAAAAATTCGACAATGCTTTTCTTATGGAGAAAATGTGTGGCCACAATCTAAGGTCATTGTCAAATCAAATTTTTTGACGATGCTTTCTGCAACTCACCATTATTGTATTAAAAATAAAATCGACGTGAACTATGCTGATTACATAAAAAAAACTTTCATTTTTGAAGGAATAAATTATCAAATTTTTTGTTTTTCATTATCGACCATTAATAAAAAAAATGCACACCAACAACCTTAACTCTCTCTGAAAAATCTTTACGTAATAACAATTAAAAATTTTGAAAAAATCCACTTTATAAAACCGCCCTTTTTTAATGATTATATATTCTTAAAAATAATTATACTGGAACCAGTCAAATAAAAAACAGCTACATTGCCTGTTCTAACTTATTTTTGCTTACATTAACTGCTTAGTATAATTTTTTTTCATAGCGCCAATTATTTTTAAATTGTTAATTTATTTCATATAATCAACTAAAAACCCAACTGATGATTTCACCAGGTCAGTACGACCTGAGAATATCCCTGCGATGTCAAAACAATAAAAAGAATTTAATACTTTTACAAAAAAACATCTAAAAATCTTAAAAACCATGTGGATTTCTAAATTACAACAGTTAGAACAATATTCAAGAAAAATTTTCGCAATTATGATCATAAATATTTTATAGAAAATATAATCATTAAACTTTGATCTGTTGTTTTTTTGTTTACTTAGAAACGCTGCGTTTACGCTATACTTTGTACAAATATTAAAAAAATATTCCACAGAACTTAAAATAACGCGTTTTTATGAGTCAGTTATTGAACGATTGTAAATTGAATTTTTGAATTAAAAATAAAAAAACTTCAAAATTTTGACTTTTTTTTGATCTATCATAAATATTGAAAAATGAATATAAAAAAAATTAAGGCCATACATAATTACATTTAATGACAAATTAATTAAACACGTCAGGAATGTTTATGACGTAATGTTCAAAGATATACACGTCTAATAATCAATAATTTTTTTTGGCGCGTTATTGAAATTTAGTTCAATTATTATTTCTAAAATACAGTACAATCTCGGTAACATGAACACAAAAAATTCTGTGGCGTTCATAGTAGCGGTATGTTTATTTATCAAGGTTCGCAAGAAACATGTACATTAGGGTGGTCCTTAACAGGGGTATTGTCGAATTTCTATGCTCCCAGGGAGTCAAACGTTCGTAAGTTGATAAAAAAAAATTCTCTAAAAATCTGAGCTCTTAATACTCTAAGATAATTCCAACCAAAGTTTCTTATGGAAAATAACATGTGGAAAACTTCATTTGTTCTTCCAAATTTTAAAACTTGGGGACAAACGAATCTACAAAAATGAGACATACATATTTTTTTAGAGAATTTAACGCTTTACAAAAAAGGTATCTTGTGATTTTTCGCTAAGTTTACTGGTTCAAAAGTTTTCCGAGGATAAAGTTTAGACTATTTTTTGTAGAGCGTTAAATTCTATACAAAAATTATGTTCATATTACTGAATGGTTCATAAGAGTGCATATTCATATTATCGCGATTGTACTGTATATGTCTTTAAATTATGAAGTGAAAAATAAGACTTGTATGTGATCTTTATGTAAAAAAATCATTCAAAAACCCAGTTATAGCCAGTCAATAACCGAAATCATAAACATCAGTCGGGTATATATAAAGTTAAGGCGTTCACAGCAGCGTTTCAAAACAAAAACGAAATGCAAAACCTACGACGAGTGAACAGGGGAGATTTTTTTTTAAAAATGTCGGCGGTCAATCACCATCGGACCGATCGATCCGACATTGAACATAATACGATAAAAATACGCTACCAAACACACACTGCTTGCGCTAAACGGACGCGCGGAGAGGAGCTGCGTGTAAAATAACGGTGATTTTCAGTGGTGATGGTAGGCCCATTCGCAGGCAGCAAGCAGCTGTGTAAACTACTGTCGAACGAACGAACGAGAAGCTGAAGAGATGATGTTAAGGTGAGATGTAGTAGATGTGTAGTCAAAATGGTCGATCGGTCGGTTGTTTTGACGACCAACGAACACAACGGTAGAGTGTGGTGCCGAGAGCCAGGCCGGGCTGCACGCGGGGGACTTATCAAAGGTGGTGTTTTGATTGGTAGTCGGTTCGTGGTGGGGTGGTTAAGGTGGGTTGATTGGTAGAATTCATGGTGGTTCATTCATTGGTTGATTGGTGCTGACTCTTTTCAGTCGGGGGGTTCACATGTATACATCAGCAGAGGCTGTAGTAGTAGTAGTAGAGAAGTTGTCCTGGAAAGTGTGCGTCAAATCAAACTTTCAACGTCAAAACAATTAAGTAATAACAATTTACGCCCCACCTCCACACATAAACAAATCATGGAATCGAATAAAATGCCGCGTTCAATCGTTTAATTAACACTCGTTTCAAAACGTTAAAATACGACAGCTGATTAAGTACCCATGTTTGACGACAGATGGCTTTGACGAGTGAAATTGAGTTTACCATCGTGTACTGCAGACTTTTAAACGACCTCGTGCTGAGTTGTAGATAAATTCGTAGGTTAGGTCATTTTTGACAGCCAATTGTATCATTTGTGTTTTGTATTTTTCGACAAAATGGAAAAAGACCAATATCAATCCATAATTCGTTTGTTTTCACCATGGTCATAGATGATGCAGCATCCAACTTCAGTTTTATTATTACAGATCAATATTGTTCTTTTTTTTTGTCAAAAAATACAAAACACGAACGATACAACTGGCAGTCAAAAATAATCTAACCTATGAATTTATCTACAACTCAGCAGGAGATCGTTTAAAAATCTACAGTACACGATGATAAAGTCATTTTCACTCGTTTGCGTCATCTGCCATCAAGCATGAGTACTTATTGATCAACCTTCGTAAATAATGTCAACATTTTACTGTGTTCCATGATATTTACCATGTTCAGAAAGTTATTAAACGGGCGTTTTGCGATGTTATTCATCTGGCCCACCACCGGGTTAACGTTCTGAACATGCTTTTGTTGTATTAAATAAAATTAATACATACCTGGAATACCGAGGTGGTGGTCCCCGTCTGCCTCCTCCACGGCGAGACCGCCCTGAAGACATCTCAACTCTGACTCTAGTACCGCAGCATCGTCTAGAAAAAACGAGTGACTCGGTAAAAACATACTTTCTAAAATCAAACCGTCCAATATTTGTATACTTACGTTCCGTCTAATCCTCTTACGGCATCTTCTGCATCTCTTGGGTCTTCGAATTCAACAAAAGCAAAACCAGGTGGATTTCTTGCTACCCACACATTCCTCAGTGGGCCATATTTACTGAATGCACTCTCTATTTCATGTTTACTGGCGGATGAGCCGAGATTTCCGACGTAAACTTTGCAAGAAAGATCCCATTCACGGTATCGGGACATTTTTTTTCTAAACATAAGTTAACCAAGGTCAAAACGAGTTTCAAATTTAACACATTCCAAAATAAAAGAATCAAAAATTTACTATTTCACTGTAAACTTAATTTTAAGAATATGGTGGCAATTAATGTTTGATGAATTCCATTTCATGGCGTCTGCACAAAATAAAAATTGTTCAAAACGCAGAAGAGAGCCCTAATTGAGTTAATTGTAAGAATAATATTACGCTTACCTGTTTAATTAAAACACTTATTCCACAATAAAAACAACAATCGTAAATTATAATCACTGTAAACTTATTTCGCACACAAAATATTAATGAGCGTCAAACGACAACCAGAACGGAAGTGAAAGTGAAAAATGTCCGAGTCATGGGCTTGGTTACTTAACAAGTACGCATGACAGGAAGATACGTCACAAGCGTCGAAGTAAGATTTACTCCTAGTTTTAAAATTTAAAACATTGGTAGCTAAAACAATCTAATCAGTTAATTAACCGCGCTAATTTATTTTAAGTAGCTGCGGCTATTTATTATTGTACTAGTCTGAAATTTTAATTTTATACCCAATATCTGCAACGCAGGCCTTAGCCCTTGATCAGGGTAGAGCGAGATTGTCTTTCAGCGCCCTTTGGTCGACGTTTTCACTTCACGTAAATTGTACTTCGGTTTTATGTTAAATAATAAATCTCAAATTTTCAAAAATCAACTTTTATTGCAAACATCAACACTTGTTAAATTTAAATTAAATTAAGCAGATTTAATTATTATACAGATTATACTTCTGCTTCTTTAACATTTAAGGAAGTACCTAGCGCTATATAATTAAATTAGTATTTGGTATAAATTTCAGTCAGTCAGTAAATAATGAAATCTTGTTTTTTGCATTTGGATTTTTGGCGTTTCTTGCCACCTGGCACTTAGAGCGACCGCTCCTTTCGCTCTACTCCAGGACCGGAGCTATTTTGCTTCAAATTGGAACGCTCCATATATCAGCTATTCAGGGCAGGGTCCTCTTTTCCACTGGCCACTCTGGGCACGTGCCCAGGACCCCGCGAGCGATGGGGCCCCCTAGTTCCAGATCAGTATCCAATAACCGATACTCCCGACAAATACATCGATATATTTTTTAATAATGTATTTGTTAATTACTGATTTGTTTAGTAATTACGATCTCTTTTTAAGAAAAAAAGTGCCCAGGACCTCCAATAGGTTAAAGACGACTACGATTCAGGGAATGCGTTGATTTATTATTTGGAAAATAGAAATACAATATTTAAATTTACAAAACACTATAGTTATATATTTTATTTAAAACCGAGCTGGGTAGAGTAGTGGTGACAGCACTAGACTCGCATTCGAGAGGTCAGGGTTCGAATCCTGGCGGGGACAGATGTGGCTGGGACTTTTTCCTACTGCCTATCGCCGAGAAACGGTAATTCCTGTACCGGCCATCTTGATTAAGATTTTCCACCGTTTCCCTCAATTAATTCCAGATAAATATCGAGATGGTTCCTTATTCAAGGCCATGGCCGATTACCTATCATATTCCCAGTTCAAAAATTACCTATCCTATCCTAATTTCCTATAACTCCTTCAATTACTATAAGTTAAGTTGAAGTTTTAGAAATGTAGAGAATAACGGGAAGTGGTAAAATGGAAATAGTAATGGTGCGAATGACGTCTGTTATGACATAAAAGTCGACAAACGGACGTTAAACGCATTATTATTATTATTATTATATATTTTATTTATATTTTACAATACCTCTTTGTATATCATGTACAAAAGTAATTTATTTATATTTATTGTACAATTATCTATTATATATACTGAATTATTAATAAAAATAATTTTAAAATATCATCGTAGAACAGATGCTGTAAATATTTGTTTTAATATTTGCGGTAACTCGGCAAGGTCTGTACAAATGAATGCGCGTCCAGAAGGCATTTGTTTTAATAATCTACAAGAAAAAAAAAACAAATTAATTAATTACTTGTGCATATATTTCACATAATAGGATGTTTCATCATTACTAAGTTGTCAAGCGTCCATAGTTTACAATTATTATTCGTCATTCCTAAAATTTTTGAGACCTCACTTAAAGCTGCTCCATTTAACTCTGTTTCAGTATTACGCGGTTTCCAAAAAAAAAGAGTTTAGCCACTATAACGTTAATTATCACATTATTTACAGATTTATTAATTGCTAATATCGATTTTTGTTCATACAAAAATTATGAAAATCAAATAAAAGTTCGAGTAAGAAGTTATGTTTGTGATGAGAAACGTTCCTCATTTGACATATTTTGTTTTTTGTGAAGAAGTCATCTAATGTTGTTTGCCTTTTTCTGTTTCGTTCAGCAAGCTGTTGTCGATAGCAAGATATTGCAACAATGACACTTCATCTTGCCTTTGAACTTCTATCAACATTTCAATCATTTTGTAGAAACTGATCCATAATTTACGTTATAGTGGCTAAACTTTTTTTTATAGAAACCGCGTAATAGTGAATCAGTGTTAAGCGGAGCAGCGTTAAGCGAGGCCTCACTGTACGAATATTCACCTTTCAGCTTGATCTCCGAGTCCACCAATAAAAACTGCATGAGCATCGACACGTGGATCGGACATCAATGCTTCAGAAAAATGTTTTGCAGGTATTCCATAACGCTGCAAATTGGCATCCGAAAGAACAATTACTATAGCTTCATCGCAATCTTCTTTTGCTAACGATTTTATGGCATGTTGGGTCGCTTCTAGGGTATGATCACCTGCCCAACAAAACTGCGAATGGGCGTGCATTGTCTGCGAAAAAAAATCCATTTTTCATCATACCATGCCGGAAGTATGTACTTTCTGATTCGATTTTAAATCAGAAAGTATAACATTTATGCACTGTTGTAATCACAGCTGGAATTACTCGCATATAGTCTGTATAGGCGGGCCTAAACAGTTTTGTCATGCGCACTGATACGTGAGACTGCCGCCAGCCAGTCGTAGCTAACAGCTGTTATTGCGTATAACCTCAAAATAACTCACTTAAAAGTTATTAGTCTGTTTATATAATGGTGAAAGTATAATACTCGCTACGGTTCTAAAATGTTCTGAAGTTAGTCACAAACAGCGTCGCAAATGCATATTTTAGAGCCGTCCTGGCTGTTTTGTGGTAATTGAAGAATCCCATCACCTCCCAGTTACCGGCACAGAACGTGCGCTCGTCGGTGATAGGTTATCGCTGGTTGTCGTGTCACTTGTCGCGTTCCTGCTATAAAGTACAGTCCAGTACGCTATTGTTGTTTCTTTGATTGTTAATTGATCAAAATGCCTAATACAGTTTTGGATAGACAAGCACGAAAAATAATTTTTTGGATGACTTTATGCAAGGAATTAGATCTTTAGATTAAAGAAAAATTTAAAATAATAATATAGCACGAGTTTGTAGTTTTTCAACCGACTGTACCTGCGCAAGCCTCCATTTGCATCTAGCTTCAGAACCTTTTAGAACCGTGGCGCGTATTATACGTACTTTTGACCAGGTATAAAGAAAAATAGTATAAATCTAGAGACTTTAGTAATCCACGAGCATCAGCGCTGTTAGTGTCCAAAAAATATATCTTATTTCGTGATGCAAACGGTGACAACATTCCATTTTCTTCCACAAGATGGCACAAGCGTCAAATGTCAAATCCCAATAGATAGGCGTATTTCAATAAAATAAACAATTAAATATAACTTACACGTATAACTTGCAAACGATCTTTATTATTTTTTGGCGGATTTTTATGGTTTACAAATTCAACATTATCAGTCTCTCCCGAATGTCCCATAATATCATACTGAAATTTTTGTTCGTAACCTTGGAATGCTTCCATTACTAAGACAGCTGTTTCCAGTTCCCTGTCTAAACGTCCGTCATACGAATTAAATCTAAAAAATAGTTACTAAATTGTTTTCTATCATACTAATATTATAAAGAGGAAAGATTTGTATTTTTGTATGTTTGTAATGAAAAAACTCAAAAACTACTGTGCCGATTTAAAAAATTCTTTCACCATTAGAAAGCTACATTCACCCTGAGTAGCATAGGCTATATTTATTGCTAAAAAATATTAGGGATCCTTACTAAAACTTTACTAACGTAACCCAAGGTGTAAAAAAATGCCATAAAACATCTTTCGTCGCATGCGCTGTGGAAACTATTGACGATAGAACAAAAGTATGTTCTACAATATTAAAGAACATATCAATAACTACAAAAAACTTCGCGATACTATATGTCCAACTATTATCGTTATGTCACAATAACCACTTTTTACATTTTAATAATCTATATAGATAAAAGACGATGTATATGCAATCTATGGACTCCAAACGGGTACACCATTTTTGATGAAATTTTCAGACAATCTTTAGATTAGCCCAGCGGGTGACCTTCTGAAGTTTGGTAGCGATCGGATCAACAGAATTTTTTAAATATTTTTGGGAAATAAGATTTTTCTTCTAATTTTGAACATTCACAAATAAAAGCGATTGCATTCGCGCAAATTCAATACACGTTGAGAATTTAATGATAATGATTCTCATCTTTTATATCCTATATATTACATTTACACCCGGGCGAAGCCGGACTGGGGCGCTAGTCGTAAATATATTGATTTTAGAAAAATTTCGTAACAAAAAAAGAAAGATGTAGTGCGAGTAGAACTCGCGCGTTAAGGGTTCCACACTATTATAACAATTCTGAGGTACGGAAATGGCGCCCTAATTACATGTCACTACCGCATTCTCTACATTTAGGTGCTTTACTAGTTATTTTAGGGTAAAGATCATTTTAGTAATAAAACAAAATATTTGTATTATGATTTTCTTTAGCTTTATACCTATACATGCTGCCTGAAACGTCTACAACAAGTCGTAAACGTTTTGGTTTAACTTGCGGTGTTCCAAAATCTGGATCTTTCTCAGCTCTCCTACGATATATTGTTTTTTCCCCTGTCAAACCTATAACAATCAAACGGTCCTTTAGTAGCAATTAAAAAGTGTTCCTATAATTTCAAAAAAATCGGCCGACAGGACCAGATTTACAAATTTTATGAAAACACTCGTCTGCAGATAATGAGTTACAGGGATGAATTTACGTCTAAGTCTGTGAGGCGGCAAAATTTTAGAGACGACAAAATTTCAAAAGTAAACAATGTTAGGACAGTTGAAATTTAAAAATTAATTTAATTAATTTGTCATCCGCTGTCCAATTTTACGGTTCTCTGGCTTCATTAGATGTTTAATTTTAATAATCACTTTCCACATATAGAGCAAAAAAGGCGCCACATCGGACGGGGCCTAGGACGGCATCGAACCTAAATCCGCCACTGGTGAGTTATTTTACTGAACAGTGTATTTAATAATAAGCTTCGTGACGTCACATGAAAATTATCGTTCGCTAATTAGTTTTTGTTTTGTTAATTTTCTAGAATGTTTAATTTGATGTTGATTTTATTAAAAAAAAGTAATTTTGGAACTGCTGACTTCATTTACTCAGTTCTAGCTGTAAAAATGCAAAATATGTGACGTTACACCAGGGAAGCAGGGGTCCCACAAATGTGACTACCGGTGACAAGGACGGGGGGGTCAAAATGTCATGAAATTCGTGTGATGTAATTTATTGATTACCCCTAAGTTGTTGAGCGTCTATAATCTACAAAAAAACCGGGTCGCAGTGCCAAAGCCCTGCCGACAATATAGTGTATTTGTTTGTATAGGGCCGTGTGGTTTTATACTTTTATTATGTGAAATAAAGTTTGTTTTTGGACAAAATAAAAAAATTAACCCCTTAATATACCCCTTAAAATAACATTTTTTTTCTTAAATGTAATATTATTATCAATCTAACGTCTACACCGAATTAAATACACCCTTCAATAAATAAGTCACTATCTGCAAATTAGTGTTTTCAAAAAATTTTTTAGTCCGGTCCTGTTGAGCCGATTTTATTAAAATTTTAAGGGCACTTTTTAATTGCTATTAACGGGTTAAATGTCAATTTTGAAACGATTCTGAGAATTTTTTCGGTATTTTGGGGCCCAAAAACATTTTTCAACCCCTAAAAACTACCCTTAAAATGGCCCGATTACGCCCATTTTAAATAGGCTTCTTGCGATGATGGATTTCAACACGTGGGCCAAATTTCGTTAAAATCAATTAACTCTTTCGAAAGTTGTTGCCCGCGCGCACACACACACACACACACACACACACACACATATGGTGCCAATGTGTTTAGGTTATGAAACATCGAGAAATTTTGGTCCGACCCCTAGGTCCCGCCATCCGACCGACGCCAATAGTGTATGTTAAGTTATGGCAAATACACTAATAAATAAATTCGAACAATCGACCCTACCTTCAATTAACTTAGCGTCGTCCAATTCACCAGCCGTTTGATGTTTGCTCCACTGGCGTTCTTTACTTTTTGCTTGCAGTGACGAAATCACGGTGCGCAGCTGCTGCACTTGTTTTCTGACAGGTCCACTGAACTGCTCATACAAATGAGCATCGTACTCACTCATCTCAATCTCGCGTAAACGTTCCTTGAATGCTTTCTGCCCCATTTCACGAGCCGCCCGTTTTATGTGTTCAGGGACTGCGTCTTTCTCTGCGTCCGAAAGCTGAAATGAATATTTTTGAATGAAAAAATTTCTATCCTAACTAATATTATAAATGCGAATGTGAGTTTGTTATGCTTTCACGCCTAAACCGCTGAATTTCGATAAAATTTGACAAGGAGATAGATTGCATCCTAAAGAAGGACATAGACTAGTTTTTGTCTCAAAATAAAAACTTAAAGGGGGTGAAATAGGCGATGAATGTCACTGACAGGTCATCACGATACCTCCCAGAACTATTAGACCTCCAGACTTGAAATTTTGGAAGACATGTTTCGTTTGTTGAGTAGAGACACTAAAATAGTCTTCTAAGGTTTGGAAAGGGGGGAAGTACAGGGGTGTCAATGATTAACACACTCTAATTTTTAAAATACAGTTTCTATGGACTGAAAATGTAGCTGTTAGGTCTTGATGAAGATTCCACTACTGTTGTTGTTGCTGCGGGCGGAGTCGCGGGGAGCGGCTAGTTTTTCAATAAATTAATGACCAGATATGTTGAAAAATAATTTTACACATACTTTAAACGCAAGAACATGAGTATTTATTATTTCTTAAGAGAACACTAACCTGATGTACAGTATGTCCTTTATCAAGCCTATATGGACCACCTTTTCCTCCAAGACCGGCTGTATCACGACCTCCAGTACCTCCCGCCCACGTATTGCCACCAACATGGGGATCATTATTTGGATCCTCCTTTCCATGCTTTGGTTCACTCGTATCCAAACTAAATAACAATAATATAAATATAACATTAAATTTTTTTTAACTTAGTTGTCAAAAATAAAATTGTTTACAAAAATTAAACTGAATGCATTTCAGTGAATTAAAATAGGGTTCTGCTCTGACAAACAAAGTGAATTCAAGGTTTTTCGTGACAAATTGCGACCTGTAGAGCTCGGACGTATGTACAGACAATTGCTGTTCGCGATTTTCAATTACAATTTTCGAAGTAATTATGAACTCTAATGGACTTAGAAATGGTTCCGTTTTATAGAACAGAATTTCCCATTTTTAAAAAACTACTATTTTAATGGATTACGTGCAAAATTAACCTAGATATAGCTTCTTATATGAACGAAATATTATTATGGCGTTCCCTTTGCTTGCCCTTAATATACAGTGTGTTTCCCTTTATATGAGGACACCTAAATAACTTTTTCATTTTAATAGCAATCATTATAAAAATTTCAGCAGTTATGCCGGCCATTAAGATGCATCTTTTTTGTGGGAACAAAATTTTTCAAAAGTCAAAATCTAGCCAACTACGATTAAAATAAAAAGTAAAGTTTCAAGTAAACTCACATGTGCGATTAAGATAGAGCAAAATTTTATTAAAAAAAGTTGTTCAGTATCACAAGAAACTCCTAAGTATACAGTTTCGTCAAAAAAAAATCATTTCTTAAATTTCTCAAAATACGAATGCCACCTGTAATTTATTTGCTATTTTATTGTTTCATGGCACTCTTGTTAGTAAAATAGCAAATAAATTACAGATTGCATTCATATTTTGCGAAATTTAAAAAATGAATATTTTTTGACGGAACTTTAACTTAGGAGCTTCTTGTGATTCTGAACAACTTTTTTAATAAAATTTTGCTCTATCTTGATCGCTTATGAGTTTACTTGAAATTCTACTTTTTATTTTAACCGTAGTTAGCTAGATTTTAACTTTTCAAAACATTTTGTTCCTACAAAAAAGTTGCATCTTAATGGCCTGCATGACTGCTAAAAATTTTATAATTGCTTATAAAATGAAAAAGTTATTTAGGAGTCCTCATGTAAAGTGAAACACACTGTATATCAATATAGGAAAGCCAAAAATATATGTTTTCCGCTTATTTTCCTTTACCACTGGGCGCCCCCTGGGCCTTGATCGCTCCGTTCGCCTTATGGTAGGGCTGGCCCTGTATGCAAAATTCCCTTACATTTCCAGGCGTGTGGCCACCCTTTTCTTCCTATTTTTTTGTAACTTACCCACTTGTCCGTTCAACAGTGACTTGTAGATGTTGTCGAGCTTTTTGTAAAGCAATCCATTTAGCAGTAAACATGTGTTCAGTTGGAAAACCGTACTTCGCTAACACATCTGCTAAAGTTTGTATCATGTCATCACTGTAGCGATCAAAATCGAACACGTTAAAAATAACATTAGATATATCTTCATTTGGGAATTTCTAAAAAATAAATTGCACGTGTCAAACTAAAAAAAAACGTGAGCCTAATCCAATGTTACTAGAAACAAAGGTCCAACCTTAGTTTACGATTCGAATTTTATATTTTAATTAATTATTTTTATTGAGATTTTTATGTCATTTTTTTATATGCTTATATTTTATTTACGGATTGTAGATATTTCTGTATTCTGACGTGTCAAATGGATGTATGTCTCGATTGACTTAATAAATATCTATCTATCTATCTATCTAGTAATCTTGAGGTTCCACCACGTTTTATATGTTACCTGAATATGTTTAACAATATTAACGACCTCCCTGGTAGAATATGGATAACTGACGATTCCTTGATCGGCCATCATCCGTAGTTCTCCAAAAGCCAGTACCAATTTTCTAATCAACTCAATCGGTACATCGGGCCCGTACTGTTTCAACAACTCAGTTTCAGACTCTATAGAAGGATTATCTACCGCGTGACAACTAAATAAATCTCCAAGAGCTCCGAAAAAGTCGTTCCCTAAGAACGGGAATCCCGGACGATTAGCTAAAACGATCATCCGAAAATTCGGATGCGTTCGGATTATGCTCGGATTCGACGATGTTGAATTTGAAGGCACGATTCTTCTTCCATCACTCAGAACCATTTCTCCTGATTCAACCAAAGTTTTTAAAATGCAAGTGACGTGTGTTGGAGCTTTATCTGCTTCATCAACAACCAAAATGTAACCGCTTTTGACAGCTTTAACTAAAGGTGAATCTTCATACACTACAAGGCCATCTTTGACAGATGGTTGAAGGGTCAAAGTCTGGACTGTGGTGTCTCTGTGCAGTTGTATATATTCTCTAGGCCAATTCAAAAGTTGCAACAATCGATCAGCTATTTTATTTTTACCTACTCCCTGATTACCTACTAATAATATATGCGAACCGAGCAAGAAATCCTGCAAAATTAATTCTAAAAGACGCACGTGTTGTGGCACATCGTAAAAAACAATATTTGGCACTTTGGTGATCGAATCGCTTTTATGGATTTCGCAGCGTGTGTTTCCGATTGTTAAAATGTCTTCTTTAACCTCACATTTCAGTAAACCGTCTGAATAATTACTTTCAGCGTCAACCGGTGTTATTTTTAATCTTTCGAGTACACTTTCTAAGGCATTTCTTGCTAGATTTGGGATGAATTTTGCTAGGAATGTTTTTTGAACAGTTTCGTATGCATCGTCAGTTGGATATTTGGACATGCGCGATGCGATTCTTAATAACTGACGGGTTGAAAGCGAGCCAGCAAGGTTTCGTAATGTTGGGTCACCGCTGGTACTGAGCGTATGACCTAATTCAATCAACTGGTGTAAAGGTTTTGAAACCCGACCAAACTGAAACACAGAAGATATATTTTTTTTAATCTGTTTTCAAGTTTTAGGATGGAACGAGATCCAATATTAAATTTGAAAATATGAATTGGTTCTAGGCCCAAACAACCCTAACAGTTGGTGGCCTTAAAAATATTTCGGCTGTAATTTATTATAAACACTAAACTTGTAAGCTATTGCAAAATTTACCAGTGCATTAATGATATAGATTTGATCCGCTTTGCTTAGTGGCTGCATCTCGTGGAATAAAAACAAACTGAGTAATTCGGATGATAACCAATTTATGTCATGCGCAGATCCTTCTTTGCCAGGTGGTTCGGCCAAAGCAATAATTCTGAACGACGGATGTATACGAAGTAAACCAGACGCAGTCATTTGTTCTTGGGTCAGTTTATATTCAGAAGATATTTCGTCGTACCGGTCGGCACGCAACAATCTTTTGCCGTCGTGTAGTTGCAATTCTCGGTCATGCACAAGTCTGAAAGATGAGTTACTAGCGTTATCATTTTTAGTGATAGGCGAAATAGAAGTGATTTCGATCGACAGTGTAGGGAAAAAGCCTTAGAAACATTCAATACATATTCGCCAGCCTTAGAAACATTCACTACAAGTTCTCCAACCTTAGAAACATTCAATACAAGTTCACTAGCCTTAGAAATATTCAATATAGTTTCCTCAGCCTTAGAAACGTTCAATACAAGTTCCCCAGCCTTAGAAACATTCTATACAAATTCCACAGCCCTAGAAACATTCAATACAAGTTCTCCAGCCTTAGAAACATTCAATACAATTTCCCCAGCCTTCGAAACATTCAATAAAAGTTCACCAGCCTTTCGAAACATTCAATAAAAGTACACCAGCTCTATGAAACATTCAATACAGATTCCCTAGCCTCAGAAACATTCAACACCTACTAGATGACCTCAGATGTTGAACGTCTATAATCTACAACCTCTCTCTCTCATGCTAGAAAAGTATGTACTAGCGGTAGTTTTAAGTACCTGTGCAAAACAGCTAACGTACTTGGATGTATTCTATGAATTCCATCCAGGATAGCAATGCGGCCTTCCAAAGCCGCGTTTACAAGAGGAGAATTCTTCCATACCGTATCCCCATTACTTAGCGTGGTTCTTTGTTGGATCAAATCTCTAGCAGTCATGTCTTGATACAGTACCACCTGTTCCGTCTCATAACCAAGGATGTCCGCTAACTTGTTAACTACAACACTTTTGCCACAGCCTCTCGGACCAATCACGCAAATATCTGCCACTTTACAACTTTGAAGAAGTTCATTGATAAAATTTACTTGATACTCCGTCTCTACGAATTGCCCATTTTCATTTAAATTAAACGATTTCGGTTCTTTCTGGTTACCGAAAAAGTTTTTGAAGTTTTCAAAACTCGTCCATTTGGAAGACTCGTTGGCATTTATTTGAAGAGTTTGTAACAGATTTTCAACTGACTGGACTCCCTCTTTTGGTAAAAAGGAGTTATAAGGATACAGTCGATAGACAGCATCGTAGATTGATAGATTTGGATTCGATTCCTGGAAAATTCATCATTTTTATAAATGATTCATCATTATGAATTCACTATAATAATTCAATTAGGAAATTGTAGGCACTTCACAATATTTCTAGTTTTACAATGAAATATAAGCAGCAGAGTTTTTATGCATGGGAATTCGAAGAAAGGGTATGTTTTAGATTATTTTATTGCTTTGTCGTTCCATTAAACTCGTTAGTAAGTGTCTACAATATCAAAACCGAACTCTCATAATATGATAATATTCGTAATGTATTACCCGTACTCCCATCATAAATATCGTTTCCTACCCGTACTTCCACCATTTACACAACTTAGATTGTTAACTTTTCGGCGCTACATAAGGTAAATGTATTATCAGTTCTCGATCACACATCGTTGGTCAACTGCTTTAATATAAATATTCGAAATAACAAATGATTACATATTAACATAGGTGGTGTCGTTTAATTTTTGAGACAGGTTAATTTTTCTGAAGTTCTTTTTTTTTTAGGGTTCCGTACCTCAAAAGGAAAAAAGGAACCCTTACAGGACCATTTCGTTGCAGAGGTAACAAATTGAAATTAATATCAAATACTCAGATCTGCAATCCCTTGGTGCATTGTTGCAGATATAATTATGACATTTTTTTTTAATATATTAATGGAAAGTTGAAAAAATCTTTAAAGAAAGTTCTTTCATAATCTGCAACAATGCACCGATATGATTTTTTTTTGACATTGTTCAAACCAATAATCAGCCAACCAGACTTACCAACAGTTTTGTTGCCAAATGCAAGCTATCTATCGGAAAATGTGGTAAATTAAGGACCTCAGCTTCCGGACTAAGAAGGCCATGCGCAGCTCCTACTAACGATGACAAGCGATTGTCATCTACGCCAGGAAAATCCTTTTTCAGACAATTTAAGGTTTCCTGTAACATTTTTGAAACAATAAGTTGTGTTCAGTTTTTTTACAATCTTGCCTTGCGGGGCGCCGCCTCACTCAGCTGTTCCTTTGGGTTATTTCTATTTTAATTTTTTTCTAAACCACCCCAGTATTGAGGCGAATAAAACAACAACAAAAATATTCAAATCGGTCGAAGCATTTTCGAGCTCTTGCGAGACTAACGCACGGAAACTGATTTTTATTATATAGATAATATACCAGATATGTCAATATTTTTGATGTTGGAATGGTTTTGTCGCCCAATCTAGCTATGATTCGTTTGACATTACATTTCTGTCAAAACCACTTATCAAGCGAATGAAGCCGATGACATTAAAAAAAAATTTTTTTTATTTTTTAACGGGAAATTGGACAGTTCAATTTAGTTAAACTAAATTAAAAAAATTCCCGTTAAAAAATAAAAAAAAAACTTATTAATTATAATGGACGTGAACAATATTGAGAATTAAAAAAAATGTTCGCTATATGCGCGAGAGCTCTTTAAAAAATCGCTTACCGAAATTTGTTAGACGGATTACTACCTTACGGACAGTACCTATATATATTTTTTTTTATGCAAAAAAAATTAAGAACAAATCGGCAATGATTGTACCTTTGCATGACAATATTCTTGACATACGACAATAAAATCTATTATTTTACTGATTTCTTTATTTTCTTCAATCTTCTTTAAATTGTCTTCATACATATTAAAGTATAATATAAATAATAATAATAATAATAATAATAATAATACGTTTAACGTCCGTTTCTCGACTTTATGTCATAACAGACGCCATTCGCACCATTACTATTTTTCATTTTACCACTTCCCGTTTTTTTTCTATATTTCTTAAACTTCAACTTATATAATAGCAATGGGCGAATGAAGGAATTACAGGAAATTAGGATAAGGTAGGTAATTGTTGAACTAGGAGTTTGATAGGTAATCGGCCATGGCCTCAAATAAGGAACCACCTCGATATTTATCTGGAATTAATTGAGGGAAACCATGGAAAACCTCAATCAAGATGGCCGGTACAGGAATTACCGTTTCTCGGCGAAAGGCAGTAGGAAAAAGTCCCAGCCACACCTGCCCCCGCCGGGAATCGAACCCGGACCTCCCGAATGCGAGTCTAGTGCTGTACCACTACTCTACCCAGCTCGGTATTAAAGTATAATATAAAGACCACTCTAAATTGATTTCTATTTTTATAAAATTATAAAAAAAGAATTTAATATTTCTTTCAAATAAATATACATATTAAGTTTTTTTCTATTCATCGACCAATTTAAAACATTTCCTGTGTAGCTTCCTAATACTTCATCAACAGGGCCGTCTTAAGCAAAGTGGAGGTTCATGGCACTTTAGAATATATGGAGACCACTTTAGAGACATTTGTGTTATATTTATTATTTTCATGACTGTTTTAATTTGACATAAATTGTTAATGACCTTAGTTGTCGAACGTCTATAATCTACAATAAATAAACAAATAAATAAATAAATGGATGTAGTTATCTATAAAGTTACGACCAATCTATATATGGAACATTTTTCCAGCTCCTGTCACATGACATGCATGTTTTAAACTGCGTTTTGTTTTCAAATCAATTTGTCTGTTGTTTCACTGTTGCACTCTTTTGTTTTTCAATCAACCAACAGCAAGGTTACTACAAACTAAGGTTGGGCGTTATAGCATTGTTGAAGGAGTAACCAGGCGAGACGCGAGTGAGAGCGGGGGAAGTAGACTTGTGGAGTCTTTTTCCAAACAGTTGGGATAATAATAATTGAGAAACCAAGCCATGGGCATCGGTGACGTAAGCAATAGACTCAACCAATCACAGACGTGGCCATGTTTATAGCGTCTTACACCCAACTTAGGTTGGGCTAGAGTTGGGTAACTCAGATCTGAACCGGTTCAAAGAGCCGCGAGAGTCGACTCACTTTTTTTTGTGCCGACGGATCAACGGATCCGCATAACTCAGTGAAACACTTAACACATAGGAGCACATTTTACACTTATGTATCAGTTCTTGCTTTGATGCACCTGTCAGCTCAAATGACTCATGCATCACATGTTTGGCTATGCATTCTTGATTCTATACAGGTCGTGATATGATTGACTGAACTAGGTAACTCAGTGGCAGACTGCAGTAACATATTCAGAACTCGGCTCTTTTTGAACTGGTTCAGTGAGCCGGATCACATACGGGATCCAGATGCAAAGATGTAGATCACTAAAAAGACCCGTTTTTCTCATCTGTAGGTTGGGCGTTAGCATTGTTGAAGGTGTGCCTAGGCAAAACGCGGGAGAGGGCGGGAGAAGTAGGCTTGTAGAGTCTTTTTCCAAACAGTTAGATTAAACATATGTACTTGAATAACTAAGCCATGAGCATCGGTGACGTAAGCAATCGACTCAACCAATCACAATTAATCACAGACGTGATCATATTTATAGCGTCTTACGCCCAACCTTCTAGTATTCCAGTAACCTTGAGGTAGATAGGTATTTCCATGGCCGCCTGTGCGATTTGTAAATGTAATCAACATGAATTATTGTCAGTGGTAACGCACATAGCCAGGCCGAAGCATGCAAAGCAATAAAGGATAATTGAACGAAATAGTTTCACCACTTCAACTGTATAATATCCTCGAAATTATAACGATCATTTCAATTACTTCTTCACACGAATCAGTAAAAGTAATTATCATTTGCAGTATATAAAACAATTACATTCTTGAAATATAAAACGATTCGAAGCAATTATTTTTAGGATGACTCAATTGGAAACACCCTGTTTATTTATTTATTTAGTACATGTTTGTTCATTGTTTCTTATCGACCGTTGCAATTATATTGCGTTAATCCTAATTTTGTATTTAGTCATCAATTTAGGTTATTAAAAACTAGCCGCTAATCGCGACTCCGCACCTAAAACACGGCCAATATTGTTTTTAGTTTTATAATTAAAATTAGAGTTTAAAAAAACTAAAACAAGACGCTTTTATTTACTAAACAATGCAAAATAATTTGACTATAAAATTAGCTTTACTGTAAAAAGCGTGGAGTGCTTAATATATCGGTAATACATTTTTCATTTACTAGCTAATTGTAAACGTAGAGCTATTATGAAAATTTACGTTGATAGCACCCTATGCTTTTTACAGTAAAGCTAATTTTATTTCAAATTGTCTGGCATTTTTTGGCTTAGTGTTTTTAGTGTTTTAAACTCTAATTTTATTTGCAGTGATTGTTACAAACATCCATTGTTACAATGCTATATTAGAAAAAAATATTTTTCAAATTACCGTCGGGACTCCAACCCGAATCTTTCGCGTTTGAGTCCCGACGGTGATTTGAAAAATATTTTTTTCTAATATAGCATTGTAACAATGAATGTTTCTAGCAATCATTGCAAAAATTAGCGATTACTGGCTCATGTAGAGAAGTCTTACGGACTATAAACGTATGAAAAAATTCTAATTTTATTGTTTGGAAGCTACGACCATTCAAATATGTGCCTGGAGGTCTGCTGCTACCTGAGTGGGCATCCGCATTCACTGTTTGTTGTTCAAACACGCAATGCGGTCGTAGCGCCGCGCGGAATTCAACCCCTGAACAATTGTCATTTGTTTTCGTGTGCGACAGTCGATTGTCATAATACATATACATAATATATATAATATTATTGACGTATCACATGTGAAATATGAATACCGACTACAAAATATCTACAAATGAAAATCAAATAATCCTTTAAATATAGTTCGACAGAAATACCGAGCGGGATAGCATTCGGGAGACACCGGAATTCGAATCCCGACAGGAGCAGATACGGCTCGAACTTTTTCCTATGGTTGGTCGCTCTAACAGATATAATTCTCCGAAGATATGAAGATATTACATTAAATGTAGTCGCTTAATGCGGTATGTCGTAATAAGCAATGTCGTAAAAAGCAGTGTTTTTTTGTAACGCGGTCATATAGCATTCAGCCGCGACCTATAACCGGTATGTTGTTCTAAACGGTGTCGTCGTAAACGGTTTTGACTGTATTTCATCTTTAATTCATTCGTAACTCTCACTAATGTGAAGGTTCATGTCTAGCGTTAGCTAAGCTAAAAATTCGAAAACCGTAAATTAGTAGTTACCTATTTCACAAAGAAAATATTTTTGAGGTTTAACTTCTTTAGTGACGTATCTATTTGAAAAAAATAAGAAATCGAGGAGAAGTAGAACTGTCATATAAAGGGGAAATTAGTTTGTCTCCTAAATTACATGAAACTGACAAGCACAGAAGTTTATAGTGTGTTGCTACGTATGTGTAAATATTATTAATTACTTTCACATAAAAAAAATTAAACTTGAGAATAATATTAAAAACTAAAGAAGTTAAACTTCTTATGAGAGCTTATAAGGGTGAGGCTCATTATAATTTTTTTATTATTCTGACTCTCATCAAATCATATAGATTAATTCCCGTTGACCTAGAATCTTGAAATTTGGCACGAAGAAAGGTCTCCGAGCGTAAATAAAGAAAAAAATCCGAAAATGATAAAATTTTAATTCTATGTGGCATAATTACGTGTTTTAACGATACAGAACCCTCAGGGTGCGAGTTCTATTCGCACTTGTTCATCTTTTTAAACATTGCATTCGAACTTCTAATAGAATAGAATAGAATTAATTGATCCAAAGACATACATATTATATGTATAGGATTCGTCAACAAAGAAAGAAATCCAATTGTGTGGGCTTTCACGGCTGGCGTAAACATTTCTTTCTTTGCAAAACTTCTTGGTTTCCGGGCTTGTACGCCGTGGTCCATTGGTATTTCTACCTGACGTTTCGTCTACAACTGCGGCAGACATTATCAAATGCGATGTGGTAGCGGGCGAAGTGTCCTTCTCGGCTGCTCACTTGCTTGTGAGCAGCCGAGAAGGACTCTTCGCCCGCTACCACATCGCATTTGATAATGTCTGCCGCAGTTGTAGACGAAACGTCAGGTAGAAATACCAATGGACCACGGCGTACAAGCCCGGAAACCAAGAAGTTTTGCAAAGAAAGAAATGTTTACAATTCATTCATAACAAAATCATCTACCTTATACAGACATTGCTTAAGAAGAGCAGTCTTTCATTCTCTTTTAAATTTGGAAATATTTAGATTTTTGAAACTGTGTGGCAATTTATTAAACATTTTCAGGACGTGATAATCTTAGTCCGTGCCTGTTATGTTTATGTGGGAATATACTATCACTGCATCAACAATAAAAGTACCATCATACATAATAATGACTATTTTAGTAATACAATAAAGAGCTAAATAAGTAAAATAATGAGTTTTCCATTGCAACACTATGACATAAAAATCAAGAGAACAAAAAGACATCCTGCTGTAGGAAAACAAACATATGTTTATGTTGTGAACGTTTTACAATAATGGTTATTTTAATAACACAATAAACAAGTAAGTAAATGAGTTTCCACTGCAATATGCAACACAAGTATTTTTACTAACGCTTCATCCCCCCCCTCTTCAATTTCTGGTGGTGACTCGGTAATATGCAACGACTATCATGGAAGTTCCCAGTCAACAAAAATACGTACCTATCAAAATTAATTTACAATATTATGTTTTCTTCGATACGTTTCCAAAAACGTTCCGAATATGTATATAAAACATTTATTCAAATTTCAAGGATAGCTATCTGCATAAACATTGCTGGCATACATTAAAAATGTATTTTGAAATGTGTTGAATATGTTTTCAAACCCATAACTCAAAAACGTTTTCTAAATATTTTATTTAAATCTCAAGGATAGCTATGAGGAAAAACTTTGCTGGTATATATTAAATATGTATTTTGAAATGTGCAGAATATATTTTAATACCCATAATTCAAAAACGTTTTCTAAATCTTTTATTTAAAACTCCAGGATAGCAATCAGCAAAAACTTTTCTGGTATCTATAAAAAATGTATGGTGAATTGTGCAGAATATATTTTAACCCTATTATTTTAAACAGAAAAGAGTTTCACGGGTAATTGGAATAAAAATAAATCAATTTAAACACTCACTGATTGCAACGTTTCGTCTTTATTCAATCAAGACTTTTTCAAGGTCTCAATATGTTTAAACAAAAAACCCGGGTCGCAGTGCCAAAACCCTGCCGACAATATAGTGTATTTGCTAATACAGGCAGTGTGGCTTTATTATGCGAACTTAAGTTGGTTTTTGGGCAAAATAAAAAAAAAATTAACCCCTTAATACACCCCTTACAATAATAATTTTATTAGTTGAAATATTGTTATCAATTCAACATCTGCACCAAATTAAATACGATCTTCAGCAAGTAAATTCGTATACGCAAACTAGTGTTTTCATAAAATTTTTAAGTCCGGTCCTGTCGGGCCGATTCGCTTATAATTTTAGGAGCACTTTTTAATTGCTACTAAAGGGTTAAATTTCAATTTTGAAACGATTCTGAGAACTTTTTCGGTATTTTTGGGCCCAAAAACTTTTTTCAACCCCTAAAAACCACCCTTAAAATGACCCGATTGGGCCCATTTTAAATAGGCTTCGTGCGGTGATGGATTCCAACAAGTATGCCAAATTTTGTTAAAATTAATTAACTCCTTCGAAAGTTATTGCCCGCACATATAAATATATATATATATATATATATAAATATATATTATACATATTATATATATAAACATTTTTAAAAATGGTGCCAAAGTGTTTAGGAGGTTATGAAACGTCGAGAAATTTTGGTCCGACCCCTAGGTCCCGCCATCCGACCGACGCCAATAGTGTATGTTGCCATATGGCAAATACACTAATAAGCAATTTCGCATTACAAAAATCAATTAAAAATTAGAAAATTGTAGAAATAATAAAATAATAAAAAATAAATAATAAATAATAATAAATAATATTGACTCTACCAACAGTAATAGAATATTAAACAAAATGAAATTACTTGCAATTACTGTTCAAATTAATTTTTTATTTATAAGACGTTTCGACCAACCATTAATACAAATATTAGATTGCCTATATATAAAACTGGTAAATTAACTAAAGGACCTAATTACTGGGCATTAAAATTCTATAATGTTTTACCAAATAACATAAAAGACATGAATAGGGATGTTGACTATTTTTGGGAAAGTGTTTTAAATCGTGCATAAGTACCTAATATTGCTACAAATATTTATTATTTTTATTTAAATACAACTCAAGCCATAAAAATCATGTATTTTAAATCCCGTTTCAAATTTCGGTCCAAAACGCCAATACTAGTCGCGTGACGTCACCTGTTCATACCAAAGGAGGCTCAAAAGTTTACACGGGAGCTACCATCCTATAGATGCGTATTCTGTGCTCATAAACGTTAGTAAACTGAGGTGATGAAAAGTTGTTTCGTAGTCGTTGCTATAGTTACATGTAATTTGACGTTTCCTATAAACAAATAATAATAAATTACACACTAAATATTAACCAAACAATGAAGTTTTTTGACAGCGGCTGAACGTATGACGTCATGCGTTCTGATTGATGTCTGTTGTCACGTGACGAGAGTGATTTTATTAGGTTTTATTTATTAAATATTAATTAAATTCCTTAAAAATAAGGAAAAATATAGTGTTTTTTAGTATTTCTATCATAGAAACTACTACTTTTCGTTAAAATTATGTTTTTATTTGAATACAGTCAACATCCCTATTGTCATAGCTTCAAAAAAAAAAACAATTATAGATCTTGAGTAAATATTTTATATGATTATATATTTTGTTTGTTGACGATTATTGTATACTTTTCTTAGTTTCACAATAAAAAAATCTATTTATCTATCTATTTGGAAAAACCACCTAGCTCCAACATTGTACATTCTTACAATATGGTGGGAGAAACGGGTCGTATATACTTGTTCTCCCACCACATGACAAGCAAAATGATAAATATTACTGTACACCACCTACACCATAGACATATAACCCTAGATTGGCGTTCATGTCCCCATTAGAAATTATTTTGAGAGAGGCAAACGCCGTAAAAAGCGGGCGAGATTTAAAAGTTTTTAAAATTCCATAATATTATTTCTTTGGAAATATCAACATAACTTACAATAATTATAATCGATAAAATGTTACATGAATAGCTATTTCGACTGTTAATTATTTCGAAAATATCGAAATGTATTTGTGATGTGTAAACCGTAACGTATATTACATAACATTACAAAAGCTCGTTATTTAGTACTTTATAGTTAACAAACACATAACCTGATCCTATTTCCACAGGCCATATTTTTGTATCATGTTTTGGTAAATGTTATAATATGAATTATAAAGTTACGTGAGTTTCGTGAGTGTGATTGAACGTGCGTGAGTGAGCGTGAGTCTCGAAATATAATAATTATCGTGCGTGAACGTGAGTGAGTTTTGAAACCTAGCCGTAAGCGTGCGTGGGTGTTATTATAAAAAATACTAGCAATGCGTGAGCAGGCGTGAATTGGAAATGATTTTAATAATAATAATAATGCGTTTAACGTTCGTTTCTCGACTTTATGTCATAACAGACGCCATTCGCACCATTACTATTTTCCATTTACCCCCTCCCGTTATTTTCTACATTTTTTAAAACTTCAACTTATATAATAGCAATGGGCGAATGAAGGAATTATAGGAAATTAGGATAAGGTATGTAATTTTTGAACTAGGAGTTTGATAGGTAATCAAATAAGGAACCATCTCGATATTTATCTGGAATTAATTAAGGGAAACCATAGAAAACCTCAATTAAGATGGCCGGCACAGGAATTACCGGTTCTCGGCGAGAGGCAGTAGGAAAAAGTCCCAGCCACATCTGCCCCTGCCGGGCACCGAACCCGTACCTCCCGAATGCGAGTCTAGTGCTGTACCACTACTCTACCCAGCTCGGT
Organism: Venustoraphidia nigricollis; assembly: GCA_034508555.1. Lineage (NCBI taxonomy): Eukaryota > Metazoa > Arthropoda > Insecta > Raphidioptera > Raphidiidae > Venustoraphidia > Venustoraphidia nigricollis. Next base: position 692,367 of record JAVRKA010000091.1, on the reverse strand, counting down.
TGTTGGAAATGATTTTCGTGAGCATGAGTGATCGTGGATAAAATACTACTCACGATTGCACCTCTACCGGTGATGTATCATCTATGACCTACATGTAAAATTCGCAGTTAATTATGTTAGTTATGTTATGTAAGTTTTAGTTAGTAGACACGTTACAATTGGCGACATGAGAAGGCAGGTATATTCTGTGTTAGAATGTCGTGAATGCAGTAAAGTTAGTTTACAGTAAGAAAATGCGGTTCACGTGACGACGTATCGCGTTGTACCCAGTGCTGCAGAATGACAGCGACAATGCGCTATAACATATTATTAAGGCGGGTTGACACGGGTAGTGAAGTACGCTCGTGTCTTACGCTTTCTTTAGAGACAAAAGTGTCTCGTGAAATACGAAAATAGTCCAACGATCGTATTCTGTTTACACGGCAAAGAGTCAGTCTCCAATATGGCTCGTAAAAAGCAGAAGGCTGTGCAGTGGTATGTGAAATATTAGGACATTATATCGTATCACAACTTATCAATCGTACTGGGGTGGTTAAAAAAAATAGGAGATGGCGCAAATGCTGTGTGAGAGAATGGATTAAAAACAAGGACCGGTCCGGAGCTGTAAAATCTGGCAAATTCAAAGCTTCTGCAATTCGTTGAGCAGCTGCGGCGCGCGTTTCCTTTTTTTTATATTCGTTATTTGTAGGGTCCTATAGAGCAGGGTCACTTATGCAGTATTCTAAGAATTTCAACGTTTCTGGGTCGCTCGTTCGTAGATTTCCGCTAGTCATTTTCATACACCTACACCTGCCGACTGCTATTTCACGACTAGATCTACTGAGAATGGTTCGTGAAATATCAAACATGTTTGATTTGCTTGATCACGATCGTGGCGCCTTTCGTTTCCATTCTTTTTTCACGACTCTGCTGTTGACATGACGCGTGGTCCACGAAAGCGGGAGACACGAGCGAACTTCACTACCCGTGTCAACCCGCCTTTATAGTTTGATCAGCGAAAGTACGTCGGTGCGGAAGGGGAGTGGAATCGCATGTAACAGTTCAGCGCCCGCTCTAGCGGATACGTCGTCCCGGACAACAAGACAAATTGCCGCCAAGGAACATTTTTTTATTGCCAATAAAAATCAAATCATTTTATTTAAATTTCAATAAAAGCATATATACAGTAAGACCTCGGTTAACGTGGGAGATACGTTCCAATAAGTTCCTGCGCTATACGAAACAGCGCTAAGCGAGGTCATCTTAATACGTAGATAATTTTACCTCATGAATTATAGATTTATTAATTGCTAATATCGATTTTTATTCATAAAACATTTATGAAAACCAGATAAAAAATCAAGATTATGAAGTTATGTTTATGATGTGGAAGATTTGACACAATATTTTGTTTTTTATGAAGAAGTCATCTAATGTCCTTTGCCTTTTTCTGTTTCGCTCAGCAAAATGTTACTAATTATGTATTTAAATATTAAAGTTAAAGGGCCAAGCCCAGAAATTTTATTTTTTAACTTTTTATAGGTTTTTTGTATCGGGGTTTTTTTAAATTGTTAATTTAATTTTTTGTGACAATGCTTTTTACAGCCCAGCATAAAACTGTAAAAAACAATCGATGTAAACGTATTCAGAAGTGCACTTTTACAACAGAACTATACGTATATGTATACATATTCTACAAATGTCCCCTTTTTATCATGTGAATTGTAAATTAACTTTAGCAGCCATCCCATGTATATCGGTTATTTATTCTGTTAGCATAGTCAATTGTTACATCGTCAAAACCTGGGTTGTATCAGGAATACAAACATATGTTTATATTCCTGAGGATGGACTTATTGCCCGGAACGATCGTCGAGAAATAATTTAAATTATTTAAATTATTTTGTAGAATTTTCAAGTGTTTTTATTTATCTGTTATTATTAATCATGTTCTACCAAGTGTCGGGAATAAAATTAGTGCAAATAATAACGTTACAGAACCTTAGGCGCGAGAGTCTAAATCACAATTGACCACGTTTTAACACGCTTTTATTAGCTTCACATGTATGTTTGTTTGTTTATAAAGGAATCTTTGAACGTGAAATTCACCCACTTCAAAACGTCAGATTCAACTGAAACTTTGCACACTTATCAAGGACCGATGACAGTACAATAATTTAATAAGTTTGTTCCATTATTGTGACCAGGACCTTCAGGATAAAAAAACTTGAAAAATTACAGCAAGCACGCTAACATGTTGTACAGTGATGTATGTTGCGTTGCCTACCCCATACAATATTGTTTTTTAGTCTTATAATTAAAATTAGAGTTTAAAAAACTAAAACAACGCGCCTTAATGAACTAAAAACTGCTAAATAATTTGACAACAAAATTAGCTCTACTGTAATAAGCGTGGAGTGCTTAATATCGGTAATAAATTTTTCATTAGCTAATTGTAAACGTAGAGCTATTCTGAAAATTTAAGTAGTAAAGCTAATTTTGTTGTCAAATTATTTTGCATTTTTTAGTTCTTAAAGACGTGTTGTTTTAGTTTTTTTAAACTCTAATTTCGAAATAAATATGACTAAATGCTAAACGATCGAATTAAATTGGACTTCACTTGTTAATCTTGTTGGTTCGTAGCGTTTCAACTACAACTCTGGATTTGAAGTATTATCGTTTTGTCTAGGAATGCATAATTAACTGTCTGTTTCCCCTTTTACATACAAGTGCATTTAAAAATCATTATATTTCAATAAAACATTAGGAGGGGTGTCACGTGACAAATCCTAACATTCATGTTTGCTTTTAGAAACAAAAAAACAAACTATTATATTCATGTCATCAACTGACAAAGTTAATTAGATCGTTACTGTTTTGTTTTGAAGCTGACGACAAAATATTTATAGACACGATTTTAAAAAAGGGATCATTTTTACCGGAAATTACACAAATTAGATTAAAGGTTTCTATTTAAACGACTTTTTTAAACATATTTGTAAAGCCAAGTGTGTAGGCTATCACGGTCGATGTTGTTGTAGAACTTTTTGGTTTTCGGGCTCGTACGCCGCGGCCCATTGGTATTTCTACCTGACGTTCCGTCTACAACTGCGACAGACATTATCAAAGACGCTGTGATGATATCAAAATTATATCTTCGTATATTGTAGTGTTGATCCAATAGAATGTAACTGTGAAGGTTTGGTTGAGGATCAAGAAATAAACTTTACCAATGTTAGATTAGATTAGATTAGAAAGGAGGGCGAGAGGGTATTTCTCGTTAAAACCGAGACCTTGATAGATCTATTGTGTAGCCCTGACTCATTTATATCTCTATGAGATTAAGGCTTTTGATAAAGCCTAGAATTGCTTTGAGATCTGTGTCCCATACCTGATCAGGTGTTGGGAATGGATTATTGAGGTTACGGAGTCTTCACTTCATGACTGCTTCACATTTACAAAGCAGATGCTCCGATGTTTCAGGAGCCTCCAGACAGAAGCGACGTGACTCGATGTCTATTACGTAAATTTTTTTAAGGTGAAACCTCAAAGGGCAGTGACTTGAAAAGAGCCCTGCAATTATTCTGAGCTCAGATTTCTTTAAGCGTAGAATTTTATCCGCTTTGTCATTATTATAGGTTTAATGAAGATCTTCGCTTGACGAAGACCTTGGGAGCTTTCCCAGAACAGGGAATATTGTTTATTTTCCCATGTGGCAAGAGCCGTTCTCAGGTAACATTTTGATGTACCACAGTACGGCTCCGGTCCTATAAAGGGCGTTTCCGAACCCTTTTTGGCTAGACTGTCGGCAATTTCATTGCCTTGATAACCCTCGTGTCCGAGATCCATCTAACATAAGAGTAACTTTACCAATGTTACACTAGTAGCTAACGTTTCGAAAAATTTATTTTCATCTTCAGGGCCTAGAAACATGTATATGAAAAAAATAAATTAGAGCATTATTGTACCATAAAAGTTAAAGTTATGATGAAAACATGTTAAAGCTAATGAATATTTTTTTAGTTGGTAAATTATAGAATATTTTTTTAGTTGGTAAATTATAGAGTAATTTAAAAAAAAATCTTATTACCTTAAGCTGGCTATTTGACCAGCTTAAGGTAATAACAATTTTTTTTCAACTTACACTATAATTTAGGTACCAACTAAAAAATATTCATAAATGTTAGGTTTTCTGCCTTAAAATCGAACTCGAAGTACGTACTTTCAACCGGGTGTAAAGAAAAAAGTATTTCGAATCACTCTATATGATGATACAAAAACAGGACAAACGGAAATAAAATATGAATGAATCCATGATATATATACTGTATGGAGTAACCACATGACAATGTCTTCTATTAAACTGATTATTATTATTCTGGTAGATAGTTTCTCGACCCTGTTACAACCCTTTAGCTACCAGTCGATTTTTTTCCTTTACTTGTGCTATAAGACATTGCTTCTTGCCAAATAGTGCTTCAAATTTTTCGACTGGTAGCTAGTCGAAAAATTTGAAGCATAATTTGGCAAGAAGCAATGTCTTATAGCACAAGTAACCCAAAAACCGAAAATTTGTAGTTGCATCACAAAAAAAATATTTTTTTGCGATTTTTTTATTCTATCATCAAAACATATAGGTTAATTTCCGTTGACCTAGAATCTTGAAATTTGGCACGATGGAAGGTCTCTTTAGTGTTCGGATACACGAATAATGAAACACAAGTGAGTCCAAAAGTAATCGGTTTTAGTACACAAAAACCGATGTGTATCGATTTTTACAAAAAACGTATTTTTAGGTTTTTCTAAAACCGGTTTATATCACTAATTCAAAACAGATTTGTGAAATGTAGAGAGTATAAGAGAGAATAAAAAAATTAACTTACATACGATGTTTTATTTTAATTTAAGTTTGATCTGAGGCAGCGAAAAATCAACCACGAAACGTAAATTATAATAAAACATCGTAGTTAGATAATCTATCTACGATGTTTTATTATAATAAACTAAACGCGGAATTTACGCAATTGTAATCTAACTTAGATTATTATTGGGTAAATTCCGCGTTTAGTATTTTGTCTTAATTAAAAAAAAACTGACACCAAATTTCACCTACTGAGAAACGAAGCTACCAAAAGACCTACTTTTTCTTTATTTATTGTAGATTATAGACGCTCGACAACTTAGATCATTTACGTCTTATTTACATTAAATAACATAATCACTTAAAAAAATTTATTTGTTGGGAAAAAGGACTTCTTTAGTGAAGTCCTTTTTCCCAACAAATAAATTTTATATTAATTACCGAGGACAAAAAAGAAAAAAGTCAATAATCACTTAAAATTAAACATCCATGAGCAGAAACAGGATACGAACCCACGACAGACAGTCCGGTCAAGAAGCCAGCACGCTAATTACTGGACCACACCGTCCTCACCTATTTTTCTAATAACTCCGTAGCATGCGATGTTCATATTCTGTAGTAATTTTCTTTATATTTTTACTTTGAAAAATGTTTAATATAACTACGACATACAACGCAGATAATATTCTAACAATGGTGAAAGTTACCTACTTTTATAACTATTACGCAATGCATCTTGTCCCGTTTTCTGTCTCTGTTTAACGGGTCTTCGTGTTCAAGGCCACGGAGGGTTGACTTTCTAACAATGAAAGGTACTGACTATACTGTATAATATTAAACTGAAGAAATAATACACACAGCAGTGTTTTTTTACAAACCGAATTTTCTGGTTTCTGCTGAGTTTTAACAATTTATCTGATCTTAATAAATTAAGAAATCAACTTAGCATTTGTGGTGATAATATTCATTGCGACATAAATTATGATGATGATATTGGAGATACCGTGTTATTAGTGTATTTGCCATATGGCAACATACACTATTGGCATCGGTCGGATGGCGGGACCTAGGGGTCGGACCAAAATTTCTCGACGTTTCATAACCTCCTAAACACTTTGGCACCATTTTTAAAAATGTTTATATATATATGTATATATATATATATATATACATATATATATACATATATATATATATATATATATATATATATATATATATATATATATATATATATATATATATATATATATGTGTGCGGGCAATAACTTTCGAAAGAGTTAATTGATTTTAACGAAATTTGGTACACATGTTGGAATTTAAAATGGGCTCAATCGGGTCAATTTAAGGGTAGTTTTTAGGGGTTGAAAAAAGTTTTTGGGCTCAAAAATACCTAAAAAATTCTCAGAATCGTTTCAAAATTGAAATTTAACCCTTTAATAGCAATTAAAAAGTGCTCCTTAAATTTTAATAAAATCGGCCCGACAGGACCGGATTTACAAATTTTCTGAAAACACTAGTTTGCAGATAGTGAGTTATTTACTGAAAGGTATTTTTAATTTTGGTGTAGACGTTCGATCGACAATAATAATATAGTTAAGAAAAAAATGTAATTTTAAGGGGCGTATTAAGGAGTTAATTTTTTTATTTTGCCCAACAATCACCTTAAGTTCACATAATAAAGCCACAAGGCCTGTATTAGCAAATACACTATATGTCGGCAGGGTTTTGGCACTGCGACCCGGGTTTTTTTTAAAACAAACTTAAATTTTTTTTAAGTTTGTTTTAAAATAAAACGGTATCTCCGATATCATCATCATCATTTATGTCGCAATGAATATTATTACCACAAATGCTAAGTTGATTTCTATAAGAGCCTGAAGAAGTTTTAAATTAAAACAAAACGTTGCAATTAGATATTGCTTAATAGCATTAATTGTGATCCACTATCCTCTTAAATAACAACATTATAATATACTGGATCTGAACCATAGATATCATATCTATCTAATGTGATCTGAGAGAGACGACTATTTCGAAGAAAGTCGACTACATGTGCATTGGTATGGTATGCAGGTACCCGTGGTGTAAGTGGCGTGACACGTTGCCATACCTCATGGCCCGCGAATGTAAAAGGATATTAGTTTTATATGTGTGTTGTGTGGAGCCGTGTCATGTCATGTGCACACGGCTATTGAGAAAATCGTGTTTCGATTCCAGGGTTCACGATCAAAAATCTAGAAACATGCCTCCACGTTGTAAGCTGAATGTAAACGAATGTTTGACCAATAGTATTTAAACGAATGTTACCCGGGCGCGAGACACAGACAAATATTTGAACAAAGACTTTGCTCACATATTTGAACACATGTTTGCTGCACCAGCCAGACATGCTTTGCAGACACTGGTAGCAAACGTGTCTGCAAAGTATTCAAATTAACAAACAAGATGGATGACGAGTTTCTTTTTTAATTCCTCGATAGAGCAAGGCATTGACAACTTATTATTTATTCTGATCCAGGCATCATTGACCAAATTTATATTTTTATGATTTTTAATTTTTGGGTTCCATATACATGGTTCTTCTTCAAGTAACTCAATAAATTCAAGGACACTTTCGTTGCTACAGTCCATCTTGCAACTGAACAAAGTGACCGTTCTACTTAGTGATTTACGAGTAACCGCACACATTTGAACTTTGAACGCTTTGATGTGCGCTCGAAAAACCGACACCGAATGGCAAAGTACAAATGTGTGATCAAATTTTGAACAAATACCCAAATACCCGTGCCTCACAAGTGTTAAAACGAGTATTCAAATATTGTTGCTGTGTCTGGCGCCGGCTTTATGCAGTATTGTTCAATGAATTGTGTAATGGTTTATGTTATGTAAGCTGCGTACATTGATATTGTAAATAGAGATGGCGATTATTTCAGAAATAGATCGATTTTTAAATCGATTCGAATCGAAATCTGATGAATCGATTCACAAAAAAATCGCGGTCTACAAGATCGATTTCTTAGAAATCGATCTTTTTTCAATTTGCTTTTAGAGTTTGCATTTACCGTATAAATATATTTTTACATTATGGAAAACATAAGGGACACCATAATTATCGATTATTTATCATTTTAACTAATTAAAGCTGTTCTTAGAACCATATCAAAGTATCAAGTATAAAAAAAAACATTTATTGCGTCCATTAAAAAGTTTGGAAATGATATAATTTATAGTTCCCAGTGCTTAAGGAGAGACGAAAGAAACTGAAAACCCAGCCATCTCGCGAGTTTTTGAGTAATTAAGTGAAAAACTGTCATTCAGCTAATTGTAAATCATTCTATCATTCTTATCAAACTAGAAAAAATCGAATCTCGATTTTCAAGGGTGAAATATCGATTCATAGGATCGAGTCAGTACTATATATCGATTAAAAAAATCGATTTTTTTGGCCCAAGAAATCGATTCTTCGATTAATCGATCTCAGATCGCCATCCCTAATTGTAAAGATTGTAAGCGGATGGCAGTACCATACTGTGTTAAGACAGGATGGAGTTCACATTGATTGTATTGCTGAATTGAACATACTTTGTTTAATAATTGAATATTGTCTTGCTTATTTATGGTTTCATCATTTTATTTCCTACATGGTCACGTCTGTGATTTGGATGAGTCGATTGCTTATACGACGCCCATGACTTGGTTATTCAAGTATGTTTATCCCAACTGTTTGGAAAAAGACTCCACAAGCCTACTTTCCCCGTCCTCTCTCGCGTCTCGCCCAGTTACACCTTCAACGATGTTAACTTACATAGGGTTGCCATCTCTAAAATTTGGCAACCAGGACAAGACGCGTGAAAACCCCCGATTTTAGAGCCCAGAATCCGGACATGTCAACAGGTTTTTTTAAACATAGTCAGTGTAATAAAAAACAGTTGAAAATGTCATAAATCACCTTTTCATTTATTTTCAGGCCTCAAAATTAAATTTAGTCATCTTTTATCATCATTTTAAATGTACCTAACAAAACAGAATCTTATTACAGTTTGTTACAAATTGTTTTAATAATAATAATGTGTCGCGGGCGGCCCAAGACTTTAAATTTTTTAACCCGGATTACAAATGAAGCCCCGCCCGGACGCTCCCCGGATGCCCTCTTAACTAGGACAAATCCGGGGAAACCCGGACGGATGGCAACCCTAACTTACAACCTTAGTTTCTAGTAACCTTGATACAAACAGGCGCTCAATAAGTGTAGTAATCAAATGTTTCCTTTTTTGTTTTCGAAATAAGCAGCCCTTGATCGGCTAGACAAGCGTGTCACGCATTGCAGATCGTAAATGCAAAACAGAAAGAAGTCTCTAGAAAATGTATATATACAGCAGGTTCAGAACAAGCTTGACTTCTGTCAATTATCAGCTCTTCATTGAGTACCTACTTCTTTCCTTACCGGATTTCTATTTTCTGACATAAAAAAAATTAATTTAGAAAAAAGTCATGTGGCGCGGCACACTTAAAATTAAGGTTTTCATTAAAAAATTACAGTTTAAAAATTTTAACAATTTCATTACACAAATTACATTCAGAGCTTTTCCGTTGGCTTTATCCTTTGATTCATCCTTCTTTTGTGTCCGCGTCTTCATATATAGACTTAGCTCAAATATATGCAACAATTCAAGCTTTAGATTATGATATTCGTTAAAATATGTAATTTTCTCTATGATTTCCTTTTCTTCCTGGTTATTATTACTTCTGTATATATGTTTAAGTATCGTATTAATATATACATATTTATAATTAAAAATACACCGATGATGGCTGACTGTGCAAACAAAGGCAAAAATCTATATTAAAAAAAAACATTCAGAAAAAACAAATGTCGTCATCTGGCGGAAATCTGTTTATTAGTGTATTTGCCATATGGCAACATACACTATTGGCGTCGGTCGGATGGCGGGACCTAGGGGTCGGACCAAAATTTCTCGACGTTTCATAACCTCCTAAACACTTTGGCACCATTTTTAAAAATGTTTATATATATATGTATGTATATATATATATATATATATATATATATATATATATATATATATATATATATATATATATATATATATATATTTATATATATATAAACTTTCGAAAGAGTTAATTGATTTCAACGAAATTTGGGTCACATATTGAAATCCATCACCGCAAGAAGCCTATTTAAAATGGGCCTAATCGGGCTATTTTAAGGGTAGTTTTTAGGGGTTTAAAACTGTTTTTGGGCCCCAAAATACCGAAAAAATTCTCCGAATCGTTTCAAAATTGAAATTTAACCCTTTGGTAGTGATTAAAAAGTTTCCCCACAATTTTAATAAAATCGGCTCGACAGGACCGGATTTACAAATTTTATGAAAACACTAGTTTGCAGATAGTGACTTATTTATTGAAGGGTGTATTTAATTTGGTGTAGACGTTAGATTGATAATAATATTACAATTAAGAAAAAAAATGTTATTTTAAGGGGTGTATTAAGGGGTTAAATTTTTTATTTTGCCCAAAAACAAACTTAATTTCACATAATAAAAGTATAAAACCACACGGCCCTATACAAGCAAATACACTATATTGTCGGCAGGGTTTTGGCACTGCGACTCGGGTTTTTTTTTAACAGTTGTCGGTAATATATAACGTAACTGACAATTAACAAATATTACAAATATTAATAATATTTAAAAAATAAATCCGCAAGAATTTGGATGTTTATTTTAAATTAACACAAAAAAATATTTTGTAATTTTCACCAATATGTGTTTTTTGAAAAAAGTACCTGCTAATTTATTTTTTTACTTAAAGTTTAGGTCGACAATTCTTCAGTTCGGGGTCGACAATTTTTTCAATATAGAGAACTATTTCAGAGGGTAGCAACTCAAAAAATTAAAAAAAAATTGGCTTATACAAATAAGTGTAACAGACTGGCCCTTATTTTGACAAGCTGGAAATTGTCACATACTAACCTTTAAAATGGTTCTTTACATTCAAAAAATGATTCTCTGAAAATTTCAGCTCGAATGATTAAAATTAACCCGTGCCGAAAACGTCGTAACGATTATCGGTTATCATTAGCATTAGGTTCCGTAGTGCGTGTGCGTAACTTTGTCTATGACTTAACACCAACCAATTTCTATCTTAAAGAAGTCCTAAGATGTATTTAAGAGGAGAATTGGTTTGTCCAGATCCATAGGAAAAGTTAATTTTTTATACCCTAAGCACAAAGTTAAGTAGTTTCGGAATTTGCTTTCTACGTAACGTATTTCCAAAGTTCTCTGCATTTTCGGCACGGGTTAAGCTGTATAAATTGAGCTGAAATTTTAAGCTAATCATTTTTCCAATATAGACAACCATTTCAGGGGGTAGCAGCTCAAAATATTTGGAAAAAAATTGGTTTATACAAATATAATGAAATCTTGGAATAAAGAAATCAACTGTACCTCTTTTCGACATCTACCACTTACTGATGTTTAAGACAGAACCTATTATTTAGCATGTTTAAATTGACGTCACAGAAATTTTAAAGTCAATTAAGATGCTAATCTTAAACTTTCCTTATAATCTAAAATTAGAAAGTTGGAAAAATGAGACTACATTTCTTTACATGTACAATTAGAAATCATTAGTCAAAAATAGAACAATAAAGTGATCATTTTTTAACGAAAGCTAACAAGCGCTAACATTTTTAATTTCGTTTTAGAATTTATTTTACAACTAACAAAGTTTTCATGTCGCTAAGTTTTGTTATCCTGTCAAAAAATGTTGTCTGATAAATAAATTTCCAATGCAAACACAACATTGTCAGGAAATAACTTAAATAATCAAATAAAAATTGTGGATCATAAATTTATATATAAAGAAGTCCGTACGATTGTATAAAATTCTATATTATAGGCGTTTCTAAATATAGAAAAACCACGCCGTTTAAGTTTACAATTTTTGCGATAAGCACTTTTATATCTTAAAAGAACACATTTTCATATATTTTTTAATTTATACTTCTGTTGGCGCAATGAGGGTGAAATATTCTCTGTTACGGAACGAATATAATAATAATAATAATAATAATAATAATAATAAGGGGCACAAATCGGATCAGCAGCCTCCTCGTGGCGTGCCCTGGACAGATTTAGTCTGACAAATGCTGCCGTCTGCACATGGGGCCAACCACCCCTGTGCAGAAAAATTGGTTCCCAAAAGAAAAACCAACAAAGCCACCCACAGCCGGCCTGTCTCGGATGGAGGCCCTAGTGGAGTTGGGAGTGGCACACAAAACGCGGCCGTCCGCATGGTGTGGACGGACGACCTTAAGCGTGACCTTTTGGCATGTCACGCTAACAGTGACCCTTCGCAAAGAGGGTACATGGCACGGATGCATTCTATCTGGTGCGAGGTGCATCCAGAGCTATCACATATCTCGGCCCAAAATCTTCGAGACCATGTCAACCATTTGCGAAGGAGAGGATTTGACCCGGAACCGCCTCATCCAATGACAGCCACGTCGCCCAGTCATCAAGCGGCCACTGGTGTCGCACCACAGTCTCCTGCTGTCATTGTTGACGTTGACAACGTGAACGATCCAAAGACGCGGTTCCTAACCATAATGAATGCCAATATTGACTTAAAGGACAGGCAGCGATCAGTTCATCATAAGTTATCGCTGCGGCCCGAACATCTGGCCGAAATGGATGAAGTTTTAGATGAGCATATTTCGAATGATTCCGACCTCTGGACTATAAATTGCGCCGTTTACGCTGCAGCTAATGTATTAGCGACTCCTGCACTTTCTAGACATGCAGGAAATAAGTCTGGGCAGCGTATAAAACAGCTGGATGTAAAAATAAAATCAGCAAGGCAGTTGGTGTCCAGGATTCAGTGTGTGATAGACTATTTATTATCAGGCCGTAAGTTTACAGCTAAAGTCCGACACATTGCGCGTTCTCTTAGGGCACAATATCACACACTGAATAAAACCACGTTGCAGACCATCAAGCAGCATGGCCTGGACAAGATACGGGCGCTAACTTCTGCCAAAAAGAAGTTAGTGAGGCGTAACAAAGCTATAAAGGAGAACGCCACCTTTAATACATGTCCTTCCCGCATCTTTAAGACAAGTTCGCCACTTGCATACACACCGCCAACTGCTACAGAGGTCGAGAATTTTTGGAAGGTGCTCTACGAAACCAAGCCACCATTAAATGAAGATACTCCAGCTATCCATTTGTTTAGGCAGTTCTGCAACCGACACCTGGATGAGGATGAAGTGGCACTGTCAATTAGTGAAGCAGATGTGAAAAACGCCTTCTTGGGTAAAAAGAGTTTCTCTGCCCCTGGAATAGATGCTGTAAACAACTTTTGGTGGAAAAAGTTCCCATCCACGCATAAACATCTAGCCCGCATTTTCACATCTCTAGTAACAAATTTAGACCCTATACCAACTTGGTTGACAGAAGGCCGCACTGTTCTCATTCCCAAGAAGGGAAACTTGTCTGATCCGAAAAATTACCGTCCGATAACATGTCTCAACACTGTATACAAAGCGTTCACTTCCATCCTGAACGAACGCATCTTGCGACATATTGAGCTAGTTTGGAGAGACGTTTATGAGCAAAGAGGCTCTAAACGTGGCGTTGCTGGTTGCAGAGACAATCTGTTAGTTGACAGAAGCATCTGTCAAGATGCTGTCCAATATAAACGCAACCTGTCAATGGCCTGGGTGGACTATAGAAAAGCGTTTGACACCACATCACATGATCTGTTGATCATATTACTTAAGTGTTTGAAGGTCCACCCCGATATAGTGAGATGTATAGAACACCTGCTACCACTTTGGAGGACACGTTTTATTATAACATCCGGTAAACGTGTTGTGACAACAGAGTTGGTATCCTACCATCGAGGGGTATTCCAAGGTGACAGCTTGAGTCCCCTCCTTTTCTGCATCTCACTACTTCCTATCTCCATCTCTTTGAGGCGTAGTCGTGGGTATATGTGTGGTGTTCCATCTAATCGTAGGCATAAAGTCACCCATTTATTTTATATGGATGATTTAAAACTTTACGCCTCGAGCGCCGCAGACTTAACTCTGGCGCTGAACACCGTGCAAGTATACAGTGAGGATATCGGTATGGCATTCGGATTGGATAAATGTGCTGTTCTGCATATCAAAAAAGGACGAAATGGGGACTACGGAGAAGACGTGCAACTCGTTGATGGAAGTGTCGTCCACCATCTCGACATCGGAGAGTCCTACACGTACTTGGGTGTGAGTGAGAGTCACGTTCAAGATGTCAAAGTCGTCAAAGAGGCTCTCTGCGGCAAGTATCGACGAATTCTGCGACAAATCTGGAGTTCAGAGTTGTCGGGAAAGAACAAAGTGGCTGCTACAAATATGCTTGCTGTTCCAGTTCTGCTCTATACCTTTGGAGCATTCAAGTGGACAGTTAACGAGTTGCAACAGCTTGATAGAGGCACCCGAAAAATGATGACCATCTACAGAAGTCTTCACCCCAAATCGTCCGTCCCTCGTCTGTACCTCCCGCGTCACCTTGGAGGGAGAGGATTACTCAGCCTGGAGTATCTTCACAACAGAATTATATTGGGTACTGCTATTGCGGTTTGTAACAGTTCGGACCCGCTCTTACAGCTCGTGCGCGATCACGAATATGCGGGTGTTGGGGCGTTTCTGTTTCAAGCCGCAAACAGAGCAGCAAATGAACTCAGTCTTGATTTTGACTTCAGTTCCGCTAGAAATCGTAGAAATGCAACGTATGCATCTCTAACGTCAGATCAAGTAAGATACACAGTAAAGAAGGCAGAGCAAAAGTTCTTGCTCAAACAACATACTGATAAACCGATGCATGGGACTTATTATAAGAACATCAACACTTGCGGTTTATCCAAGTATCTGACGTTTGCCTTTCTGAGATCAGCTGGACTGAAGTCTGAAACTGAGGGATTTGTTTTGGCGTGTCAAGATGGAGTTATCAACACTCTTGTGTACCGTCGCATAGTTATAGGTGCAGAAGTAACAGATACCTCTTGCAGAGCATGTCGATCGCATCCAGAGACGCTCATGCATCTCTTGTCGGCATGTAGTCACTATGCGAGTTGTGCTTACATTCACCGCCACAACGCTGCTCTAAGAGTTTTATACTACCACCTAAGACATCATTATGGTGTTGATAAAACTCCTGTTCTACCTTATGTTCCAAATGATATTGAGTCCGTTGTCGAAAATGAGTCATGCAAGATTTTCTGGAACTACTCATTTAGTACTACCAGGCAACTTTCAGCTACAAAGCCTTACATAGTGTTCCTTGATAAACCTGCGCGAACTATGTATGTTATCGAGTTTTCAGCCCCTGCTGAAACGAACATAGCCGCAAAGGAGACTGAGAAGCGGACAAAATATCAGGATCTTCTTTTTGAGCTCAGAAAGCAGTACCCAGAGTATACTGTTAAATTAATTGTCCTTATAATTGGTGTTCTTGGAGGGGAAAAACCGTCACTGTTGGCAAGTATGAAAACTATTCCGGCATGTCAGCGTATTGCTGAGTCACTAATTTGCCGTATGCAAAAGGCCGTGCTTATTGGGTCGCTCCGTGTACTCCGTGCGCATGACCCAAACTCACTGTAATCGCCCATTTCATGGTTTGAGACGCGGTTACAGTTACAACTTGCTCCACAAGTATCCCTAGTATGACGGTGACGAACCTGAAGTTTGGGTGCTTGTGGATGCAAATTTTTTTTAAGGAATATTTCCTTCTCAATAATAATAATAATAATAATAATAATAATAATAATAATAATAAAATAATAATAATAATAATAATAATAATAATAATAATGCGTTTAACGTCCGTTTCTCGACTTTATGTCATAACAGACGCCATTCGCACCATTACTATTTTCCATCTACCACACTTCCCATTATTTTTCTACATTTTTTACAACTTCAACTTATGTAATAGTTTAGTTTTATTAGCATCTCTCATGTTGTAGAATATACAAATGAGAATTGTCAATACATAAACACGTATTAAATTACACAAAATCACTTACATCATATTATAAGCATTTTAAAATTAAAAACGATTTCAGATGTTTCTTAAATATCATAAAATTTCTCTCCTGACAATCTGTGTTGTTTGATGTAAAGTAATGTAAACACTGCTGTCGTCATTGTTGTTAGTAAATTTCAAGTTGCAATGACTGAGAAAGGAAAATGGTGTTCTTTAACCGTCGCAGAGAAACAAGAATCCTACAATGAAAGAAAGAGTGCGAAATTCCCGCAAGTACATCGGCCACTTTTTTAACATTTAAAGATAAGTTTTCAGAAGAAAAACCCTGTTAAAACGAATCTTAGACCAACCTAACCTCTATATAACAAACTTCAATATAACGAATTACTTTATATAACGAATATTTTCTCATTCCCTTCAGATTTGTTATATCGAGGTTGTACAGTAATAAATGACACGAAATATAAATTTGTCAAACGAGTTACACTCGACTAGACGAAAACAGAATTTATGAAATAATTATGCTTTACTATCCAAGCCGAAAATAATTATGCATTAACTTATCATAAATATCGATTATAATCAAAACAAATGACACACGACAGTATGTCATTGTATTGTGAATGGAAAACATGTGACTAACGATAAAAATAAACCACGGACGCATAAAAATACATGTGATTCTAATATTCCACACAGACTGCAGTGATTAATAGAAAATCACGAAAATTGATATCCTGAGATCAATGATATACAGAGTCCAAATGTTTTTAAAAGTAGAGTTAGAACATTGTTGTCCATACAATTCGAATTTTATATTTTAACTAATATTTCTATTGAGATTTTAATGACATTCTATTTTGTTTTTACTTTACGGTAAATGTTATTGAAAATATATTTTCGGATTGGGCCATTTTACACAGTTAGTGAATTTTTTATGTTCGTCACTGTATAATTTTAAGTTTGTATTTGGCTGACGTGTCAAATGGATGTGCCTATGTCTCAACCAGCGTTGCCAGATTTTTTTTTGCCAAGTCGGGATTTTGGAACTTTTTGACTGAAAAAAGCGGGATTCTTTCGTCGAAAGCGGGACATAGTAAAAAAACGTATATAATATTTATCGTTTTATATGAGTTCAAATTACGTTTACGTGATAATAGATAGCAAAAATAGCCATAGAAAATGTATTTTAATAAAAATATGATATTTTAAATCAGATTTACTCTATCGTTAAATAGTTGAGTCTTATTCGTCTTCTGAATAAAAAAAAAAATAAAAAAAAACAGAAATCAAAATCAAAAAAGTTTTATTCATTAGAAAAATGTGGCGTTTCAAACAATAGTCTGAGGAGTGAGTGTTACAAATTGCAACTTAAGAGAATAATTATCTACGCACGGTCGAGTTATCCCCGAAAAGCGGGACTGAGCCTGTCCCGCGCGGGACATTTAATTTTGATTTAAAAATCGGGACATCCCGCTAAAATCGGGACGTCTGGCAACGCTGGTCTCAACTGACTAAATATCTATAATATATCTGCGTTTCAAATGTACTTTCGGTATACCACTATCTCACGAACCGCTCAACCAATCCCAGCAAACCAGGTGTCAGGTGATCGAGTCATCCGGCCCCCTTCTATCATCCCTTCTAGAATTTTGACATCTGATTTCAGTCGCTTCTAGGTTTTGTCTGCGTGAGGGTGTTTTTGAGGCGAAAATTTCTAAATTGCTCCCCTCTAAAACTTAAATATCTCGGGAACTAAAAGGCCGATCGAGAAAATACAAAGTGCGTTGTGATCCTCAGAACTAGATCTCTCCAATAACCGAATACCAGAAGCACTCACAGAAAATAATAATAATAACATTTGAACCTAACAATTTGAAATGCCTCGGCATAAAAATTGCGATCAAACTCGAACCAAAAATTACAAACTGAAAACCGACAAATCCTATGCAAAGCGTCAACAGACCTAATGTTTGAGATTAAAATCAAAGAAATCAGGCGAGTACTTAGAAAATGACAACCATTTGAAGATTAATAAACCCCGTCAACCTACGACTACGGCAGGGCATTTTTTAGTGTATTTAATGACTCACTTTTCAATAAGAAAAACCCAGGTTGACTTTCTGATTTATAGCTCATTATCGTGAGAATAATAATAATGCATTCCGAAAGGTATATTAGTTAAAATCACAACCAAAAAATCTGTCACAAAGCACCGGTCTGATAATAGATTATAAAATTTAAAAAAAACTTCAAACGCTGCAGATATAAATTTTATAAAACAAATTAACATTTCAAATTTAAATTATGTCCATAAAGTTTAATTACATAGACATTTCAAGTCGAAAATGTCACAAAATTTTACAAAACTTTGCAAAACTTTCATTCAAAACTGCACATTAAAAACGGAACAATTAATTTTGTTTATTAACAGTAAACACGCAAACAATTGCCGATCACGATAAACAAATGAACGCTTCCTTTAATTTTTGCGATAACAATCTAATTTAAATAAACGGATTTCTCTAATAAAATTGCTAACGACATAATAAGTAAAGACAAATATTAAGAAAACTAGTTCATTCGGAATATTTTAATTTATTTTTATATTCATACATATAATACTCACGCAAATTCAACATACTGCGTTTCAGAATTTATTACAAATAAATCATTATACATTTGAAACATATTTGACGTCCCTAAAACCGCGTATTAATTTGAGGCATCCTCGGGGCGAGTCACACATTGGGAGCCTGCCTCCGAGTTTAAAAAGAAATAGGGTACTTTCTTAGTGTAATATGGCACATACACTATTGGCGTCGGTCGTATGGCGAGACCTAGGGGTCGGAACACATCATTCTAAGCTACTTGGCACCATTCGGGCCATTTTAAGAGTGATTTTTAGGGATTGAAAAATGTTTTAGGTCCAAAAATACCGGGAAAAAATTCAGAAACGTTTCATAATTGAAATTTGATCCTTTAGTATCAATTAAAATATGCTCTTAAAATTTTAATAAAATAAGCCCGACAGGACCGGAATTAAAAATTTCATAAAAACACTATTTTGCAAATAGTGAGTTATTTATTGAAGCGTGTATTTAATTCCGTGTAAATGTTCGATTGATAATTAATAATATTGCAGTTAAGAAAAATATATTATTTTAGGAGATGTATTACGGGGTTAAATGTTTTATTTTGATCAAAAACAAATTTAAATTCACATAATAAAACCACACTACCTGCATTAGCAAATACACTATATTGTCGGCAGGGTTATGGCACTGCGACCCGCGTTTTTTTATTCCTTTCATTAGTAGCCACGACCCCGAGGCAGCCTTATATAATGAAAAAGCAATGAAAAACGCAGAACCGATTTTACCGCAAGACACGACGTCTTTTTTGCAAATATTAATACTAAATACAGTAAGATCTCGCTTAACGCGGGAAATACGTTCCAATAAGTTCCTGTGCTATACGAAAAAGCACTAAACGACGCCATCTTAATTAGAGATGGGAAAAACGGGTCTTTTTAGTGATCTGCATCTTTGCATTTGGATCCCGTATGTGAGCCGGCTCACTGAACCGGTTCAAAAAGAGCCGACTTCTGAATATGTTACTGCAGTCTGCCACTGAGTTACCTAGTTCAGTCAATCATATCACGACCTGTATAGAATCAAGAATGCATAGCTAAACATGTGATGCATGAGTCATTTGAGCTGACAGATGCATCAAAGCAAGAACTGATACGTAAGTGTAAAACGTGCTTGTGTGTGTCAAGTGTTTCACTGAGTTATGCGGATCCGTTGATCCGTCGGCTCAAAAAAAAGTGAGTCGGCTCTCACGGATCTTCTGTCGGAGTCGGCTCTTTGAACCGGTTCAGATCTGAGTTACCCAACTCTAATCTTAATACGTAAATTAATAGGCATAAGTGAAACAGAACCCAGAATAAGAAAATGTTTTGTTTAATTTTGTAACACTTATCTATTGTTAAATACTTTTTTATCACATTAATTATAGATTTATTTATTGCTAATATCGATTTTTGTTCATAAAACATTTATGAAAATCAAATGAAAGTTCGAGTAAGAAGTTATGTTTCTGATAAGGAAGGTTCCTCATTTGACATATTTTGTTTTTTGCAAAGAAGTCATCTAATGTCGTTTGGCTTTTTTTGTTCCGTTCAGCAAGCTGTTGTCGATAGCAACATATTGCATCAATGACACTTCGTCTTGCCTTTGAACTTCTATCAACATTTTAATCATTTTGTAGAAACTGATCCATAATTTACGTTACAGTGTCTAAACTTTTTTTTTAGAAACCGCGTAATACTGAAACAGCGTTAAGCAAGGCCTTACTGTAATTATATTGAACTGCCACTAGTTTTGCTAATCAGACTACTAATGCAGCTGCTTCGACACGAATCGTTACTCTTTTTCGGTAAACTCGGCATGAAAATATGTAGCTGACGTTTCGACGAGGGCGTAGACATCGCTTCACGTTTTTTAATCGTCTCTGGATTTGATATTTTTCCAGTTCGTAGCAGTTCTTCGTTAAGATCTACTTCTGAACCGGTTTCGGACAGTCTTCTGTGGAAATGTATCGGAGCTTGTCGTACTGTTTTCGTAAACGGATTTCGCGACACCGTAAATATTTGCCGACCTACAGAAAAAAGAAGAAAATCTGAGGTTCGCCTTTAAAAAAAAGTAGAACGCAATAACTGACCTGTTTGAGGAACAAGCGGTTTGGTATTCAAAATTGAATTGTCATTGACTAAACGTAGCTGCAAACTGTTCCTTCTGACGGTAGCAGCCGTTCTTTGTCCCGGAAAATTCAATTGCATCTCATTCTTATTCATTCCATTGCCTATTTCCGTCGCATCTTTGAAAGACATACCGTCATTTGTCAAACCGTCGTTCTCTTGTTTGTGCGCCAATGACAAATGAACGTCGGTATTAACAAAACAATCCCTATTGTTATATTTAGAGCAACCATTCTTCACTGATGTAATATTTTCAGTTTGTTTACCTTCTTGAATAGATTTAAGACGCGCATTAGCGGCCATAGCTGTACAAACTCGCTTTTTAGAAAGCACCGATTTATTGTTGTTGTTTTCTAATTTCCTAACCGCTTTAGTGCCACCGGAAACAGACGTCGTATCAATCGAATCATCGACCAGCGTCGAACCAGCTAAATCTAGCCACTGTAGAACACGATCGCTCAAAGTATTATTTTCTTCGCTCTTTTTCAATACACTGTTAAGTACAAATTCAGACTGAAAAATGTTAAAACTTTCCGGCGATTCGCAAACAATTGAACTGGGCGATCCTTCATTTTTTTCAACAACTGACAGTTCGCTGACTTCATCTGTTTTATCTATTGTTGAAACAAACTCAGTCAGTTGATGTTTGAGGTTGCAAATGACGTCTTCATCATCGCAACTTGTCGGCGTCGCTGAAATTTCTCGCGTATTTGACAAGGGTAGAGATTTCTTTGATGCATTATCGGTTCTTGAAAGTTTACTGCTCGATATAACCAACTGTAATTTTACTAAACACGTTTCGAGATCTTGACCTTCAGGTTCACCTTGAATTTTGACACGTGGACTGTTTTGACTAGCACACGAACTACGTCTACTCTTCGGATTGCGTGATGACATCTGCGGCGATAAGTTTTTTAATAGCGGGTCGTCAGGAGATAGGATGACATGGCGGAAACCGTTTACCCATATGTATTTAACGAACAAAGGTCGCGTACTTGATTCCCATCTAGTCATTATCCATCTGGTTTTGCATCCATCGCTGCCATACTCAATTCATTAGCACATCTTCAAAAACCATTCACGAAAGAGCAAACACATTTTTGTAGTAATTTTTTTATCACTTGTTATTATCTATTCAAATTATTTTAAAAACAGTTTTAAGGGAATCATTTTGCTACGTAAGTTTTATTATATTTATCCCAACCAAGTATTAATTAATACATCTTTAACCTTCACAAAAAATTAAGACAGTATTTAATAGAAATATTCAAACTTCTTCTAAGAAGTATTTTCTTTATACTCGGTAAGTAAATTAGAGAAAGACCGAAAAAATCCAAAACATTGTGAATATCCGAAAAAAGCGCTGAAATAAGGAAAGCACGGCCGCATAACAAGCTGCCTGCTGGAACGTGGTTGTATTTTTTATGAAAATAATTAAAAATTTTGATAATAAACGCACTTTCGATCGGATATAAAGAAAAATAGTATACACCACACGGCCAGAAGATTGAAAGCCCTGAACCAAGGGCGTACCCAGCGAGGGGCAGGGGGGGGGCAGCTGCCCCCCCCTGAAAGCAAAAAATAAGTCGTTATTAAATTTTGGTGCTGGAATTTTTACAATTCTTGAAATAACTTTACTTCTACAAATTCAAGAAAAATGATGCCAGTATAACACACGTAACTAGAATAATTTTTTTTTCAAGCAAATAATTGTAATAACTTAGTTGATAAAGCACGGCTATAATTATACACAATTTTCTTAATATTTTGGTTTCATTCACCTTTTCCGTGATAAAATGTTACAACCTGAACGACCATGGCTTGCCCCCCCCCCCCCTAGTTTTGATCCTGGGTACGCCCTTGCCCTGAACTGCGTCTCGGGTATCATGTCGCGCAGTGCAAGAATTTCAACTATCTGCCCTTGTAATGTAATATTCTATTTAAATAAAGTAAATTTCTCTATCTGCTCTTGTGCGTTATATTAAGTTATTTATCACCAAATATTCTTGAAAACTCCTTTGCGAAAACTTGAACTATAATTTTTTTATAGTAATTTTTTACTTTATTTTTAGATCACAATTTATTACTTTCAAAAGTAGTTTTAAAGAAGACAAAGTTATCCAGTGCGACATATAAGTTTTGTTTTGTTTAAATTTATTATAAAAAAAACAAATATATAAACCGATCGTTTTGTTAAAATAACCTTTTAGAAGTTTTAAAACAATTCCATAAAATAACTACATGTTTCGATTGATTATCTATTATAGATGCTCGACAACTGACATGAGATCTATAAATAGATATTTCGAAACTAAGTGTACTATTTTAAAACAGCAAAATTTTAGGGTATAATTAATTTAGATTTTAGAACATTAAAAAATATACAGTATTCAACACTTAAATTTTATGAAATTACTGTTTTTGTAAAATTATAATCACATTTCAAATTGAAGACGTAATGTAAATATTAAAATATTTTTAAAACTACATTTAGAACTTATTTTTTATTGAGGGATTTCAGCTAAGTAGTACGTTTTCAAAATAACTGGCAATAACTTCACAGTATAAACGGTATAATTTCTATGCGTGGGACCGGGTTTCTATAACCGTCCCATGCATAAAAACTGCACCGCTTATAATATATTGTAGCGTATAAGTGTCACTACCAAATATTTTTGAAGCGTCAAAAAACATACCAACGAAACAAAACCACAATTTTTTTCATAAATTGTTTGACTTGTCTTGGATTAATAGCCGAATCAATGAACTTTCAGCCGATTTTCGGTACTACAAAAATAATTACCGTTTTGACTCTTATGCGCTAAAACTTAATACTTGTTTTATTAAAAAAAAAAATACAAAACAAATGAATGCGCTATTCAATCGCAAAAAAGTTAAATGTAATTCGACTGTCAAACTAACAGTACCGTTCGCAAGCGTCGTTCAACTGTTTCATTTTACGGTTACGTTTGTTTTTAAATCGTGAAATATGACAACGGCGGCCGCGCAACGCACCCGTCCTCTCGCAGCGACGTCTGTCGAGCGACATGTGCATGTCACCGTCGCGACGCCTTCCAATGTCTTCGCTCGCATAACTACCTACTGAATTCGGTAATCACCCGACACAAAGCGAACGCTCTGATTTTGTTTTATTATTTTTGGGGTTGCGTACCTCAAAAGGGAAAAAGGAACCCTCATAGGATCATTTCGTTGTCTGTCTACCAAGATCATTTTTCTCAGGAATGCGTGATAAATTTTACCATTCCAACCCACTACTGGGGAATGGTATTAATTTACGTCAAAATTCACTTTTAAGGTAGTTATCGTGGTACAATATTGTCAAAAAGTTATAGATTATACGCGCCACAAAAGTATATTAGCTTGAAGCTAAGTGATCCATAATTTGTACGTAAGACTGTACCCGTGGTAACGTAGCCCATACAGTATTCATATATGCATGTATACTTTTCTATAAATTGTTGAGCTTTAAACCGTTATTTATAAATAATTAGACGGTCAAAAATGTTTTCTTATTTTTTTTAAACTCATAACAAATGCATTGAGAGACTGTCAGTTTTTGGAAAGTTTCTGACAGTTAGTTCTTTTTTTATAAATAAGAAACTGGTTCAGAACTACAGAGATCGTATACAATCAATGTTAATTATCCAATTTTTAATTGAATTTATCTCGGATTATATACGGTCGATCGACTTCAAATTTTCACGGTAATTGTATTATCATGTCCTTAATAAGTATACAAAAATTAAGAAATTTCGGACGGTGTGCCTTAACCACGACAACTACCTTAAAAATTTTACAATATTTTTTTTTTTGAGGTCCTCTGAATCCAAAAAACATATTTTTGGAAAAACTCTGTGCGTCTGTTAGTCTGTGAGCACGATATAGGTCAAACGGATAAACGGATTTAAACTAAATTTTGGGAGGATGTTTGGTATGCAAATATGAAGAGCCCTATTGTTTTTGAGGAAAAACGACGCATGCGCAGAAGAGATATATCCTATAATGTTTTTTGTATATTGATGGTATATTTTTTATAATGTCTCAATATTCTATTCATTTTTCCAAGAACGTTTCGTAAGTTTCATAGTTTCAGAAATATTTTAAAAATAAAAAAAATCAGATGTTTTTTGTACCAAAAATTTGTCAAAAAGAAATTAGTTAGGTAGTTGACAAATTTTTACATATTAAACCCTATCATGTAGCTATGGAAACAAATAGCAAATATCGTATTTGTTACTAGCCGTTACCCGCGCCACTGCGCGCGTCAACAGAAATTTTATTTTATTTGTTATAATATTTCAAATGTCAATATTTATGAAGTTGGAATCAAAGTGCATGACGTCACGAACTCTTAAACATCATCAGACGCTGTCATAGAACAGGACGCTGTTCACGCTGTCAAAAGGCTTCACTGGTGGTTAATATTTGGAGTGTATAATTTATTATTATTTATTTATACGAAACGTCAAATTACATGTAATTATAGCAACAACTACGAAAAAATCTTTCATCACCTCATCAGTTTACCAGCGTTTATGACTGTATGACGTCACGGCAGTCACGTGACAAGTATTGGCGTTACGGAGCGAAATTTGAAACGGAATTTATAATACATGATTTTTAAACCTTGAGTCGTATTTAAATAAAAATAATAAATATTTGTGACTATATTAGGTACTTGTGCACGATTTAAAACACTTTCTCAAAAATAGTCAACATCCCTATTGGTGCCTCTGTAGATTCAATATGAAAAAAATAGCGCCTCCACATACTCTTATGTCCGATTTTTGTGACGTAATATTTGTTAAGAAGGTTGCAGACAATGTGACACAGCTTGACAATGGGGGATGGGGCTAAGAAATGAGTGGTTTTCGTGTGACATATTTTATGGATGACCCCTCAGCCCCATAAAAAATAGTAGATTATAGACGCCCGATAATTTACGCTCATTAGCGAATATTATTGCTAACCGTAGCATTTTTGCATGTAATGTTACAATTTCTATTAATTTTAATTTCGACATTAAAATTTTTAAAACTTACCTGATAGCTGGAATGTGAAACGTCCCGAGCCTGGAACCGAGATCGAAGAGGGGGATCCAAAAGGTTGCCAGTAAACCTGGAAAAATAAAAATGGCAGTTATAAAATGTTACTTTCTGTTAACTGAGTAAATTGGGTTTTTGAATGAATTTTTTTTTTACATAAATGGAAAGATCACATACAAGTTTTATAGAGAAACTACTTTTATTATTTGGTTTAATTTCATAATGAAAAAGTTATATTTGTTTTAAAAATAATGTTTAAGCTAAGATCCGATAACGCGCCAAAAACCTCTGTGACGTCAAAATGTTTTTATGGTCCTCGTTGCCATGGTTACTTTGATAGTATGTATTATAAAGCTATACACAAATGCACAACTTTTGTCATTTTGACGTCACAAACATTCCTGGTACGTTTTGTTATCACGTAATATCTTTTGAAGTTTTATACATTTTAATTAATTTGTTATTAATTACCTATGGCTTAATTTTTTTTTCTTTTCGTTCTTCAAGATTATTTACGATATATTAATTAAAAAATAAAAAAATTTAGTAGTTTTTTTTTAAATTCAAATACTCAATTATCAGTGTATGTACTATACATGGCACAAACACTATTAGCGTCGGTCGGATGGCGGGACATAGGGGTCGGACCAAAATTTCTCGACGTTTCATAGCCTCCTAAACACTCTGGCACCATTTTTAAAAATGTTTATATAAGTCTGTGTGTACGGACTATAACTTTCGAAAAAGTTAATTGATTTTAACGCAATTTGGTCCACATGTTGAAATCCAGCGACCTTAGGGGGTGGCGAACACGGCAATCGCCCAGGGCCTCGTTCTTGCAGGGGCTTCACGCAACAACCCACGCAAATTAAAAAAAATATAGATTTTTTTAACTATATTTTTTTTATTTAAAACTTTTGATTTTAGTTGTCGTGGTTAAGGCATACCGTCAGAAAATTTTTGTATACTTATTAAGGACATGATAATACAATTACCCTGAAAATTTGAAGTCGATCGACCGTATATAATCCGAGATAAATTCAATTAAAAATTGGATAATTAACATTGATTGTATACGATCTCTGTAGTTCTGAACCAGTTTCTTATTTATAAAAAAAGAACTAACTGTCAGAAACTTTCCAAAAACTGACAGTCTTTCAATGCATTTGTTATGAGTTTAAAAAAAATAAGAAAAATTTTTTTACCGTCTAATTATTTATAAATAACGGTTTAAAGTTCAACAATTTATAGAAAAGTATACATGCATATGAATACTGTATGGGTTACGTTTCCACGGATACCGTCTTGCGTACAAATTATGGATCACTTAGCTACAAGCTAGTATACTTTTGTGGCGCGTATAATCTATAACTTTTTGACAATATTGTACCACGACACCTACCTTAAGATGACCTCGTTTAGCGCTGTTTCGTATAGCGCAGGAACTTATTGAAACGTATCTCCCGCGTTAAGTGGTGGCTTACTGTATTTATGATTTTACATTCTTGTTCTGTAATGAAACTATTGAAATCGTAATATTGGTACGTACTTGGGAACAGGCAATCCAAGGGCAATTACTCTAAAATCTTCGTTCACTCGCACTAGCTTCCATTTTTCCAATTCTTCTTTACCATGCTCCTGAAATATAAAGAACAACGTGACAAAAATCATCCACAATTTTTTTTTGAGTCAATGTCTGCTTTATAGGGATGCAACATCGCTCACAAAAAACATCAATGTTTATGAACGACGATATACGATATATCGATGTTTTAGAAAAAAATATTGATTGAGAAGTTGAGGTAGTTGTCGTGGTACAATATTGTCAAAAAGTGATAAATTATACGCGCCACAAAAATATACTAGCTTGTAGCTAAGTCCATAATTTGTTCGCAAGACTGTACCTGTGGAAACGAAACCCATACAGTATTCATATGCATGTATACTTTTCTATAAATTGTTGAACTTTAAACCGTTATTTATAAATAATTAGACGATCAACAATTATATACTTTATATATAATTATATATCTTTTTTTATAAATACGAAACTGGTTCAGAACTACAGAGATCGTATACAATCAATGTTAATTATCCAATTTTAATTGAATTTATCTCGGATTATATATGGTCGATCGACGTCAAATTTTCAGGGTACTCGTATTATTATGTTCTTAATAAGTATACAAAAATTAAGAATTTTCTGACGGTATGCCTTAACCACGACAACTACCTTAAACACATATAATATAGTTATTTGCATTTATTGAAAAAAGAGCCCAAAACCAATAATTTTGTCAACCTGCTGTCCAGGAAGCGTTTCATTTTTAAAAACACGTTTTTATTAGCTTCACCTGTATGTTTGGTTGTTTTTTAAAGGAATCTTTGAACGTGAAATTCACCCACTTCAAAACGTCAGATTAAATTGAAATTTAGCACACTTATCAAGAACTGATGACAATACAATAATATAATACGTTTGTCCCATTATTCTGACCAGGATCATCAGGATAAAAAAATAAAACTGAAAAATAACAAATAGTTTTAAAAAACACGCTTTAATAGCAAACCGAACTAAAAAGTAAAAAACTATTTTTCATTGTAAAAAAGCGTGGGGTGATTATTATTATTTTTATACTAACTCGACTTTTACAAATAGCTACCAATGTAATATTTACACCAGTTGCTATCAAGCACCCCACGCTTTTTACAATAAAAAAATATTTTTTACTTTTAAGTTCGGTTTGCTATTAAAGGATGTTTTTTTAGTTTTTTTTAAACTATTATTTATTTGAGAAGCTCCATCATTTGCGTTGCTTAATTTATCATAGAATTCACAGATGGCGCTATGATACAACATCGATCGAAAAGAACGATGTATCGTCGATGTTATGGGTTTCATCAACATCGATGTTTTGAAAGATCGATGCATCCCTACTGCTCCATTGTCCTGAGTCGGTAATGCAACTTACGTACATGATTTAAAAAAAACATACCTCAAGTAATTTATCATATCTATCAGCGGGAATTAGCAGCCGTCCATCTTCTAGATGCATTTCTCTATTTTCAAGTAAATTGTTCAAAACCGGTAAGACATTTCTTTCAGCTTTTTCGATACCCTCCAAAACCAAAACTCGTCCTTCTATCGCAGCTCGGACGGCACTCTAAAAAAAAGACATACCAGTTAGCTTAAAAATTGTGTGAGCCTTGTCCACATAAGCTTGCGAGGGAAGCGAAACTTCTTTAGTCGTAGCTGTTATTTATATAATTTTGAACCGAGCTGGGTAGATATTGGTACAGCACTAGACTCGCATTCGGGAGGTACGGGTTCGATTCCCGGCAGAGAAACGGTAATTCCTGTACCGGCCATCTTGATTGAGGTTTTCCATGGTTTCCCTCAATTAATTCCAGATAAATATCGAGATGGTTCCTTATTTGAGGCCATGGCCGATTACCTATCAAACTCCTAGTTCAAAAATTTTCTACCTTATCCTAATTTCCTATAATTCCTTCATTGCTATTATATAAGTTGAAGTTTTAAAAATGTAGAAAATAACGGGAGGTGGTAAATGGAAAATAGTAGTGGTGCGAATGGCGTCTGTTATGACATAAGGTCGAGAAACGGACGTTAAACGCATTATTATTATTATATAATTTTGCGTTACTAAGGTTTCTCATATATTTCCCCTTTAATGAAACGCGTTATTTCCCCTTAAACGCCACAGAAAATTTCAAACAGCTACCCTCGCTAAGGATGGTTTACTTCAAAAATTAATTTTGAAACTCAGTAACTTTAAATACAAGGTGTTTGAGTAAACGTATTTTTAAAACGTAAAGTATAATACTTGCCACGGTTCTAAAAGGTTCTGAAGTTAGTCACAAACAGCGTAGCAAATGCATATTTAAGAGCCGTCCTGGTTGTTTTGTGGGAATGGAAGACTCCCGCCACCTCCCAGTTACCGGCACAAAACGTGCGCTCGTCAGTGATTGGTTATCGCTGGTTGTCGTGTCACTTGTCGCTTTCCTGCTATGAAGTACAGTCTAGTACGCTATTGTTAAGTTGTTTGTTTGACTGTTAATTAATCAAGATGCCTAATACAGTTTTGCATAGACAAGCACAAAATATAATTTCTTGGATGATTTTATGCAAGGGAATAGATCTTTAGATTAAAGAAAAATCAAATGCGCGAGTTTGTAGTTTTTCAACCGACTGTACCTGCGCAAGCCTCCATTTGCATCTAACTTCAGAACCTTTTAGAACCGTAGCGCGTATTATAACATCTACTATATTATTATCCAAGCTACTGAACGTCCATAATTTATTATATACTTTTAATTATATTTCTAACAAACACTTTGAACATAACACAGAGAAATAAAAATCTTTTAAATTAGATTCTACAAACCTGGTCGAAGTATTTAGCCGTTCCACTTATGATTTCCCGTCTCTGTTTTAGGTCTGATTCGGTCGTATCTCTGGAAAGTGCAATATATTCCAGCTCACGCTTCGTTAACTCTAAATATTGTAGTGCCAGAAGTCTTCTTCCTGGTCCTGGTGCCCCCAGAAGAAACATATCCTGACCGAGCAAGTCTTTTTGGAGCATCCATCGAAGATGGTAGATTGTGGTTTGTGATAAATCATGCAACGATACTATAAAAAAACATATACGTAGAATAATGTTTTTATATAAAGAGAACAAGAACTTAAATCAACATACAATACTTTGTGGGAACATATTCCGGCCGTTTAGGTATTTTTAACTCCTTCGATATATCACCGATAGTAACCTTCGCTTCGGTAGAGCATAACCGAAGCGTAACCATTGCCTCGCCATGTTTAATGTGCTTAAATGCACGCAGAAGTACATTGATTCGTCTTAGAGCTACGTTATTAAATTGCATTTTAGGTTTAAACACTTATAAAAAGTAAAAACATTTCACGTACAACACTTTTTAGGTTATGTTCAATCTCCTCTTAAAATCAAAACAAATGACAGCTGATCAGAGTCCAACTTGTCAAGAATGGCGCTGCATGATGTAATCAACTTCAAGTACAAATATTTAAATTTATACAAGTCATGATTCTGATTAAAAAAATCAACTCAATTTTTTTACATCTATTGAGATTATAGAATAGTTTGTTTTTTTTTTGGAAACATAACTCATCGATTAATTCAAACGTCAAAACGATTTATATTCATTAAAAGAAAGCTACAACTACTCCAATACAGTGAATTTTTATGTAGTTTAGGGGTACCTCACAATGAAAAAAACGGAACCCTTATACTTTATAGGACCACCGCTTTATTGTCCGTTAAGATCAACTTTTTCAGGAACGGCTAGAGGTATTGTGGGAAATCCACCTGTTTCGTACCGCTGTATCACATTTTTAAAACTGAAGTGATGAAGTAATATGCTAACTTACGCAACACAATATAAAATTTTTGTAAAATGAGGGCAAATTGAATTAAAACGTATACAAGATCAGTTTTTCAGCTGTCAAACAAAAATCGGATTGCTGATTGCTATGTGTACCTAGTAGTGCTTTTGTAGTTATTTTAATAAAAAATATTATGGCTGTAATTATTTTAAGTGTCAAACAGCAATTGATTTTTATTTTAAGAAAAAAGTTGTTTTACAGAAAATCATTAGATATTTTTTGTACTTATTATTCAAGCTTTAAATATTATAACATTTAAAAAAGTGAGTGCACTGAAAAGAAAGTTTTTTTATATTGAACAGGAAAATACATAAATTGAAATATAAAATATAACATGGACGATGTTTTATCCAACTCTTTTGCTGTTTGCAGTTTTTGCGATCAATAATTTAAAAAAAATACTATGGATCTGATGATACGGAACTCTCAACGCGCGAGCCCAGCTTTCACTCGTTCGGTTTTTAGGGTTCCGTACCCAAAGGGTAAGACGGGACCCTATTACTAAGGCTCCGCTGTCCGTCCGTCTGTCACCAGGCTGTATCTCATGAGCCGTGGTAGACAGTTGAAATTTTCACAGATGATGTATTTCTGTTGCCGCTATAACAACAAATACTAAAAAACAGAATAAAATAAATATTTAAGGAGGCTCCCATACAGCAGATGATTTTTTTGTCGTTTTTATAGATAATATAACCCTTCGTGCGCGAGTCCGACTCGCACTTGGCCGGTTTTTAAGTTCTATAAATTTTCTGCGCTCTTTAATTAGATGAGTTTTATTTTCATATAATAATTACGTAGAATCTTTCACGAGATTTTAAGAACAGTAAATTCATTTTTACTGGGGTTTAACGAAGTTGTATTATAAAATTTACAGCAAGAAATTTATTATTTTATTTACATTTTCGTGCATTCTGTTAATCAATAACAGTCAAGTTATCTCAATTTATTGTAATAACAATCATAGATATGTGAACTTTGATTCTGGATTTCCGAAAATGTACTTTAAACTTTAACAACGTCGCCAAATCAAAACACTTTAAAAATTTTATCTCTCGTTTCGAAACTACAAATTAGTAATCCTCTCAGTTCGTCGTCTTATAAAATATAAATTAATGTCGGGTGTGATGGTGAGTGTGAAAAATATGTTTGCATAAAAAAAAGAATAATAATAACAATTGTTATGTAAATAAAAAAATCACGCATCGTTGAGATCAAAGAACTTTCATTTGTTCTAAACAACTATTTTAAATTTAATCAGAGTGATATACAGTATTGTTTGTTGTTCGAATCACATGCAGACAAAATGATGTAATATTTTACAAAAAATTTAAGTTCTACAAATAGATACTCTGTAATCTTCAATTCTGAAAATAGATTGTCTGTTAAAAATATACACAGAAGCCAAATATATATATTAAACAGGTGAATTTATAATGAACGAATATCATCATAAAAACAGTTAATACATAATTCGATTCGAATTTGTATTTATTAAAATAAATTTTCGGTGACATTTTAACTAATCTCTTAAAACAAACAATAAAAATATTTAAAAATTACACATTTTCAACGTGATAAGAAAGTCCATGCGCGCGCAACATTGACTGTGACAAAAGCATAGCGACAATCAACGACTTCCACATATCAATCGTTTCTGTCTCACTTGTTAGTTTTACAACTATTTTAAATGGAATGCAAGACGTTTCTCAGAGTACGACAGAGTACTATAATTAATATATTCTATCTATATCCGTCTCTTTTAATAAACTTTTATTGATACTAAAAAAATAAAGATGAAACTAGGTAATCTGACAGACGTATCACATACATAATAATGTCTATTTCTGCTACAAACTGTGACACACTTGTTTATTTCGTGCGTGTTTTGTTAAACTTCTAGTGTGTTATTTTTTTGTTTCTGAAGCAGTAAAGTTAAGGTGCAATTCGTTCTCCTGCCGCGTTCCAAATGACTGACTGTGTTTAACTTCGGTGTTCGTAAACTAATTCGGTCGTTATCGAATGACCTTTGGCCGGATGGCGGAGAATCAACAACAACAGGTGATGATGGTGGGTCAACAGCCATCTCCGTCGGTAATTGTGGCCACCTCTTCGGCCAACATGTCGCAGGGATCCGTTTCATCTGATTGTGACGGTGAGTTCAATAAATTTCATATAAAGTACCCACATAACTTAAGAGTTTATAGGCCTTGTCCACACGTCTTCTCTTCTTGTTCGTCTTTTGAACACGTGACCAATTTGTGGTTATGCTGATTACCTAATTTTGAAGGGACTCGCCCCCTCGGATCTTCCCTCGCATAAACACGTGATCACAGAACACACGTGATTTGGTCGTATGAATGAATTGGTATCAGGCCTCGTTACAATTTGAGTATTTTCAGCTTTTGACCTTGATCGACTTTTTTATATTCGTGAAAAGCGACTAGAACACTGACCTTCCTTTAAATTATAAAAAAAGATTGGTCTATGAATAAAACATTTTTTTTATGTGAATTTATGTAACAGGCAGTCAAAACTATAATAAATAGAAAATAGAAAAAAATATTCTTTTAAATAAAAATTGTGTTGTCAGAGTTATAACTAAGGTGCATCAATATTTCAATAATATAATTATTTTTATCTATTCTTTGATACTTATATATAAAATATGCCGAATATATTCAAGGGTGAAAATTAAATTTATATTCTATAGCAGCAATCGGGAGCAATAATAATAATAATAGCAAAAACAACAATTTAATCACTGCTTAACAACAATTTTATTATGGGATAAATGTTTTGCGCGCAATGTTCTTGTCTTCAGCAAAAATTAAACACATTTTTCGACCCCCCTCCCCTTGGTGTGATGTGGTTCGACCCACTCCACCCCTAATGACACGTGGGATTTTTCAAAATGCGTATTTTTAGTCCAAATACGTTAATCTGTGTTTGGTTGCGTTGGATTTATTTAAAAAATTATAATGAGCCTCACCCTCATAAGCTTACATAAGAAGTTTAACTTCTTAAGTTTTTAATATTATTTAATATTATTTTTTTTACGTAAAACTAATGAAGAATATTTACACATACTTAACAACACACTATAAACTTCTGTCCTTGTCAGTTTCATGTAATTTAGGAGACAAACTTACTTCCCCTTTATGTGGCAGTTCTACTTCCCCTCGATTTCTTACTTTCTTCAAATAGATACGTCGCTGAAGAAGTCAAACTTCAAAAACCATTTTCTTAATTATTTTTATTTACTGTGCTACTTTGTAACTTTCGCATAACCGCGAGAAATATTATTGTATGGGATGTAGCCATATTTTAATGGAGAAACATGTTTTACTTAGTTTAACCCAGTTTTCTTGCAATTTTACTGTTTCTTGAGAAAAAAATACGCGATATTTGTCGAGATCTCCCCCCTCTCCCCCACGTGAGTTTGGGTGGGATTAGGCTCGCCCCCCTCCCGCTCCCCTAAAGGCTTCACGGAATTAATAGACGCCCCCTTTCAAGCAAAAACACATTTTTTCGTTCTGGTCATCTTTGTTTAAGAGCATAAGCTACCTAGAAATACTCTCTGAAATCCTTTCCTCTCGCTAAAAGCGCTCTCCTGACGCTATTTTTAAAGTTTAAGGGTTCGAGTAAGCGTCAAACGGAGTACCAAGGATCAGACTACAGATCCTACAGACAATTTTTTTAGAAAAAAGTTAGGACTACGTGTAAAAGTTTACGTCATTTATATTTGGTTTATATTGTAAGTTTTTCCAGGATTATTTTTAGGGTTCCGTACCTCAGAAGGAAAATAGGATCACTTCGTTGTCATTTGTCTGTCTGTCTGTCAAGACCCTCAGGAACGCATGAAGGTATCAAGTCAAAATTAGTATCAATTACTCATGTCTGCAATCCCTTGGAGTTGTAAAAAAATCTAACTTCTAAGTCAACGCAATCAGAAGATTCGGCCGTTTTTGTGGCATATTTTGACACTCGCAAGGGAATCAAAACCTATAGGGTACTTCCCGTTGAACAAATCATGAAATTTGGTAAGAAGCAATGTCTTCTAGCACAAGTAAAGTGTAAAAATGTCAAATATTGTACTGTGGTACGGAACCTGACTTGGACTTGGCCACTTTTTTTCAATTTTTCACCTGTCGGACCTGTAGTATGGTTCTTGGTACTTCATAGAGATGGATAAAAACGGGTCTTTTTAGTGATCTGCATCTTTGCATCTGGATTCCGTACGTGAGCCGACTCACTGAACCGGTTCAAAAAGAGCCGAGTTCTGAATATGTTACTGCAGTCTGCCACTGAGTTACCTAGTTCAGTCAATCATATCACGACCTGTATAGAATCAAGAATGCATAGCCAAACATGTGATGCATGAGTCATTTGAGCTGACAGATGCATCAAAGCAAGAACTGATACGTAAGTGTAAAATGTGCTTCTGTGTGTTAAGTGTTTCACTGAGCTAGCTATGCTCTCACGGATCTTCTGTCGGAGTCGGCTCTTTGAACCGGTTCAGATCTGAGTTACCCAACTCTAGTACTTCAATTGGATTTTACCCCTTTAGCTTTGAAAATAGAGTTGGAACCGTTTTTAAGCGAAAGGAAATGATTTCAGATAAAGAGTGCAGGGGGTAGGTATCCAATGCTCTTTAATTATACAAAGTGTATTTAGAAACGTTTACTTAATTTAAATAAATAGAGATTTATATTTACTCAGCAACACGTTTGAAAACAACAGTGTTTGTACATGTAAAATATAATTATTACAACATAACTCTATTAGTTAGAACCGAAAACCTTATTAATTGTTCGCAATATGAAATGTGCCACAATCAATAATTGTTTGCAATATGAAATGTGCCACAAGTAAACAAGTGTGGCATCCGCACTTGTATCAATAAATGTATATTTGATGGTTTTAATATCATCGTCAATTAACAGTGGTTATAGTTTGTATGTCCGAAATAAAAATACACATACGTTACCCCACATAGTTAGATACCACTGATCTTTAAATAATGGATAATAATGCGTTTAAGGCTGTCGGAACGCTCTGAATTTAAGGCGTTAGGTGGGTTTCAGAGGTTCAAAAAAAGGGTATTTTTACTTTTTTTTTTAATATATACAATCATATATTTTATTTAAACAATTCAGCACATCAAAGACACATATTTAAACAGTATTTTGTGAAATTTTTATTTAAAAATTCCGAAAACTCAGCCATTGGTACCTCACCTCCCTTGACGTCTCAAAAAAAAATGCTCTTGCCGTGGACAGAATAACTCATTATTGGTTTCTCCAAAATCAAAAAACCAAAAATATTTCGTTAGTACATGGATAAATCTAGGTTTTGGACGAAGGAAAAAAAAATTAAAATTTGAATTTTTGACAGACTGAACAAAAAACACATTTTTTGATCAAATTTTCGCCATGTATTGGCTCGAAAAAATTAGTTGTAATAAAAAAAAATCCTTCGTTCAGTTCCTAGATAATGTTATTTCAAATATGTGTGCAAAATTTGAACAAAATCGCTTAATAACTTTTCGAGAAATCGTGTCCACCGACTTAAAAAATTGAGTTTTGAGATAAACGCGTTTAACCTGCGAAGCGCTGCACTGACGTAGCCTGATGGGCGGAACTTCTAAAGAGTCTATCTGTTAGAATTTTACTCGGATCGATTTGAAATTTTAGGAGAATATTTTAAACATATTGTACTATTTAATAAGACACTAGCCTATTTATGGGTTTATCGTCTGGGAAATAAACTGATGAAACCAATAATTAAACGCATATTCAATTATTAAATAAAGTATATTCAATTCAGCAATACAATCAACGTGAACTGCATCCTGTCACAGCAAAGAATGATATACAATATCAATATACGCAGCTTACATGACATAAACCATTACACAATTCATTGAACAATACTGAATAATATTCGTTTAAATACAATGGATCAAATATTCGTTTAAAAATGGAAACGTTTGATGCAAAATTCTCTATCCAATAATTACAGATCAGTGCTGAATACTAATAGGTTATTTCATTTATGTAATATTAATACATCAAGGTCGCATTTTTTTAAGTTTTATTAATGTTGATATTCAATGCTAGTCTTTACCCGCGGCTCTTGCCTTCACTCGTTTCAATATAGGTTTCGCCTGAAGCCTTATTTTATAAAGTTTATAGTGCAGTACACAATTTTACTCACTGAAGGATGTATTTCATTCAGTACAGATGTTGGATTGATAACAATATGTCAACTGAGAAAAAATTATTATTTTAAGGGGCGTATTAAGGGGTTAATTTTTTTTTATTTTGTCTGAAGTTCACCTAGTATAAAGCCACAATATCAATATCAGTAAATCTACACTAATATTATAAAGAGTAAAGATTTGTATTTTTGTTTGTGTGTATGTTTGTAATGAATAAACTCAAAAACTACTGTGCCGATTTAAAAAATTCTTTCACCATTAGAAAGCTACATTCACCCTGAGTAACATAGGCTATATTTATTGCTAGCAAATATTAGGGATCCTTACTAAAACTTTAGTAACGTAACCCAAGGTGTAAAAAAAATGCCATAAAACATTTTTCGTCGCATGCGCTGCGGAAACTATTGATGATAGAACAAAAGTATGTTTTACAATATTAAAGAACATATCAAGAACTACAAAAAACTTCGCGATACTATATGTCCAACTATTATCGTTATGTCACAATAACCACTTTTTACATTTTAATAATCTATATAGATAAAAGACGATGTGTATGTAATCTATGGACTCCAAACGGGTAGACCATTTTTGATGAAATTTTCAGACAATCTTTAGATTAGCCCAGCGGGTGATCTTCTGAAGTTTGGTAGCAATCGGATCAACAGGATTTTTTAAATTTCTTTTTGGGAAATAAGATTTTTCTTCGATTTTTGAACATTCACAAATAAAAGCGATTGAATTCGCGCAAAATCAATACATGTTAAGAATTTAATGATAATGATTCTCATCTTTTATATCCTATATATTACATTTACACCCGGGCGAAGTAGGACTGGGCCGCTAGTGCACTATACTGTCGGCAGGGTTTTGGCACTGCAACCAGAGTTTTTTTTTAGTTTTATATATACCTAGGTAGTCAGTTTTTAAGGGGTTTGCTGTTGTCTTAGAAATTTAATAAGGGTACGTGGAGCTATATGCTCAAGGAAGCCTGCTATATAGAGCTCCTAAACTCAAGAGAATATACATTCTGTATGACTTCGTTGGTGTTAAGATAGGGCCCCCAATTTTTTACATAAAATCAATAAACGATTGAACTAGACTCAACAGGGCTTTCAGAATCAAAAAGCAAAACTTTATACTTTGGTCTAATCCATTCCCAGTGAATTTTGATGGAACATTATTAAATGGATAAAGCGAAATTTTAGAGATGGCAACCCTAGATTGCCATCTCTAAAATTGGCAACCAGGACAAGACGCGTGAAAACCCCGGATTTTAGAGCCCAGAACACGGACATGTCAACAGGTTTTTTTTTTAAACATTGTTAGTGTAATAAAAAACAGTTGAAAATGTCATAAATCACCTTTTTATTTATTTTCAGACCTTAAAATTAAATTTAGTCATCTTTTATCATCATTTTAAATGTACCTAAATAAACAGAATCTTATTACGATTTGTTACAAATTGTTTTAATAATAATAATGTGTCGCGGGCGGCCCAAGACTTTAAATTTTTAAACCCGGACTACAAATGAAGCCCCGCCCGAACGTTCCCCGGATGCCCTCTAAACTAGGACAAATCCGGGGAAACCCGGACAGATGGCAACTCTAAGGATATCTCATCTTAATAAACAAAGTACTCCAGTCGAAAGAATGTGCATAGCCTATGGTTTCACAAAATTCTCGTTGTTACATCATTCCTTTTCTCCTCAAATGATCTTAGGCTGGTCGTAGGAAACTGTTTAAAGCCGGGTCCAAACGTGTAATGTAAGATTACGTGTAACTTAGCGTCTACAGTGTAGACAGCACACGAACTCAACGCGAATCGTGAAAGCGAATCTTTGTCAAGAGCTGTTTCCACTCAGTTGCTACGAACATGCCGAATAGGAAAGTCATGATAGCTGGTGCTGCTTTTATTTTTATATATTTATTAACTAAAGATTTCAGATTTTTTTAAAGTAATCCAGATTTTTTGGATCCCAAATAACACGTTTTTCTTGATACAAACTGATAAGTTCAAACGATTGTTCGTATCATGAACGTACACACGACACGATCGTCACGAACGCCGTCCAAACGAGTACTGCGAGCGCCTTTGTGTTCGCGCTAAAAACCGACAGCCGATGGATCACGGCGAACGCCGGCGCGAGCGTTATATGTAATGCTCGTAGTGCCGTCCACACGCAGAATTCGTGTTACATTACACGATAGATTACATTACGCGTTACACACGTCTGGACCCGGCTTAAGCCAGACTTCCCGTTTCGCTTGACATTTATACAAGCGAATCTGCGGTCTAAATTAAAATTCACGGGTTCGAATATGCCAGCAAAACTTAATTGGAACTATAAATCGTATCTAATTATATAACAAGGTACTGCAGCAGGCACCTCTTTTATCATTTACACCCACGAAAGCAGAATTTAAATAAATCAGCTTTTATATAGTGATTAATAATTGTCTTGTAAACAAGTGTACATAAAATTCTTGATAAATAAATATTTTCTTATATATTATTCATAATATATAAATAAATAATCTATTGTTTTGTAAACAATCAGGCTGTTGTCCACTGGATGCGAATTGAACCGTGGCGGCTGATGACCTGATATTTAGTAGCCGTAACTCGTGACTCGTCTGAAACCCTAAGCGACACATGCATTAATTAGTTTGTCTCCTAGATATATCCAACAAGTATGGTGGAAATAGAGTTGGGTAACTCAGATCTGAACCGGTTCAAAGAGCCGACTCCGACGGAAGATCCGTGACAGCTGACTCACTTTTTGTGAAACACTTAACACACAGAAGCACATTTTACACTTACGTATCAGTTGTTGCTTTGATGCATCTGTCAGCTCAAATGACTCATGCATTACATATTTGGCTATGCATTCTTGATTCTATACAGGTCGTGATATGATT
Source organism: Venustoraphidia nigricollis (assembly GCA_034508555.1). Lineage (NCBI taxonomy): Eukaryota > Metazoa > Arthropoda > Insecta > Raphidioptera > Raphidiidae > Venustoraphidia > Venustoraphidia nigricollis. The sequence continues at coordinate 652,060 of JAVRKA010000091.1, read as the reverse complement.
GACTGAACTAGGTAACTCAGTGGCAGACTGCAGTAACATGTTCAGAACTCGGCTCTTTTTGAACCGGTTCAGTGAGCCGGCTCACATACGGGATCCAGATGCAAAGATGCAGATCACTAAAAAGACCCGTTTTTCCCATCTCTAATTAAGATGGCGTCGTTTAGTGCTTTTTCGTATAGCACAGGAACATGCATTGAGTTTGTCTCCTAGAAGTATGCGACCAGTCTTTAAATTTATGGTGGAAACAATACTGGTACGTTAGTAATAGTCGTCAAACGCAGGACCGGCCCTACCATAGGGTTACGGAGCGGTCACTCCAGGCGCTAAGTCCCAGGGGCGCCCTAAGTGGTAAAGAAAAATAAAACAAAACAATATTTTTTTCGCTTATCAATATTTTGATTGTGGGGCAAGGAAGGGAGGCGCCATAATTAGATGTCGCTCTATCCTAAAACTATTAAAATTTATTAAAATCAAATAAAATTTCGAGTAAGAAGTTACTCATTTAATATATTATTTTGTTATTTGTGAAGAGGCAATTTTGATTTTCGCTTGCCTTTTTCTGTTTCGTTCAGCAAGCTGTTGTCGATAACAAGATATTGCATCAACGATATTTCGTCTTACCTTTTTGTAAATATTAATACTAAATACAGTAAGGTCCCGCTGAACGCGGGAAATACGTTCCAATAAATTCCTGTGCTATACGAAAAAGCGCTAAACGACGTCATCTTAATATGTAAATTAATAGGCATAAGGGAAACAGAACCGAGAATAAGAAAATGTGTGTTGTTTAATTTTGTAACATTTATTGTCTATAGATGTATCTATTGCTAATATCGATTTTTGTTCATAAAACATTTATGAAAATCAATTAAAGTTCGAGTAAGAAGTTATGTTAGTGATGAAGAAGATTCCTCATTCGACATATATTTAGTTTTTTGCGAAGAAGTCATCTAATGTCGTTTGCCTTTTTCCGTTTCGTTCAGCAAGCTGTTGTAGATAGCAAGATATTGCATCAATGACACATCGTCTTGCCTTTGAACTTCTATCAACATTGGAATCATTTTGTATAAACTAATCCATAATTTACGTTATAGTGGCTATTTTTCTTTAGAAACACGTAATACTGAAACAGCATTAAACGAGGTTTTACTATGTATTTGCCATAACGCACATCACGAAATTTGGTATACACACTGAAATTCGTTATCGCATGAAGCTTAATACTGTATTTGCCATATGACAACATACACTATTGGCATCGGTCGGATGGTGGGACCTAGATGTCGGACCAAAATTTCTCGGCGCCCAATCGGGTCATTTTAAGGATAGTTTTTAGGGCTTGAAAAATGTTTTTGGGCCCCAAAATACCGAAAAAATTCTCCGAATCGTTTCAAAATTGAAATTTAACCCTCTGGTAATAATTAAAAAGTGTCCCTAAACTTTTAATAAAATCGGCCCTACAGGACCGGATTTAAAAATTTTACGAAAACACTATTATTATTTACTGAAAGATGTATATAACTTGGTATAGAAGCTCGATTGATAATAATATTGCAATTAAGAAAAAAAATGTTATTTTAAGGGGTGTATTAAGGAGTCAAATTTTTAATTTTGCCCAAAAACCAAGTTAAGTTCGCATAATAAAGCCACACTGCCTGTATTAGCAAATACACTATATTGTCGGCAGGGTTTTTGGCACTGCGACCCGGGTTTTTTTATTATGGGCGCAATCGGACCATTTCAAGGCGTGGATTAGAGGCTAAAATTAATTTTGGGACCCAAAAACACCGAAAAAATTATCGGAATTAATCAGTCTTGCAGGGTCAAAAGGTATTTACGCTTATAATTGACGCTATTATGTTTCTTTGGGAAACTAATCAATAAAGAGCTTTTATTATTATTATTATTATTATTTAACAAGTGTACTTCTCGAAATTTTATTGCATTTACGTAAAAGTATCTGAAGTACTTTTGGAAAATTGTTCTAATTTTAATTCGGCTTGTTGAATTTTGGAACGTCTTACGCTAAAATTAGGTGAATGACTTTACTGAAAGCCTACCTTTGGTCGATGGACTGACTTTAATTTAGATACCGTTGGTAGTTTCTCGGAAATTCTCACGTCTTATCAACCAATCTTATTTATTTTTTTATCAGTTTACAAACACCTGTAATATTTTCATATTCTAATAATTATTACGGTAGGCTTTTATTTTGTTTATAAAAAACGCAATCGCTGTGTTTGTTTAATCCTTAAAGTAATGACGGCAATCATAATGATTGATAGGTGATCAATTTATCTATATATATTTAATATTAATAAATTTCATGGCCACTTATGGGTGGTGCTTTGACGTCTTTTTTCAGTTATAATTAGCAATTAGCGATGTAGAAAATTGATAACCAACTATAGTAAATAATTACAAATACAGACTGTGTTATTTTCTCACAGATTTTTAGGAATCGAAATGCCATTTATAATTGTTAAGAGCTGATGACATCCGTTTCATGAAGTGTTTGATTCAGGTTGAAATTTTATACAATAGTATATTATAATGGTAAGATGTATAGGTAAATGAGTGTTTGCCTGTCCTACCTGGTACGCCAGGTACTACGCATACAGGGAAGATGTAAAAAATATGTGTCCAAAAAAGTGTTTGATTCAAAAGCCAGCAAGTGCTAGTCGAAAGTTAAGTTGGTTTTAAATAAATAAATAAATGAGGCAGACAATTTCATGAGGCAAAGAATTTTCAAAAATGAAAAAATAAGTGATTGATTCACGCTGAAATTTGTATAGCAACTTCATTTTTTGTTACTTTATCATTTTATAAAAAAACCCGGGTCGCAGTGCCAAAACCCTGCCGACAATATAGTGTATTTGCTTGTATAGGGCCGTGTGGTTTTATACTTTTATTATGTGAAATTAAGTTTGTTTTTGGGCAAAATAAAAAATTTAACCCCTTAATACACCCCTTAAAATAACATTTTTTTCTTAATTGTAATATTATTATCAATCTAACGTCTACACCGAATTAAATACACCCTTCAATAAATAAGTCACTATCTGCAAACTAGTGTTTTCATAAAATTTGTAAATCCGGTCCTGTCGGGCCGATTTTATTAAAATTGTGGGGACACTTTTTAATCACTACCAAAGGGTTAAATTTCAATTTTGAAACGATTCGGAGAATTTTTTCGGTATTTTGGGGCCCAAAAACAGTTATCAACCCCTAAAAACTACCCTTAAAATAGCCCGATTAGGCCCATTTTAAATAGGCTTCTTGCGGTGATGGATTTCAACACGTGGCCCAAATTTCGTTGAAATCAATTAACTCTTTCGAAAGTTATCGCGCGTACACATATATATATATATATATATAAATATATATATATATATATATATATATATATATATATATACATATATATATATAAACATTTTTAAAAATGGTGCCAAAGTGTTTAGAAGGTTATGAAACGTCGAGAAATTTTGGTCCGACCCCTAGGTCCCGCCATCCGACCGACGCCAATAGTGTATGTTGCCATATGGCAAATACACTAATAAGCTGAAAAATGAAAATCCAGTGAATAGTTTCAAGTATTTCTTATAGATATGCAACCTCTTTTACGAGAGTGTATGAAATCTATATATATAAAATGCGATGTATGTATGTTATCTATGGATTACAAAACGGTTGGATCGATTTTGATGAAATTTCCAGTCAATCTTCTTTAGGTTAGCCCAGCGGGTGACCTTGTGAAATTTGGTAGCGATCGAATCAACCGATTTTTTTTGGGTTTTTTGTGGCAGTTTTGGTTGTTCTTCGATTTTTGAACATTCACGATTAAAAGCGATTGAATTCGCGCAAATTCAATACACGTTAAGAATTTTATGATAATGATTTTCATCTTTTATGACTATAGATTATTAGATAATTAGTGGTACCCGTGCAAAGCTGGACCGGGCCGCGATAGATTATAATATCTCAGGAAATATCACAGAATAATTTACTTATCATTATATATATATATATTAATATGCTAAGGCTAAGATGTTTGCCTCCCTTTTTCGGAAAAACCTTCACAATTACTCCACATGAATTTTATATCATTTTATAGATAATTACTTGCTCTATGTGCGTCAACAATTAAAAAATCTATTATTGCTTTTGTTTTTGCAAAATAATTAATTATAACAATTATATATTTATTCAGTATATGCAGCAATGCTGCCATCTGACGGTTCTAACTTTGAAACAACGTCAACATGATTGACGGTCGGTAATTTTTTTTTGTTTAATTTTTAATCAAAATTCACGTATGAATACTTTTCGTATGGCTGCGCTTCAGCTCAACGTTTTCGATACTTGCGCCACTACATAACATTTTTAGAAAAATATTTTCTTGAACTGTCACTAAGCTTCGTAATGTAATACAACAAAAAGAAGAAAGTTGTAAAGAGTGTGAGAAATTAGAAACGAATTTTAGTGCGAATATTCGCATGGGTACCGCTAGTATATATTAATACGCTAAGGTTAAGATGTTTGCCTCCCTTTTTCGAAAAAACCTCACAATTACTCCACATAAATTTTATATCATTTTATAGATAATCACTTACTCTATGTGCATTAATATACTTATTTAGTCTGAATTATTCGCACGGGTACCGCTAGTATGTTTATATTGCATGCTGGCGAATCAGAACCGGGCTGCTAGTAGTAAAAAAAAAGCGAAATATATGAAGAAATTGCGTTTTATGTAGCTAAAATTGTTTTTGTATTATCAAAATAAGGAAACATTTAATACCAGAAACTCATTTTTCGTACGTAATTAGTCGTTTTGGCTGTTGAATTGTTTAGTTGAGAAAGGTTGCAAGTTCATCGACGTGCTGGTCATTCCTATCTCCATATCTAAAAACGTTCTCTTAACAACAACAATTTAGTTAATATCACAAAGACTTGTGTTATCAAAAACTCTTTTAACAAATTCATATGACAGTATTATCGCAAGCGGCATTACTGTAAAGCTCCCCGCACACGGTGCTTGATTTCGAGCATGGTGTGAAGCTTGCAGGTCGGCAGGGAGCGGTGCTGGTTTGGCCCTTCTCAAAGCTTTTCGTTTGCTTAATGCTGTGGTAGCTTTATGGAGGCTATAATTATGCAGGAAGTAATTCTACCAGGACGAATTGCTATTGGGGCAGATTTCATGATCGAAATCGGCAGACGTAATGTGATCAGACCGGATCGTTTATCAACACTGTATACCCGTTTTATACCGAGCTGGGTAGAGTAGTGGTGACAGCACTAGACTCGCATTTGTGAGGTACCGGGCTCGAATCCCGGCGGGGGCAGATGTGGCTGGGTCTTTTTCCTACTGCCTCTCGCCGAGAAACGGTAATTCCTGTACTGGCCATCTTGATTGAGGTTTTCCATGGTTTCCCTCAATTAATTCCAGATAAATATCGAGATGGTTCCTTATTTGAGGCCATGGCCGATTACCTATCAAACTCCTAGTTCAAAAATTACCTACCTTATCCTAATTTCCTATAGTTCCTTCATTCGCCCATTGCTATTACGTAAGTTGAAGTTGTAAAAAATGTAGAAAATAACGGGAAATGGTAGACGAAAAAATAGTAATGGTGCGAATGGCGGCTGTTATGACATAAAGTCGAAAAACGGACGTTAAACGCATTATTATTATTATTATTATTATTATACCCGTTTTATACGGAAATAAAGTATGGCGCTAACGATAGTTTTTGTGCTTGCTGGATTTTTCTGCAATCTGCTGTGCATGGTATGTTGCTTCTAAGTCGGCAGGGAGCAGCGCTGCTGGTTTGGCCTCACACAAAGCTTGTTAATTCGTTTGCTTGATGCTCTACTAGCTTGATAAAACATGGAAACTATAATTATACAAGAAGTAATTACTCCTAGACGAATTGCTGTTGGGATAAATTTGAAGAAAAATGTGACGTGTGTTTCAAGACTTTTTGAAAACTCGTTATAAAAAGGAAAAAGACCGTGTTTGTTTAAAGCGGATAATTTCAGGAACTACTGCACCGATTAAAAAAAAATATATATAATAAGCCTCACTCTCATAAGCTCACATAAGAAGTTTAATGTCCTGAGTTTAATATTATCCTCAAGTTGAATTTTTTTTACGTGAAACTAATTAATAATATTTACACATACTTAGTAACACACTATAAACTCCTGTCCTTGTCGGTTTCATGTAATTTAGGAGACAAACTAACTTCCCCTTTATTGGTAGTTCTACTTCCCCTCGATTTCTTACTTTTTTCAAACTGATACGTCGCTAAAGAAGTTAAACTTCAAAAATCTTTTAAAAGCCTCCTTCTCGAGTCACTAGACTATATGTATATTATTTGTTAAATGGACGCTAACGACGTTAGTTCTCGAACGTCGATAATCTACAATATTATAAAATTATTTATTCGTACGTCATTTTCTCCCAGCGGAATTTTATAAAACATTTGATTTTAATCATATCGGACCGAAAATTTTCCATTTCTATATATATGTATAGGTATTACTTCACAAGATAACACGACAAAAATCCATTCAATTTTATTTCTTAGAAGCAAACCATTGTTAACAGTATCGTATCGTGACATCAGAGATAAAAAAATAAGATTATATAATAATTATTATTAATAAACTGTATGATTGAAGATACGGATAATAATAAATCCAATTACAATGCTTGCTATCTTACCTGATAGTTATTTGTGAAATAACGATAAAAGAAATTTTCCCTAGACCCTGCTCCCTTTCTCCGTCAATCTCACCATCACTAAGCCTGGAGGAGTGTGGCGGGGGGGGGGGGGGGGTGTACAGCCTTCTTGCACCTAGAGTAATTATAAAGGTACAGCCTTCTTGCACCTAGAGTAATTATAAACATCCGAATTGGTTCCCGGTATTTTTATTCTGCAAATCCAGACATCTTCCAATTTTTGGATATTTTAAAAGAAGTGCAAATTAAAACATACGTTAAATTAAGACGTACTGAAAAAGATCACTATCAAAAATCAATGATAAAAATAAACATATGTAAAAAAAAGAAATGGAAAAATTAAAAAATAATGAAATTTCTAGATTTTATTTCATATCATTCTAACATATGTAGGGTTGCCATCCGTCCGGGTTTCCCCGGATTTGTCCTAGTTTAGAGGGCATCCGGGGAACGTCCGGACGGGGCTTCATTTGTAGTCCGGTTTAAAAATTTAAAGTCTTGGGCCGCCCGCGACACATTATTATTATTAAAACAATTTGTAACAAAATGTAATAAGATTATGTTTTGTTAGGTACATTTAAAATGATAATAAAAGATGACTAAATTTAATTTTAAAAATGTGATTTATGACATTTTCAACTGTTTTTTATTACACTATGTTTAAAAAAGCCTGTTGACATGTCCGGGTTCTGGGCTCTAAAATCCGGGGTTTTCACGCGTCTTGTCCTGGTTGCCAAATTTTAGAGATAGCAACCCTAAACATATGTTATAAATTTTTACAACAATAAAAAATACACCTATAATAATACAAGCCTAGTTTATTTTACTTATTAAATTTTCTTACATTTTTGAATCACCATTTTGAAATACAGTCAAAACCGTTTACGACGACATCGTTTAGAACAACATACCGGTTATATTGACCAGAATCATAGGTCCCGGCAGAATGCTATATGACCGCCTTATAAAAAAACACTGCTCTTTACGACATTGGTTATTACGACATAACGCATTAAGCGACTACATTTAAAGTAATATCTTCATATCTTCGGAGAATTATATCTGTTAGAACGACCAGTTGTATTTTAATCAAAATTCGTACGCATAGAAGTGTTCCAAACAGACTAAAATTACAGATTTTATGAATACGGAAAAATGATAATGATAATGTGAATATTATTCCTATTAATATCTATAGAATTATATGTACCTACACATTCAATAATACTACATACTTAATCACCGGTTGTTACGACTATCGGTTTTTACGACCAAATATGAGTAGACCCTTCGATGTCGTTATAACAGATTTTGACATATGTAGACAGTTCTAAATCTGTATAAAATGAGAAGAAAAATTGAAATTGCTTTTGAAACAATCTAAGAACCAATTAGGATATACCCTTTATAATAACCCGGGAACCAATTCGCACATTTCGGAACCAACTCCAATACACCGGCAGTTTCATCTCATGTATATCTTACTTTGGGAATTAGTTTTTCGTTGGTAAAAGATTAGTGTAGGCAACTTTATGTGCACTTATGAATTTGTTTTATCTATTTTATATTAATGAGAAGCTTACAGCAACAATTAAATTATCTATATTATTAACTTTATCAATCATCGTTCACCACTCAGCAGTTAATAATAAAAAAATTATTATCTGATAACACTAATACCACATTATTTATTTGTAATTTATATTCCGTGAAAAAAATCTAGCTAATATATGCTCTCGAATAAAAAAATCGAGTCTGTTTTTATAATATAACCTACACTTAGGGTAAATCCAGCCCTGGTTGTGTTTGACTCAAACCGCAGTTTTGATGCGAATCAAAGCATCGTATTGCCCCTCCCCCCACTATCTGCTGTCATTACAGTTGCGCACAAGACCGGATACTGACATCCTTTGTCTATTGGACGATATATATATATATTTATAGTTTGGATGTTGGTTTCAGTTTTGAAATATTATCACCAATTTGTCGTGCCTCTCAAATTTTCATACATGCTCCCCCAGGCCTGTTTCGATTTAAAAAACTAATTTACGCTAAATAACATTTTTATTGTTACAACGTACCTTTCTGATTGAGTGCAAATCGTAAGGTTTTTGGGGTATATATTTGTTTTGAGAACTTATGCGACATTATGAGTGGCGTATTTTGTTGAGAAATTTTAGCAGAGAATTCATCTTGCGTGTTTTATAAAACAGTGTATTATTTGGACGTGGTACTAATAGGGATGTTAACTATCTTTGGGAAAGTGTTTTAAATCGTGCATAAGTACCTAATATAACCAGAAATACTTCTTATAATTGTTTTAAATACGACTCACGCTTTAAAAATCAAGTATTTTAAATTCCATTTCAAATTTCGCTCCAAAACGTCAATACTTGTCATACGTGACTGACGTGACGTTGTAGGTTCATAAACGCTGCTAAACTGATGAGGTGATAGGTTTTTTCGTAATTGTTGTCATAGAAATTTTCGAATAAATTACACATTCTAAATATTAACCAAACAATGAAGCCTTTTGACAGCGTGAACAGCGTCCGTCTCTATGACAGCGCCTAATGATGTTGATGAGCCATTGCACTCTGATTGGTGTTCGTTGTCGCGTAGTGATTTAATTACGTTTCCCTTATTAAATATTAATTAAGTTCCTTAAAAATAAGGAAAAATATTGTGTTTTTAGTGTTTCTATCATAGAAAATATCACTTCACGTTAAAATTATGTTTTTATTTAAATACAGTCAACATCCCTATCCTAATACTAACAGTAAAATAAAAGAAAATCGAAAACAAACGGTTATTTTTAGTTCGCTCTTGTCTTCACGCAGATTTTTGTTTATATAAAAGAGAATAATTTTTATGAAAACAAAATTTTGTAGGTCACGGGTTATCAAATCTACAATGCCAACCCGGATGCAAAACAAATAAATTGGTAATAATATTATACTATTTTTATTTTAAAGACGTATTATGGCAAATATTTGGCAAATGTTTTAAAAATGTAGATAATTAATTAGATTTATAAGCATTTTGAAGCCTTACAATAATTTAAAACGTTCAACAACAAAAGACACTTCCTATTTTTCATTTAAGGTTGCTGGGTGCCAGCTGTTCAGTATGCTTCGTTATATCTCGATCTTACGAAGAGTTTTTCCAAAAATATGTTTTTTGGATTCGGGAGATCTCAAAACAAAAAAATTATTTCAAATTTTACCGAGCTGGGTAGAGTAGTAGTGACAGCACTAGACTCGCATTCGGGAGGTTCGGGTTCAAATCCCGGTGGGGGTAGATGTGGCTGGGACACTTTTTCCTACTGCCTCTCGCCGAGAAACGGTAATTCCTTAACCGGCCATCTTGATTGAGGTTTTCCATGGTTTCCCTCAATAATTCCAGATAAATATCGAGATGGTTCCTTATTCAAGGCCATGGCCGATTACCTATCAAACTCCCAGTTCAGAAATTACCTATTCTATCCTAATTTCTTATTACTCCTTCATTCGCCCATTGCTATTAGTTAAGTTGAAGTTTTAGAAATGTAGAAAATAACGGGAGGTGGTAAAATGGAAAATAGTAATGGTGCAAATGGCGTCTGTTATGACATAAAAGTCGACAAACGGACGTTAAACGCATTATTTATTAGTGTATTTGCCATATGGCAACATACACTATTGGCGTCGGTCGGATGGCGGGACCTAGGGGTCGGACCAAAATTTCTCGACGTTTCATAACCTCCTAAACACTTTGGCACCATTTTTAAAAATGTTTATATATATATGTATATATATATATATATATATATATATATATATATATATATATATATATATATATATATATATATATATATATATACAGGGTGTCTCACCGAACGTTGGCTAACATGGGTAACTTTGTTATTAGTGGAGATAGAAAGTCGGTTAAATGGGCAAAGTAGTGTAGAAAATTGGGCTCATTAACATCCCGTCGAAAAAACAATTGAATTTTGACACCCTATGAATTTATTCAGAAAATAGTGAAAATTGCCATTTATGAAAACTGGCCATAACTTTTTATTTATGAAGATATTTGAAAATTTCATTAACCATTTTTTGATAACTTTTTAAGGTCTTTTCAGTGGCGTAGGTTTAATTTTTTTATTTCCACTACATAATGAGATATTGACATAAACTTTGGTTTTTCTTATGGACGGCATTTTTGATATTCAGAGATTCGAATTCTACTTATTTTTCTGAATAATTTGACATATCATATCCTATATCTAAACCAATCAGAAGCTACAAAACTGACAAAAATAGCTTTTTGGCGTTATCAAAGTGTGCCGTGTAAAACGAAATTTGTTGAAACAAATACATATCGACAGGTTAACAATCTGTCGAGCGATCGCTACAGTTTTGCTAATTCATTTTGTTTGATTTACTCTCTAAGATGGCTCAAGCATTCTCAAAATTGAAGAAACGGGCTATTTTTGCGCATACATTCAGCGTAACAAAAATACCACGTGGGCTCAAGCAGAATACTTGAACCTTTATCCAGAAAGGCGACAGCCTTATTCAATAACTTTTAGGAACTTTTCTCCATTAATTTCAACGTTTGCTAAACCTAATTCTTCTTCACAGTGTTGAATGTTGCCTTTTTTCTTTGAAAATGAACCGTATACCTTTAAATTTCTATTTAAGTTCCTAAAAGTTATTGAATAAGGCTGTCGCCTTTCTGGATAAAGGTTCAAGTATTGTGCTTGAGCCCACGTGGTATTTTTGTTACACTGAATGTATGCGCAAAAATAGCCTGTTTCTCCAAATTTGAGAATGCTTGAGTCATCTTAGAGAGTAAATCAAACAAAATGAATTAGCAAAACTGAAGCGATCGCTCGACAGATTGTTAACCTGTCGATATGTATTTGTTTCAACAAATTTCGTTTTACACGGCACACTTTGATAACGCCAAAAAGCTATTTTTGTCAGTTTTGTAGCTTCTGATTGGTTTAGATATAGGATATGATATGTCAAATTATTCAGAAAAATAAGTAGAATTTGAATATCTGAAAATCAAAAATGCCGTCCGTAAGAAAAACCAAACTTTATGTCAATATCTCATTATGTAGTGGAAATAAAAAAATTAAACCTACGCCACTGAAAAGACCTTAAAAAGTTATCAAAAAATGGTTAATGAAATTTTCAAATATCTTCATAAATAAAAAAGTTATGGCCAGTTTTCATAAATGGCAATTTTCACTATTTTCTGAATAAATTCATAGGGTGTCAAAATTCAATTGTTTTTTCGACGGGATGTTAATGAGCCCAATTTTCTGCACTACTTTGCCCATTTAACCGACTTTCTATCTCCACTAATAACAAAGTTACCCATGTTAGCCAACGTTCGGTGAGACACCCTGTATATATATATGTGTGTGTGTGTACGCGCAATAACTTTCGAAAGAGTTAATTGATTTCAACGAAATTTGGACCACGTGTTGAAATCCATCACCGCAAGAAGCCTATTTAAAATGGGCCTAATCGGGCTATTTTAAGGGTAGTTTTTAGGGGTTGAAAAATGTTTTTGGGCCCCAAAATACCGAAAAAATTCTCCGAATCGTTTCAAAATTGAAATTTAACCCTTTGGTAGTAATTAAAAAGTGTCCCCAAAATTTTAATAAAATCGGCCCGACAGGACCGGATTTACAAATTTTATGAAAACGCTAGTTTGCAGATAGTGACTTATTTATTGAAGGGTGTATTTAATTCAATGTAGACGTTAGATTGATAATAATATTACAATTAAGAAAAAAAATGTTATTTTAAGGGGTGTATTAAGGGGTTAAATTTTTTATTTTGCCCAAAAACAAACTTAATTTCACATAATAAAAGTATAAAACCACACGGCCCTATACAAGCAAATGCACTATATTTTCGGCAGGGTTTTGGCACTGCGACCCGGGTTTTTATTATTATTATTGTGAAGGAAATATTGCTTAAAAAATTTGCATCCACGAGCATCCAAACTTCGGGTTCGTCACCGTCATATTAGGGATCCTTGTGGAGCAAGTTGTAACTATAACCGCGTCTCAAACCATGAAATGGGCGATTACAGTGTTTGGGTCGTGCGCACGGAGTACACGGAGCGACCCAATAAGCACGGCCTTTTGCATACGGCAAATTAGTGACTCAGCAATACGCTGACATGCCGGAATAGTTTTCATATTTGCTAACAGTGACGGTTTTGCCCCTCCAAGAACACCAATTATAAGGACAATTAATTTAACAGTATACTCTAGGAACTGCTTTCTGAGCTCAAAAAGAAGATCTTGATATTTTGTCCGCTTCTCAGTCTCCTTTGCGGCTATGTTCGTTTCAGCAGGGGCTGAAAACTCGATAACATACATAGTTCGCGCAGGTTTATCAAGAAGATCTATGTCAAGCTTTGTGGCTGAAAGTTGCCTGGTAGTGCTAAATGAGTAGTTCCAGAAAATCTTGCATGAGTCATTTTCGACAACGGACTCAATATCATTATTATTATTATTATGTCAAATTTTGATCAGTGAATTTTGACCTAAAATACTACCATTTCTATTTGTGGAGTCGAAATGTAAAAGAAACTAATTGACGAAATAATTATTTTTGACTGTATTTTCTCTAATGATCTAATCATTTAAACGTGGCAAAATTTCAGATTAATTTTGCATACGTTTGACTTTTTTTTGTGACCTTCCATTTCCCCCCTTAATTATCACAGAAATACTTCGAGCTATGAAATCCTTCTTCAACTAATGATTTGTATTTGTTATGTTCTTAATTTAAAATTTACAAGGTCATTCTGAATTCAATTATACATTGAAAACGTTATAGGTAAAAAGGTTTTAATTCGAAAATTAACTTATAACAAATTGAAAATTGATGTGTTTATGCAGACCTACTGAGTAATGCTACAGTAATTAAACTTAATATTTGAAAAAAACTTATCTTCAGGTACCAATTAAGTTTTTATCAGCTTAATTTTGATAGACAGATTATTCACGCGTTGTCATATTGAAGAGGACTTATTACAGTTTGTTTCCTGTAAACTAGCGATGTGAACTTGTTTTAGAAATACCTAAAAAAAATAAATTATAATGAACCTCTCCCTCATAAGCTCACATAAGAAGTTTAACTTCTTTAGTTTTTAATATTATTCCCAAGTTTATTTTTTTTATGTGAAACTAATTAATAATATTTACACATACTTAGCAACACACTATAAACTTCTATCCTTGTCAGCTTCATGTAATTTAGGAGACAAACTAACTACCAGTGTCCCCAGCTCCTCAGAAAAATTTCCCCTGAAGTTTTTAACAAAGTTCCTATAAATTAAAAACATAATCCCCTAATGCTGAAATTAAAATTAATTAAGAATCAATCAAAATGTTTTTTGTTATGACTTTAATGCAGATTTTATTTGTTTACTGATTTTGTTTTATAACATTTTGTAAGAATAAAAAAATAAACGTTTACGTTAGTTCATTAGACATGTCCTTTTGAAAATTGATGATAATCCTAAGCTGGCATCACTGCTAACTTCTCCTTTCTTTGCCAGTTCTACTTTCCCTCAATTTCTTACTTTTTTCCAAACAGATACGTCGCTAAAGAAGTTAAACTTCAAAAAACGGTTAAAAACCGATAAACACCGGTTTTTGTTTACTAAAAGCGATTACTTTTGGACTCATTTGTTTCATTATTCGTGTAACCGAACACCAAAGTCAGACCAAGTTTATACTGTCTTTGATCGGGGAATCACTGCACCGTTTGCAGCCGTCAGGTCAGGCAACACTGTTGACAAACTTCTTTCAGTTCCGTCGTTTTCTTGCGTGTTATGGTTATTTCTCGCGTTTCTTCAAAAAGTTTTAATTTGTTATCAGGTCAAGTAAAAATGTTCAATGTTTTGTTCGTTCTTTAAAAAAGTAACAATAAAACCTAAAAATACCGATTTTTTTCTCAGGGTGCAATCTATCTCCTTGCCAAATTTTATTAACCGACTTCAAAAAAAAGGAGGAGGTTCTCAGTTCGTCGGAATCTTTTATTTTTTATGTATGTTCCCAGATTACTCGAAGACGCCTGAACCGATTTGGAAAATTCTTTTTTTGTTTGAAAGGGTATACATCCCAGGTGGTCCCATATAGTTTTTATTAAAATCGGTTCATTCGTTTTTAAATGACGTCAAAAACATATTTTTTAATGTATGCTACCTCATATCTCCAACATTTGTAAAGCGATTATGATGATTCTTTTCTTATTTAATAGGGCACATCTTCAGGGTGATCCCACATAAATTTTACTTAAATCGATTCAGTAGTTTTTAAAAATGTGCGAAATAAAATCCACTAAACAGTAAAAAATAAAATAAACTTTTTTTAAAATAAAAATATTAACCTCCTTCAATAAAGTCACTAAAAAGATGAAAATAATGAAATTTTGAGGTCGGCGCCTATTTAATAAAAGTAGATATGTAATTAAAAGTTTTTGTAATGAAATTAGCTCCGACCTCAAAATTTCATTATTTTCATCTTTTTACTGACTTTTTTGAAGGAGGTTAATATTTTTATTTTCGAAATCTGTTTAGCGGCTTAGGCGTGAAAACGTAACAAACAGACTTTCGTATTTATAATATTAGTAAGATAATGCAAAAAACGAAGATATGATCTAATGAGCAATTATATTATGCGATTCATTTGAATAATTTACGTATTTTGTTACTGAACGTGTTATTTTTGGCAGCTAACTTTCTAGACTTGTACTGTAATCAATAATCCCGTTTTTCTAGTGTTTTTTCATACTGAATATATCATAAACAAATGTGCCATTTATGAATAAATATCAACCTTGAAAAATTATTAGTACTTAATGATTATTATCCGTGACCTTCGTAGAATCAGTAAGAACAGGGTCGAACTTAATTTCCATTTTATTTGCGGATGGTAACTAATAGTCCTGCAAAACTACAGATTTACTGTCACTTTCGTCCGTAATTTTTTTTAGTTAAACGATTTTAATATAGTAGTAACGAAGTTTGGAGTCTCGCCTTTTGTCATATTATTCTTGTTGTAGATTCAAAATTTTATATTCAAGATTATTTGCTTCTGATTATATTTGCTTATTTTAACGTTGCGATGAGCAAGTTAGGTTTTATTGGATCCTATTAACAGAGATTTCCTTACTAGGCATGCCGCATTGGAATTCAATGGGGTCAGATTCAATATAATTTCTAGGGGGGTACATCGCGAATAAACTCAAAAATTTTCATGATACATAAATTGTGTATGTCAGCGAAGAATGTGCAGCTTTGCGGCATTCTGACGATCTCTAGACGGTATAATGACTCGTGTGACTGTTAAAATTCAACGGTCGCTCGTTTTAACATAAAAACTGCATGTACGTTCTAGATACATAGATTTCTGTTTTGCATAACCCCCTATAAAATAAATACTTGATATGCATGTAAAAAAAAACCCGGGTCGCAGTGCCAAAACCCTGCCGACAATATAGTGTATTTGCTGATACAGGCAGTGTGGCTTTATTATACGAACTTAAGTTGGTTTTAGGGTAAAAAAAAATTTTTACTCCTTAATACAGCCCTTAAAATAACACTTTTTTTCTTAATTGCAATATTATTATCAATCGAACCTCTATACCAAATTATATGCAACTTTCAGTAAATCATTCACTATCTGCAAACTAGTGTTTTCATAAAATTTGTAAGTCCGGTCCTGTCGGGCCGATTTTATTAAAATTTTAGGGACACTTTTTAATTACTACCGGAGGGTTAAATTTCAATTTTGAAACGATTCGGAGAATTTTTTGGGGTATTTTGGGCCCCAAAAACATTTTTCAACCCCTAAAAACTACCCTTAAAATGACCCGATTGGGCCCATTTTAAATAGGCTTCGTGCGGTGATTGATTCCATCATATGTGCCAAATTTCGTTAAAATAAATTAACTTCTTCGAAAGTTATAGCCCGCACACATATATACCTATATATATATATATATATAAATATATATATATATATATATACATATATATATAAACATTTTTAAAAATGGTGGCAAAGTGTTTAGGAGGTTATGAAACGTCGAGAAATTTTGGTCCGACCCCTAGGTCCCGCCATCCGACCGACGCCAACAGTGTATGTTGCCATATGGCAAATACACTAATAATTACTTTCAGTGACTTTATTAGTGTATTTGCCATATGGCAACATACACTATTGGCGTTGGTCGGATGGCGGGACCTAGGGGTCGGACCAAAATTTCTCGACGTTTCATAACCTCCTAAACACTTTGGCACCATTTTTAAAAATGTTTATATATATATATATATATATATATATATATATATATATATATATATTTATATGTGCGGGCAATAACTTTCGAAGGAGTTAATTCATTTTAACGAAATTTGGCATACATGTTGGAATCCATCACCGCACGAAGCCTATTTAAAATGGGCCCAATCAGGTCATTTTAAGGGTAGTTTTTAGGGGTTGAAAAAAGTTTTTGGGCCCAAAAATACCGAAAAAATTCTCAGAATCGTTTCAAAATTGAAATTTAACCCTTTAGTAGCAATTAAAAAGTGCTCCTAAAATTATAAGCAAATCGGCTCGACAGAACCGGACTTACAAATTTTATGAAAACACTAGTTTGCGTATACGAATTTACTTACTGAAGGTCGTATTTAATTTGGTGCACATGTTGGATTGATAACAATATTTCAACTAATAAAATTATTATTGTAAGGGGTGTATTAAGGGGTTCAATTTTTTTTTATTTTGTCCAAAAACAAACTTAATTTCATTTAATAAAGCCACAATACCTGTATTAGCAAATACACTATATTGTCGACAGGGTTTTGGCACTGCGACCCGGGTTTTTTTTTATTTTTATGATTTCTTGTTATAGCAGCCATAGTAATACACACTCTGAAAATTTCAACTGTCTACCTATTACAGCCCTAGACAGACGGTCCTAGGCAGACAGCGGAGCCTTAGTACCCTTTAGGTAAAAAGAACAACCGGTTTGGGATTAGTCTATAGGCGGTTGAAAACTAAATCCAGCTCTGTTGGTCGAGTTTTGTGGTTTGGGATAATTTTCTAAGGAATTACCGATTCAGAATGAACTGATTTGTCGCTTGTCAGTTAGTATAACATGACAAAATGACAATATTATTGAGTAAGTTTTACTAAAGCTTTTATTTAGTTTCGTCTGTCTCGATGTATGTCTGTCCGTTTGTAATCGAATCTTACAAGTTGAATTATTTGACCCACTTCTCCTTATTCGATTGAACTGAAATTTGGCACACACCTTTGGTTCTGAAGACGATATAGTAGATCCAATATGGCGCCACCACAAAATTGCGAATTACCTTCTTCTTTACAACTCCCTCCACATGAATATTAAGGTAGTTGTCGTGGTACAATATTGTCAAAAAGTTATAGATTAAACGCGCCACAAAAGTATACTAGCTTGTAGTTAAGTGAACCATAATTTGTACGCAAGACTGTACCCGTGGAAACGTAACCCATACAGTATTCATATGCATGTATACACTTCTATAAATTGTTGAGCTTTAAACCGTCATTTATAAATAATTAGACGGTCAAAAATTTTTTCTTATTTTTTTTGAAACTCATAACAAATGCATTGAAAGACTGTCAGTTTTTGGAAAGTTTCTGACAGTTAATTCTTTTTTTTATAAATAAGAAACTGGTTCAGAACTACAGAGATCGTATATAATCAATGTTAATTATCCAATTTTTAATTGAATTTATCTCGGATTATATACGGTCGATCGACTTCAAATTTTCAGGGTAATTGTATTATCATGTCCTTAATAAGTATACAAAAATTAAGAATTTTCTGACAGTGTGCCTTAACCACGACAACTACATTAAATGAAATGATCTAAGTAGAATCCAATCAGTAGAGTGACTTCCTGCCAAATTCATAATTATAAAATCGTGGATTGTAAGGATAGTCACGCCCCACGCTTTTATAATTATGAACCTAAATTATTAAAAATTATTTTTATCCCTTTTAGTTTTAGTCGTTATAAAAGTTTTTTTGTTTTCAATTTGTTATAAAAAAAATAATAAATTGAAAATTTGAATTGGTCTTAAATCTAATAATCTTTTTAAAAAAATCTGTGAGCCACATCCACATAAGCTCGCGGTGAAAGTGAAACTTCTTTAGTCATAGATGTTATTTATATAATTTTGTGTTGCCTGGTTTTTTTTTTGTATTTCTCCTTTAACGTAACGCGTTACTTCGCCTTAAACGTCACAGAAATGCTGGATTGCAGAAAGGATTGTCAAATAATTTGATTTGACAATAACCTTAGATTGAAAAGCATTTTAGAATTTTAATTCGATTCTGTTCGAAATATAATTGATCGATTGAAATGATATTTTTTCTAAACTATGTATACATGTATTTAACATAGCTTCTTTGCATAATTTTTACTTCGAAACAACATTTTTGACATCAAAAAACGAACTTTTTCTGGGTATATCAAGCATTTGTTTTTGTGTGAACACAATTTAATGTTGTACATGACAGGGAGTTTGAATACGACATTAGACTGCTCTTGCATATATGAAAACTGTAATTATATTATCACAATCTAAGGTCATTGTCAAATCAAATTATTTGACAATCCTTTCTGCAACCCAGCAATAGTCTCGCTAAAGAAATTTTACTTCATCAGACTATTATTTCCGAACAACGGCTAGTTGCTGTGCCATTCGCACCATTACTATTTTCCATCTACCACACTTCTCGTTATTTTTCTACAGTTTTAAAACTTCAACTTATGTAATAGCAATGGGCGAATGAAGGAATTATAGGAAATTAGGATAAGGTAGGTAATTTTTCAACTATAGGACTTTGATAGGTAATCGTCCATGGCCTCAAATAAGGAACCATCTCGATATTTATCTGGAATTAATTGAGGGAAACCATGGAAAACCTCATTTAAGATGGCCGGTACAGGAATTACCGTTTCTCGGCGAGAGGCAGTAGGAAAAAGTCCTAGTCACATCTGCCTCCGCCGGAATTCGAACCCGGACCTCCCGAATGCGAGTCTAGTGCTGTCACCACTACTCTACCCAGCTCGGTGCTGTATGAAAATAGTAAGGTTTGAAGAAAACATCAGATAAGATGTTTTCCATATCTATTGACACAAACTAAAAAATATTAGTTGAATTGATTACGACGTATTCCTGAAAAATATAAAATGTCCTCGAAAAATTCTAAAATTGAAGTGTTTAAACAATTGAACACAAACGTTTAAAAATAAATACACATCGCAAACACCTGTATTATTGATGAATAAACAATAACCAATCATATTATTTCTAAAAACTCTCGAATTTTTCCATTGTATGTAAAATTTATATCGATTTTTTAAGTACTTAGTTTTGTTTTTATGTCAAACGAAAATGATTAAATAGTCTTTAATGCTTAAATTTGATTTTTTTTAGATTATTTGTACACTCCTGATCAAAATAAACGCACCACTTAGTTTTTTTGAAGCTAAACTTCTTTAGCGAGGGTATCTGTGACGTTAAGGTAGTTGTCGTGGTACAATATTGTCAAAAAGTTATAGATTATACGCGCCACAAAAGTATACTAGCTTGTAGCTAAGTGATCCATAATTTGTACGCAAGACTGTACCCGTGGAAACGTAACCCATACAGTATTCATATGCATGTATACTTTTCTATAAATTGTTGAACTTTAAACCGTTATTTATAAATAATTACACGGTCAAAAAAATTTTCTTATTTTTTTTAAACTCATAACAAATGCATTGAAAGACTGTCAGTTTTTGGAAAGTTTCTGACAGTTAGTTATTTTTTTATAAATAAGAAACTGGTTCAGAACTACAGAGATCGTATACAATCAATGTTAATTATCCAATTTTTAATTGAATTTATCTCGGATTATATACGGTCGATCGACTTCAAATTTTCAGGGTAATTGTATTATCATGTCCTTAATAAGTATACAAAAATTAAGAATTTTCTGACGGTGTGCCTTAATCACGACAACTACCTTAAAGGGGAAATCACGCGTTATGTTAAAGAGGAAATATAAGACCAACCTTGGCAACAAAAACTAGAGAGGAGGGCTCCTAAACCGTCTGCTCAAGAATTAAAGGGAGTAAAATTTGACATAAAAAAAAATAAATATATATAAATAACATCTACGACCAAAACAGTTTTTCTTCTCCCGCGAGCTTGTGTGGATAAGGCTCACACATTTTTTATTTTGTTATATAATAATAATAATAAATAATAATAATGCGTTTAACGTTCGTTTCTCGACTTTATGTCATAACAGACGCCATTCGCACCATTACTATTTTCCGTCTACCACACTTCCCGTTATTTTTCTACAGTTTTAAAACTTCAACTTATGTAATAGCAATGGGCGAATGAAGGAATTATAGGAAATTAGGATAAGGTATGTAATTTTTGAACTAGGAGTTTGATAGATAATCGGTCATGGCCTCAAATAAGGAACTATCTCGATATTTATCTGGAATTAATTGAGGGAAACCATGGAAAACCTCAATTAAGATGATCAGTACAGGAATTACCGTTTCTCGGCGAGAGGCGGTAGGAAAAAGTCCCAGCCACATCTGCCCCCGCCGGGATTCGAACCCGAACCTCCCCAATGCGAGTCTAGTGCTGTCACCACTACTCTACCCTGCTCGGTTATTTTGTTATATATTTAAACGAAGCCCGGGGCGATTTTTCACGTCGAGTCCGCATTTAAAAAAAATAATTCATTGTTTTTTGTGTGTAATTTTTAGTTTAATGTTGATTTATTCAAATGCGATTATTAATAAATATAATCGAAACTTTATGGCGCTGTTCTATTTGGTCAATGTTAAAATTAACAGCGCCGTTTAGTTCATGTGTCACTTTAACTTGTGATGTTAAATTTGTTAGAAAGACACAAAAAATTACAGCACGTATATTGACCAGAATAGCACCATTAAACTGAAAACTTGAATAAGAATATTTTTTCATACGAGTGCAGCGAATCCTTGCAAATTTCTATAAAAATTATTTCTGCACGACCTTGTATAAAATCAAGGTTACTAGAGTACTAGAAGGTTGGGCGTAAGAGGCTATAAACATGGTCATTGGTTGAGTCGATTGTTTACGTCACCGATGTCCATTAGGGTGTCCCGTACTTATGATATGAAAATCAGCTATTTTGTAAAGGCCCCAGTACACAGTGGTCTGTAGTGGGCCATTGTAGACCATCGCCATTGTGTACAGGAGTTAATAGTCTGTAGTGGCGGACAATTGTGAATCGTGGTGCGCAATCCATTTGTTGCCGGTTTTTTTGACACACTTCAAAGGAATCGTGGCGTAGCGTGGCCTGTGGTATTCACACAGTCGCCCATTGTTTAGACAGGTACCTACTTTTTTTGTTGCGTGCTATACTATTTAAAATTTTAATCGCCCAAAATGTCAGTATCCTGGAGCAAGGAAGAGACTTTAAGGTTTATAATACTATAATACTTGTAAACAGTATATAAATAAATAGCCGCGGCCGTAATTACTTCCACGTCCATCGCAAGTGCTTCGCCAGGCAGAAATGAGCCATGGGCCATTGTGTGAACACCAAGTGATAGTGGCTTACAGTTGCACATTGCAAAGCATGGCCCACTACAGACCACTATGTACTGGGGCCTTAAAAGATACGTACAAAAATCAGTCGAATGACCACTCGTAATAACACTATGCTACACTCGTGATAGTATCGTCATTATGAACGAGATACAAGAACTATTATTTGTGGTTTGTCCTTGAAGTGATGATAAGATGACACACTTAGCTAAGCAATTAGATAATTTGTATAAATAATATTATATTTATTGAGATTCAATACACAGCCTACTTGTGTATGTGACGCGCATATTTATCCAGGTAACATAATAATTATGCGTAAAAAGATTAGACGCTCTTTCGACATTTTCTAATAATATCTAACATTGTCTGGGGTCATTGTTCCGTACTGCCATATTGAGCAGTGTTTCCCAAACTAAGATACTTGTGCGATCAATCAATCATGCTCGGTTGCAGAAAGGATTGTCAAATTATTAGTGTATTTGCCATATGGCAACATACACTATTGGCGTCGGTCGGATGGCGGGACCTAGGGGTCGGACCAAAATTTCTCGACGTTTCATAACCTCCTAAACACTTTGGCACCATTTTTGAAAATGTGTGTGTGTGTGTGTGTGTGTGGGCAATAACTTTCGAAAGAGTTAACTGATTTTTACTAAATTTGGCCCACGTATTGAAATCCATTACCGCAAGAAGCCTATTTAAAATGGGCCTAAGCGGGTAATTTTAAGGGTGGTTTTTAGGGCCCAAAATACCGAAAAAATTCTCAGAATCATTTCAAAATTGATATTTAACCCCGAAGTAGTAATTAAAAAATGTCCCTAAAATTTTTAAAAAATTGGCCCGACAGGACCGGACTTACAAATTTTATGAAAACATTACTTTGCAGATAGTGAATTATTTACTGAAAGGTGTATATAATTTGGTATAGAGGTTCGATTGATAATAATATTGCAATTAAAAAAAAATGTTATTTTAAGGGGTGTATTTAGCAGTCAAATTTTTTATTTTACCAAAAAACCAAGTTAAATTCGCATAATAAAGCCGAACTGCCTGTATTAGCAAATACACTATATTACCGGCAGGGTTTTGGCACTGCGACCCGGTTTTTTTTTTTTATTTGACAATGACTTACATTGTGAACACATATTTTTCTCCATAAGAAAAGCATTGTAGAATTTTATTTCGATTGAAATAATATTTTTTCTAAACTGTGTATACGTGTATTTAACATAATTTTTTGCATAATTTTTACTTCGAAACTTTAAAAAAATATGGACGCAACAATTTCCAACAAAATTATTTATTATTGTTTATACTGGATGTATTTGAATCGGATTTTGTTCACAATTTTGTGGGTTTTAATGTTTTTGCGCCGAACCCTAATTCTTTTTCTAAAATAAAAATAGCCTACGTTACTCCTTATAACATCAGCTATATTTGACAGTTCAGTTGTGTAACAAACTGCACGCCAATTAGGTTGAATATAATAATAATAATAATAATAATGCGTTTAACGTCCGTTTCTCGACTTTATGTCATAACAGACGCCATTCGTACCATTACTATTTTCCTTTTACCACCTCCCGTTATTTTCTACATTTTTTTTTAAAACTTCAACTTATATAATAGCAATGGGCGAATGAAGGAATTATAGGAAATTAGGAAAATGTAGGTAATTTTTGAACTAGGAGTTTGATAGGTAATCGGCCATGGCCTCAAATAAGGAACCATCTCGATATTTATCTGGAATTAATTGAGGGAAACCATGGAAAACCTCAATCAAGATGGCCGGTACAGGAATTACCGTTTCTCGGCGAGAGGCAGTAGGAAAAAGTCCCAGCCACGTCTGCCCCTGCCGGGAATCGAACCCGTACCTCCCGAATGCGAGTCTAGTGCTGTACCACTACTCTACCCAGCTCGGTTTAGGTTGAATATAAAAATTACTATTCGCTACTACTCTTGTTATTCATATATTTCTAAAGGAGGGATAGCTTATGGAAATTAATGTTGAATTGGTTAGATCGCATACGCTTACTTTACACACTAGTGTCAAATGGGTCATTTTACGCCCGCTATACACACATGAGAAGCAGCTATTTAAAAATGTTTTTTCATTCGGAGACATGAAAAAATTGTATGTTGCATGGTGGGAGAAACGAAACATTTGTGGTGGAAGTTACGGTATAATTAGGAAAATTTCGATGAAAAAAGAATTGGATAACCAAATTTATTCCCTGATAAAAAAATATTGTTTTTCGTCGGAGCCACATTTGTGTGCAAAGTTTCAACTCAATTGGAGTCATTTGGGTCAAAATCAAAATAGAATATTTGACCCAAGTGAAGTTATAAAAAGTTTTTAAAATAAAAATAAAAACTGAAATTTCATTTTTTTGTATTTTGTATAACATCTAGATGAGAAAACGTAATTAATGAATTGACTTTTTTTCTTTTTTGTCCTTGCTAAAAGCTAACAAAACAGCATTAGCTAACCATAATTTGGATACTGGTCATAAATTCGCCTTTGATAAGACAGAAACTTTGGATTATGAACATAATTATCTAAAAAGAAACATTAGTGAAATGGTGTTCATCAAGTTAAATAATACAGTAAATCTAAGATCTGATACACAAAATTTAAGCTTGTCATATAACAATATGCTAGAAAAATATAAAAAGAGTTTAAAACAAAAAACAATGGTTCAAATGAGGAGCAACCGCATAAATTAAGTCACGTGACTTTATTTACTAATAATAATTTGAACATCAACCGTAAAATATTTTTTTAAACGGAATTATTATAAACTTTTAATGAACAATGGTTTATAAAGCTATGAAAAAGTTCCAAGCAAGGAACGAAACGTCGCTATAATCACAAATAAGTGTTTACTTAAAAAGTCCTTTTTCCCGACAAATCAATTTTGTAATTAAAGAATGTTTTTCCCCATCGGCATCACTCGAGAATGGCTGTACCGATTTTGATAAAGCTTGCTATAAGCTTTTACCCAAAGTATAGACATTATTAATGGTACTTTCTATCTTAATACAATATGATTAAGATAACTTAGGTTAGGTTTCTTCCTCTTTTGTGGTGGGGGGTATAAGCTGAGCAACGCAGCAGGCGGCATTCGCGTCCGAACTCTGACACAGCGAGGATCACGCGTGACCGAAAAGTTGTTTTTGAGTTTTCGTCACGGCAGAAAACGTCAAAAATAGAGCGTTCAGCCTACACTGTCTTCGTTGTGACCGTTACGGAAAAACCATGTAGTATTTCAGTCAGTGGCAGTTAGATGTCAGTAATAATTTAAAGTTTAGATATACAATACAATCTCGGTAACATGAACACAAAAAATCCTGAGGAGTTCATACTAGCGGTGTGTTTATATTATCGAGGTTCGCAAGAAAAATGTACATTAGGGTAGTCCTTAACAGGAGTATTGTCGAATTTCTATGCTCTCAGGAGGTCAAACGTTTCCAAATTGATAAAAAAAAATTCTCTAAAAATTTAAGCTCATATTAACTCTAAGATAGTCCTCATTCCAACCAAAGTTTCTTATGGAAAATAACATGTGGAAAACTCCTTTTGTTCTTCCAAATTTTAAAACTTGGGGACAAATGAATCTACAAAAATGGGACATACATATTTTTGTAGAGAATTTAACGCTTTACAAAAAAGCTAAGTTTACTGGTTCAAAAGTTTTCCGAGGATAAAGTTTAAACTTTTTTTGGTAGAGCGTTAAATTCTTTACAAAAATTATGTTCATATTACTGAGTTGTTCATAAGAGTGCATTATTATCGCGATTGTAGTACTGTATATGTATATTAAATTTTTAATAAAATGTTTTTTTTTGAAACTAATGTCTCACATCTCTAAATACCGGACACCTTAGGACTCACCACAGGTGTCCACTATTGAGAGGCTATCCTGTATAAGAATTTGTAGGTTATCTGCAGGTGCTTTTTAATATCCGTATATCGTATGCACATGGTAATTAGATATTGGATAAATGAATCATCGACTTTTTTTCTTTAATTTGTCTTATTTTACTGTGTAACCTAGCCAGTTTTATTGTTTTGACTTATAAACAATAATCTGTTTTTATTTGATGTACTAATCTTGTTTGCCAATTAAATAATTAATCATATTTATTATTTGTTTATTTAGGAATGTTTATAAAAAAAATATCACTTCGGTGAAGCGTGCATTGGTAAACAGGGTGTATCTTAAATAAGCCACCCTAAACGAAAGTAACAAAAGAATTATTGGTTTCATCAGAGCTGGACAACGCTGAGAACTTAGTGCTTGTAATAATAGTTAAGCATTTACAATGTTTTAAACCATTTCGCTTAAAGAATTTTGTTTAACGCTGTCGGAACGCTCTGAATTTAAACCAAAATAATAGGGCTTCGGGTGATAGCTGATTGTAGGTTTATTCGTCAACATTTTGCAGTAATTCTTTCTCTATAAGCAAGATAAAGGACAAATCTAGGTCTCTAATGAACTACTTTAGTTATTTATGTACGATTTACTAGAAAAAAGTTGGCATTAATTGTGCCAAAAACACACTTTTCAATGTCACACTACGACCTTATTCGTACTTATTTCACGAAATTGTTCCATCACAAACCTAAAGTGATTCTTCCGTTTTCGGAAAAGTTTTTTAAATTTTCAAAATATTTCTAAATTTAGAGTATTCAACTGACAGTGGCACCCTTGCAAAAGTATTTTTAGCCTCGTAGTGTGGCTTAAATTCAGATTCAAATTAGCCTTATTAAGTCCTCTATGCTTGATGCATTAGGAATGCTTAGTAAACATTTTAAATTCTTAAAAAGCACTTTTAATGCTTAATAAACACTTTTAAAATTTGAAAAACCCGAGTCGCAATGCCAAAACTCTGCCAACAATATAGTGTATTTGCTAATACAGGAGTATTATGTGAATTTAGTTTGGTTTTTGGACAAAATAAAAAAAATACCCATGAATACAACCTTAAAAATATTTTTTTTTTTAAATTCAATATTTCGTGTCTGTTTTTTATCAAGTCATCATCTACTCAAAATTATATAGTCTTCAGTAAGTATAATTTAAAATTTTCTATTCAAAAACAAGTGTTTTTTTTTTAATTTATAAGTCCGGTCCTGTAGAGCCGATTTTATTAAAATTTTAGGGGCACCTTTTAAATGATACTAAACCATCAAATCAATTCTGACAATTTTTTTTTTTATTTCTTTGGACCAAATTTCCCCAACAATGAGAAATATTGTTCATGTTCAAAACTTGTAACTTAATTTTGGAACTTAAGCTTTAAAAAGTTATTTTAAAATGTTTAATGCTTGACGCTTTTGAAGTACTTTAGGAAAGTGATCAATGCTTTTAACCATTTTACAAAATGAAACTGCTTGATGCTTTAAGTACTTTAGTGAATTTAAATTTACGTAATGAAATTGTTGATTGTCCCACTGCATGTATTTGCAAATACATTATTTCGTCGGCACTCGGCAGTGCTTGGCACTGCGACCGTTGTTTTTTATCTTGACCTAGGAAAGTTTTTTGTAATTCACAAATCCAATTATATTATCAGAAAAAATGTTTTTATCATTTTATAATTTATGTTTTAATGCATAAATTGTAATAACATTATGTAGATGAAATAATTACTATTCTAACGTTTTTTCCTCTAGATATTAGAGTAATTAGTAGTTAAATTGTAGGTATAACATATTTTTTATTTTATATGTAAATAATTTACATCGATTAATAAAAAAAATTGCGTACATGCGTCATATTTAAGACAACAGTCAATTTTTTACGTGTTTTAGTTTGAAATAAATTAAAGTAAAAACTTCTAAGGGATCAAAATCTATAGGGTATTTCCTGTTGATCTAAAATCTTGTAATTTGACAAGAAGCTATGTCTTAGAGCTCCAGTATAAGGAAAAGTCCGAAAACCGTAATTTTCTAGTTACACCGTAAAACATTTTTTTTCTATAAACGTAAAAATAGTGCATACTAGCGACATCGGACGGAATTTCTTAAAAGCTACTAGTTCAGACATCTCTGCGCCTTAGTGTGTATATAACAACAAATAATAAAAATAAAATAAAGCTCATAAATATTGCACGGTGGTTTGTTTTATATCAACTTATTTGAACCTCCCTGTTTTTAGTGTATTTGCCATATGGCAACATACACTATTGGCGTCGATCGCATGGCGGGACCTAGTGGTCGGACCAAAATTTCTCGACGTTTTAACGAAATTTGGCCCACGTGTTGAAATCCATCACCGCAAGAAGCCTATTTAAAATGGGCCTAATCAGGCTATTTTAAGGGTAGTTTTTAGGGGTTGAAAAATGTTTTTGGGCCCCAAAATACCGAAAAAATTCTCCGAATCGTTTCAAAATTGACATGTAACCCTCTGGTAGTAATTAAAAAGTGTCCCAAAAATTTTTATAAAATCGGCCCGACAGGACTGGATTTACAAATTTTATAAAAACACAAGTTTGCAGATAGTGAATTATTTACTGAAGGGTGTATATAATTTGGTATAGAGGTTCGATTGATAATAATATTGCAATTAAGAAAAAAAATGTTATTTTAAGAGGTGTATTTAAGGAGTCAAATGTTTTATTTTGCCCAAAAACCAACTTAAGTTTGCATAATAAAGCCACATTGTCATGTATAAGCAAATACACTATATTGTCGGCAGGGTTTTGGCACTGCGACCCGGGTTTTTAGTGTATTTGCCATATGGCAACATACACTATTGGCGTCGGTCGGATGGCGGGACCTAGGGGTCGGACCAAAATTTCTCGACGTTTCATAACCTCCTAAACACTTTGGCACCATTTTTAAAAATGTTTATATATGTATATATATATTATATATATATATATATATATATATATATATATATATATATATATATGTGTGTGTGTGTGTGCGGGCAATAACTTTCGAAGGAGTTAATTGATTTTAACGAAATTTGGCCCACGTGTTGAAATCCATCACCGCAAGAAGCCTATTTAAAATGGGCCTAATCGGGTCATTTTAAGGGTAGTTTTTAGGGGTTGAAAAAAGTTTTTGGGCCCCAGAATACCGAAAAAATTCTCCGAATCGTTTCAAAATTGAAATTTAACCCTCTGGTAGTAGTTAAAAAGTGTCCCTAAAATTTTTAAAAAATCGGCCCTACAGGACCGCACTTACAAATTTTATGAAAACATTAGCTTGCAAATAGTGAATTATTTACTGAAAGGTGTATATAATTTGGTATAGATGTTCGATTGATAATAATATTACAATTAAGAAAAAAAAATGTTATTTTAAGGGGTGTATTAAGGAGTCAAATTTTTTATTTTGCCCAAAAACCAACTTTAGTTCGCATAAGCCACACTGCCTGTAGTAGCAAATACACTATATTGTCGGCAGGGTTTTGGCACTGCGACCCGGGTTTTTTGAATTATTGCCGTTGAAAACTATCAATAACTGTTACAAACGCATATGAAACACTAATATAAATTATTAATGTAGTCAAATTAGTGCAGTGTCAATTTATCATTTCTATATTTACCTCATATTTCATTTTTATTCTTTTATTTTGATGTTAAAAGAAAAGAACCTAGAATATTCACAGAACAGTTGGTAAACGTACGATGGAATATTTAAAACAAATGAGGACTTTAATTTTAATATTTACAATTCCAACCGTACTCGGGAATACCATACTCAGTTTCAAGGAAACAAAATCAAATTCAATATTGAACATAACAAAGCATTTTGTTGCAAATGCTAAATTCGTCAGTATATTATACGAGGACAACGATGTTTGTACGGATGTTGTTAAAAAATTACAATGCTCATATTCAATCATTCGATCTAATCTTTCTACAATGGATGATGAATTAATGCAACAAACTGATAGTTTCATTTTGATTGGCGAAGATCGATTAATAAATGAATTGCAAGAGTTAAATGACACGTTGAATTTAAATTCACCGGTTTTGTTTATTTTAACTAGAAAATATAGCTATGATGATATTATGGTCCTTCACAAGAAAATGAGGAAAGCATTTATTATAAATGCAGTCTTTGTTACAATAAATACTGAAAATGGATCCACTATGGTTTATCATCAAAATCCATACGAAATCCTTAATAATTGTGGAGAAAATGGTACACTGAAAACGATAACAAAGATGGATGACGTAACTATGATCAATTTGGTGAAATTGAAGCGTAAAGACTTAGATCTAAAAAATTGTCATTTTAAAATGTCAATCATTGGATTTAGTCCATTCCTCACAAATATATCGTCGGAATCTGATCCTGGAGTAGATGTTTTGTTTGTAAAAGCGTTAGTGGATTTGTTGAAATTGAATGTTTCATTGACAGACCGTAGTGAAATGCTTAATGAATTATTTTTAACTGGAAATTTTGATAACTTTTACACTGATTTGATTGGCTTTGAGCATTTGGGATCGGCTGACATTATGAGAGAAGATAACTTTTTTTATACATTTGCTATATCTTATAGCAAAAGTGTAACAATCGTACCTTATGCTAAACCTTTGTCACGTAAAATCATTCCTTTGGTAACATTTGAACCTCGAGTGTGGATAGCAGTCGTACTTACCATAATTCCGGTAATATTTGTTTCCTGGTTGATTGCAAGATTTCAATCGGAAGATTTTTATCAAGAACTTTCCGGAAGCTTTTTGATGGGAATTTGTATTATCTTAAGCTCAGCAATAAAGCCAAAACCCCGTTCACGTCTTTTGAACAGTTTTTGGTTTATGTTCATGATTTGTACCTGGTCCATAAATCAAGCGTTTCAGGCAAAATTTCATAGTCTTTTGACGAAACCTATTTACGGAAAACAAATGACTAAAGTATCTGAATTAAAGAAAACAAATATGGAAGTTTTGATTGCTAAACCGACATTCAATTGGCAGCCCGATTATGTTAAAAGGAATTTTCGCAACGTTAAACATACCGAAATGCGTTATAGAGAAATGTTGGCATTTGTTACCAAGTATCAAAATGCATCTGCAATTGTACCTCGGCATTTTATTTCAGATTTAGAGCTCTACGGTAATGCAACTTTGAGACCAAGGATTCATATTTTGGAACCGATTTTTGGAAGTTTGAGGCGCGGAATTGTTATTCAAAAAAATCATCCGTTACGATATTTGATTAATTTGGGAGTTCTTGGAGTCCATTCATCTGGCTTGGCGCTTAAATGGAAAAAAGACAGAAAACGACAGGGATATATTTTTTTAAATCAAGGCAATGCTGTATTGACACTGCACCATTTGCAATGCGCGTTTGTTATTTTGGATTTTGGACATTCTTTAGCATTTATAATTTTCTTATTAGAAATTATTATCAAACGCTATTCATTTTTGATCAGTTTAACAATTAGTTTTTGGCACAATTGTAAATCGAATTTCATTTAACAAAAATAAATACAGTAAGATCTCGCTTAACGCTGCTTCGTTTAACGCAGTTTCTGTATTACGCGGCTTCTACCGGGTGTTTTTTTTCAAAACTTTGAATGGATTTTTTTGTTGATACACCGGTTGAATCAAAAAAAGTTTTAGGCAAAAGTTGTTGGGTTTTGAGGGGGAAATAATTTACACGTAATACCAACCCCCTCCCCCCACCCCTCGGCAGGGGGAGGGGGTAACTTTTGTTTTTTAAATGACAACCCCCGATTTTTATGATTAAATTTTTTTTACGTAAAAATGAACAACTTTTGTCTAAAACGTTTTTTAATTTTCCCTGTTTTTTTTGTGTAAAGTCTTGATAATGTTGATGATAATGATGAGGTGTGGGGGGGTATTCCGAGTTGCCAATTGCATTAAAAATCTCACCAGGTACTTCAGTTAAATTATTCTTTATTTTGACATTAAGATAATAAGTTTTCAAAGTGTTCTCCATTCACTGCCGTACAATGGAACAATCGATTCAAAGTTTTGAAAAAAACATCCGGTATAAAAAAGTTTAGCCACTTTAACGTAAATTATGGATCAATATGTACAAAATGATTCAAATGTTGATAGAAGTTCAAAGGCAGATGTCATTGATGCAATAACTTGCTATCGACAACAGCTTGCTGAACGAAACAGAAAGAGTCAAACTACATTAGATGCCTTCTTCATAAAAAAACAAAATATGTAAAATGTGGAACCTTTCTCATCACAAACATAACTTCTTACTTGAATTTTTACTTGATTTTCATAAATGTTTTATGAACAAAAATCGATAATAGCAATTAATAAATCTATAATTAATGTGATAAAAAAGTATTTAACAATAAATGTTACAAAATAGGTTTATGGTTTGAGTCACAAATAGGTTTGATTTTTCACGTTTCGTAAGTCTGGTGATTGGGATTTAAATTATGCTAATTTTGTGTAATTCGATGTACGTAGAAATTTTTATTTGTATAAAAGTATTTTTCTTTCTATTTGTCAACCTGTCTGATAAAATTAAATTTATATACGATATACTAAAAGCAGTAATGTAAATAAATGGTTTACTAATGCATTCAATAATACTTACATTGCTTTTCAATTGCAATTTAGGTACTACAATTTTTTTTAAGATAAAAGATTTATTGAATTATATGTACAGTCATTACATAATTTGTATATAAGTGCTAGTATCAATTATCACCCAGAACATTAAAGCTGTTGTATAGCCCCGAACCTACGATTTTTTCGAACCAGGGCAGATACTTGGTAGTGGTGCCCCAGCGTTTGAGATAAATTGTTTAAAAAAACTCAAAAATATATTATAACGTGGCATTTTTTGTTGACCGCGAGTGGAGAATAAGAACCTTTAAATAATTTGTTATCAATTTTTAAACATCATATATATTAATACGCTAAGATTAAGATGTTTGCCTCCCTTTTTCGAAAAAACCTCACATAATTACTCCTATGCATTTTATATCATTTTATAGATAATTACTTGCTCTATGTGCATCAACAATTAAAAATCTATTATTACTTTTGTTTTTGCAAAATAATTAATTATAACAATTATATATATAGATATACAATTACTCAGTATGCAGCAATGCTGCTATCTGACGGTTCTAACTTTGAAACAACGTCAACATGATTGACAGTCGGTAAATTTTTTTGTTTAATTTTTAATCATAATTCACGTATAAATACTTTTCGTATGGCGGCGCTTCAGCTCAGTGTTTTCGATACTAGCATCTCTATATGACAGTTTTAGAAAAATATTTTCTTGAACTGTCACTGAGCTTCGTAATGTAATACAACAAAAAGAAGAAAGTTATAAAGAGTGTGAGAAATTAGAAACGAATTTTAGTGCGAATTATTCGCATGGGTACCGCTAGTATAATATAATTTTCGAACTGTGATCGCCAAATTTTGTGAAGCTTAAAGTGATATGTGATTCATTCCGAATGAATGTTCATTTGACTTAATGTTCATTTTTGTTTCATTCCGCGTTTACACGACACAGACAGCATGACATAAAAATGAACGTTATCCAATCTTTTCCTCGAAGATGTCATCGAGTGAAATTGTGCGCCTTGGAATTCTTTTGATTTGTGATCATTTGATCGAAGAATTGACAAAAAAGAAGCAAAGTGTACGTTTAAATCATTAATTAGAGATTTCAAAGAATTTGTCCCTATTGTTCTGTTTTTGTATTTGTCGAGTTTGTGGTTCCAAAGATATTGATAATTTTTGAAATTCTCCAAAAACAATAGCGTGTTCTGGTCGTTCTACTTGAATGCCATTTTGTCTCATACACAGAGAGAATTATATTCACTATGCGGTGTCGTAGTCCCAAGACACGACAAAAAAGATCGAACCCGAATGAATGTTCTTTCTTGTGTTCAGAAGCTTCATTTTTCGTTCATTCAGAGTGCGAATGAATCCTGCCGAATGTCGGACTGTTTGTTTCACAATCCACTTCTGGCATCATAATCTACACTAATATTATAAAGAGGAAAGATTTGTATTTTTGTGTGTATGTTTGTAATGAATAAACTCAAAAACTACTGTGCCGATTTAAAATATTCTTTCACCATTAGAAAGCTACGATCACCCTGAGTAACATAGGCTATATTTATTGCTAGAAAATATTAGGGATCCTTACTAAAACTTTAGTAACATAACCCAAGGTGTAAAAAAATGCCATAAAACATCTTTCATCGCGTGCGCTGCGGAAACTATTGATGATAGAACAAAAGTATGTTCTACAATATTAAAGAACATATCAATAACTACAAAAAAAACTTCGCGATACTATATGTCCAACTATTATCGTTATGTCACAATAACCACTTTTTACATTTTAATAATCTATATAGATAAAAGACGATGTATATGTAATCTATGGACTCCAAACGGGTAGACCATTTTTAATGAAATTTTCAGACAATCTTTAGATTAGCCCAGCGGGTGGTGTTCTGAAGTTTGGTAGCGATCGGATCAACAGAATTTTTTAAATTTCTTTTTGGGAAATAAGATTTTTCTTCGATTTTTGAACATTTACAAATAAAAGCGATTGAATTCGTGCAAGTTCAATACACATTGAGAATTTAATGATAATGATTCTCATCTTTTATATCCTATATATTACATTTACACCCAGGCGAAGCCGGTCTGGGCCGCTAGTACATAATAAAACACTCAAAGTCTTTCAACAAATTTCTAAACAACATAAAACCTTTAAAAACAACAATGTAATACCTAAGCGTTTGTTATTAAAGTGTGTGCATATTACAACAATGTAAACATAATAATAGTAATTTTTGTTTGGTCTATGAGAATGCGCGTGGCAAAACAACCCAATCACACGCAAGGTCGTTTGGGTGTACACCAATCAAATACAAGGTCAGTATTTCTAAAACAACTGGCAGGTTATATTATGCAAAGGCGCTTCATTCTTGCGGTTTGAAAAATGAAATAATGATAGCGCTGTATATTTAGCGACGAGCTGCTTAAAATTAAACTTTTTCAATCTCATTATTACTCAGCAATATTTTGTTTTGGTGATACAGGGGTGAACAAACTATTTCTATAGATCATTGGTTCCCAAACTTGGTCATTTACGTCTCCTTAGTCATGTAAAATTTTTATACCGCATTATTGAGGAAAACTGGCAGCTCTTAATGACAAAAATAGTGACTCCAGAAAATATTTTTGCATGCGTGTAATTATTCTTCATTTGCTCGGTATGTAGCGCTCTAGACATAACTTCGCGACGCTCTCAAGTGTTGTGATGTCGCGTCTGTTAACAAATTATTAGATATGTCAAATCTCTCAGGTTCAAGTCTCAAATTAGCATAAATTAATTTTTTCTGTTTTTTTAAACGACATTTTTTTTATACTTCTTATTAATGAATAAAAAATCAAATTTTCATAATTTTGAAACGTGTAAGCCTCACCCAAATAAGTTCACTGGGGAAGTGAAACTTCTTTAGAATTATAAAATCGTTTCATTGATGCGTTATCAAGGTTGAAACGTCGAGAATTTTTGATCCTACCCATAGATCCCGCCATCCAAATGACGCCAATAGTGTATGTAGAGAAATAACGGGTAGTGTAGTAGATGGAAAATAGTAATGGTGTGAGTGGGTCTGTTATGGCATAAAGTCGAGAAACGGACGTTAAACGCATTATTGTTTTTATTATTATATTTTCTAAACATGGCAGAGTGTTGGGAGTACGATTACTATATGCGTTTTTTTTTAGAAATTATAAATGAAAACATATCAATACAAGATTAAAAGAAAAAATTGAGACAATAACACACAATATACACTGTATGGGAAGCCTATGGACCTTTTTCGGCACGGATTAATTTTAATCATTCGAACTGAAATTTTCAGAGAATCATTTTTTCATTGTAAAGAACCATTTTAAAGGTTGTGACAATTTCCAACTTGCCAAAATAAGGGCCAGTTGATTAGACTGGCCCTTATTTATATAAGCCAATTTTTTTTTAATTTTTGAGTTGCTACCTCCTGAAATGGTTCTCTATATTGAAAAAATGATTAGCTTAAAATTTCAGCTCAATTTATACAGTTTAACCCGTACCGAAAACGCAGAGAACTTTGGAAATACTTTACGTAGAAAGCAAATTCCGAAACTACTTAACTTTGTGCTTAGGGTATAAAAAATTAACCAAATTCGTCAGTACGATTAAAAAAAATGGAATAAAAATTCTGCCTAATGCGAATAGGGATGTTGACTATTTTTGGGAAAGTGTTTTAAATCGTGCATAAGTACCTAATATTGCCATAAATATTTATTATTTTTATTTAAATACAACTCAAGCCTTAAAAATCATGTATTTTAAATCCAGTTTCAAATTTCGGTCCAAAACGCCAATACTAGTCGCGTGACGTCATCTGTTCATACCAAAGGAGGCTCAAAAGTTTACACGGGAGCTACCATCCTATAGATGCGTATTATGTGCTCTTAAACGTTAGTAAACTGAGGTGATGAAAAGTTGTTTCGTAGTCGTTGCTATAGTTACATGTAATTTGACGTTTCCTATAAACAAATAATAATAAATTACACACTAACTATTAACCAAACAATGAAGTTTTTTGACAGCGGCTGAACATATGACGTCATGCGCTCTGATTGGTGTTTGTTGTCACATGACTTGAGAGTGATTTTATTAGGTTTTATTATGTATTAAATATTTATTAAATGCCGTAAAAATAAGGAAAAATATAGTGTTTTTTAGTATTTCTATCATAGAAACTCCTACTTTTCGTTAAAATTATGTTTTTATTTGAATACAGTCAACATCCCTATTCATATTTTCAGTTTTATTACCCCTTCCATAACGTCTCATTGATTACGTCAGTAGTAAGTTCCTCTTATAATATGTCAGATCCATGAAAAATATTTTTTAATTAGCACGTCTCTGAAAACAATACTAGATAATAAAGTAATATTTTATTACGGTCCATTCTGCACACACAATAAAAATAATTTGTTTATTCATTACCATTTATTGATTTGTCTTTTAATATAATAGACATTTCATTGAATCATTTATCAAACAATACAGAACAGCAAACAGCCTCTCAATTGTTCTGAAAAGTTACAGCGGTCTTGTCTTATACCTAACTTATAAAACATGCCTACTGAACAGCGTTACCAGACGTCCCGATTTTGGCGGGACGTCCCGATTTTTAAATCAAAATTAAATGTCCCGCGCGGGACTGACTCAGTCCCGCTTTTCGGGGATAACTCGACCGTGCGTAAATAATTATTCTCTTATTGTAAGTTACAATTTGTAACATTCACTCCTCAGACTATTGTTTCAAACGCCATATTTTTCTAATGAATAAAACTTTTTTGATTTTGATTTCTGTTTTTTTAATTTTTTTTATTCAGAAGACGAATAAGACTCAACTATTTGACGATAGGGTAAATCTGATTTAAAATATCATATTTTTATTAAAATACATTTTCTATGGCTATTTTTGCTTTCTATTGTCACGTAAACGTAATTTGAACTCAAATAGAAAGATAAATATTTAAAAACTTCTGATTATATACGTTTTTTTACTATGTCCCGCTTTCGACGAAAGAATTCCGCTTTTTTCTGTCAAAAAGTTTCAAAATCCCGACTTGGCAAAAAAAAAAAATCTGGCAACGCTGCTACTGAACTTGGCATATTTTGTACTTTGTTAATGTTTGATTCGTGAAAATAAATAAAATTAAGGACTATTTTAACAAAATGTACGATATCCAATACGCTAAAAAGTAAAAAATAAAAAAGCTTTAAAAAAATATTTTAACCTCCTTCAAAAAAGTCGATAAAAAGATGAAATTTTGAGGTCGGAGCCAATATCATTACTAAAAGTTTTGATTACATATCTACTTTTATCGAATTGGCGCCGACCTCAAAATTTCATTATTTTCATCTTTTTAGTGACTTTTTTGAAGGAGGTTAATATTTTTTTAAAATTTTTAGGATTTCGTACCTCAAAGGAAAAAACGAAACCCTTATAGGATCACTTGTGTGTCTGTCAGTCCTCAATTTGCTCCGAACTACTGGACCGATTGATTTGAAATTTGGTACACATATGTAAATCGGTGACCCAAAGACGGATGTGTAACGTAAATAAATGAATTTTGAACATGGGAGTCATTTTTGAGGGGCAAATTAAAAAATAAAGTTTTGTAAACTGTACCCTGTGACATACCAAATGAAAGGGCTTGTAGTAAGGGTCTCAATATATTTTTTTTTATAATTTTAAAATAAATAAATTTAAAGTTATTTAAGAAAATAGATGAACAATTGACCCCCCTTATCTCCTAAACTACTGGGCCTAAAATTTTGAAAAAAATAGGGAATGTCGGGTCTCCCCGATAGCTTACAGGAAAACCTAAGCGAAAATGTTAAGTCTTAAAATACTCACGGAAAACGGAATAGTACGAAACCCTCTTCTCGCGAGTTCGACTCGCACTTGACCGGTTTTTTCTTAAACAAGCGGTACCTGTGCGAATAATTTGCACTAAAATTCGTTTCTAATTTCTCACACTTTTTATAACTTTCTTCTTTTTGTTGAATTACATTACGAAGCTCAGTGACGGTTCAAGAAAATATTTTTCTAAAACAGTCATATAGAGTCGCAAGTATCGAAAACGTTGAGCTG
Organism: Venustoraphidia nigricollis; assembly: GCA_034508555.1. Classification (NCBI taxonomy): domain Eukaryota; kingdom Metazoa; phylum Arthropoda; class Insecta; order Raphidioptera; family Raphidiidae; genus Venustoraphidia; species Venustoraphidia nigricollis. The sequence goes on along the minus strand of JAVRKA010000091.1, from coordinate 612,954 downwards.
AAACGCCGCCATACGAAAAGTATTTATACGTGAATTTTGATTAAAAATTAAACAAAAAAAATTTACCGACCGTCAATCATGTTGACGTTGTTTCAAAGTTAGAACCGTCAGATGGCAGCATTGCTGTATTGTGTCTTAATGTATATCTATATATATAATTTTAATAATTAATAAATTTACAAAAACAAAAGCAATAATACATTTTTTAGTTGTTGATGTCGATAGAGCAAACAATTATCTATAAAATGATATAAAATTTATGTGGAGCAATTGTGTGGTTTTTACGAAAAAGGGAGGCAAACATCTTAACCTTAACGTATTAATATATATGATGATATAAACCAGATCAAGGAAATAATTTTATAAAGCTACCTTGGAGATAATATTTTATGAGGTAGTACTTTCGGAAAACTATTCTACAGTGTAAGTCGAGGGTTAGGTTTACTTAGAGAAAAGAAAACAGAAAACCTAAAACCAAATAAATCGCTGCCTGATGTTATCATAATGACAACAACACCAGCTTCTAACCAGCTGATAACGTCGGCCTCTACTTACCATATACATGCATGTTTATTAACATATAGTAATCGTCCAATGGAAACCAGTTTGCGTTCAACTGTTCTGCATTCAACTGTTTGACGCAGAAAATGGAGCGTCAGAAGTGCCATCTTAAATTAATTCTTTGTATTATTGTTTTAATATTATAACAATAATTATATTAAACGCAAAAACATTTTTTTTAAAGTCGGTTAATAATAGTGATATTTAATGTGTTCAAAAAAATTGATAACTTTTAAAACTGATTAAAGTGAATGATTAATGATATTTAAAAAGTACTTGGTAACGTTTTAAAATAGATTAATAATTATTTAATCGATTAAAAATAATTGTATGCTTGAAAGACTGCAACAGTTTGTAGTGCGTCAAGATTTAAGGGTATTCTTTGGATTGTACGGTGTATCAAATCAAAAGTGGCGCATTTACGTATAGTTCAGCCCTCACTGAGTGACGGCAAGATGCCAACAACGGCAACAATTGCATGCCTGTCAATGGGGGCTTTGTCGTCGCCCGATGGATTTTCCGGAAGTAGTGAATGTTCGGAAGTTGAAGGGACTGATTTCCTTTTATCATCAACAATACGCTTAGATGACAACTTTTTGACAATTATGGGTGAGTCGGTGGTTTTTTTATGAGTTTTGATAAAAAGTTTGTGTCTTTCAAACCTCTGGCATTTCGATTGGTCCCTAAAATTTTGAGATATCAAAATTAAATGTGCACTGGCGAAGTCGGGCCGCGAGTTTTGGAAAAAAAAGGAATATTAATGAGCAATTACTAATAAAACTGACGAAATATCCCACTATTCAGGTAGTTGTCGTGGTTAAGGCACACCGTCAGAAAATTCTTAATTTTTGTATTCTTATTAAGGACATGATAATACAATTACCTTGAAAATTTGAAGTCGATCGACCGTATATAATCCGAGATAAATTCAATTAAAAATTGGATAATTGACATTGATTGTATACGATCTCTGTAGTTTAAAAAAAGAACTAACTGTCAGAAACTTTCCAAAAACTGATAGTCTTTCAATGCATATGTTATGAGTTTGAAAAAAAATAAGAAACATTTTTGACCGTCTAATTATTTATAAATAACGGTTTAAAGTTCAGCAATTTATAGAAAAGTATACATGCATATGAATACTGTATGGGTTACGTTTCCACGGGTACAGTCTTGCGTATAAATTATATAGATCACTTAGCTATAAGCTAGTATACTTTTGTGGCGTGTATAATCTATAACTTTTTGACAATATTGTACCACGACAACTACCTTAATTATTGATTTTTGTTATGGAGTGTGCAAACTATGCCCATATAGGAAATTTACTAAAAATTCCAGCGATTTGGACATTTGGATCATTCCAGCTTTAAAAATATAGACATTTGACATATTGCAATAAATAAAAAAAATCTGTTAACGTGTGCAGTGACACGGGTAACGACTAGTAATAAATGTTATGAAATTTGCTGTTCATTTTCATGGTTGCATAATATTGTTTTACACGAAAAAATTAACCAAAGCATGCTTGTCAGCTACCAAATTTATTTATAACAAATAAAAACACTTGAAAATTCTACAAAAATATTAAATTATTTCTCGACGATCGTTTCGGACTATAAGTCCATCCTCAGGAATATAAAACAGGTCTTCAGATCAAAAGATAAGAAGTCTTTTTTTTAATTTTCAAAATATCTCCAAAATATGAAGCTTAGAAAAAATATTTACGTAATTTTCTTGGAAAAATAAATAAAATAATAAACCGTTATAAAAAATGTACCATCATTATACAAAAAAAACGTTATTGTATATATCTCTGTTGCGCATGCGTCGATTGTTCCCCAAAAACAATAGGGTTCTTCATATTTGCATATTAAATATACTCTCAAAATTTGGTTTCAATCCGATTATCCGTTTGACCTGTATTGTGTAGACCAGTGGCTCTTAACCTTTTAGTGATGAGGAACCATTTGACAAAATTTCTGTCTTGCCAGAGATCACCAGCTGGTTGGAAGTAATATACTTTAAATGTAAATGAATAAAGGGCTGCTCTATCCATAAATAAAACACATATTTTTAGAATGGCTTCGCGAACCACTCTGGGTGGTTCCAGGAACCACCAGTAGTCCGCGGACGACAGGTCAAGAACCAGTGGTGTAGCCAGACATATAGAATATAATTTTTATTCTGTAAGTTGCTACAATAACATAGAATAGGTCAACTTTAAAAATCACACAAAAACACATTAAAAGAAATAGGGTAATACATATAATTTAGAACATGATGTAATTAAGTATTCACTCATATTATAAAAATTGTGCAAATTTAAAAATGTCGCAAGCTTTTTTTAAATATTTTTAACGGGAGGTCTTATATCACATGCTAGTTTATTACATATTTTTATAGTGGAGTTTAGTGGGCTCCTGAGGATATACATATGTATTAATGTTAAGGCTGTCGGAACGCTCTGAATTTAAGCCAAAAGTAGAGCTTCGGCTGATAGCTGATTGTAGACTTATTCGTCAACATTTTGCAAAAATTCTTTTTCTATAAGGAAGATAAAGGACAAATCTAGGTATCTAATGGACTACTTTTGTAATTTACGTACGATTTACTAGGAAAAAGTTGGCATTAATTGTTCCAAAAAACACACGTTTTCAATGTCACACTACGACCTTATTCGTACTTATTTCACAAAACTGTTCCATCACAAACCTAAAGTGACTCTTCCTTTTTCGGAAAAGTTTTTTAAATCTTCAAAATATTTCCAAAATTTTGAGTAATTGCCTGACAGCGGCACCCTTGCTACAGCATTTTAGGCTTCGTAGTGTGGCTTAAATTCAGAGCGTTCCGACAGCCTTAATACAAAATTTTCTTTTCTTCTGGTATCATAAGCATGTTTAATTGTATTATCAAGGAAAAGTTGTAGAAATTTTACAACAAATAAAGCACATTCCAGGCAAACAGTCGCACAGACTTTATCCAAAAATACGTTTTTTGGATTCGGATTATCTCAAAACGAAAATATATTTTAAAATTTTGAAAACTGAATTTTCTCCTAAATTAGTATCATTCCCACACTAGTGAAGTTGGAATATTAAAATAAGATGCACATATTTGATTTAGGACGGCAGTATATTATTGCTAAGTTGTTTCTATAGAATTAATTACTGCACATGTGCATGTGATTATCAACACAATAATAAGTTAATTATAAGAAAAACGAGTTTACAAACGGTTAAATATTTATTTGTCACCGATGATTACCAATCACTACAGAATGTCTACACTAGAATGGTACGAAAAAATTTATTAACGACTAACAAGCTTAATGGAGCAGCAAAATAATGAAACAGTGTGAAGCATACCCGACCCGTGCACAAAAATTATGTCGCTTGTATTAAACTGTGAAGTAAAATTGTACAAATTTTGATTTTGTAGTGTAAGATAGGTACAGTAAGACTCCGCTTAACGCGGGAGATATGCTGCAATAAGTTCCTGCGCTATACGAAACAGCGCTAGACGAGGTCATACTATAATAGGCATAAGTGAAACGGAATCGAGAATAAGAAAATGTTTTGTTTAATTTTATAACACTTATTGATAAATACTTTTTTATCACATTAATTATAGATTTATTAATTGCTAATAACCGATTTCTGTTCATAAAACATTTATGAAAATCAAATAAAAGTTCGAGTAAGAAGTTATGTGTGTGATGATGAAGGTTTTTCATTTAAAATATATATTTTTTTTTTGAAGAAGTAATCTAATGTCGTTTGCCTTTTTCTGTTTCGTTCAACAAGCTGTTGTCGGTAGCAAGATATTGAATCAATGACACTTCGTCTTGCTTTTGAACTTCCATCAACATTTGAATAATTTTGTATAAACTCATCCATAATTTACCTTATAGTGGCTAAACTTTTTTTTAGAAACTGCATAATACTGAAACAGCGTTTAGCGGAGCAGCGTTAAGCAAGATCTTACTGTACCTTAAAATATATCTTATATGAATCTATTCGGTTTCTTCAATATAAGAATTTGCAGTGTTGTTAATCTTCTGTCACTTTCTAGCAAATTGATCATCATATGAGGTAAAGTGAGACAGAAATTTAACAGCGCTGTTAATTTTAACATTGACCATATACTAGAATCGCATCATTACACTCCTGAGAAATATCTTCATTTTCGTATTTGGTAATTATTTTTGCTTTGGCAAATGCAGATACAATTGACTATTTTCAACGCACTACGTCGGGTCCGGTCGTATATGTTCGTTTGCGTATTCAGTAGGAGGAACTATTGCCTCCAAACAAGCACGATTTTGTAATACATTACTAACTTACAAAGGCGTATTAACTAGGAGACACGATTGCCTCCAAACTATATTGAATGGAAATGGATACTGCCAAATTTTACCGCTAGCGGCGCCAGCTCTACCATGACTTCAGTCTTCAACTGTGGTATCATCTATTGACTAAAAACTTCAACAGTTACCTTATACAATTCCTAACTTACCAATATGTTGATACTCCTTTGCATAAACTGAACGTTACTTTCGGTAGAAAAGATCTGAGTTACCCCTCATATTGCGCCTAAAGAAATGTTACATCAATAAAATTGAGAAACAGCTGTGTATAAAACTTTAGTCATCCCTGCAGTGTCTATGTTATCTTTGTGAGACAATGTGAGGTAAAATGAATTACGAAAACATGTTTATAATGTAATTAAATATTTGTTGTCTGATTGTAAGATTGTCATTAATGATTAAAGAAAAGGTATGTGTGTTCAAGATCGAATATCTTAATACTGACTTTCCGCCCCGGTAGATTTCTACTTGGTAACGAAATAATCAAGAACAACAAATTTCTTATATATATATCACTTTGCTATATAATATATATATATATATATATAACAACTTAAGTGAAAACACTATATATTATGAATGTCATTTTTAGATAAAAGTTGATTAATTAAATTAATTAATTATTAATTTCGTCAGTTGTTTGGCTGGGGCGTTGATTGTGTCTCAAAACGAACCTACTATCCAAATTTCAAGCTTGTGGATATTTCGTGATGAAGGAATTATATTTTGCTTTTTAAGATAAAACATGGCAGCGATAACAGTAGTGGAGCCTTTTCCACGACTGTATTACAGCCTCGCGGGGCAGCACCTAGCTCGGCAGCGTTAACGGTAGTGGAGTCTTCGGTAATCAAAAGCAATGTGGTAGCGGGCGAAGTGTCCTTCTAGGCTGCTCACAGGGAAGTGTAGGACACCTCGCCCGCTACCACATCGCTTTTGATAATGTCTACCGCCGTTGTAGACGATATGTCAGGTAGAAATATCAATGAATCAAGGCCTTTAAGGCCGGAAGATAAGATGTTTTGGAACAATACCGACCGTGAAAGTCTAACACACTTGAATATTCTAAATAGTTATCTAATGTAATACCTCAGTATAAATAGTCTCACATGAAATTGACTTGTTTCATAATAAAATATAATTAGTTAATTAGACATAAAAAATAACCTGCACTTCTCTTGACTGTCCTTCGTTTAAAAATAATACGTACATGTGGACAAATAATAATACCTAATGTAATGGAGTTATATTATTATATGAATATCTCCAGGGTCGATCTGTACCTACTCTATAGTTTTTATGTGATTAAACAAATATTTTGTCTGTCATCATTTATAACTATTTCGAATATTTTATCAATATTTTTAGGTGTTTGCCTCTTACGTTTCACAACAAAATTATAGCTGTTTCTAGAAATGGAAAAAAACGGGTCTTTTTAGTGATCTGCGTCTTTGCATCTGGATCCCGTATGTGAGCCGGCTCACTGAACCGGTTCAAAAAGAGCCAAATTCTGGATATGTTACTGCAGTCTGTCACTGAGTTACCTAGTTCAGTCAATCATATTACGACCTGTATAGAATCAAGAATGCATAGCCAAACATGTGATGCATGAGTCATTTGAGCTGACAGATGCACCAAAGCAAGAACTGATACGTAAGTGTAAAATGTGCTTCTGTGTTATGCGAATCCGTTGATCCGTCAGCTCAAAAAAAGTGAGTCGGCTCTCACGGATCTTCTGTCGGAGTCGGCTCTTTGAACCGGTTCAGATCTGAGTTACCCAACTCTAGCTGTTTCCTTCGACATCATTCGCGTTGGATGAGAAATATAGTCAAAAACTTCGTTTTCACCACTTTGCAATAACTCTTGAGACTTAATCGATTTAATTTAACATCCGTTTTTCGACTTTATGTTATAACGGACTCCAGTCGCACCATTACTATTTTTTCATCTACCATTTCCCGTTATTTTCTACACTTTTAAAACTTTAACCTAATTAATAGCAATGGGCGAATGAAGGAATTATACGAAATTAGGATAAGGTATAGACAACAGGGCCTCGAATAAAGAATCATGTCGATATTTATCTGGAGGGAAACCATGGAAAACCTCAACAAGATATGGCCTGTACAGGAATTACGTTTCTCGGCGAGAGGCAGTAGGAAAAAGTCCCAGCTACTCCACCGGGATTCGAACCTTGTACCTCCCAAATGCGAGTCTAGTGCTCTCACCACTACTATACCCCGCTCGATGACTTAATCGATTTAAATAAAATTTGGTCCACATATTGGAATTCATCATTGCACGAAGCCTATTTAAAATGGGCCAAATCGACCCATTTTAAAGGTGATTTTTAGGGACTAAAATAAAGTTTTTGAGATTAAAAATACCGAAATAAATCTCAGAATCGTTTTAAAATTGAAATTTAACCTTTTAGCAAAGATTAGGTAGTAAAATCGGCCCGACATGAAAACACTTACTTACTAAGGGATGTATTTAATTTGTTGCAGATGTTAGCTTGATAACAGCATTTCACTTGAGAAAAAAATATTATTTTATGGGGTGTACTAAGGGAATAATTTTTTTTTATTTTGTTCAAAAACAAGTTCACGTAATGAAGTCATATTTCGTGTATTAGCAAATACACTATATTGTCGGCAGGGTTTTGGCACTGCGACCCGAGTTTTTTTATTTTAAAAACTAAAATCTTAAATTGCAAAATAATGGTTTCCGAAGAAGTGTTCTGAAAGTACAATAAAATAAAATATTGTAGATATAAAGATAGTATCTTGTTTTTATCTGTAGGATTTCTCTAGTTTTTATGTATTATATGTATTGCCCATTGTAAAATCTAATGAGGCATTAATAAATCATGTCTAGTCGTTTTGAAGATAAAATGTATTGATAAGTTTTACCATTAAAGAACGTCTCTTGACATAAGTGACATATTAACCGCTTGTCATCATACTTTAAATATTGGTTTTTGTGGATTTGAAATTCTTTAGCCTTTTTAAAACAAATATTTACTAAATATTGTGTAATGCAATTGAAACCAATTATATATAGCATTGGTAAGGGATATGTTGTTAAACGCTACTTTACTAGAAACGGGTTATTTTAACCACCAGTTTAGTAGACTAGCGAACCCCTGCAAATACTTCGCACTAGAGATGGGAAAAACGGGTCTTTTTAGTGATCTGCATCTTTGCATCTGGATCCCGTATGTGAGCCGGCTCACTGAACCGGTTCAAAAAGAGCCGAGTTCTGAATATGTTACTGCAGTCTGCCACTGAGCTACCTAGTTCAGTCAATCATATCACGACCTGTATAGAATCAAGAATGCATAGCCAAACATGTGATGTATGAGTCATTTGAGCTGACAGATGCATCAAAGCGAGAACTGATACGTATAAGTATAAAATGTGCTTATGTGTGTTAAGTGTTTCACTGAGTTATGCGGATCCGTGATCCGTCGGCTCAAAAAAAGTGAGTCGGCTCTCACGGATTTTCTGTAGGAGTTGGCTCTTTGAACCGGTTCAGATCTGAGTTACCCAATTCTACTTCGCACCGTTAGTTACGTAATATAATAGGTGGAAATAAATTTTATTCTATTCAGAGACTTCAGCGCCACTACGTCACTTAATATTACCGACAACTGTTAAACCAGATGACGACACCTGTTTTTTTCTGAATGTTATTTGTTACAATTTTTAAGTTGTAATTTTTTAATGAAATCATTAATTTTAAGATATTATTTTTCGTCATTAGGGAGAAAAACAATCTCCATATTGGCGTATCAAACAATAATTTTGATATAGTATTGAGGGAGATATTTCGTACCGACAAAAAAACATCTTCGAGAAATAATATATACCGATTAATGCTGATGAATTTGAATAAAACATACAAGTTAATTTTATTATTTTATATTTTTTATGCGTGATAAAAGCGAGATTTTTAGTTTTTTTGAACTACATATAATTTATTATTATACTTACTTTTCGAGTGTTCTATACACTGTATGGAAACGTATTATTTATATCGCCTTATCATATACAATTTTTTTCATATTAGATAAGATGTTATTTTTTCTGCTCTTAACTGATATCTAATTTTTAATGCAAGGGTATAAATATTATCTAGGTTCCATATTTTATTTTTCGTGATACTACCAGATAAAACATTTAAAAAAATTTAAAATCACAGCTTGTCATTACCAAACATTTGAATTTTTATTGAAATTGAGAAAAAATAAACATTTAAAGGCTGTATATTTAAGGATTTAAATTTTAACTGTACCCAGAAACAAATTAATGTTCAGTTATAACCATAAAAGATGAGAATGATTATCAAAAAATTCTTAGTGTGTACTGAATTTGCGCGAATTTAATCGCTTTTAATTGTGAATGTTAAAAAATCGAAGAAAAATCAAAAATGCCAAAAAACAAAAATTCTGTTGATCCGATCGCTACCAAACTTCACAAGATCACCCAATGGGCTAATCTAAAGGTTGCCTGAAAATTTCATGAAAATCGGTCCAGCCGTTTTGGAGTTCATAGATAGCACATGCATACATATTACAATCTCCAAAAACAACTATTAATAGATCATAATTTAAAAAAAACCCGGGTCGCAGTGCCAAAACCCTGCCGACAATATAGTGTATTTGCTTATACTGGAAGTGTGGCTTTATTATGCGAACTTAACTTGGTTTTTGGGCAAAATAAAAAATTTGACTCCTTAATACACCCCTTAAAATAACATCTTTTTTCTTAATTGCAATATTATTATCAATCGAACCTCTATACCAAATTATATACAACTTTCAGTAAATAATTCACTATCTGCAAACTAGTGTTTTCATAAAATTTGTAAGTCCGGTCCTGTCGGGCCGATTTTATTAAAATTTTAGGGACACATTTTAATTACTATCAGAGGGTTAAATTTCAATTTTAAAACGACTCGAAGAATTTTTTCGGTATTTTAGGGCCCAAAAACATTTTTCAACCCCTAAAAACTACCCTTAAAATGGCTCGATTAGGGCCATTTTAAATAGGCTTCTTGCGGTGATGGAGTTCAACGCGTGTGCCAAATTTAGTTGAAATCAATTAACTCTTTCGAAAGTTATTGCCCGCACACACACACACACATATATATATATATATAAAGATTTTTAAAAATGGTGCGAAAGTGATTAGGAGGTTATGAAACGTCGAGAAATTTTGGTCCGACCCCTAGGCCCCGTCATCCGACCGATGCCAATAGTGTATGTTACCATATGGCAAATACACTAAAAATAGTAGAGTAGAGGTTACATTTTTTATTTTGTTCGAAAACGTAAATCCACATAATAATCACACTGCCTGTATAAACAATAATACACTATATTGTCGACAGGGTTTTGGCACTGCGACCCGGGTTTTTTTCTATTGTCTACTGAAATAATACATACATAATATAGTTTGGTGTCAATGAAATGATAAATTATGAAATCAGAAATGACTTTATTAATCGAACACTCACCTTAATTTCCGGTTATGTTTCCGCTCTTTCGATTTAAATGCAACTACGTACGTCCAATATCGTTTAAAAAACACCAACCAATTTCGTATTTGTATTTTGGTTTGATCACAAATGAACAACCCGATTTAGATATTGGAAATTATAGGATTATAGATGCTTAACAACAAGTTCACAAACGTGTATAAAAACAATCCGACTGCGTCAAATGAAAAAAACCGTTTTTTAGAAAAACCCGAGTGTTCCAAAAAAACGGATTTCATTTTAATAAATCAACCTGATAAAAATAACGCAACAATTTTTATACTTATTTTCATTAGTATATATTTAACATACGCTTGTAGCTTACGTACCAGCTGAATTATTTAGTATAATAACTTATGTCTGCTATAATTGTTAAGAAACATTCATTGTTGTAACACTATATTAGAAAAATGTATTATTCCAACACGTCACCGCACCGTCGGGATTTAAACCCGAATCTTTCCACTTTCGCGGTGAAATGAGTTAGTCAATTACTCTACGGTGCACACAAATCAACATTTTAATCCTTCATAATATAGCGATTTACAACACTCAAATTCACTACATGCGAGAACCAATTATTTTTTAGCTGTAGCTAGACATTAAACATTCCTAACGAAACAGAAATATTCTATGACTTAGGACCGTATTAAAAATGGAAAGTTCATCTTTGATTCATTCAAGAGCCCTCGCTATTGTGAGAGTTAATGTCTAGCTACAGCTAAAAAATAATTGGCTCTCGCATGTAGTGAATTTGAGTGTTGTAAATCGCTATATTATGAAGGATTAAAATGTTGATTTGTGTGCACCGTAGAGTAATTGACTAACTCATTCCGCCGCGAAAGTGGAAAGATTCGGGTTTAATTCCCGACGGTGACGTGTCGGAATAATATTTTTTTCTAATATAGTGTTACAAGTGTTACAACAATGAATGTTTCTTAACAATTATAGGAGACATAAGTTATTATACTAAATACTTATTTTTGTCATATATCGTATACTTTTTGCTTTTTTAATGCTCAATTCTGGAAGTACTTAGAATAGAATAGAATATATTGTCAAACGATACATACATGGATTATGGATACACGGTGCTTAACCATTTAAAAATTTCTGTATGTTAGAAAATGTCATTAATTTTTTAAATACAATTTCACTTTCTATCTCTTTCAGTTCTGATGGAAGTTTATTATATATAGTTATTGAGAAGTTCTCTGGGCTTTTTTGAAAACTTAATGTTTTACATGTATCTGCTTTAAAAGTGCTGCCTCTCTTGATTTTATAAGGCTACTTTTAGCACCGAATTTTAGCATGGTTTTTAATGATACTTAACTGCTAAACGTAGTGTGAAAGGAGAGTTAGCATTGAAAGTTCTACCAGAAACCAAGCATTAGTGACTTAGATAACTCATAATCTATATTTTTCCTTTCTATTCTCTTTAGACAAGAGGAATGAAACCTTCAACTCAGTTAATTATTGGAATTTGACATTTGACGATACGGCATCTAGTGGCAGAAAATGAAAATGTAGCAAAATGTCGTCGCCACATCTCCATGCCATATATCTGACACGTTTTGTGCGCCAATGTAGACACCAAATCTGTAACATTCAAATTATTGATTACAAAAAATAATAATAATAATGCGTTTAACGTCCGTTTCTCGACTTTATGTCATAACAGACGCCATTCGCACCATTACTATTTTCCATCTACCACACTTCCCGTTATTTTTCTACATTTTTAAAACTTCAACTTATATAATAGCAATGGGCGAATGAAGGAATTATAGGAAATTAGGATAACGTAGGTAATTTTTTGAACTAGGAATTTGATAGGTAATCGGCCATAGTCTCAAATAAGGAACCATCTCGATATTTATCTGGAATTAATTGAGGGAAACCATGGAAAACCTCAATCAAGATGGCCGGTACAGGAATTACCGTTTCTCGGCGAGAGGCAGTAGGAAAAAGTTCCATCCACATCTGCTCTCGCCGGTATTCGAACCCGGACCTCCCGAATGCTAGTCTAGTGCTGTCACCACTATTCTACTCAGCTCGGTATTTATTACAAAAAATTCGAATTTTGTTTCCCTTCTCTACAACCTTGAAAAATGTCGTTCACTGTAAAATAATAATTGATTATTTTATTCTGCTTAACTCAATCAAATTTATTATCTGATAAACAGATTATCGACATATTTTCACTCATTAATAATGTCATGCAGTCATCTTATGAATGTCAAACTATAAATTAGTGGTTGCCAACCGCATGCTAATATATTTACTGAAAACAAGACGTATTCCACGAACCATTCGTTTGAAAATAATTTTTACAGAAGTTTTACTGCAAAAATATCATGATGGATCCTTACGCAAGATCATGGCCAATCTGGCAAACTTCTCGGAATCTTACGTAGGGATGGAAAAAGCGCGCGCTAAATCGATTTTTTACTTTGGAATCGACTTCAAATTCTTTGACTCTTGAAGTCGATTAATCATCTCTGATAGTCGGCTTTTGTGACTTAAGTCGACTTTTTAGAAATTTAGTAATTCGTGATTACAAACTTAGATATTTTAATATTTTATTAAATTATGAACGTACAAACGTTAGATGCAAATGGAGGCTTGCGCAGGTATAGTCGGTTGAAAAACTACGAACTCGCGCTATATTATTTTTAATTTTTCTTTAATCTAAAGGTCTAATTCCTTGCACTAAAGTCATCCATCCTGGTCGTACTTGAGTGTGGGACTTTGGGGGTTCTCAGCAGACAAATTATCATCTGAATCACCGTATTATGCATCTTGAACAATCAAAGAAACAATAATGGCGTACTGGACTGTACTTTATAGCGGGAAAGCGACAATTGACAAGACAACGAACGTTAATCAATCGCCGACGAGTACACATACTGTGCCAGTAACTGGGAGGTGGTAGGAATCTTCCTTTCCCACAAAACAACCAAAATATGCATTTGAGACGCTGTTTGTGACTAACTTCAGAACCTTTTAGAACCGCAGCGAGTATTATACTAAGTAATGTATAAAAAAGTCGAAAAGTCATCGAGTGAGAATCGATTCGAGACAGGCTCAACTCGACCCTAAAAAGTCGATTATTTTTATCAAAAGATCGATTCTTGACTAAAGTCAGAGTCGACTTTCCCTATCCCTAATCTTAAGTACGAAGGCTCGATTAAAAATTAATCGTAACCTTGGTAAATCCTGAACTCCAGGTTCTACTGAGCAACGTTTCCGCTAGCGTATAATTTTTATAATGCTATAAAAATGTGCAAAAGAACTAATTGCAAGAATATAACGTTGCACGTGTAAACGTCTTGGGGCGAGTGACACGTACGATTCTCCAATAATTCATGTTTGTCGCCATAGGCAGTAAGCCTTGTTCACTGCAAACGCACTAGTGTCAAGGTTAAACACTTGTCTCAAAGTGATTCTTCATCATTCCGTACTACACTTTACAATCACGACTTCGCCTGACGACAAGCATGCAAACACTATCTTTAACGTTAGAATGTGATCAACGGGTTAGACGTTAAAACCGTTCCGTTTCTATTAGTGTATTTGCCATAGGACACATAGGGGGAGTCCCCCGAGTACCGGACACTAAGTTTTTAATAAACACAAAATGGAATAATTACGTTTTATTTGGATTAAACAATCATATATAACATTAAAATAAATCAACAAAGATGAACATTGTACATTTTTTAACCACTTAAAATAGAATCAATCATTGGTTCAGTTTTTGGTTTCATTGAAATTTGGCACCTAGTACCGGACAAGTATAAATTCGAGCCCATAAGACGGGACAAAACCTGGTAATTATGAGTTTACAATAATTTTCCATTAATACTATAAACACCTGAGCCATATAAACATAATAAAAATCTAAATAAATCAACAAAAGTAAAAATATAATTCCTGCGCAAAATGACTAGCGTGTAACCTGTAAGGCGTATCGAACGAAACTGACGCCTCCCGCGCCGCGGGGGGAATCTGATCGTTGAGTTTGACGTCTTCGATCATACGAATGTTATTATGAGCGTTATTTTGTGTTTCGACGTGTTTTGTCCGGTACTATAGGTGTTGTTCGGCGCTAGAGGTCGGATCGGGTACCATATTAATGATGTGAACCTAAAAAAAATCGGTTTTTATTTACTAAAACCGATTACTTTTGGACTCACTTGTGTTTCATTATTCGTGTATCCGCGAACACCAAAGTCAGACCAATATGTGCTGTCAACCAGAAGAAGCAGGTGGCAAATGGGCACCGTCGATCACATGTTTTTTTATATCAAAATTACAACTTATGCTATTAGTTATTTTTAGGCAAGACGAAGTGTCATTAAAGCAATATTTTGCTATCGACAACAGCTTGCTGAACGAAACAGACATTATATATGACTTCTTCACAAAAAACAAAATATATCAAATGAGGACCTTCATCACAAACACAACTTCTTATTCGAAATTTTATTTGATTTTCATAAATGTTTTATGAACAAAAATCGATATTAGCAATTAATAAATCCACAATTATTACGATAAAAAAGTAATTTAACAATAAATGTTTCAAAATTAAACAAAAAGAAAAACTAACAAATTTTCTTATTCTCTTCTGTTTCACTCATGCCTGTTATCTACGAATTAAAATGACCTCGTTTAGCGCTGTTTCGTATAACGCCGGAACTTATTGGAACGTAACTCCGGCGTTAAGCGGGGTCTGACTGTACACATAGAGTGACATACTCGAACAATCAGTCGTTGTTTGTTATCCATTTACATAATATTTGTTGAGTTTTGTATGGATAGGAAAAATGCGTAATAAATATTTTAATGCTCATTAACTGTACCTATAGCACTATTCAGAAATAAAAATAATACATTTACTGACGTTCGTAACGTTCATTACTCATTCTATTATAGTTGTGCAATATACCTATGCAGGTAATTAATCACTAAGAAGTCATTTATATATGTTGACGAATGACACAGGTCAAATCTATTCAATCATTTCTCATCGAGTTGCATTTTGTATTATTATACGCGCCACGGTTGTAAAAGGTTCTGAAGTTAGATGCAAATGGAGGCTTGCGCAGGTACAGTCGGTTGAAAAACTACAAACTCGCGCTATATTATTATTTTTAATTTTTCTTTAATCTAAAGGTCTAATTCCTTGCATAAAGTCATCCAAAAAATTATTTTTCGTGCTTGTCTATGCAAAACTGTATTAGGCATCTTGATCAATTAACAATCAAAGAAACAACTTAACAATAGCGTACTGGACTGTACTTTATAGCAGGAAAGCGACAAGTGACACGACAACCAGCGATAACTGTTAGGTGGTGGGAGTCTTCCTTTCCCACAAAACAACCAGGACGGCTCTAAAATATGAATTTGCGACGCTGTTTGTGACTAACTTCAGAACCTTCTAGAATCGTGGCGAGTACCTATTATACAAATGTTTTTTTCACTAAAAAAACACAAGTCGCAATGCTAAAATCCTGCCGAGATGAAAATCATTATTATAAAATTCTCATCATGTATTGAATTTTCACGAATTCAATCGCTTTTAATTGTGAATTACCCAAAAATCGAAGAAAAATCAAAATGGCCAAAAAAACAAAAAAAAATAATCCGATGGCTACCAAACTTCACAAGATCACCCGCTGGGCTAATCTAAAGATTGCCTGACAATTTTATTAAAATCGGTCGAGTCGTTTTGGAGTCCATAAAAAACATATATCGCCTTTTTACATATATAGATCGGTGCTGGTAGAGACGTCACTAATTTAAATATTTACTCGTTAATTATGCAGCGCGAGTAATGCATATGAATTCGTGTGAATTTACTTTGAAAAACTAGTTTTAAGTTTTCATTAACGTTTAATTGTTTTTGCGATGACTTAATTGCTTATACTGGAATTTGTAATCACTTTAAAATTTAAAATTTCTACTTTGTTCAGTTATAAGGTTTGTTCCTACAGACAATCACGGATTTGTCACGAACAAATTTTTTGACTTTTTCATAAGACATGCAATAAATACAGGCTGATTTTTAAGTTGCTTCGGTCTTCTGAGCTAGAGTTGTGTAACTCA
This sequence comes from Venustoraphidia nigricollis, assembly GCA_034508555.1. Taxonomy (NCBI): domain Eukaryota; kingdom Metazoa; phylum Arthropoda; class Insecta; order Raphidioptera; family Raphidiidae; genus Venustoraphidia; species Venustoraphidia nigricollis. The sequence continues at coordinate 596,372 of JAVRKA010000091.1, read as the reverse complement.
GATCTGAACCGGTTCAAAGAGCCGACTCCGACAGAAGATCCGTGAGAGCCGACTCACTTTTTTTTGAGCCGACGGATCAACGGATCAGAAGCACATTTTACACTTACGTATCAGTTCTTGCTTTGATGCATCTGTCAGCTCAAATGACTCATGCATCACATGTTTGGCTATGCATTCTTGAGTCTATACAGGTCGTGATATGATTGACTGAACTAGGTAACTCAGTGGCAGACTGCAGTAACATATTCAGAACTCGGCTCTTTTTGAACCGGTTCAGTGAGTCGGCTCACATACGGGATCCAGATGCAAAGATGCAGATCACTAAAAAGACCCGTTTTTCCCATCTCTATTCTGAGCTAAGTTAGAAAACTTTATTTAAATATCCGAATCGAATAAAGAATTTTTGACTTTTGACTCACAAGTTGAAAAACGTGTAAATTTTTGCTACTGCGAGTTAAAATGCGTGTCATAACTCATTGGATTCGTAATCACCTCTAGAAATATGTGCAAAAGTTTAAAACCGGCACATAAGCAATTGCAAAAGTTATTAACAATTAAAGATTCCCATAAAAGAAAAAAAATTTTTTTTGCAAATAACTCGAAAACTATTAATGCTAATGAAATTTTAAAAAATATTCCTAGAGTGGAGGAAATTTCCGAAAAAAAATGTGGACTCCTGCAAAACTTCATCTCTATTATTAATACTTTTCATTTAACGTTGAAAATAGGGCTTCGTGTAGTCGGCGCTATATGCCGATAAAACTTAACCAATTTAGATAGGGCTCTAATTTAGTTTTTGCACCGGGGCCCTTGGTTACATAGCTACTCTAACGTAAAGATTCGTATAGACTTGAGACTTTTTGCCTCGAAAATTTTGACGTGCCGTAACGATTTGCTCAATGCTCGATCGCTTAATCGGTGGTTTTGTTTTCAGTCCACTGCCTGTCAGTTTTTTGTACTGCCCACTGTAACTAGAGTTTTCCATCCACGTTCATAGCCTGCATTAAGAAGCATAACTTCAATAGACAAAAAAAAAAAAAACGATTGGAAAAAAACTGAGTGAAAACCCAACTATGTAGTTTTGTTCGTTTTGAAACAAGGTTAGTATATTAGAGAGGTTGCCTCGTTCCATGTGACCAACCAGAGTAAGCGCGGAAATAACGTGAGCCGGAGGACCATTCATATTTTTATCTACCTATAACTAATGACAATATCAAAAGTATCATTTATATATTCAAATAGCGGCCTATAACCATAAAAGATGAGAATCATTATCATAAAATTCTCAACGTGTATTGAAGTTGCGCGATTTTAATTGTGAATGTTCAAAAATCGAAGAAAAATCAAAATTGCCAAAAAATGAAAAAAAAAATCTCTTGATCCGATCGCTACCAAACTTCACCCGTTGGGCTAATCTAAGGATTGCCTGAAAATTTCATAAAAATCGGTCCAGATGTTTTGGAGTCCATAGGGAACATACATACATATTTCAGTTTATTCTAAATAATATCAATTTTCTGTCTTTTGATTTCTTTGACATTTGTTAAATACTGCCATTAAAGTTTATAAACAACAGCCCTTGTCGCGCAAACTATTGACGTTATCCCTCCGACTGAATGAGGTAACCTGGGTTATCTACTAACCTTGGTTTTGAAACATGGAACTTTTTCTGAACTCGATTCCGTTCAAATACAAATACCTGAAGTTTTGCCAAAGATTACATAATAACGTAAAATCCCAAACAAAACCCACGAGTCGAATAATAAAACAAAATATTATTTTCTATCTCTGTTCTCCTAATAAGCGCCACAATATTCTTTTATAATAATAATTTTATGTTAAAAGATGACTATGCAACAATGTTACATCAAAAATTATGCTAATAATATATATTTTATAGTGCGTGTGATCAAACTATTAAACACGGGCGACATTTTTCGGTACGAAAAAAAACGTTTAAAGTCCCTAATAAAAAAAATGTATGTGACTTTATAAAATTTTCGAAAAATCAGTTATTAAAATTTTGCCCGGGGAAAATTTGGTTTAACTTTAAAAATAATGTACACCTCCACTGAAATTTGCAAAAATTTTAGTAGAATGTACATACAGTAGAACCTAGATAAGTTAAAAACCTCTGTAAGTTAAAAATTTTTTGAAATCCCTTCCCCTGAAAGCATAAAACCTCCATTACTTAAATCACAAAACCTCGGTAACTTAAACAAATACTCTGAACATCGCCCTCGATAACTTAAAATAATATTTTAGTGACCTCCATAAGTTAAAGTATTATCCTCTATTGCACTAAATACATCCTCTATAAAATCCACAAACCTCTATAAGTTAAAAATTTTACTCTGACAACCTCTCTAAACTTCAACTCTCGATAAGTAAAAAAACTCGATAACTTAAATTTTTTAACGTTTCCCTTGGATTTTAACTTATCGAGGTTCTACTGTATATGATATGTCTACATGGTTAACAACACTGTATAATTTCTGTCTTACTTTAATTGACGCAATTCTAATTTGTTCATAAAATATAAACATTAACCATTCAGAAATAGTTGTATATTCTCCATTGAAATACAGACGAAATATTTCTAATGGACACTAAAAGTATTATATTAATTTATCAAACGTACGTCATCGAGTCTTTATTTATATAGTTTAACTACGCCTACAACGGTATAAGTCCCTGTTCACATGTGAACTTTTTTCAGTCGAAGCATTCGCTAATTATTAGTCTGTCATATGGCATATACACTATTGGCGTCGGTCGGATGGCCGGACCTAGGGACAAGTAACTTGGCACCTTGTATAACCAAAAATAAAAAAAGCACCGATATCACACCGTCGAATCGAGTCACGATACACGATCAAATAAACGATCCAACCAATAGTTTTGTACTGCTGCAAGGGTTTGTCTGCAATCAAGTCACATCGAATTGATCAAATTGTCTTTGGTTTTGTTGGATTCAATGTATGGCTGCACCTAAATTGGAATCGTCTTTTTCTTGAGCTGATGTCGGCCGACAAGAAAAGCAAACACCAAGATTATATTTCTACAATATTTCTACAATAAACCAGACGTCACTATAATATCAATTACATATGTATATATAATTTGTAAAAACTCCTACCCTGGAACTGGCATCGCTAAGTTGGTTAGGAAAACTTTAACAATTCAATTGATATTATGTAATGATAAATAAGTAAAAAAATAATAATAATAATGTCGGTCTCTACGTTGGAAAGGGAATTCCGATTTCTTTTCCAAAGTAGGCACCTTTTTTTCGATGTTGGCCGATATCGAATCGGGAGAAATACCGTTTTAGTGTAGGTGCGGTCTAATAGCTCGAGATGTATTAGACATTCTTTTAAATTAACAAGAAAAAATTCGCAATAAAAAGCCCTTGAGGCATTTTGAAATTTCAAAACCTTGAAATTTAGTAGTTAAGGAGTTGAAAAAAAAAACAGATTTCTTAATCGGGTGTAAAACTTAGCCAGGTGTTTGCAAAATTATATTTTTGAAAAATTTATAAAACATATATGAGGCACGTTTAAATTTAAACCGAATAATATTGGTGACTAAGAATAGATATATTAAAAAAAAAACAGGCCGTTTCGGTGGGGCATTTTACCTGCCATGCGATCAATATGTTTGTCGGTTAAACTCCGCTACTCTTCAGCCAGGTCTGTGTTTTTCTATTCGGATATTACTAAAGAGGTATTGTACAAATTTTCACAGTGCCTCAAATACGTACTCAAAAATGTCTTAACAGCTCTCGCGCTATAATTCCAGTGCGGCGTTGGATCGTGCCTCGTGAGTGGCGATGTAATTTCTGATCACCTGTATGTTGCTGTGCGGTTACTTAATTCTTCCATCACCTTTATCAAGCGCAATTGCCGTACCTTGCAGATAAGGCTTACGCTAATGTAGTGTTAATAAAAATATGTAGTTGCCTTGACAACAGCTTCATAAGAAGACGCGCGCGGAGCGCCACCTGTCTTACCTGTCTTGCCATCAAGAAATAAAACGACAAATCAGTTCTCTGTTTCAATTTGTTATCTCACTGGACTTTCGCCCTTTAATAATACCGAAGTGGATTTGTTTCGAAGTATTATCTGGATTAAGTGTAACGTTTGACGTTTGAGTTTTAAATTACGTATAAAAATTGAGTTATTCGCTGTAACAAGTTTTATTTGTGGTCAACTAAAAATGGAAGTTGTTTGAATATAATTTTTATTTGTGATTTACGCAGGGATGTGGTTTTTTCGACTTTAAGAATTTAGTGTTGTTGACTTAATAACATATTTCAGTGTTTCAAAACAATTCTTCAAAAATTAAGTGATTCGTTTACAAAAATCAAAACACATTTTTGATTTTACGTTGACATTAGTCATGCTAGTGACTTTCCTAGTACTTGGTTTAAAAAAATATATGTTTGTATGTAAAATAATTTAACAATACGAAATTTAAAGAAAAAATTCTTCCAACGCGATTTAATTTTATATAAACGTAAACATTACGCCTACATATTACACATTTTCACATAAAAGCACAAAAGCTTATTCAAGTTACAGTTGTGAATGAATTTGCATTCAGCTGGCACCAGTTCTTGAAATGGTTTTTTAATAGCAACATTTTTTAACAATTGAAGAGTGACACACAAGTAATGCCAGTCATCATACAAAAAACTTTACGTTTGCGGAAATATAACTGATAAAAAATTACTATGGAACTCTGATTCACGCCGGTCATTTGTCATAATTTTTAATACTTTAATAATTAAACCACAGGACAGAACTGAAGAGTGAATTATTGAACTTTGGACTGTATTATTAATTATTCTAAATAGTTTTGTTAATAAAGAAAGCGCAGATACACATAATAATTGCACCGGTTGGCAAATTCGGAAGTGCGAACTATATAGAAAATCTAATGACACTTCGGTGTCTCAGTTCGTCATCTCGAGTTACCGTGTCAACAGAGCAATTGCGGTTTTAAACAATATGAAACAATTCAGATTAGAATCGGAATAAAATAAATATTGTTGTATTAAAAATACGGGACAATTCAGAATGAAATCTGAGTTTAAGAAAATCGATGAAATAAAAGAAGTTTAACAGAAAAATGACTGGGTTTTAGACATTGTGTAACAAATCAAATTAAAAATAACTTTCGAGTTCTTGTGGCGAATATTATTCGGTTTTGATAAATACGGAACAATTCAAAACAGAAACTGAATTAAAATTGAACGAAGGGGTGTCGAGTTATTGTTTAATATAGGAAAATTACTGGATTTTAAACAGAAGTGAATCGGAATTGTAAAATAAAAATAAGTTAAATTTTTGCGTTAAGAAAAGTGCAAAATCATTTTCGATGCAAATAAATATCATATTCTCATTTGTCGAGAATTATTCAATTTGAAATGACCTGCGTAAATATAAAAACGAGTTTCAATTTTTACAGTTTCATGCAAAAAACGAAACAAGAAAATAATAACTGACATTTCCAAGTATACTTGAACTTTAATATAATTTTTATAAATCTCTCGGTTGTTAATTATTCAGAAAAAAGTGGACATTTTCTGCATTGAAAGCAAGACAAGGGTAATGGGTTTGTATGAAGGTAAATAATCTTTGATTCTTTTAACCCCTTTGTGCCCGAAATATCTTCTGTATTATTTTTATATTTGCATTATGTAAATTTTATGAAAGGGTAAAAAGCCATTTCCTGCCTGTGTTGAAATTTATACCGATTAAAACTGTTTTAAATAAATAAATATGTAATAGTCAATGTTTAATTCAAAAATAGGGTTTGAGCATTATTTTATAGAGGATTCGAAAGTAGTATGGTCATACGTTTTAAAAAGACGTTTCCCAAAGTGGATTTCGCGAATCAAAATGAAAAAAGTTGTCTTGAATACATTTTAGATTTAATGTAAAAATTTCAATTTATTTGCGCTTAATATTGTTTCATACAATGCAGTGGCTTCGTCACGCGAAGACCTCAAATGTTTTAAGAGTTTAAAAAAAACTTAAACAACATGCTTGTGTAAACTAAAACATGCAAAATAATTTGATAACAAAATTAGCCTTACAGCAAAAAGCATGGGGTGCTATCTACTTAAATTTTCACAATAGCTCTACGTTCACAATTAGCTAATAAATAAAAAATTTATCACCGCTTTTTACAGTAAAGCTGTTGTCAAATTATGTTGCATTTTTTGGTTCACAAAAGCGTGTTGTTTTTGTTTTTTTAAACTCTAATTTTAACAAAGATTCCGTTACAAACATGCGTTCAAAGATTTTTTTTATCCTGAAGGTCCTGGTCAGGATAATGGGACAAACTTATTAAATTATTGTATTGTCATCGGTCCTTGATAAGTATGCAAAGTTTTAGTTTAATCTGACGTTTTGAAGTAGGTGAATTTCACGTTCAAAGATTCCATTACAAACAAACAAACAAGTAGGTGAAGCTATTAAAAGCGCATTAAAAATGAAGTTTTTTAACGTGTAATTAAATCAACACTGTGTTTTATTTTATTTAAAATGTCTATATTAAAGTAGAGTCTACATCGATTAGACAATTTTTATTTTATTTAATGCTATATTCAAATTGGGGGTTCCGTAAAATATCGTTATGGTATTAGTTCCACGATCTTTGAAAAATCTGTCTCACCGACAAAATAATTTTGGGAAGCCCTTCTCTAATAGATTCACGCAATAAATATTTTTTAAAACACAATTGTAATCATTAACTCTATTTTAAATATTTTCTTAAAATTCACAGTGAACAGTTGCGTAGTTACTCTCAAAAGTATTTTTAGACGCGTTTTATATAAATGTTTGTATTAAAATATTTTTTTAAATAATATCCATCTTATTGGCTAGTATCTGTCAGAATAAAAACTCGTAAAACGCCTCATAAGAAATTTTCGTGCGACATATTTTCCATTGTCAAATCCAATTTTTTGACAATGCTTGCTGCAACCCAGCATCAATGTCGGGAATAATTGAACAGTATCAAATTATTTAAGGTGATATCAGACGGTTCATTTCTGTCTTTCATTCAGCATCTTTCATTCGAAATGAAACGTCTGAACACAAAAAAAAAAAACAATAATGAAAAATGAATTCATTACTGAACCGATCCAACAACGCTAGATATCGGCATTCGGCATCATTCATTCGCACTCCGAATGAACGAAAAATGAAACATTTGAACACAAGAAAGAACATTCATTCGGGTTCGATCATTTTGTGTCGTGTTTTGTAGCGGACGGACTTGGGACTACAACACCGCAAAGTGAATTTAATTCTCTCTGTGTATGAGACAAAATGGTATTCAAGTAGGACGACCAGAACACGCTGTTATTTTTGGAGAATTTCAAAAATTATCAATGTCTTTGGAACCACAAACTCGACGAATACTAAGACAGAACAATATGGACAAATTCTATAAAATATCTAATTATGATTTTAGACTTTGCTTCTTTTTTGTCAATTCTTCGATCAAACGATTACAAAACAAACGAACTCCAAGGCGCACAACTTTATTCGTCGACATCTTCGAGGAAAAGACTGGATGTACCTTCATTTCTATGTCATTCTGTCTGTGCTGTGTGAACGCGGAATGAAACAAAGATGGACATTCAGTCAAATGAACATTCATTCGGAATGAACTGTTTGATATCACCTTAGTTCCAAAATTTAATAATTTTCAGGGTGGTACTCAGGCTAAGATAGGGTTCCCGTCAAAACTGGCATTAACGTAAGTTAAGCCGCGGATAACATTAGTTCTAAGTAAATTGAGTCATGCGCACTGAGTCCGACGCAAACAGACGTTGAAGAATTGATAATAGATAAAGACAATATGTACATAATGTACATTTTTTTTAAACACAAATTACAAAGTTTTTTCATTACCTTGAAAATGTAATGTGTATTTATTATAACGTCAATGTGGACACAGCTATTCATATAATTTCACCAATTTGCGTATTTATTCAGGACCGTATTAAAGTAGTTTACAAATACGGAGTCAATTATTGGGCAATTGTTTTTTATAATAAACTACCTCCAAAAGTTACAGAGTTAACATTAACGAGATATAAAAATTAAATGTTAACATGTTTATTATAGTTTATTGTATAAAATGTTTATCAAATAACGTTTTTGTATATATTGCTAATAACCTTAGCAGTCGATGCATATTTTTGTTTGTTTTTCGCATTAAATAAAAAAAAAGGACATTCAGAAAATATTAATAAATGGTACTCTGTATCAACGGTGGGCCTATATAGCGGTAGTAAAATATTCCATTTAACTTGTTGGATAAGTATGGATAAAATCCATGGCACAGGATCAATAAAAACACAATACTGAAGTTTAAATTTGCATTTTCACTAACGTTTCGGTGCGCTTTGCACCATCTTGCAAAGCGCACCGAAACGTTAGTGAAAATTCAAATTTAAACTTCAGTATTGTGTTTTTCATCAAGGATCACAACCACTCTAATTAACTTCTTTTAATTAGAGTCAACCTCGTATTCCATTTAACACTAGCTGTAAATTAAAACATATAGGAGGTACGTGCAAACAATGTAGTATATATCTCGAACGTAATGCTATTTTGACACGTGGGATTGTTGAAACTTGTAAATGATGTAATGCATTACATTCTAGATACATGTACTACTACAGTTTTAAATAATAAACGTAACAAATTTTTAAACTATTTTGTAAAACTGCAGCAAAAAACGGATTATACAACCCTGGCAGTTTTAACACACATTATTATTACGTCAATACGAAATATAATAATTAAAATCAAAACCTGTTTTCGATGTTTACTCGGACAACCTTCCTCAATAGCACTGCCTTGTCTCTTAGTGTTTTTGGAATTAAAGATTTTAGTCGTTGGGCGACCGCCGCAGCTAGAGCAAACAGCGAGAAGACCGCGGCACGGATTTCCCAAAGTCCAAAGTCCATTATAACACTTTCACAATCTCTTTTCGAACGCAATAAGACTCAAAACATTGACCTACAGTATGAACTAAACATTTCTCTATAGTCCAAGAGCTTTCAGATATTTTTGGATAGGTATTTGAGGCACTGTGAAAATTTGTACAATAACTCTTTAGTAATATCCGAATACAAAAACACAGACCTGGCTGAAGGGTAGCGGGGCTTAACCGACAAACATATTGATCGCCTGGCAGGTAAAATGCCCCACCGAAACGGCCTGATTTTTTAATATAAGTATCTATTTTAGTTACCAATATTATTCTGTTTAAATTTCAACGTGCCTTAAATGTATTTTTTACATTTTTTAAAAATATAATTTTGCAAACCACCTGGCTAAGTTTTAGACTCGATTAAGGAATCTGGCTTTTATATTTTTCAATTCTTTAAATATTAAATTTCAAAGTATTAAAATTTCAAAATGTCTCAAGGGTTTTTTATTGCGAAAAAGATTTTGCTAATTTAAAAATTTGAGGGTCGGTTAAGTTCCGCTACCTTTGAGTCAGGTCTCTGTTTTATATTCAGATATTATATTACTAAAGAGGTATTATACAAATTTTCACAGTGCCTCAAATACCTACACAAAAATGTCTAACAGTATGGACTTAGCTTTCCCTCTTTCAGAGATATGCTAAAAATGACCATATTGTGAGTGAGATGAAGTAAAGTTTTCTGTTTCTTTCTACGCTAATAAACACATACTCAACATAAACAATTGAAACGCCTTCCTTACATATTGTAATTAGATGTTACCCGAGACTTCTTCCGCGCGAATTTAATCAAAAAAGTTTGGTCAATTTACGAAAAGTTAATAATTCTGTATTCCTCGTAAAGAAATACCCGTGCTAAGTTTAATTTCATTCTAATCGTCTAATCTGAGCTCTGTCTGGAACTAATATAATTATTATATATAAATATTAAGAACACTGTGGTTGGAACAATAAAAATAAAAGAATAGTAACTTCTTACAACAACAGATTTATTCAGTGGATGTACATTTCGAGAGCTAAGCTCCCATCTTCAGCAAAACATTAAACTCTAATGAACATCCCCTGAATAAATCTGTTGTGGTAAGAAGTTACTATTCTTTTATTTTTGTTTTAATATAATTATTATTATTAATATAGAAAAGGTAACCTAGTATTATTATAACCATTACAAAGCAGCACATATTATGCTCAATACATACACAAAATTGACACAGGTGTTTTACAAGGTTTAATTTAAAATGTATGTTAAACAATTAATGTTGCAATTAAACTTTTTACAGGTCAAACCACAGACGTATTGGGTTTGAAAATAAGCACCTCACTTGCTAGTTTGTTCTTTATAGTTAGGGTTATTGAGTACCAGCTGTTCAATATACTCCATTTTTCATATCTTGCATGTGTGTGTTGTGCTGTAAAATGTACTTACTTACTAATATGTTTTGACATTAAAAATAAAGACAATTATTATTCACGAAACTTAAAGATCTTTGAACTAAAAAACGTTTATACAAAAATATTTTACTATAAAAAAATATAGTTACAATATCATTAAAGGTACTTAAAAGTGTAGAAAATAACGGGAAGTAATGGTGCGAATGGCGTCTGTTATGACATAAAGTTTAGAAACGAACGTTAAACGCATTATTATTATTATTACTTACATAACTAACTTGCGTTATACAAAGTACAGTCAAACTCAAAATTAAATATGCATAACAATCACGTTTCGGAAATCTCTTATTTCTATGAAAAATCTTATTCAATCTTTGATGTTAATGCTTCAAAATAAACTAGAAATATGTACCATTCTTCTTTTAGGCAATTTTTTACAATATATTTGATCTAAACAAATGATTTAAAATCAGATAAAAACGCTTTTTCAAATGTAATAACGTGTCTTGAGGAATATTACTAAAGAGAATTAGGACCGCAAAAAACAATATGATATAATAATCATTATTTTAAACAGCCCCCAGGTCGCCCACATTTAAATTGACGTCGGAACAAGTTAATGAGATTGTGAAAAAAACACTAAAAACAAGCATAGACAATAAATACTAGTTTTTATCGCATGTGTCATTAAATTAAATTAAACGTGAAAAATAGAACGCGAATTAGAAATATAAACTATAATAATTAGCGAATAGATTTCGTTAATCTTTAATATTCACAAACAAAAAAAAACGATTAACGTGTTTTTTAATCTAAGATAATCTATATATATAAATAAAAATTAAATGCTGTTCGTTGGTAAGCGCATCACTTGAAAACGGCTGGACCGATTTGACTATTTTTTTAATGTTCGTAATAGTCCGAAAAAGGTTTTTAGGAAAGTGGAAAATACGAGAAAAACTAAACGTGCGAGGCAAAAATGGAATATGCTGGAGCCGCGGGGCTCTGACATTGATTTAATAAGAATAAATCCCATAAAAAAGGGCACGTTTAGTTTTTCTCGTATTTTCCACTTTCCTAAAAACCTTTTTCGGACTGTTACGAACATTAAAAAATCAAAATTCTTCGTTTTTTTCGGTTTGTCTCTTGGTCAGTTTGTCTGTGAACACGATACAGGTCAAACGGATGAACAGATTGAAACCAAATTTTGGAAGGATATTTAATGTGGAAATATGAAGAGCCCTATTATTTTTGGGGAAAATCGACGCATGCGCAGAAGATATATATGCTATAATGTTTGTTTTTTTTTTTTGTATAATAACGGTATATGTTTTGTAACGGTTTATTATTCTACTTATTTTTCATAAAATTTTTTTGTAAGCTTCATAGTTTCGGAGATATTTTGAAAATAAACAAAATCAGATGTTCTTTTGTTTTGAAGATCTGTCAAAAATAAATTAGGTAGCTAGCAAGCATGCTTTGGTTAATTTTTACATGTAAAATTATATTATGTAACCATGAAAATGAAAAGCAAACATAATTATTACTAGTCGTTACCTGTGTCACCACACGCTTCTACAGAAATTTTATTTTATTTATTGTTATAATACCTAAATCAAATGTCAATATTTTTGAAATTGGAATGGTCCCGTCGCCCAATTGGCTGGAATTTTTTACGTATATTTATCAAAAAAAATTCAAATAATGGAAACCCGCCATTAAAAAGCGAGGGAAAATATCAGTCCTACGTCTCATTTCTTTTGTTTTTGTATAATCTTTATAAACAAGTGAAGAAACAGTACGTTTCATTTCTTTTGTTTTTAATCTTTATTTATGTATGTGTCCATTCTGACAGAATACAGGGCAAATGTTATCTCGGGACATATATAGTCTCGGAATACAACATCAGAGAATTTAATAATTTACTTAGATATACAAATAATAATTAAAAATATGTACTTATTAATCATACTTATGTTGGATGTTCATTCTTAGTAAGCGTGATTATACGGTGTCCAAGGTATGATCGGAAAAGCTGCATCAAATTATTTTATATTAAAAAAGTTAATTCATTTTTATGTTTTGAGATATTAATAATTTATACAAGTCACGATAATACATACAGAATGTTTATTAATTGAGTGTAAATACTTAAGGGTGCGAAACCTTGGGTGATTTTAGGAAGAACCGACTGTATCTGCGCAAGCTTTCATTTGCATCTAATTTCAGAAACTTTTAAAACCGTGGCGCGTATTATACAAGTCTGGAAGCCAAGAATTTTACAACGTCGACCGTGAAAGCCTGTACACTTGGATAAAAAAAATTTAACAAAAATCTTATTAATTTCTCAAACCAGATCATTGTCAAAGATATTAAAACCATTTATTAAACAAATTCAACATATGTGGTGAACGATTTTGACTAAAAATAAATGCACGTGATCTAAACAAAAAACATGACTTGTGTGATAAGCAATTCCATGTCATTATTTTATCACGCGCTTGCTGAGCCGATATCTATGAATGTGATATTTGTACTTAAAAGACAAAATCGCGTATGTAAAATTTTTAGTAATTTTTACTGCTTGGCCCTTCTCTATCAAACAGTTCTGCTATAATGACAGTGAAATGTTTATGCATTCTATCACACGAGCATCACAAATGACGAGTCGAACGAAACGTGGTTTGAGGGTATTTTGCAGTGGTTTAAGAGCATTTGACAATCATTGGCATTGTTTTGTGGACATTTGGCAAATATTGGCAATGGTTTGGGGACACTTGGCAGTCGTGTGCAGTGGTTGGCAATGGTTTAAGGGCATTTGGCAATCATTGGCAGTAATTTAAGGGCCTTTGGCAGCCAATGGCAGTGGTAAAAAGAAAAAAAATTCAAATTAATTCAATTTTTGCTACGGCAATGGAAACTCCTCGAGAGGGATTTATCGAGGGTTGGTCAATAAGTACCCGTGTTTGACGACAGATGGCGTTGACGAGTGAAATTGACTTTACCATCGTGTACTGTAGACTTTCAAACGACCTCTTGCTGAGTTGTAGATAAATTCATAGGTTAGGTTATTTTTGACAGCCAGTTGTATCATTCGTGTTTTGTATTTTTCGGCAAAATGAAAAACGGCAACATCGATCAGTAATTCGTTTTTTAATAAACATGCGAAGAAATAGAACTGAAGTTGGATGCTGTCTATGGAAACCCTTCACCATCTATGACCACGGTGAAATACTCGTATACAAAAACGAATTATGTATCGGCATTGCTCTTTTTCCATTTTGTCGAAAAATACAAAACACGAATGACACACCTGGCTGTCAAAAATAACCTAACCTATGAATTTATCTACAACTCAGCACGAGGTCGTTTAAAAGTCTGCAGTACACGATGGTAAAGTCAATTTCACTCATCTACGTCATCTGTCGTCAAACACGTGTACTTATTGAAGAGTTTTGTTTGCGTTTATAAATAGTACAGGAGACGTAATTGATGACGACCTACACCGATCAAGTACCCGAATAAAATGTATTTTTTATAAAATAGAATATGTTAACAAAAGTAACGTTAATAGGTTGCTTAAAGAATTCTGTTCAAGAGGTGGGCCCAGTTGCTATGCTGCGTCCTTCTCTGTCGCATTTGATTGTACGCATAGACTCTCTCTCTCTCTCTCTCTCGCACAATTTCAAACGACTGACGTGGCGCGAGCAGCTGTTATGCTGCGTCTTCTTCTGTCACACTGGATAGAATGGATATACTTTCCGTCTTGCGCATTTTCATACGCTTTAATTTTTAAATTTCAAAGCCTGGCAACCATGACTCTTGAATGGTTTTTCGGAGGCAACCTATATACTATCGTTTCGCAAAAAATTTAAGCTTAATTTTGATGTTTAATTTAATTGGATACTCGATCGGTGAAGGTACCACTTTCGATTCACCTTTTTAAACCTGGCAACCGTTAAGTCTTGACCGGAAAAAGGTAGGCAACCGTATGTTTGCATATTCTATAGGCTTTATACTTTCGATTACTGTTAATTTTTTTTGGTTACAAGGTATGGAAAAAAAGTAATTATTGAATTTTTAATTAAACATAACTTTGAACAGATTTCTTTAGGCAACCTATTAACGTTACTTTTGTTAACATATTTTATTTTATAAAAAATACATTTCATTCGGTTACTTGATCGGTGTAGGTCGACATCAATGACGTCTCTTAGACTAAAAGTACTGAATTTCATTCGATTCAGCGTTCAGGACATATGTGACTTTATCTTAGGCCGCAGATATATATAAGAATAAAATTGTTATCAGGCACTCAGAACCAATAAGAGTTCATCGTTGTGCCTTTTTATCGCATGTTATCCATAACAAATAAATAAACAAGTTAAATAAATACGTTTTTTTTTGTGATAGAAGTCATCATGAGGCGTGTCTTTTTATTTTTGTTGATTATGTCAAAATTGTTGAGCTCTGAATATAATCACTTTTAATAAAAACAAAAATAATTTTTAAAAAATTGAACCGACAGGTTAAAAAATCGCTGATTAGAAAATCCTACAGCTGCTTATTCTGGATAATTAATATTCTACTGTAATAGGGATGTTGACTATTTTTGGGAAAGTGTTTTAAATCGTGCATAAGTGCCTAATATAGCCACAAAGATTTATTATTTTTATTTAAGTACGACTCAAGCCTTAAGAATCATGTATTTTAAATCTCGTTTCAAATTTCGGTCCAAAACGCCAATACTAGTCGCGTGACGTCACCTGTTGGTACCAAAGGAGGTTCAAAAGCTTACACAGGAGCTACCATTTTATAGATGCGTATTCTGTGCTCATAAACGCTAGTAAACTGAGGTAGTCGTCAGTGTTGCCAACCCGAATTTTAGAAAATTAGTAGATGATGTGCCAAATGTTGGTAGAAGTTGGTAGAATGTTAAATGCAAAATTGGTAGATCTACCACCTCAATTTAGAAGATTTTTTAAGAATAAAAATGCATGGATTGTTCTTAAAATGTTTATTTTTGGAAATTATACATATTTTTATTGAAAAATTTTAAATGTTCTGCACTAGGCTGCCCGTTGTTTGCTATGAATCTTTTAGTACGCAACAATCCCTCTAGAGTCTCCGTGCAAATTCTATTTCTCTGGAAGGTTTTCAAATCAACCGGGAATCAGGGTCGTAACTCGTAGATGTTATATCGAGCCTTGTCTAACCATGTTATTAGTTGGAGAACATTTCAAAAGATGGCTCGTATAGCTCCAAAACACATTATGTATATGAGGGGCTCAGAGCGATAGTGGTGTAAGTCAAAAAATGTTTTCAATGTCGATTCTGAACAGTATAATAATGTATATGGGCGCGAACGGCGAACTGTTGCTGACGTTTTTTTTTGTGGTTCATGGCCTGGACTCTATGTACTATGCTTGACACATCGTCGCATGGCTCACGCAACACATCGCAACGTCGCTCGTCGATATAAAAATAATTCAAAGTGGTGATATGTCAAACTAATTAAAAAGTAGAGTTTTTTAGGGCTAGGGTGGTAGATAGGTAGACTGAAGTGAAAATTGGTAGACCTACCAAAAAGTTGGTAGACATGGCATCACTGGTAGTCGTTGCTATAGTTACATGTAATTTGACGTTTCCTATAAACAAATAATAAATTACACACTAAATATTAACCAAACAATGAAGTTTTTTTACAGCGGCGCAACCTATGACGTCATGCGCTCTGATTGGTGTCTGTTGTCACGTGACTAGTGATTTTATTAGGTTTTATTTATTAAATAGGTATTAATTAAATTCCTTAAAAATAAGAAAAAATATAGTGTTTTTTAGTATTTCTATCATAGAAACTACCACTTAACGTTAAAATTATGTTTTTATTTGAATACAGTCAACATCCCTATTAAAGATATTATGCATTCTAAATTGTGCATGATGCTCGTTGAGAACGTGGCGATTCCAAAAGGCTATTTTGAAAATTCTTACACATTCGCATAATAAGTATCGATTCAATTTTCTTTTGTGACATTAAAAAAAAAATATAATGAGCCTCACCCTCATAAGCTCACATAAGAAGTCCCCAAAATGTATATTTACAGTATTGATTGTTCGTTCATTTAGCGTTTTTTAGTTTTATAAAATAGCGTCGAAAGAACTAGCCGTTTTTAGACGAGGGGAAAGAATTTAATTCATAACTCGTTTTTCAGTTAATGACAATAACATAATTAATGTTATTATATCATGGAAAGTTTGTTTGGGTAACCCAGATTGACAAAAAAAAAATTAACAGACATAATTAACAGCATTAATTATTATTCATAAGAACGGTTCAGTGTTGAGTAGGCGATTTTTACCTGGCGCTTAGACAGATAATATACATTTTAATGATCTATTTCATGAAAAAATAAGGTTAAACATTTTTCAGTTGTTATTCAAAAGAATTTTTTACAATTCTTGTTCTGCTTGTGACTTTGACCACACTAGTGTCGTATTTTCCCGTAAAATTCGCGTTGTTTTCGATGTTAACCCTGTTTTGACCCGAGCTGGGATTGAAGTTTGAGTTCTAATCGATTGGGTATCAAGTGTACTAAAACGGATAAAAATAATGTGTTATTATTTAGGTTCATAATTATAAAAGCGTGGGTTGTAAGCTATGTGATATTTGATGGCGGTTTCATGAGGCATGTGTCGCGAGACAAACCATTATTACCATTGGCGATAGATGAAATCTGAGACTTCTTTTGGGAATAATCGAAAGGTTGCTTTTCGAATGATTTTAATAATCGAATGATTCATTCGAAATTATTCATTTAGTTGATGTATCATAATATTTGGTTACTATGCGTGACTGTTTCAACTCTCGAATAGATTTTGCTCTCGGTTTCGATTTTCAGTCTTGAGAGAGTCACCTAGATACAATGTAGCAAAAATACAGAAGCAGATAAAAGGCGTACCTAAGTCTGAATTTCCAAAGAATCTAGAACTGAAAAAGAAGGTTGAATGCTATCAGAACGGAGAAAACTTTTACTGTAGGTTTTAAAATGATTGTATCCTCCATAGTGTAAACGAATCATAACTTAAGTAATTATATACATGCTGCCATCTGCGTTATAATACTCGCTACGGTTTTAAAAGGTTCTGAAGTTAGTCACAAACAGCGTCGCAAATGCATATTTTAGAGCCGTCCTGGTTGTTTTATAGGAAAGGAATACTCCCACCACCTCTCAGTTACCGGCACAGAACGTGCGCTCGTCGGTGATTGGTTATCGCTGGTTGTCTTGTCAATTGTCGCTTTCCTGCTATAAAGTACAGTTCAGTACGTTATTGTTAAGTTGTTTCTTTGATTGTTGATTGATCAAGATGCCTAATACAGTTTTGCATAGATAAGCACGAAAAATAATTATTTGGATGACTTTATGCAAGGAATTAGACCTTTAGATTAAAGAAAAATTAAAAATAATATTATAGCGCGAGTTTGTAGTTTTTCAACCGACTGTACCTGCGCAAGCCTCCATTTGCATCTAACTTCCGAGCCTTTTAGATCCATGGCACGTACTATACGCTTGTCATGTATGCCGAAACATATGCAGAAAGATCCTTTTCGTGATACTCGATCGAAAGTCGTACTTTCAGTTTCGATTTTAAGGCAGAAAGCCTAACATTTATGCACTGCTGGAATTACATATTAATACATATTGGAATTACATTATTAAATATTAACAGTTTAATTTAAGACGTTAATATAATATGATTTATCTGATGATGACTTAGGTCGAAAGCGCTTATAAATAAAAATGTTATTATACAAATTTATGTTTTGGAATTGTTTTTCTATAAAATAAAAGTATATCTTATACTATTATATTCTTCCAAATTTCTATACGTACAATATTATGATGATTACTCGCACGCCATCTATAACAGCGGACCGAAATAGTTTTTTCGTGCACACGTGAGAATGGTGAAAGTACATACTTTCGACCGGATATTAAGAAAAATAATATACACCACACGGCCAGAAAATTGGAATTCCTGCCCTTGTGATATAATATACTATTGTTGTTGGCATATCTTCAAGAAACCACTTGACCGGTATATTATTATGACTGTGACTCAATCCGTCTATGTGGCATGGAATTTGATAAGAAAAAAGTGGCCATTTATCATACAAAGCAGAGTTGACCGCGACTCATGTGACCCATACCACCAGACCAACCGTTACGTTCTAAATAACCGGATATTTGTTATGATTTTTGAATTACTTGTCTTTGCAATTCATATTCAGAGCAATCTCGTGTTAAATAAACCAAACAAAAAGAGTATGTGGTTAAGACCACATGATAGAAGTGAAACTGCTTGACTTGCCTAACCAATCATGAGTGAAAGTGACAAATAAATAGGTAGAGAGACGCGGGCGGATCAAGACGCATCGAAAAGTGGTCGACAAGAGTGAGAGAGACGGGACATATGATGGGCAGTTTGTATCTCTATTCTACACAGTGCCGTTATATAATATAGACGTTGGCCGTCACAACCCTCTGCTTCAAGGGCGTACCCAGGATCAAAACTAGGGGGGGGGGGCAAGCCATGGTCGTTCAGGTTGTAACATTTTATCACGGAAAAGGTGAATGAAACCAAAATATTAAGAAAATTATTATAGCAGTGCTTTTATCAACTAACTTATTACAATTACTAATTGCTTGAAAAAAAAATTATTCTAGTTACATGTCTTATACTAGTATCATTTTTCTTGGATTTGTAAAAGTAAAGTTATTTCAAGAATTGTAAAAATTCCAGCAACAAAATTTAATAACAACTTATTTTTTGCTTCCAGGGGGGACAGCTGCCCCCCTGCCCCTCGTTGGGTACGCCCTTGCTCTGCTTCGTTTTTAATGACCACTTTTGTAACTATCTAGTTTTCTATTATATCTTTGTGTAGTTCATAAATAAGTGAGTCGGTTGTCCTCTATCTCTTTCTTTCTCAATAGAACTTTCACATCGAAAAAACGAAACGAGTACAGTAAGCCTCCACTTAACGCGGGAGATACGTTCCCATAAGTTCCTGTGCTATACGAAAAACGCTAAACGAGGTCATTTTAATAATACGTAGATAATAGGCGAAAGTGAAACAGAATTCATTGCTAATATCGATTTTTGTTCACAAAACATTTAGGAAAATCAAATAAAAGTTTGAGTATGAAGTTATGTTTGTGATGAGAAAGGTTTCTCATTTGACATATTGTGTTTTTTGTGAAGAAGTCGTCTAATGTCGTTTGCCTTTGTCCGTTTCGTTCAGCAAGCTTTTGTAGATAGCAAGATATTGCATCAATGACACTTCGTCTTACCTTTGAACTTATATCAACACTAAAATCATTTTGTATAAATTACTCCATAATTTACGTTATAGTGGCTAAACTTTTTTTATTAGAAACCGCGTATAATACTGAAACAGCGTTAAGCGGAGCCGCGTTAAGCGAGATCTTGCTATATATCTCGACACATAGAATAGCAATTTTTCTCATCAAAACGAAATTGAGAACTGGATTGTTTATGGGGGAGGGGGGAAGGGGGGATTTGTAGGTATCCAATAATAATGAAATATGAATTGGTACCAGGCCGAATTGAATAGATAGATAGATAGATGTATATTTACAACATTTGGTACAGAATATACAATAGTTGCAAGTCAAGACAATTTAAAATACACAGATTAAAATGCGTGAATTAAATACTCTTCCACAGAATAGAAACAATTATCTGTCAGCAATTTTTTAACATATTTTTTAAATTTTTGTAAATTAAACTCTTTAACTGAGGAAGGTAGGTTATTGTATAATTTTAAGGCACAATAGTCAGGTGCAGTGCGTGATCTCGCCAATCGGTGGTTCGGAAGACGAAACATCTCTATCTCTGGTATAGTAACGAAGACAGTCAGCGTGACTTTCAAAATTTTTCTTATGAGAATGTGCATATATTACACAGTTGTATATATAGACACATGGCAATGTTAATATTTTGAATTTTTTAAATAAAGGACGACAAGGATCGCGATCCTTCGCGTTTGCGATAATTCTGACGGCCAATTTCTGTAAACGAAAAATGATTATAGAATTGGGAGAGTTACCCCAAAGTAAAATGCCATACTGCCAGTGCCGGATTATGCCAAGTGCCGCCTGTACGCTAAAACAGGGTTGCCGCCCACTTAAGGCTAGCGTTTTCCCGAGTTTCTCTAGGTTATCTTTTCTTTCTTTGAAGCTACTAAGTCCTTGCATGGCATAGGGGTATTTCTGTTCGAAGAGTCTAGCTTGAAGTGATGACTTCCGGATTGCATAATTTGAGGAAGGAGAAAAAAGTGCTTTTCCATTGAAGAGCGTAAATAAGATTTTTTTATTATTGCATTGGACAGCGACTACTTACTGTACATTGAGTTGCAAATTTTTAATCTATTTCATACATCAAATTGACTCATGCTCGCGACTAATGAAATTCTTTGGTATTTTTTGCCTATGATCGAGTATCTATAATCGACTAACATAAAGAAAAAACTGATTTTGGTGTTTTGGAAATTACAGTTTCGTTTCTCTTTGCCTTTTCATTTGCAATTTTTCTATAAGCGGCACCGCTCAGTCTTTCTCGCTTGCTCATTTTAATGATGAACAAAGTTTCTTGCCAGGAATATTTCTAAATAGCACAAAAGTTCTCTATTCTGGTTACTCAACACAAAGTGTCAGGTGTGTGACAGTAGAAACAACGGATAACTTGTGAGGAGACAGGTTAAAACTCAACCATTGTAGAAATCTAAACAACACTGCAGTCTCCAGCATACGTATACGAGAACACGTCCGACCGATAACATACCTAAAAGCCAATTCAGACTAGCCGTTCTCGGTTACGATTCACCGGTCCGGTTGGGAGCTCGACCAATCAGGGCGTAGTCGTTCCCGATTGCGGTTCGGTTCGAGCGTTTAGGTTCAGCTCTAATTTCAACCGGACCGTTCGCAACCGCAGCCAATGAGAACGCTTGCTAGAGTCACGTGACTAGTCAGCTGTTTTTGTTGACGTTTAACTACACATCAAACGTCAAATCATATTTCGAAATTGCGCATGCGCACCGAGAATACTCGTAGAACAGAATCCGGATAGTGTCAGCAGCCTAGATTAATCGAAAACCGAACCGGACCGGTGAATCGTAACCGAGAACGGCTAGTCTGAATTGGCTTTAAGGTCGGTAAAGCAGAGGCGCGGCAAGTAATTGACATGGATCATGATTTAGTTCTGTACGGATAGCGAACAGTCAAATTTTTCCGGCAGCATAACACCTATACCATATGTAACACATCCTTCCCCTGGTCAGCATAGAAGCGCCCTATACTGCGCGTGTTAAAACTGAGGAAAGATATGTTACATACGGTATAGCGTCAAACTTTCAAATCATTCCATCATTCCGCATATGGTTGCTTTAGTAGCCCGCAAATACACCAGGTTTGAACCAGGTTCTCATTTATCCTACCAAGACTCATGTTCGAGGGAAAACGTCGCCTCCCGCCCCTGATAACGTGCTGTGTATATTATATCAGTTAGTAATATCTGATTCCGATTGGAGGTTCAAGACAGACCCTCATTTCGTTAGTTAGAAATCATTTTATTTTTTTTTTTGCGACCGTCCCTGCCGCCCCTCCGACGAGGGCCGCCCTACGCTTCAGCGTAGTTAGCGTATAGGGTAATCCGACACTGCATACTGCATACAAGAATAAAACATGCCGTAGTAAACAGAGAGTGCTACCTCCGTGGAAGGAACCCCCACGATCCTCCGTATAGCGTAGATAGTACTGCTAAGTTTTTTACTGAGATTTTGAATGTGACAGTTCCAGCTAATTGTAGCATCCAAATGGATACCCAGAAACTTGACGGAGTTTTTATTTATATCTGGTGGTGGCCTTAAACATAGAAAAAAACAACCCAAGAATTATCTCTACGGATGCGAAACATTAAGAAATTAAAATCATTGATCACTAAAATATGCCGTGGGCATTTAAAGCCCTTGAGAGATTTTTTTTTATAATTTCGTGAATTGTGGGATCTAATTACGCCATCATGTATTTAGCCTTGAGGATTAGCATGCGAAGATTTTAACAAACACTACCTAATAATAATTCACTGAAACAATATATTCTTAAAGTATTAAAATAAATATTACTGAAAAATTATACAAATTTTACCAAAAAAACTGTACAAATGATAAAAAAATGCATTCTAATGTACTTAAACAATAACTGTAATTAATTCAAGGCTATTTTTATTAAAAAAATGTGTTTAACCAGCCGAAATATTTAAGATAATATTTGTTTAAAAATTATCCATAGGTAAACGCTTATCTCTCTACATAAAGTGAATTCAAGTGAATTCGAAGTATTGATGTAAACCAGTGGTTCTCAACCTCAGTAATTTGCGGACACTCAACCTGAAATTAAACCAGTACGGACCACCCACGCTATATATTCCTTACTAGTTGTAATCAAATTCAAAGGTGTTTGAGTAGTAAAACAGTAAAAAAGTAAGAAATCGAGGGGAAGTAGAACTGGCAAATAAAGGGGAAGTTAGTTTGTCTCCTAAATTACATGAAACTGACAAGGACAGAAGTTAACAGTGTGTTGCTAAGTATGTGTAAATATATTAGCTAGTTTCACATAAAAAAAAATTAAACTTGGGAAGAATATTAAAAACTAAAGAAGTTATGTCAGCTTATGGGGTGTTTTTTAAAACATATTTTTATTATGATAGTCAGCAGCACGGATATATTCATCCGATTTTGTTCAACGCATATCGTTTTCAAAATTCCCATTTAATAGCAACTTTTTTATATGTGCTGCCAGTTCCTTCCGCGGACCACTTTCGAGGCTCTCATGGACCACCTGTGGTTCGCGAACCACTGGTTGGGAACCACAGGTGTAAACAAAATATTCGTGTCTTTTTAGATATTTTTTGGACAGTATCTCAATTTTGAATTTTATACATTACCTAGTGATATCAGTACTAATATAAAAAAAACTGTGTGAGCCTCTTCCAGATAAGTTTGCGGGAGAACTAAAACTACTTTAGTCGTAGATGTTATTTATATAATTTTGCGTTGCCAAGATTTCTTATATTTCACCTTTAAGGCTGTCGGAACGCTCTGAATTTAAACCACACTACGAGGCTAATGCTGTTGTAGGGGTTGATTACTCTAATTTTTGGAAATATTTTGAAGATTTAAAAAACTTTTCCGAAAGAGGAAGAGGCACTTTAGGTTTGTGATGGAACAATTTTGTGAAATAAGTACGAATGAGGTCGTAGTGTGACACTGAAAACGTGTGTTTTTTGGCACAATTAATGCCAACTTTTTTCTAGTAAATCGTACGTAAATTACAAAAGTAGTCCATTAAAGACCTAGATTTGTCCTTTATTTTCCTTCTGGAGAAAGAATTTTTGCAAAATGTTGACGAATAAGTCTACAATCAGCTATCAGCCGAAGCCCTATTTTTGGCTTAAATTCAGAGCGTTCCGACAGCCTTAACGTAACACGTTTTAACGTAACAGAAAATTTTAAACATATACCATCGCTTTTTATAAAAGAGGCACTTTAATGTTTTCAGTTCGGTTGAATCGAATATTATTTTTTGTTTTGTAAAACTGTCTGCCGATATCATTTTATACGAAGTAGTTTTGACTGTTATAAATATGTTAATCTATATCGTAATTATTTGTAGATTAATTTATTATTTTATGATTGTAATTGTGTTATTAAACGATTATCAAATATAAATTGAGTTAAAAAAATATTTGCGTTCTGGTTACTATTCTGTGTAGATTGTAACATGCAATAAATAGTAAAAATAAATAACATTTTTGCTAACAACGTTGACAAAAAATGTAAATTAGAAATAGAATAATTATAGATTATCAAAAATAATGTCATAAAAATCATAAGATAGATCTATTTGTTACAATTGATTAATACGCTTTTTTAGCTTCTCCGGTAGGTTTGTAACGGAATATTTGAACGTGAAATTCACCCACTTCAAAACGTCAGATTAAACTGAAACTTTGCACACTTGTCAAGGACCGATGACAATACAATCAATTAGAAAGTTTGTCCCATTATCCTGACCAGAACCTTCAGGATAAAAAATAAATAAAATGTTTGAACGTATGTTTGTAAATGAATTTTTGAACATGAAATTCACTCACTTTAATACGTCGGATTAATTTGAAACTTTGCACAATTATCAAGGACCGATGACAATACAATAATTCATATAAATCTTTACATATACATATTGTTACGTAGTGCGGTTTCTGATAATAAAAAGGTGGTATAACAGAGTTTAAATGTCGCAAAGAAACACACACGTACTGTTAACAATACCAGTGAAACTGGTTAGATCTTTATTTAGGAGATTTTACTTTAATAATTTCTAATAATAATGAAAGAAAAAAAAATGAAACGTTTTAACAAACAATTTATATTTAAAATTAAATTAACAAGTACAAAAAATAAAGGTATTGACAGGAATGCGGACGGCTAGTTTCTCACCGAGAAACGGCACTTGGCCTGTATTTATAAACGAGGTTCGCATCGTCCTGTTATGGAAAAATTATATAATAATTACGATATCTCTGTCAGATCGCAGTTAGTAATAATGATGTAATGCTGGTTGCGGTCTGACAGGATATTTGAAAGAAGAGAAAAAAAAATATCAAAAAATTTATATACATAAATTTTGAAATGTGTAACACATTTTAAAAAAGTGAAAAAAAAACATGTAGTCGCTGCATTATCCCCCGGTGAAAAGAAGCGCGTTAGCGGCTTCTTCCCGTTGAACGAATGGTTTCAGTTGACTGACATGTGCTCGGTGTTGTCTAGTGGGGTCTTCATCATTGGCTACAATGCAGGAGGTTGGAGTAGTGAATCGAATGATCCGTCTCGGCTCACTCCACGCAGGAACGAATTTTTGTGCTTCCGGAGTGCCAGGTCGAACTATGTGGTGAAGACGTTGGACTACGAGTTGGCCGACATGTAGTTGATGACCTGCAGGTTGCCGTAGGTCGTACAAGATCTTAACTTTTCGGTTCGCCTGTTGAAGTTTTCGTTCGACTTCAGCTGGAGTAGAAATAGCAGCCGGATCGATATACTTCTCCAATTCCCACTGATGGTCCAAGGAGCGGGGTATTTCACGACCCAGGAAAACATTGGCCGGAGTTTGATTGGTCGCTTCGGATACATTGCCGTTGTGAGAATAAGTAAAAAGTTTTAAAAATTTATCCCAATTTTTGTGGTTGTTTTGCGCGCAAGTGCGTATCATTATTGACAACGAATTTTTTAAATCGCGCATAGAGCGCTCCACAGCATTCGAAGACGGTTGGTATGGTGAGGTGAAGATATGTTTGATTCCCCACGCCAATGTCATTCGCTTGAAGAGATCGCTGCGGAAGACGGTGGCATTGTCCGATACAAGCGACTTGGGAGGTCCGTAGGTGCACCATAAGTCTATCAGCTTCTTGGTGGTAACGGCGGCTGTAGCTCGACGGCAAGGGATAGCCTCTATCCACTTAGAGAAACCGTCAAGAATAACCAGCACGTAACGATTTCCAGTGGACGATGGAATCAACGGACCGCAAAAATCGATGTACACCCTCGAGTAGACGGCTGTTGGAGGTGTTGAAACCATTGGAGCTCCAAGACGAGTGTTGGCTGGTTTGATACGCTGACACGTTTCACAGGATCTGACGTACTGACGGATGTCCTTATACATTTCTGACCACCAAAATCGACGAGCTATAGACCTATAGATTTTAGTTATTCCAGGATGTGATGCGTCTAAATCGTGGAAGTAGTATAGAATCATGTTTCGAACTGAAGATGGAACAACTACTCTTCTCAAACGATTCTTCCCCACAAGTCGCAACAGGAGGCCATCACGTTGAACATACCCTGTCACATCTTGGCCACTTTGGAGGCGTTCCAAGATGAGGCGTGTATCGGCGTCGGTTTCCTGATGTTTCTTTAAGGTAAGAAAACTTTGCGGAATTTCGTGCAGTGCGTGCAGATCAGATTCTATTTCTTTCGAGTCGGGATCTGGAGACGATTCATATAGGCGACTGAGTGCGTCGGCGACAGAGTTCAAGGGACCTCGGATGTGTTGAACTTGAAACTTGAATTTGGATAGTTTAAGGACCCATCGTCCAATCTTGCCTAGTTGTTTGGGATGTCGAATCATCCAGGTTAACGCTTCGTTATCAACTTGTAAGATGAATTCCTGGCCTTGTAGGTAGTCTTCAAACTTGTCCAGCGCGAAGATAATTCCGAGTGCCTCTCTCTCCATGATAGGATACCGCTTCTCGGTATTAGAGAGTTTACGGGAGGCATATGAAACGGGGTGGGTACCATCTTCGAACTCTTGTAAGAGTACAGCTCCCAGCGCTAAGTCTGAAGAGTCGCTACGGACGATGAATGGTCGCTTGAAGTCCGGATACTTAAGCACAGGTGTAGTTGATAAAGCTTCTTTAAGTTTTTGAAAAGCATCGAGCTGGTCTTTGCCCATTTCAAACTTGACCTTTTTGCGCTTCAGGTGATTTAGAGGAGCTGCTAGTGCACTGAAGTTTTCAATAAATCTTGAAAAATAGGCAGTCATGCCTAAGAAGGTCTTGACCTGTTTCAGGTTAGTGGGCGTTGGCAAATCCTGGATGGCTCTGATTTTTTCAGGATCGACTTGGCATCCTTCAGCGGAAATCATAAATCCAAGACATTTAAGTCTGGACCTACAAAGGTATGCCTTTTCAGGATTGACGGTGAATCCAGCTTGATGGAGTCGGGAGAAGACTTCTTGAAGATGATTCATGTGATCGTCGACACTTTTAGAATATATCAAGAGATCGTCAAAATAAGTTATGACAAATCTGTAGTGGAGATCTCCAAAAATCAAATTCATAATTCGGTTCAAAGCTGCAGGTGAGACCGAGAGTCCAAACGGAAGATAATTGTATTGATAAGATCCGAAAGTTGTTGAAAACGCAGTGACTTGCTTGGAATCTTCTGTTAATGGAAGTTGATGAAAAGCCATATTAAGATCTAATTTTGAAAATATTGTGGAACCATGAAGACATTGGAAAATTGACTCTGGTTTCGGCACCGGATAAGCGTCATAAAGAACTCGTTGATTTACTCGCCGATAGTCTATTACAAGCCTTTGAGTTCCGTCCTTTTTAGGAATTAAAAAGCATGGGCTTGAGTACGGTGAATGGCTTGGTTCTATGACTTGAAGCTGTAGAAGTTTATCGATGTGAGCTTTCATGGCAGCGGCCTTCGGTGGAGTTAGCGAGTACGGAGACTGATGAACCGGAGTCGGATCTCGGAGTCGAATGCGGTAAGTATAATTTTTTACTCGACCAAGTTCACAGGTGAGAGTCTCTTGATATTCTTGTATGAGCTGTTGAAGACGGCCTTCTTGATTCTCTGTTAATTGATATTGACATTCAACCATGGAACTTAATGTTATCTTCGTATCTTCCGTTTGACGAAGAAAGGAAACGTGAACGTTAGGACTAAATCTGAAGGACAGATAAGATTCTGATAGGTTTAATATAGCGTTCATATCTTGTAAGGACTTAACTCCAATGATAAAAGGAAACACCAGGTTAGGAACGACAGAAAATTTTAATTTCCAGGTATATTTGAAAATTTTAATGATGACGGAGAGTTCGTGGCTAATGGAGACGAAACGATTATCCGGGAGGCGAACCATGGAGCTGGTCGAAGTAGAGCGCCCCAGACCGGAATGAAGAATACTGTTGTATACTTGTTCATCACAAAAGTTAGAACTTGCTCCAGAGTCCAAGAGAGCTTTGTAAGGTAAGCAGTTTATTTTTATTTCAATAATCGGTAGAATGACATGCTGCGTTGACGAATATAGATTATTGCGACCACCCCGGGATCGCATCGCTAACAGTTTTTTGAAGGCGACTGACTGGATGACTGTTGGCTATTAGCTTTCTGACGACGTCGGCAGACAGAAATATGATGTCCTGGAAGCTTGCAGTAGGCACAATTAGCGTTAAATGTAGTGAGTGTGCTTGATGAAGAACCCTGCTCTCGCTGTTTGGCCAATTGAATTAATAAATCTGTCTGATTCATTCGGTGAGATAATTCTTTCAAGTCGGTGAAGCTTCTTGGCATTGGAGTATTCTTTAATGCAATCAGTGTTTCAGAGTTAGCATGAGACCAAATTTGACATATAAGCTCAGCTTCTGATATTTCAGCATTCAGTGCTTTTGCTTTGCGAAGTATGTCCCGGATAAAATCGCTAAACGATTCTTCAGAGTGATGAAATCTTCTCACCAATGCGTTGGTTAGTTGCATTTTGATCATTGGCGAAAGAAATTTATTTAGCATTTGAAATTTCAATTGAATCCAATCTGGAAATGTAGCCACAGCTTCAGGCCACCAAGTCAACAGGTCTCCTTGGAGGCGGCTTAAGAGTGAAGACAGAATAGCAGGTTCCGGACGAATTTTCATATCAATTAAGTCTTGAACATCTTCTATAAACGTCACCAGTTTTTCTGGATCACTGCCGGTACATATAGAAATCTTCGTAATGAAATTCGTAAGATCATGTTTAAATTCTGTATCTGATTTAATTAGATGCTTAGATAGATTCTCGGACCACTGTGCGAGTTGAGCGATTTGATCGTGGATTCCGGCAGTCATCTGCATATGAACGGCGGTTGCTTGAGCGATAGCTGACGGCTGATCCAGATTTCCAGATCCAGATGCTGTAGGTCGTTGTGGTTGATGGGCTGAATGAACCGATGCTTCTTCATTGTCCGAGATGTTGGCTTGTGATCT
Organism: Venustoraphidia nigricollis; assembly: GCA_034508555.1. Lineage (NCBI taxonomy): Eukaryota > Metazoa > Arthropoda > Insecta > Raphidioptera > Raphidiidae > Venustoraphidia > Venustoraphidia nigricollis. Next base: position 567,073 of record JAVRKA010000091.1, on the reverse strand, counting down.
TGTATTCGTTGGCATGATGTGATTATTTATTTATAATTATTTCTTATTATTCACTTTAAACACTTATATTTATACTGCGAGAAAATGCCGACTTGAGGAAGAGAAATATAAAATATGGAAAAAAAAATCTTAAATACCGTTTAATAAAACAGAATATTGTAGGAATAATTCAATTTAATTATAAGATTACGCAACTTTGCAATATAGACAACCGGTTGCATAATATAAGAATTTATTAATAATTGTAAGATTACGATTTGTAAAAAAAAATTTTTTTTAAGCAATAAATTATTTCAATAGAAAAATATACTGCATTTACTAATTATTTGAAAAGGGAAAAAAAGGAAATTAAGGAAGCAAAATTCCAACTACGCTCTGCTACCAAACTGTTACGTAGTGCGGTTTCTGATAATAAAAAGGTGGTATAACAGAGTTTAAATGTCGCAAAGAAACACACACGTACTGTTAACAATACCAGTGAAACTGGTTAGATCTTTATTTAGGAGATTTTACTTTAATAATTTCTAATAATAATGAAAGAAAAAAAAATGAAACGTTTTAACAAACAATTTATATTTAAAATTAAATTAACAAGTACAAAAAATAAAGGTATTGACAGGAATGCGGACGGCTAGTTTCTCACCGAGAAACGGCACTTGGCCTGTATTTATAAACGAGGTTCGCATCGTCCTGTTATGGAAAAATTATATAATAATTACGATATCTCTGTCAGATCGCAGTTAGTAATAATGATGTAATGCTGGTTGCGGTCTGACAGGATATTTGAAAGAAGAGAAAAAAAAATATCAAAAAATTTATATACATAAATTTTGAAATGTGTAACACATTTTAAAAAAGTGAAAAAAAAACATGTAGTCGCTGCAATATATTATAGATTATTTATATAAATTAATTAACTTGAAAAATTGCAGTAAGCAAGCTAACACGCTGTACAGTTACGTACTTACCTATAGTCAATTGAATATATTATTTTTTAATCTTATAATAAAAATTAGAGTTTAAAAAAAATAAACAACACGCTTTTATGAATTAAAAAAAGCAAAATAATTTGACGACAAAATTAACTTTACTGTCAAAAGCATGGGGTGCTATCTACTAAAATTTTCATAATAGCTCTACGTTTACAATTAGCTAGTAAATGAAAAATTTATTACCGATATTAAGTACTCCACGCTTTTTACAGTAAAGCAAATTATGTTCTCAAATTAGTTTGCTTTTTTGTTCATAAAAGCGTGTTGTTTTTGTTTTTTTAAACTCTAATTTTTCAGGAAATATTATGGGCTTTATACATAATATACGTACATATTTTCTTGAAGGGCGGCAATTTATCTTTTTGTTTGGGGCGACATAACTGATAGAGCGGTCGCTGTCAGTAGTTTAAGAGTTATGACGAAATATATATGCGGACACTAATTGAGTATTATTTGATTTCAGACACTGACCTCCAAATGGCAGGCAACAACGCTGTGCTGACAGCAAACCATGGAAATGCCACCGGCGGCGGTGGTCCTGCAGTCGGGGCTACGGTAGGACTCAGCCAGCACTGCGCAATCTGTGGCGATCGCGCAACAGGAAAACATTACGGTGCCGCGTCGTGCGATGGCTGCAAAGGATTTTTTAGGCGTTCGGTTAGGAAAAATCATCTGTACACGTGCCGGTAAAAAGGAATTATAATGAGCCTCACCCTCATAAGCTCAAATAAGAAGTTTAACTTCTTTAGTTTTTAATATTATTCCCAAGTTTAATTTTTTTTTATGTGAAACTAATTAATAATATTTACACATACTTAGCCACATACTATTAACTTCTGTCTTTGTCAGTTTCATGTAATTTAGGAGACAAATTGACTTCCCCTTTATGTGGCTGTTCTACTTCCCCTCGATTTCTTACTTTTTTCAAACAGATACGTCTCTAAAGAAGTTAAACTTAAAAAAATGGTCGATAAGCGGTTCGTTAATCAAAATGTAGTACACTATAATCTTCTGTCCTTGCCAGTTTCATGTAATTTAGGAGACAAACTAACTTTGCTTTTATTTGCCAGTTCTACTTGCCCTCGATTTCTTACTATTTTCAAACAGATACGTCGCGAAAGAAGTTAAACTTCAAAAATTAACGTCATTCACTAACATTTTTGCATCACATGTCATTACGTAACGACTCCCTGTGACGCTTCTCCGTAACCCAATAACGACAAAATAAACAAAAAACCCGGGTCGCAGTGCCAAAACCCTGCCGAGAATATAGTGTATTTGCTAATACAGGCAGCCCCTTAATACACCCCTTAAAATAATATTTTTTCTTAATTTCAATGTTTCGTCTCTGTTGTATCAGCAAATCATCTTCACAAAATTATATATATTATCCGAAAATGTGAATATCAATTATTGCTATCACGCCAATAAAAGTATAACTTCTACCGCGCATACATAAAGGTGATATCAAACGGTTCACTCGGGTGAATGTTCATTTTTTTCATTCCGCATTCACACGGCACAGACAGAATGACATAGAAATGAAAGCTCATCCAGCTTTTTCCTCGAAGATGTCGGCGGATTCGTTTGATTTGTGATAATTCGATCGAAGAATTGACAAAAAAGAAGCAACGTTCAAGCTCAAATCATTAATCAGAGATTTTATGGAATTTATCCGTATTGTTCTGTCTTTGTATTCGTCGAGTTTGTGGTTCCAAAGACACTGATAATTTTTGAAATTGCCAAAAACAGCAACGTTATTTGGTCGTTCCACTTGAATACCATTTTGTCTCATTCGCAGACAGAATATATTATCACTATGTAGTGTCGTAGTCCCAAGTCCGTTCGCTACAAGACCAGAGACAAAATGACCAAACCTGAGTGAATGTTCTCTTCAAATTCAGACGTTTCATTTCGGAGCGCGAATGAATGATGTCGATTGTCGATATCTAACATTGTTGGATCGGTTCACTAATGAATTCATTCATCACTATTGTTTCACTTTGTGTTCAAACGTTTCACTTCGAGTGAAAGATGCTGAATGAAAGATAGAAATGAACAAAAAGTGAAGCGTCTGATATCAGCTTTAAGGTAGTTGTCGTGGTTAAGGCACACCGTCAGAAAATTCTTAATTTTTGTATACGTATTAAGGTCATGATAATACAATTACCCTGAAAATTTGAAGTCGATCGACCGTATATAATCCGAGATAAATTCAATTAAAAATTGGATAATTAACATTGATTGTATACGATCTCTGTAGTTCTGAACCAGTTTCTTATTTATAAAAAAAAAATAACTAACTGTCAGAAACTTTCCAAAAACTGACAGTCTTTCAATGCATTTGTTATGAGTTTAAAAAAAATAAGAAAAAATTTTTGACCATCTAATTATTTATAAAAACGGTTTAAAGTACAACAATTTATAGAAAAGTATACATGCATATGAATACTGTATGGGTTACGTTTCCACGGGTACAGTCTTGCGTACAAATTATGGATCACTTAGTTACAAGCTAGTATACTTTCGTGGCGCGTATAATCTATAACTTTTTAACAATATTGTACCACAACTACCTTAAGTATATGCAACATTTTTTTAATTCCTTATATCTATAATATTCGTGGTGTGTAAGAACCATTTTAGATTACTCGAACTATGCAACCAAAAATCTATATGATTTCTTGGATGGAATTCTATCCGGATTTCCTTATAATTTAGAACAAATTAAAAGTCAAGCAAGCATTTTCATTAATTGTTTGAAATTGTTTGCAGATTTAGTCGTAATTGTGTAGTTGATAAGGACAAACGCAACCAGTGTCGTTATTGTCGACTTCGTAAATGTTTCAAGGCTGGAATGAAAAAAGAAGGTACGTTACATCATATGACAATTATTACCGTAAGATCTGTAAATGTTTTATAACTTTATTATTAAACAAGTCAAAACATTTTTATTAACTCTATAAGTATAAAACATATATAAGTTATATAATACATAAAAAGTATTTTTAAATGAATTATATTTTATTACTGTCGAAGAATTCCTAATTTGATTAAAGTATGGTGCATACGATGCAAGTTTTCATGCTAGTTCGCTGTTGGGTTTTTCTGTAGGTATGTTGCTTGCAGATATGCAGGGAACGCTGCTGGTTTGGCATCTCACGCAGCTTGTTCGTTTGCTTGATGCTCTGCTAGCTTGACAGTTAAACATGGAGGCTATAATTATGCAAGAAGTAATTCCTCTTAACGCAGCTTGTTCGTTTGCTTGATGCTCTGCTAGCTTGACAGTTAAGCAAGGAGACTATAATTATGCGAGAAGTATTTCCTCCTAGACGAATTGCTGGGACAGATTACATGATCAAAATGTTAGAAAAATAATATGGGAAAAAGCAAGGCGAAAATATGTAGAGTCGAGAGTGGTTAATGCGTCAATTAAAATAATTATTTGCTCTAAGGTCCATTTAATAGTTTTAGACTTCATAATTTTTGGCTCCATCACTTCTACAATAATTTTTTTATGTTAGCAATTTAACAAAAAATATTTAAAAATTACAAAAGTTTAACGTTACTACACAACTACTTAAATTACGTGACCAAATCATAATTCCCGCTTAAACCAGCAGGCAGCTCTGCATGAAAAATAACACCAGACCTATCACCAAAATATAGCAAGCTAGCGAGCAGCGGATCCATCAGTGACGTCACTATTCAACAGCGTAGCATGCAGAACTGCCATCAGAACTTCGATCAAGCGAACTAGCCCGAAAACCTGCATCACGGGCTCCAGACTTAAAATATTCTTCCTAGAAATCGGCATGTTTTACTTTTTTTTAGGGAACTATGGATGGATAATTCAGCAAGTCCGAATCTGGTAGTTTCGGGTTCGAGTCCCGACAATAGCCTTTAGATTTTTTCTTGCGCAACGTTAATGGCGACATAGTTGCCCGAAAACTGTAATTCGCTATAAGAGAACTTGTTTTAAGTAAAAATACGTTTTCTTCATACCATGCCGAAAGTACGTACTTTCTGATTCGATTTTAAATCAGAAAGTATAACATTTATGCACTGTTGTAATCACAGCTGGAATTACTCGCATGTCGTCTGTATAGGCGGGCCTAAACGGTCTTGTCATGCGCAATGATACGTGAAACTGCCGTTTGTAAGGTCACATGTTCGCCAGTAGGCAGTAGTAGGTGCCTACTGCTGTTATTATATGGACATTATTAGATCCATGTGTCATGGATGCTCACTTGAAACTAATTAGACTTTTTATATATTGGTGAAAGTGCGTACTTTCTACCGGCTATGAAGAAAAATAGAATACACTCTCGAGCAGAAAACTGAAAGTCCTGCACTGCGCGACATATGATGTCGTCGACTTCGCCTCGGGCATCATGTGGCGCAGTACAGGAAATTCAACTTTTGGCTCTTGTGGAGTAATATACTATGGGTACAAAAAAATATTTGTTTTTTCAGCCGTTCAAAATGAACGCGATCGTATAAGCTGCAGAAGACCGAGCTATGAAGAATCGTCGACTCCAAACGGGCTGTCAGTTGTAGCTTTATTAAATGCTGAATTGTTGTCTCGCCAAGTTGGGGCTGATCTTGAGGTATGTAATAGTAGATTGTAAACATAAATGTAAAAAAGGGCCAAGTAGGTTTGCCGGCTTTGCCGAAGAAATGAAGTAAGATCTAAAAAGATGTCTAGATATTTAGCAAGATTACATACAGGAATCATTTATGTATATACTAGCTGCTATCCGCGGCTCTGCACACGATTGAGATGACAATAGTATTATGATGGAGCCAGTCGCTGCCATGTTTCATCTTAATCGCGTGCGGAGCCGCTGGTAGCGGCTAGTAAAATTTTATATATATATATATATAAAAATATTTTCAAAAATGGTGCCAAACTGTTCATGAGTCGAGAAATTTTGGTTCGACCACCAGGTCCCGCCATCCGACCGACGCCAATAGTGTATGTGGCCACTGACTAATAAATTTAATGTGTGTTGCAGCAAATGGGTTCTCCAGCGAACGACTACGACTTATCCAACAAACGCATCGCAAACATTAACGACGTTTGTGATTCAATGAAGCAACAATTGCTCATTCTTGTCGAATGGGCAAAATACATCCCGGCATTTACAGAATTACAACTCGACGATCAGGTAATATTAAACTTTATAATATCTTTTTAGACTTTCGCACCTCAAAAGGAAAAATAGAAGCCTTATGGAATAGTTTGTTTTTTTGTTCGTCCGTATGTCTGTGTCGAATTTCTTTGACCAAATGGCATCTAGCTGAAAATTAGTATAGTAGAACCTCGATAAGTTAAAATCCAAGGGAAACGTTAAAAAATTAAGTTATCGAGTTTTTTACTTATCGAGAGTTGAAGTTAGAGAGGTTGTCAGAGTAAAATTTTTAACTTACCGAGGTTTGTGGATTTTATAGAGGATGTATTTAGTTCAATAGAGGTTACATACATTTTTTATCTATTCATTTAGAAGAAATCAGTAAAGCTATTTAGTGGAAGACTAAAGTGAAAATTAATTAAGTTCTTGGCAAAAACCTTTTGCTTGGATACTTACACATGATGACTCACTGATAATACTTTAACTTATGGAGGTCACCAAAATATTATTATAAGTTATCGAGGGCGATTTTGTATAAGTTCCCGAGGTTTTGTGATTTAAGTAATGGCGGTTTTATGCTTTCAGGGGAAGGGAATTCAAAACATTTTTAACTTACAGAGGTTTTTAACTTATCGAGGTTCTACTAAATGCACACACACAAACATTTTCAAAAATGATGCTAAATTGTTCAGGAGGCTATAAAACGTCGATAATTTTGGCCCTACCCCTAGGTCCTGCCATCCGACCGACGCCAATTACACAAAAAATGCGCTTCCAGCTCAATAATTCCTCCCAATATAAAAACAAATATCTTTTCAGTCAACCGTTTGGCGCATTAAAAAATCTCTTAATTTTAGAAATATTTTTTTTTATTACAGGTGGCGTTACTAAGGGCGCACGCTGGCGAACATTTACTTCTAGGCTTGGCACGCAGATCGATGCATCTGAAAGACATTCTTCTTCTTGGAAACAATTGCATCATTACTAAACATTCTGGTCAGTATAAAAAAAATAATCAATATTTTTAATAGTCTTGACATATGACATTATTTTCTAATTGAATCGTAAACTACGCGTCATGTTATTTTTTGTTAATTCTTTTAAAACATGTTTGTTCGTAGAAAAAATAATGAATAACAGTTTGCAAATATTCGAAAAAATCACAGGAGCCTAGAATACTAGCGGATCCATGCGAATAGTTCACACCGTTAGTGATCAGTTCCGTAATAAATCAATTTTCTTCTATATTCTATTCAGAAACTTCAGCGCCACTACGTGACTTAATATTACCGACAACTATTAAAAAAACCCGGGTCGCAGTGCCAAAACACTGCCGACAATATAGTGTAGTTATCAAAAAATGGTTAATGAAATTTTCAAATATCTTCATAAATAAAAAAGTTATGGCCAGTTTTCATAAATGGCAATTTTCACTATTTTCTGAATAAATTCATAGGGTGTCAAAATTCAATTGTTTTTTCGACGGGATGTTAATGAGCCCAATTTTCTGCACTACTTTGCCCATTTAACCGACTTTCTATCTCCACTAATAACAAAGTTACCCATGTTAGCCAACGTTCGGTGAGACACCCTGTATATATACATATTATATATATAAACATTTTTAAAAATGGTGCCAAAGTGTTTAGAAGGTTATGAAACGTCGAGAAATTTTGGTCCGACCCCTAGGTCCCGCCATCCGACCGATGCCAATAGTGTATGTTGCCATATGGCAAATACACTAATAAACATATTACCACCAGATGACGACATTTCTGAATTTTTCTGTAATGAAATTGTTAAAATTTTTAAACTGTGATTTTTTAATGAAAACATTAATTTGAAGATATTTATTTTTCGTCATTAGAGAGAAACAGTCTCCAAAATGGCATATCAAACATTAATTTATTATGATACAGTATTTCATACCGATAAAAACACCTTTGAGAAATAATAGATACCAATTAAAATTTTTACTGGAATTTAAGTTGCAACCTTTTCTGCTACATTGCACAATGTATTATATTTGGAAAAATATTTATGTACAGGAAATTTGATAAAATCCACAATTTTTCTAGAAGTCAAATCCCCTGCCGACAATATAGTGTATTTGTTAATGGCAATGTGGGTTTATTATGTGAATATAAGTTTGTTTTTTAGCAAAATACAAAATTTAATCCCTTAATGCACGCCTTAAAATAATATTTTCTTCTTATTATCAATCGATCATCTACACCAAATTAAATACGCCTTTCAGTAAATAACCATCTGCAAACCTGTTTTCAAAAATTTGTAAATCCTGTCCTGTTAAACAATTTTTTTTAATTTTAGGGGTACTTTTTAATTGCTACTGAAGGGTTAAATTTCAATTTTGAAACGGATTTTTTTCGGTGTTTTTGGGACCAAAAACATTTTTCAATTTTTGATTTGTTTCATCCAATTACGAAAATGGTCTTTTTTATGTTGTTTATAATCAAACGTCAAAATCGAAATTTTATTTATATAACAATGATTTAACAATATATTGCCCCCGTTTTAAACGGTTCATATGTTGAGTCCGTTAGAAGATAATAATTGTTTTTATTTCTACGAAATAACTTGTTTCATTGCAATCTCATTAAAAATAATTTTAAGATTTCTCAGAAAGTACATATATTTTGTGGTAGACATTAACTTTATATCAAATTATAAACATATTAACGTACCGCTATTGACACTTCAGGGGCAAACTCCAATTCAAAATGGGATTCTCTATATTTATTTACTGTTATTTTATTAATGTTTTTAAATAGTTCAAAAGATTAACAGACAATAATGAGCTCTTGATAAGACGTAATAAATAAAAAAAAAATGTCTTTGATTTTTGCGTTCTCATTACAGTTTTAATATTATTAATGATATTTGCAAAAAAATAATTTTGTTTATATTTGACGCTGATAAATATTATTAAAGAATCGTAATTGTTTTAATTACGAAGGTACAAAATCCATCAGAATGGGAATCTCTTCTTGTTATCATACACAAATGTCTTTGTCACTATGACTGACAAATAACAATTTTATAGTAAGCGTGATTTAAATGAAATTATTTCGCTTCCCGCTCCAGAGCTGAGTTTCGTTTATACAAGAAGTTATATCCAGGTTAATTTCGCACGAAATCCATTCAAATTGTTTTTTTCTGAAAAGAGAAGATTATGTTCTATAGAACAGAACCATTTCTAGATTGATTTGAATTCATAATTCTCTGAAAATAGTAATTGAAAATCGCGAACAGCAATTGTCGGTTGGTCTGTACATACGTCTGGGCTCTACAGATCGCAACTTTTGACGAATCGTCTTTGTTTATATTTCATTCATTTTGTATAGTATCATACCAAAACCATATTCACGGACGCATAGCATAATTAAACGAATTTTGATTTTGGAGGACAAATTAGGAAATAGAAAATATTTTTTTAGAATACTAATTGGTTTTTTAAATCGTAATTCGGTTGTCAGTGGTTAAAAAATGTTTTTTAGTGTATTTGCCATATGGCAACATACACTATTGGCGTCGGTCGGATGGCGGGACCTAGGGGTCGGACCAAAATTTCTCGACGTTTCATAACCTCCTAAACACTTTGGCACCATTTTTAAAAATGTTTATATATACCTATATGTATATATATATGTATATATTTATATACGTATATATATATATATATATATATATATATATATATATATATATATATATATATATATATATTTATATGTGCGGGCAATAACTTTCGAAGGAGTTAATTCATTTTAACGAAATTTGGCATACATGTTAGAATCCATCACCGCACGAAGCCTATTTAAAATGGGCCCTATCGGGTCATTTTAAGGGTAGTTTTTAGGGGTTTAAAAAAGTTTTTGGGTCCAAAAATACCGAAAAAATTCTCAGAATCGTTTCAAAATTGAAATTTAACCCTTTAGTAGCAATTAAAAAGTGCTCCTAAAATTATAAGCAAATCGGCCCGACAGGACCGGACTTACAAATTTTATGAAAACACTAGTTTGCGTATACGAATTTACTTACTGAAGGTCGTATTTAATTTGGTGCAGATGTTGGATTGATAACAATATTTCAACTAATAAAATTATTATTGTAAGGGGTGTATTAAGGGGTTCAATTTTTTTTTATTTTGTCCAAAAACAAACTTAATTTCATTTAATAAAGTCACAATACCTGTATTAGCAAATACACTATATTGTCGGCAGGGTTTTGGCACTGCGACCCGGGTTTTTTTTATTATTTATTATCCCGATAGATCACTGTCAGGTGAAATATTAAATACTGGATTCAATTTTGTGTGTACACGAAGAAATGTTGCATCTGTGCTGTACATTTTCAGACTTATAAATAATCAAATTGACGATACTCAGTTTCTTGGGCATTTGAGATTTTTGGTTCCCCGTCCAGGTTTATGATTAAATAATGTTTTCGATCTGCCCACCGTTCAGACAACGTATGTGTGTAATTCACCAATCCAACGCATGTGTAATATATGTAATATATACTCAAAAAAATATAATATTGACTTTTTTAGTGACACATATCAACAAATTACCACCAAAATTAAAAACAATCTTTAAAATCAATATTAAATATTTATATTTTATGTACATTTAGATTTAAGTACTACTGTACCTCACTTTTTTTAATTATGTCTGCACGCGTATCGATATATTTTTATCTGTAATTGGACCTATTGGTCTGTTGATAAATATATTTATTATTATTAAAGGTATATATTCAATTGTACCAATCTGGGTAGAGTAGTGGTGACAGCACTAGACTCGCATTCGGGAGGTCCGGGTTCAAATCCCGGCGGGGGCAGTTGTGGCTAGGACCGAGAAACGGTAATTCCTTTACCGGCCATCTTGATTGAGGTTTTCCATGGTTTCCCTCAATTAATTCCAGATAAATATCGAGATGGTTCCTTATTTGAGGCCGATTACCTATCAAACTCCTAGTTCAAAAATTACCTACCTTATCCTAATTTCCTATAATTCCTTCATTCGCCCATTGCTATTACATAAGTTGAAGTTTTAAAAATGTAGAAAAATAACGGGAAGTGTGGTTGATGGAAAATAGTAATAGTGCAAATGGCGTCTGTTATGACATAAAGTCGAGAAACGGACGTTAAACGCATTATTATTAGTGTATTTGCCATATGGCAACATACACTATTGGCGTCGGTAGGATGACGGGACCCAGGGGTCGGACCAAAATTTCTCGACGTTTCATAACCTCCTAAACACTTTGGCACCATTTTTAAAAATGTTTATATATATATGTATATATATATATATATATATATATATATATATATATATATATATATATAAGCGTATATATATATATATGTGTGTGTGCGGGCAATAACTTTCGAAAGAGTTAATTGATTTTAACGAAATTTGGCCCACGTGTTGAAATCCATCACCGCAAGAAGCCTATTTAAAATGGGCGTAATCGGGCCATTTTAAGGGTAGTTTTTAGGGGTTGAAAAACGTTTTTGGGCCCCAAAATACCGAAAAAATTCTCAGAATCGTTTCAAAATTGACATTTAACCCTCCAGTAGTAATTAAAAAGTGTCCCTAAAATTTTAATAAAATCGGCCCGACAGGACCGGACTTACAAATTTTATGAAAACACTACTTTGCAGATAGTGAATTATTTACTGAAAGTTGTATATAATTTGGTGTAGAAGTTCGATTGATAATAATATTGCAATTAAGAAAATAAATGTTATTTTAAGGGGTGTATTAAGGAGTCAAATTTTTTATTTTGCCCAAAAACCAACATAAGTTCGCATAATAAAGCCACACTGCCTGTATTATCAAATACACTATATTGTCGGCAGGGTTCTTGCACTGCGACCCGGGTTTTTATTATTATATCCCATTGTATATATATACAATTGAATATCGCTTGACCAGTATCATTAAATATTAAGTTGGATCAAATAATCGACATCACAAAACCTCCATGTGCAGAAGTGGGACCCGAACCCACGATAGTCCGGTCCAGAAGTCAGCACGCTGACCAGTACTTCACACTGTCCTCTTAAAAATGTTGCGCTAATAGTAAATAACTTCTTTCAGCAGATGCCAGAGTAAGTCCAGATGTGGACATCAGTCGTATAGGATGCCGTATCATAGATGAGTTAGTTCGCCCGCTTACCGAAGTGCAGATTGATGATACTGAGTTTGCTTGTCTTAAGGCCATCGTATTCTTTGATCCGAGTAAGTAGTCCAAAATACAGTAAGACATCCCTTAACGCTGCTCCGCTCAACGCTGTTTCAGTATTACACGGTTTGGCCACTATAACGGAAATCGGTTTATACATTTTCCATTATTATTTATTAAATATCTCTGAAACTGTGTAGAACTGTTAATGAGACTATTTTTAAAAAAATGTTTAGTTGTTAGTTAACGTTACTTTAGTTTTTCAAAAAGATCCTAAGAAAATTTTCTGAGATACAAAAATATTTGTCGGTAAATTTTTCGATACCCCGTATACCGTAATGTATAAGAGCCTCAAAAACTCGAACTTTGGAATTTAATATCTCTGAAACTGTGTTGTTCAAAAATTTCATTCTGCGCCAATCGATGCAGAATTACATAAACATTATTCTGGCTAAATTTCAAACAACTCCTAAGAAAACGGGTGTTGATAGAAGTTCAAAAACAAGGCGAAGTGTCATTGATACAATATCTTGCTATCAACAACAGCTTGCTGAACGGAACAGAAAAAGGCAAACGACATTAGATGACTTCTTCACAAAAAACAAAATAAGTCAAATGAGGAACCTTGCTCATCACAAACATAACTTTTTACTCGAACTTTTATTTGATTTTTTGTAAATGTTGTATGAACAAAAATCGATATTAGCAATTCATAAATCTATAATTAATGTGATACGAAAGTATTTAACAATAAATATTACAAAATTAAACACAAAACAAACTAAGAAATTTTCTTATTCTCGGTTCTATTATCTACGTATTAGGATGACCTCGTTTGGCGCTGTTTCGTATAGCGTAGGAACTTATTGGAACGTATCTCCCGCGTTAAAACTGTCGGAACGAACGCTCTGAATTTAAGCCAAAAATAGAGTTGGCTGTCAACTGATTGTAGACTTATTCGTCAACATTCTGCAAAAATTCTTTCTCTATAAGGAAGATAAAGGACAAATCTAGGTCTCTAATGGACTACTTTTGCAATTTATGTACGATTTGCTAGAAAAAAGTTGGCATTAATTGCGCTAAAAAAACACGTTTTCAATGTCACACTATGACCTTATTCGTACTTATTTCACAAAACTGTTCCATCACAAACCTAAAGTGACTCTTTCTTTTTCGGAAAAGTTTTTTAAATCTTCAAAATATTTCCAAAAATTATAATAATCAATTGACAACGGCACCTTTGCAATTGCATCTTTTATCCTCGTAGTTGGCACCAGCCAAAAATTGAAACGTGCGGGTGATTTGAGCGAGACAGAGCTAAAGAAGGCCACACCCACAATATGTCTTTTGCCTACCTCGCCCCTTACCGCTGGTTCTCAGCACAAACAAAATTCAGAGCGTTCCGACAGCCTTAAGCGGAATCTTACGGTATTTATTGTTACTCTACGAAAGAGAGACGAGCTTTAACTTGAATACTTCTCCAACTGAATTGTTGTAAATATTTGATGGGTGAGTTTTAATAATTTGAACGAATTTCAGATGCAAGAGGTTTAAGTGAACCAGCCCGCATCAAGCAGCTGCGCTACCAGATTCAAATCAACTTAGAGGACTACATTAGCGACCGACAATACGACAGCAGAGGACGATTTGGTGAAATCCTTTTGACGCTTCCTGCACTGCAGAGCATCACGTGGCAGATGATTGAACAAATCCAATTCGCAAAACTGTTCGGCATGGCGCACATCGATAATCTCCTGCAGGAGATGCTATTAGGAGGTGATTCGCTTACAATTTATTTGCTTTTTTTATTATTAAATTGTAGAATGGATAATCTCGTCGCGTTTTCTCTTTGAAGGTGTCCATCAAAATGATGGACACCGCATGCGCTGTCTAAAAATAAACTGTCAACACATAGACATAGGAATATAGAGACAGAGCATGTTTTAGACGAGGGGGGTAAAGCCGATTAAGGGACGCAACGAGGTGTGGTGTCTGCTTGTCATTGGCCGGCGCACAGTGTATATCTAGTGACATAACCGAGCTGGGTAAAGTAGTGGTGACAGCACTAGACTAGCATTCGGAAGGTCCGGGTTCGAATCTCGGCGGGGGCAGATGTGGCTGGGACTTTATCCCACTGCCTCTCGCCGAGAAACGATAATTCCTGTACCGACCATCTTGATTGAGGTTTTCCATGGTTTCCCTCAATTAATTCCAGATAAATATCGAGATGGTTCTTTATTTGAGGCCATGGCCGATTACCTATCAAACTCCTAGTTCGAAAATTACGTACCTTATCCTAATTTCTTATAATTCCTTCATTCGCCCATTGCTATTACATAAGTTGAAGTTTTAAAAATGTAGAAAAATAACGGGAAGTGTGGTAGATGGAAAATAGTAATGTTGCGAATGGCGTCTGTTATGACATAAAGTGGAGAAACGGATGTTAAACGCATTATTATTATTATTATTATATCTAGTGACATGAAATTTATATTGGTAGTATGGTGTAAAAAGAAAATTTCTTTTGTATGCAGCACAATGCGCCGGCCAATAAAAAATCGACACCATTCTTACTTTGTACCCGTCCCTCAATGAATTCACCCACGCAGCTGTATACTCCATCCCTATAATTACTAAATCTATGCTCCAGACTAGCAATATAGGAGTATTACAATTTATTTATTAGTGTATTTGCCATATGGCAACATACACTATTGGCGTCGGTCGGATGGCGGGACCTAGGGGTCGGACCAAAATTTCTCGACGTTTCATAACCTCCTAAACACTTTGGCACCATTTTTAAAAATGTTTTATATATATATATATATATATATATATATATATATATGTGTACGCGCAATAACTTTCGAAAGAGTTAATTGATTTCAACGAAATTTGGACCACGTGTTGAAATCCATCACCGCAAGAAGCCTATTTAAAATGGGCCTAATCGGGCTATTTTAAGGGTAGTTTTTAGGGGTTGAAAAATGTTTTTGGGCCCCAAAATGCCGAAAAAATTCTCCGAATCGTTTCAAAATTGAAATTTAACCCTTTGGTAGTAATTAAAAAGTGTCCCCAAAATTTTAATAAAATCGGCCCGACAGGACCGGATTTACAAATTTTATGAAAACACTAGTTTGCAGATAGTGACTTATTTATTGAAGGGTGTATTTAATTCAATGTAGACGTTAGATTGATAATAATATTACAATTAAGAAAAAAAATGTTATTTTAAGGGGTGTATTAAGGGGTTAAATTTTTTATTTTGCCCAAAAACAAATTTAATTTCACATAATAAAAGTATAAAACCACACGGCCCTATACAAGCAAATACTCTATATTGTCGGCAGGGTTTTGGCACTGCGACCCGGGTTTTTTTATTTATTTAGATCAAATAAACCGCAAAAACTTGGCTAAACGCCATATGGGAAGAATGGTACATATTTCTAGTTTATTTTGAAGCATTAACATCAAAATAATAGTATTGTTTGTTTATTGGCTGTCGAAATCTTTAATCAAATCTCCTGTTTCAGGAGCTGCAGCTGAAGCAAACGGGAATGGGGCATCTACCGTTAACCAGCCAATCATCAGCGGAACAAATTACCAGAGCGATTCACCAGGAAGTCCGTTGACACCGCCGTCGGCGATACCGCACCCTCACAGTCCACCGGGTGTACCGATGCTCCATCAAAGTGGACCTGCCAATAGCCCACCACAAACAGCCATAACTGCCTCTCAAAACGTCATGATCATGCGTGACCTCACGGATTCAACCGACATTAATTACAGAGTCGCTTTCAAACAAGAACCTTCTCTCGAAACAGCTGAACCAACATTTTAGGAAAACAAAAATACGCAACGTTTGTAGTAGAATATATTCATTTTTGAAGTGAAACTTCTTTAGCGAGAGTATCTGTTTGAAATTTCTTGTGACGCGCTACAAACAAGAACGGTGATAGAATGGCTAGAGTGCAAGAAAAGAAAGGGACATGTAGTAGGAACGCCGGTTTGACTGACACAGAGATAGGCGTATGTGTATGCGTTGGTGTTTGAAGTGAAACTTCTTTAGTGACGTATTTGTTTGAAATTTCTTGTGACGCGTTACAAACAAGAACCGTTAGGAAAATGAAGGAAAAAAAAGAATGTCTTTAGTGCGAGAAAGGAAAGGAGAACGTAGTAGGGACGCCGGTTAGACTGACACAGAGATAGACGTATGTGTATATATTGGTAGGGAATTTATACTCATTTGAAAATTAAGAATCATATCCTTGTATAAATAAATAAATAGAAGTTCGCGAATGGATAATGTGTCAAATAAATACCAATATATAAAAACATCTACGACTAAACAAGTTTCACTTCGCTGCCAGCTTATGTGGATGAGGCTCACACATTTTATTTTCAATTTTTCCCTTTTGCTTTATTGAGTTTTATTTTTAAATACTTTTCGAGACTGCTTTAGAAAAAGGTTTGGGCATTATTTTTAAAAAATATTTTTAAACCAATTATATACGCAAATCGTTTAGATGTTTTGAGCAATTCGGATGTAAAAAATTAGGTTTATATATTTTTTTATTACATGATAAATATTGTTTATACGCAAGATTTTAGTTTAAACTGTTTAGTTGACAATATAATTTATTAAAGAAATTGCGTTTTTTATGTATGTTAAATTCAAATACGGGACCAAAATGTTTTTAACGTTGTCGGAACGCTCTGAATTGAAGCTAAAAAATTCTGTTGCAAGGGTTCCGCTGTCAGTTAATTACTGTAAATTTTGGAAATATTTTGAAGATTTTAAAAACTTCCGAAAAAGGAAAAGTCACATTAGGTTTGTGATAGGACAATTTTGTGAAATAAGTACGAATAAGGTCGGAGTGTGACATTGAAAACGTGTGTTTTTTGGCACAATTAATACCAACTTTTTCTAGTAAATCGTACATAAATTACAAAAGTAGTCCATTAGAGACCTAGATTTGTCCTTTATCTTCCTTATAGAGAAAGAATTTTTGCAAAATGTTGACGTAATAAATCTACCCTATTTTTGACTTAAATTCAGAGCGTTTCAACAGCCTTAATATACCTACAGTGAGTCGTGAAATTTAACAATCTGGTGTGATATTAACAAAACTAGACTTATAGTATACAAAAGTCAAGAAAATTCTACTATGGTGTAATAGCTAATGGAACGAAATCCGAAACTTACAAAATGTTTTGTATGATACAAAACAAGTGCCTTTGAATGATGCCATTAAAAATTGTGTTTCATAAACAAACATTAAAATTTGGCTTATTTCAATCCTTTGTTCAATTGCAATATGACGCATGCGCAGTGTTACTTTAATGTTTAAAAAACATAAATGCGTACGCATATATTTTTTAGACCTATTTATGAGTCATTCAAATGATAGTTTCCATTCTTTCAAATGGAGATGGACTCATGAAAAACATAATATGGATGGCAACAGACATTTGGCCACCTAAGTTATTGTCGGTTTTCATTTAGAAAATCATTTTTTCTTTCTAATATCATGCAAACAACTGTTTTCCAGTTTTTCATAAACTTAAGCTGTAAATACTACTATGAACTGCTTATAGAGCAACGTGGTTATATAGCTGGCGCCTCTAGCGGTCAAGCTTGATAGTTCCCATCTCTATTACGCATGTGCCAAGGTTTTCTCAATTTAAAGTAGTTATTTTCACACTAACTTTTTAAATATAAAAATACTGAATAATTAAAAATATTTATGACGATAATGTAACTCGATG
This sequence comes from Venustoraphidia nigricollis, assembly GCA_034508555.1. Lineage (NCBI taxonomy): Eukaryota > Metazoa > Arthropoda > Insecta > Raphidioptera > Raphidiidae > Venustoraphidia > Venustoraphidia nigricollis. The sequence goes on along the minus strand of JAVRKA010000091.1, from coordinate 548,961 downwards.
ATGTTCGAATAATTATTTAATTAGTGATTTCAAATTACACCGCAAATATGTATGTATATAATGCTTCATAGCCGCTGAAAAAGACTAACACATTTTTCCTGGTGGAAAATTCAAAGCTAGTCCAATTTTAAGTACCCGAGTTGGCAGGGGCTGGCCCCCCCATATATTTATTGTCCGGTATTGTAAAAAAATGAATAAGTGATTTTTACTGAAAGAAAATAATTATTGCAGTCTAAAAGAAATCAGTTGTCATTAGGTTGGCACTTCATCTAAAACGAAAGTTCCTATATGGGTCATTCTCATTTGACATAATGCAGTATATATTATGCGTAATAGATGGTATCATTTACTCAAGGTTACTAAAATATCAAAGGTTGGGCCTAACAGGCTATAAACGTGGTCACGTCTGTGATTGGTTGAGTTGATTGCTACGCCACTGGATGTGGGATGACTATGGCTTTTTCACGTGAGACCTTTCCCAACTATTTGGAAGAAGCCTCCTGTGACGCCAAGATACACCTTCAACAATACTAACGCCCAACCTTAGTTTCTAGTAATCTTGCTATTTACTAGCGCAAGCGCATTACGAATTTGTCTGCAGATATAAAAAGTGTGGTTTATACATATATGTAATACTCCTATATGGCTAGCGTAAGTAAAAGTATCAAATCGCAATTAAGACAGCTGTTTCTATCTCAGACGAGAAATCCAGCTTGTTATGCGCAAGCGTCGCGACTCTCGTGGGGGAATTGTTGAGTGTGATGGGGAAACATCATAGATATAGGAAAATAGAGACAGAGCATGTACTAAGGTTTTAGATGAGCGGAGAAAAACGGATTAAGGGACGCGACGAGGTGAATGGTGTCTGATTGTCATTGGCCGACGCACGGCGCATGTCTAGTGACATGAAATTTATTTTGGTAGTATGGTGTAAAAAGAAAATTTCTATTGTATGCAGCACAATGCGTCGGTCAATCAAAAATCGACACCATTCTTACTTTGTACCAATTCCCGTCCTTCAATGGATTCCCTCCGCGGCTGTATACTTCTTATAATTACTAGATCTATGCGAAACAAACATTGTCATGTACAAACTGATGCTGTGAGTATGTTCCATTCGCGCGGACATGCGTATAAGAATTTTGCGAGAGAGACAAAAGCGAATATGTCTGCACCGTTGAAGCTTCGTCCGGCTTCAGACTAGCAATATAGGAGTATTACTTATATGGGTTTGTGAAAGTTGTTAGAATTTTCTATCTCAATATGTCAATTATTCATTTTATTATAATATTGCGCTTACAAGCCTTAATATTTTAATTTTTATTACAAATTATTATTAAAACAATACAACAGCTGTATTGTGCAATAAAGTGCTGAATTATGGTGCCAACATATTGTTTTTATAATAATTATATTATTATTTTGCTACACGAATTTATAGACTGAAATGTTGTTATGTTTCATAGTGTCGTATATGTGTAATTAATTGTTATTTAGTTTTGTTTATTATATTTTAGTTATCCTGTAGATATTTTATACCAAATAGTTTTTGTTTTTCTTGTTGACATTTTAAGTTTATTTTTTAAGTGAAATCGATGAAAAAATATTGTTATTATTACATTTAAAATATCTATATATCAAATTGTTGAAATAGCACGTTGGTTATATTTAGACGTTTATTGTATTTTTAAAAAGATTATAAAAAGCCGTTCCAATGCAAAAATTACATGTTGCGAATTGCAATAATTATATCAAAGGCTGGTCGTGGCAATAATTTATTAGTTTTTAATAATAACCACATAATGTGACAAAACACTGCATTATCAAAAGTATTTTGATTGTGTTTTTTTTTTCTTTTCTTTTGTTTTGGTTAGGTAAACGTTGTAGTAACTATTTTTATAAGCTAATTTTTTTCACGAGTGCTTCTGTTTCATTTTTCTTTTGTATTCTATGAATACCTCCTTGAAATATCGTTATTATTTGTTTATTTTCGTTATAAATTTAAGAAATTTTATTTGGGTTACGGTATAAATTATAAACATATGACAGATATTTAGAATTGTTTAAAAAAAATGGAAACTAGTTTAGTAAGGCATCCGGAAGATGACACTGCATGTAAGATTTCAATATTGCTAACAGCGCTCCTAGCGGTTTGCTTATCTTAATATATAAAATTCCGGTATGCGTGTGTTCGTAATTCTTCTCCCCCTAAACGACTTGGCCGATTTTGATGAAATTTTGTTTGTACTTATGAGGTTACCTGGATGGTTGTTAGTTATATTTGAACACGATAGGTGGCGCTGTTGTCGAGATCCATAATATATATTTTTTTTTTAATTTGCCGATCAAATATTTTTTTAATATTATTTTTGGATTTCTCACATAAAAAAACATATAATCCCAAATTTTCAGCCTCCCAGCACCTCTCAATTCAATGTTAGCCAGGTCCGCTAGTTTTAGTAATAATTACTCATATGCTATAAAATATAATTTTCAATACAAACTTTCTACTTGTTTTCAATTCAAATTTTAGAACAAAAATGTTTTGTCGGTTATTACTAATCAAAACATTAAATATTTTACAAATCACCAAAAGACAAAATATTGATATTCAAAAGTAAGGTCCCTTTTGATAATAGCATTTTTTTATATTATGTGATAATGTGCTCAAATGATTTATTAAGGCCTTAAATTTAATGTAAAATATATATAAGTTTTGGCATTAACCTAAAAAAATAATTTCCTTTATATCCGGTCGAAAGTACGTACTTTCGGCTTCAATTTTAAGGCAGAAAGTCAAACATTTATGCGCTACTGGAATTACTCGCACGCCATCTTTAATAGCGGGCGCAAGACTGCCGCCAGCCAGTAACAGCTGTTATTGCGTATAACCTCAAAATTGCTCACTTGAAAGTTATTAGTCTTTTTATATAACGGTGAAAGTACGCACTTTCAACCGGGTATAAAGAAAAATAGTATACACCACACGGGCAGAAGATTGAACGCCCTGAACATGTTTCGTCTCGGGCATCATGTCGCGTAATGTAGGAATTTCAACTTTTTGTCCTTGTGGTACAATGTACTATTTTGGTATTCTTCCAAAAAAATATATATTCTGTAGTGGATGTCAAAACTTAAATAAAACAATCAAAGAAACTATTTATATACTTATAAAAAAAGTCAAGTTTATCATGCCTTTTCGATATTGCGAAAATACTGACAAAAATTTGTCCTAGAATGGCAATTATATTTCTTTTAATAGAAAATTGCTTATGAAACAATTTTCTTCTGATTTTATTTCTTATCGTAAAAAGTTTCACTTCCTTCGAGCGTTGCGGCACAAAGTTTTTTTTTAAATGAAACTTTAGCCAGGGTGTCTGTTTGCAATTTTCTGTGATGTTTAAGGGGAAATATGGCGTTACGTTAAGGGGGAAATATAAGAGAACCCTTGGCAACGCAAAATTATATAAATAACAGCTACGACTAAAGAAGTGTCACTTCTCCCGCGAACTTATGTGGATGAGACTTTGTGTAAGCTGTTATGAAATCTACCTGCCTTTGAAATAAAAATAAATGTTCCACTGACTCTAGAGACTCTAGAGACGTATCTACAAATTGTCGAGCCCCTGATATATTTCTGAGATGGCACCTTTAAAACACGTTAAGGTAGTTGTCGTGGTTAAGGCACACCGTCAGAAAATTCTTAATTTTTGTATACTTATTAAGGACATGATAATACAATAACCCTGAAAATTTGAAGTCGATTGACTGTATATAATCCGAGATAAATTCAATTAAAAATTGGATAATTAACATTGATTGTATACGATCTCTGTAGTTCTGAACCAGTTTCTTATTTATAAAAAAAGAACTAACTGTCAGAAACTTTCCAAAAACTGACAGTCTTTCAACGCATTTGTTATGAGTTTAAAAAAAAATAAGAAAAAATTTTTGACCGTCTAATTATTTATAAATAACGGTTTAAAGTTCAACAATTTATAGAAAAGTATATATGCATATGAATACTGTATGGGTTACGTTTCCACTGGTACAGTCTTGCGTACAAATTATGGATCACTTAGCTACAAGCTAGTATACTTTTATAGCGCGTATAATCTATAACTTTTTGACAATATTGTACCACGACAACTACCTTAATTTATTTGAAATCGTTAGTACAAGCATTTTAATTGAGTGGTGAGTTGAGGCTTCGGGTTCTTGCCATTTTGTCAGTTTAACCCTTGCGGTTACGTCAGTGGACAAAACGGTCAAAATGAATTACTGTAAGCGTCCATCAGTGATGCGTAATCTTTTTTCTTCAAGAAAATGATTCTATTTTCGCGAACCACAAATTATTTATTTGGCTTTTCTTTTAATATATTTGTTTTCGACAACTATTGTTGTTTTGTTTGTTAAAATAAATTGTTTCTGATTGTTTTATTGGATTGCGCCCTGCTGCGCATGATCAATCAGGTGTATTCTATAAAATAGAAAATAGCCTTTCAAAACATAAATTAAATAATTTAGCACAAACATATTTTTTATAATTGCTGTTTTAGGTGCGCAATGGGTTTAGTAATTTTTTATGTATTTTCATTAGAAAATTAATTATAGTTCAAATGAGAAATATATACAAATATATATTTTGTAAAAAATGTAAGAGTAGGATTTAGAATCCATCATAAAATTGTAATCATAAGCTCACATTGGGTTGTGAATGATACTAATAATAAATACAGATAATTATATTATAATGTCGTTATCTGCCGTTTTTTGTTTTCCAACAGTTAAGAGACAGCTTTAGACTAATACAAAATGACATTTTTAATTCGAAAATAAGCCCTAGTTAAAGATATAGTGCCTTTTAAAGATATGTGTTCTTTTTACGAGCATTCTTTGAATGGCCCTATTTCCGAAACGGTGATAGATACACACCTCTGGGTGCCCTCATTGAATTTAGAATGTCATTTTCTGTCAGTATACCAAAATCAAAAAGGTATCTGATAGATACTCCAGAGATTCCAGAAAATCAGTTTGAAGGGCTCTAACTTCGAAACGGTGAGTGTTAGAGCGCAACGGATGGGCTCGTTGAATTCAGCGTGTCATTGTCTATATGTATACCAAATATGAAAGAGATCTAAGGGATTTCCCATTTTTGTCCAAAAAAAAAACTAAGGCTATACTATGTGAAAAATCTCGATTTTCGTCAAAAATCAAAAAGTCGTTTTTTGGCTTCTAACGACTTAAGCAGCTTTAGACTGACAGAGAATGACATTTGAAATTCAAAAATAAGCCCTAGTTTGCGTCCGGTGGCCTTTTCAAGATGTGTCCTTTTTACGAGCATTCTTTGAACGGCTCTATCTTCGAATCGGTAATAGCTACAGGACCTCCGGGTGCCCTCATTGAGTTTAGAATGTCATTTTCTGTTAGTACACCAAATTTAAAAGGTAGGTATCTGATAGATATTCCAGAGATTCCAGAAAATCAGTTTGAAGGGCTCTAACTTCGAAACGGTGAGTGTTAGAGCGCAACGGATGGGCTCGTTGAATTCAGCGTGTCATTGTCTATATGTATACCAAATATGAAAGAGATCTAAGGGATTTCCCATTTTTGTCCAAAAAAAAACTAAGGCTATACTATGTGAAAAATCTCGATTTTCGTCAAAAATCAAAAAGTCGTTTTTTGGCTTCTAACGGCTTAAGCAGCTATAAACTGACAGAGAATGACATTTGAAATTCAAAAATAAGCCCTAGTTTGCGTCCGGTGGCCTTTTCAAGATGTGTTCTTTTTACGAGCATTCTTTGAACGGCTCTATCTTCGAATCGGTAATAGCTACAGGACCTCCGGGTGCCCTCATTGAGTTTAGAATGTCATTTTCTGTTAGTACACCAAATTTAAAAGGTATCTGATAGATATTCCAGAGATTCCAGAAAATCAGTTTGAAGGGCTATAACTTCGAAACGGCGAGTGTTAGAGCGCAACGGATGGGCTCGTTGAATTCAGCGTGTCATTGTCTATATGTATACCGAATATGAAAAGGATCCAAGAGATTTCCCATTTTTGCTCAAAAAAAAACTAAGGCTATACTATGTGAAAAATCTCGATTTTCGTCAAAAATCAAAAAGTCGTTTTTTGGCTTCTAACGGCTTAAGCAGCTTTAGACTGACATAGAATGACATTTGAAATTCAAAAATAAGCCCTAGTTTGCGTCCGGTGGCCTTTTCAAGATGTGTTCTTTTTACGAGCATTCTTTGAATGGCTCTATCTTCGAATCAGTAATAGCTACAGACCTCTGGGTGCCCTCATTGAGTTTAGAATGTCATTTTCTGTTAGTACATCAAATTTAAAGGGTATCTGATAGATATTCCAGAAAATCAGTTTGAAGGGCTCTAACTTCGAAACGGTGAGTGTTAGAGCGCAACGGATAGGCTCGTTGAATTCAGCGTGTCTTTTTCTATAAGTATACCGAATTTGAAAAGGATCCAAGTGATTTCTATTGGAAAAATCTCGATTTTCGTCAAAAATCAAAAAGTTGTTTTTTGGTTTCCAACGGTTTAGACAGCTTTAGACCTGATAGTGAATGGCATTTTTAATTCGAAAAGAAGCCCTAGTTTGCGATCGGTGGCCTTTCGAAGATGTATTCTTATTTCGAACATTTTTTTAAATGCTCTATCTCCGAAACGCCAGAAGTCTCTTTCATCACAGCCTCAAGCGGCATAATTACGCCACTGTCCATAGTCGAATTGTGTGTTTACGAAATCTACACCGAGTTTCGTGATCAAATGTCTGGATTCAAGAATCCAGACCAATCTTGGTTAATCATCCATTCAAGGAGTTTGGACAAATGATAGTCAAGTGAATTAAAAAACTGTTTTTGTAGAACTTTTCCACGTATTTGTTTATTTATATTTATTAAAAATATTTAATTAACAAAAATATGTATCTATAAAATTGAAAACATAAAAACTCAAACCTTCTTCAGTACAGAAAACAGGTTTGGACTACATTGGTGAGCAACTAGTCAAAAATCCTCTAAAAAAGTGCCTTATATATAGTTGCCGAAAAAAGCATTTGTTTTTTAGTGTATTTGCCATATGGCAACAAACACTATTGGCATCGATCGGATGGCGGGACCTAGGGGTCGGACCAAAATTTCTCGAAGTTTCATAACTTCCTAAACACTTTGGCACCATTTTTAAAAATGTTTATATATATATATATATATATATATATATATATATATATATATATATATATATATATATATATATACAGGGTGTCCCATAAGTCGACGTCCAAACTAAGTGAGGTGATGGGGGAGGTCATTTCCTATCAAAATAACCATAAATGTGATTATCCAATTGTTTACGGTTCGAAAGTTATTTCAATTTTTGTATTTTTCTCTGAAATCGTGTAGTGCTTATACTAAAAAATTAATTTAAAAAAATCTATGAGTTGTTTGTTTTTTTTTTTTTTTAATAGGATCCTGAAGGGTCTGCCTTTCCAAAAAAAATAATTTTCATGAGCTCTGTTATCATCTGTCAAATAAAAAAAATGGTTTTGTAAACACTTTTCGGTGGCAAGAAAAATATATTTGATTTTAAATTCACGTTGACAGAAAAAAAGTGTTATAAAAAAAATTGACCAATTATCAGAAAAACTTGTCCATTTAATAGAGATTCTAACGCGGTATAGTACAACTCGTTATTCATGACAGTTTTTTTTATAACAATTTTTTTACATGCATGTCGTGTTTGTTAAAAAATACATTTTCGAAAATTTCAAAATCTAAGTTGGCTGGAACGACTTAAACAAATTAATCCGTTCCTCTTTCATTCACTACTTCTAATGTATGCTCGCTATTCGTTTTATTACTAGTAAACCTCCGACTTGACTTTTCATTTTGTACTTTGTTATTTGGACCTGCGCTTGGCAATTTGAACTTCGATCCTGTTTGTGATTTGGACTCTTTTCAAGTTGGACGCATCAAAATGGTTATTTATTCCCATCGGGACTATGCAGAAATGCACTATGTCTATGGGTTTTGTGACGAGAATGCTCGGGCTGCTGCAAGAGAATATCGGGCACGATATCCCAACCAAGAACACTATCCTGACCACAGGGTGTTCCAAAGTATACATCGGCGGTACATAGAAGGTGAAATCCCTGGGAATGAGCAAAGAGCTGGAAGACCTAGACTTGGCATCGACGAAGATGAAATAATTGGAATAGTGACAGAGGACCCATCTACAAGTGTTCGTCGTTTGTCAAGACGTTCGGGAGTTTCGAGGTCCCCAGTGCACCGTATTTTAAAAAGGGATCAGTTACATCCATACCATGTGCAACGTGTGCAAGCACTTTTACCCGCTGATTATAACAAAAGGGTGCAATTTTGCCGAGAAATTCTACGTCGGAACAGGGAAGATCCTCAGTTTTTTAATAACATTTTGTGGGGTGACGAATCGAGCTTTCGAAGGACGGGAGTATTCAACATCCATAATTTTCACTCTTATGACTATGTAAACTCTAGAGCTATAAGAAACGACTATTTTCAACATCAGTTTGGGGTCAACATGTGGGCGGGAATTGTTGAAGGTAAAATGATTGGGCCCCTTGAGCTACCCAGAAGGATCGGGGGCGATGCATATCTTTATTTTTTGCATAATGATTGGGCCCCTTGAGCTACCCAGAAGGATCGGGGGCGATGCATATCTTTATTTTTTGCAAAATGATTTGGGCGGCTTACTGGAACACGTGTCGCTAGAAACACGCCGAAACATGTGGTTGCAGCACGATGGGGCTCCTTGTCACTATGCTCTAGTAGTGAGACGATACCTCAACACCGAATACACAAATCGCTGGATTGGAAGGGAAGAAACCATCCAGTGGCCACCGCGGTCACCTGACCTAAACCCTCTAGACTTCTTTTTATGGGGTTACTTCAAAGAACTGGTCTACGCGACAGAAAACCAAAACGAACATCAGCTGCGGCAAAAAATAAGAATTGCGACCAATGCAATACAAAATAACGAACGGGCGTTTCGACTAATTTCGAACATTTGTTGTAACTTTAAATAAAATTTGGTTCATTTGTGTTAGACTAGCCAACTTAGATTTTGAAATTTTCGAAAATGTATTTTTTAACAAACACGACTTGCATGTAAAAAAATTGTTATAAAAAAAACTGTCATGAATAACGAGTTGTACTATACCGCGTTAGAATCTCTATTAAATGGACAAGTTTTTCTGATAATTGGTCAATTTTTTTTATAACACTTTTTTTCTGTCAACGTGAATTTAAAATCAAATATATTTTTCTTGCCACCGAAAAGTGTTTACAAAACCATTTTTTTTATTTGACAGATGATAACAGAGCTCATGAAAATTATTTTTTTTGGAAAGGCAGACCCTTCAGGATCCTATTAAAAAAAAAATCAACCAAACAACTCATAGATTTTTTTAAATTAATTTTTTAGTATAAGCACTACACGATTTCAGAGAAAAATACAAAAATTGAAATAACTTTCGAACCGTAAACAATTGGATAATCACATTTATGGTTATTTTGATAGGAAATGACCTCCCCCATCACCTCACTTCGTTTGGACGTCGACTTATGGGACACCCTGTATATATATATATATATATATATATATATATGTCTGTGTGTGTGTATGCGTGTGTGTGTGTGTATGTGTGTGTCTGCGGGCAATAACTTTCGAAAGAGTTGATTGATTTTAACTAAATTTGGCCCGCATGTTGGAATCCACCACCGCACGAACCCTATTTAAATAGGACCCAATCGGGCCATTTTAAGGGTAGTTTTTAGGGGTTGAAAAATGTTTTTGGGCCCCAAAATACCGAAAAAATTCTCTGAATCGTTTCAAAATTGAAATTTAACCCTCTAGTAATACTTAAAAAATGTCCCTAAACTTTTAATAAAATCGGCCCTACAAGACCGGATTTAAAAATTTTACGAGAACACTAGTTTGCAGATAGTGAATTATTTATTTTAATTATTTTATTTATTTAACTTGGTATAGAAGTTCGATTGATAATAATATTGCAATTAAGAAAAAAAATGTTATTTTACGGGAGTCAAATTTTTTAGTTTGCCCAAAAACCAACTTAAGTTCGCATAATAAAGCTACACTGCCTGTATTAGCAAATACACTAATTGTCGGCAGGGTTTTGGCACTGCGACCCGTTTTTTTTTTTTTTGTAATCATAATTGCGATAAAAACATTGGATAGTGGGGCGGTCAATGAAGTTACTCAATAACAAAATGATGACTAGTCCAGATTTGACAGAAACTGAATCAATACTATAAAATTTGTAACACTAGCATAATGTATTAAAAATACAGTAAGACCCCGCTTAACGCGGGAGATACGTTCCAATAAGTTCCTGCGCTAGACGAAACAGCGCTAAAAGAAACCATCTTAATACGTAGACAATAGGCGTAAGTTGAAACAGAACCGAAAATAAGAAAATTTGTTAGTTTTTTTTTGTTTAACTTGTTAACATTTATCGTGAAATATTTTTTTGTCACATTAATTATAGATTTATCAATTGCTAACATCGATTTTTGTTCATAAAACATTTATGAAAATCAAATAAAAAATCAAGAGTAAAAAGTTATGTTTCTGATGAGGAAAGTTCCTCATTTGACATATTTTGTTTTTTGTGAAGAAGGCATCTAATGTTGTTTGCTGTCGTCGATAGCAAGATATTGCATCAAGGACACTTCGTCTTGTCTTTGAACTTCTATTAACATTTGAATCATTTTGTGTAAGTTGATTCATAATTTATGTTATAGTGGTTAAACTTTTTTATTTTTTTAGAGACCGCGTAATACTGAAACAGCGTTAAGCTCAGCAGCGTTAAGCGAGGTCTTACTGTACCTTAATCTGCAGTAATTTCTGTGTGTTTCCGTTTTTTGTGATTTTTAATCATATCTGCCGTTGCAATAGCCGTTGAACTCTGCATTAGCCATTCGTTTAATTGCGTTCTAGCTCGATGGCCTAAACGAAACAAATAGCGCTCTAACTCGTCTAAATGTTGACCCGAACTCAAGTCTGATCCCGAATTGTCCGCAAGGTCTATTACTTGTCGGAAACGGATTTTGAAAGTCTAAAATAAATAAAAAAAAGTCTACTTCAAAATCAATATTAACCATGAGTTTTGACTTTTTAAATGCTTTCACAATATTCATTAATAGCTGATAGTCTGTTCCTTTGCAAAGAATTCATTAATGTAGCCAATATGTTGTCTTCGACATGATTTAAGCTGAGCTAGCACTGGCCCTGGGGCAGAGCGAGAAGAGCGGTCGCTCTAGGCGCCAGGTGGCAAGGGGCGCCAAAAAGTCAAATGCGAAAATCAAATTTGATGGAGTCTTTTGAGAGGCGTGGGGGCAGTGTTTCCAGATCTGATTTTTAAAAATCCGTAGGGTGACGCTGAAAAATCCGTAATTTCAACAGAAGTATTAAAGCTACATAATTTAATTTAAATTCAACAAGTGCTGATGTTTGCAATAAAAGCTAATTTGTGAAAATTTGGGACTTATTATTTATTTAACATAAAACCGAAGTACAATTTACGTGAAGCAAAAGCGTCGACCAAAGGGCGCTGAAAGACAATCTCGCTCTACCCTGATCAAGGGCTAGGGTCGGCGCTGAGTTGAGGACATTAGATAGATAGATAGATGTATATTTACACTGCGAAAGCGGTTCCGGTGTGAGAGTGCGAAGAAGGGGGTGAGGTTTTAGTCAGTAGGAGTCTGACACTACCCGTTGGGGGACTAACGGGTGTCCATGATGGATTTCCTCACCTCCGCAAAAAAAAAAAAAAAAAGATGTATATTTACAACATTTGGTACAGAATGTACAATAGTTGCAAGTCAAGACAATTTAAAATACACAGATTAAAATACGTGAATTAAATACTCTTCCACAGAATAGAAACAATTATCTGTCAGCAATTTTTTAACATATTTTTTAAATTTTTGTAAATTAAACTCTTTAACTGAGGAAGGTAGGTTATTGTATAATTTTAAGGCACAATAGTCAGGTGCAGTGCGTGATCTCGCCAATCGGTGGCTCAGAAGACGAAACTTATCTCTATCTCTGGTATAGTAACGAAGACAGTCAGCGTGACTTTAAAAATTTTTCTTATGAGAATGTGCATATATTACACAGTTGTATATATAGACACATGGCAATGTTAATATTTTGAATTTTTTAAATAAAGGACGGCAAGGATCTCGATACTTCGCGTTTGCGATAATTCTGACGGCCAATTTCTGTAAATGAAAAATGATTATAGAATTGGGAGAGTTACCCCAAAGTAAAACCCCATACTCGCATACAAGAATAAAACATGCCGTAGTAAACAGAGAGTGCTACCTCCGTGGAAGCAACCCCCACGATCCTCCGTATAGCGTAGATAGTACTGAGATTTTGAATGTGACAGTTCCAGCTAATTGTAGCATCCAAATGGATACCCAGAAACTTATAAACGAGCAAACGAGTGATTGTTGCTCTTGATTATTTCGCAGTCGAATTAAAATCTACTCGGGCAAATCCTGACAGAAAATATGTGAAAGAGTAATTTGCGAGTGCATATTTTAAGGTTAGACAAAAAAATTCATGCATATTTAAGCTTCAAAGTTTGCGTAACCGAAGCCAATAACTAATTGAATCACACATCTGATAAGTAATAAAAGGAATATTTACCTGAATTAAAATATCGTTTATTTTTCCTTGGCTGTCATATTTCGCAACGTACGATCCCAAATCGTAAAAATACATCGCTAGCTTATGAAGATCCACAGTACAAGGATCTGCTTTTAAAATTTCTTGATATGCATCTTTATACATGCGAGGTAAATCTATTTCGACTAAAGTTCTCATATTTCCAAGAGACTCAACTAACCAAAATGGTAATTCCAATTTTGTACCAGCCACCAGATCCTCGGTTTCAGATGAAGGATTTAAAAAACCTATATAAAACTACTGCTTTAAATGGTCATTCTCAAAATTAACATATCAAAAATAGATTGTGTATTAAACTTACCGAGACGAGGTACTGTTTCTAAAAATTTACATGGCATTCGTTCTTGAGTCGCCAAAATATCATCAAGAGAAAAATAATTTGGATAATAACTTTGTTGAAATGACATATTTTAACTTCTTTGCAGAGAAAAACACACCGAACACATGAAATAAATCCCCGCCAATTTTGCACTTTTGATTACTAATTTTGACAGATCACGATCTTGAAGTTGGCTCATGTGAATGACAGCGAAAATAACTAAACAGAATAAATTTTCGATTGGCGGGAAACAGTAGGAACACAGCATTTTTCTTGTTTAAAGACAAACCGTGACTTCTTTTAAAAAATAATTAAGTTTTTAGTGAAGAAATTTAAAACAAAATGGTGCGAACAAAAGAATCTCTCAAATGCGGTAGTAAACGTTTAGACAAAGTGCCCGTAGCATCTTCCCCATCCTCTAAAAAAGGTAAACTGTCGATGAAATAACAGCCAAGAGATTTCGTTAATTCGTTTTTATTAAATAGGAGCTACAGGAGGCAGTGGCATACGAGGGAATACATTAGTACAACGCGAAACACCTCAGTGGCAGAAACCAATAACGCAGTTTTTCTCACAACCAAGCTCTTCAACCAAATGTTCCGATCCAGATAAAGAAACTGAAAATGTATCCACAGAAACTGACAAATCACACAAAGAGGATGTGTCGTCTATAATTGACAAATCGCCAAAAAAGCAAAATGTATCTTTACAGGAATCTGTACCGTTAGATGATAAAAGTGATGATAGTGATTAACTTAATGTTCTTGCAATTTAATTAAAGATTTTTTTATGATAGTTTCCAAATGTGTGATATTCCCATTTAGTTAGTATTTATAATGTTTAAGTTTTGTACCAAAACCTGTTTTTTTTAATAGTAGTTCAGAATAAATTTATGTCCCGTAATATTTCGTGGGAAGATTTCATAATTATGACAATTGCTAGGTCATCTAAAGTACGAATTAAAGCCTAGTTTGCATCTAATGAGTGCTCGACCGAGCCCTAAACAAATATGAACCCGACAATCAGTACTCGATCGAGTTGCCTGACGAGTAATCGAGCTCTATTCATTCGGTCGAGCCGATATGCCATCACTGTTCCCTCATTCCCGCGCTCTACTTGTATGTTAACTCTGTCCGTTTACGCCAGTCAAGACAGCGCGTAAGCGACTGAACAACGAGGTAACACGTATTTTCGTATGAATAAATGCAGATATAGCTGGTTTGGATACTCTAAACATTGCAGACTACAATAGAATAGTTGTGCCATGCAAATGGAGGCTTGCGCAGGTACAGTCGGTTGAAAAACTACAAACTTGCCCTATATTATTATTTTTAATTTTTCTTTAATCTAAATGTCTAATTCCTTGCATAAAGTCATCCAAAAAATTATTTTTCGTGCTTGTCTATGCAAAACTGTATTAGGCATCTTCATCAATTAACAATCAAAGAAACAACTTAACAATAGAGTACTGGACTGTACTTTATAGCAGGAAAGCGACAATTGACAAGACAACCAGCGATAACCAATCACTGACGAGCGCACGTTCTGTGCCAGTACCTGGGAGGTGGTGGGAGTCTTCCTTTCCCACAAAACAACCAGGACGGCTCTAAAATACGCATTTGCGACGCTGTTTGTGACTAACTTCAGAACCTCTTAGAACCGTGGCGAGTATTATAATTACCATTTTTTTGTCCAAATATGCTTATTTTGGTAGCGTATTTCTTCCAGTTCTTCTGCTAGCATAGGTATAAAAAGGTTAGCATAAGGTTTGCACAATTTTTGCAATTTCTTAAGGCTAATTTACACTTTGCTAAGTAACAAGTGCATGTGTTAAGAGATTAGTAAAATCAGCGTGTAAACGGTCACGCAGTTAAGTGTAAGTGCGAAGTAAAATGATTAGAAGCACGCTGTATTTTTCCTGTTAAGTAACTTCCCCATACACAAAGTGTAAATCAGCCTTTGTATCTGTCACGTATCATCAAAAGTAAAATAGACCACAACGAAAAAATAAAAAATAAAATAAGAAGTATAAACTCTTAACAGACTATTTTATTTCTGTAAACACGTGTAACAAGCAGTCTTAAAGCAACACTTAAACATACATAATGGTCTTGATAGCTTCACTCATATTCAGTAGTTTTATACAGTCATGAAAAAAAAATTTTTTTTCATTAACAAATTTTTTTAACAGTATTAGAATTATTTTACGTATAACAGCAATAACATATCTTAATCAGATTATTTTGTACTCGACACTGCTAGGTTTTTGTTTTATATAAAAGTCGTATTTAGTAGATTAAATTTTGAAGAAATAAAAATGTTGTTTATTTAAACATTACATTTTAATATCACGAGAAATCGGACTGGTTGAAATTGAAAAAAACCCGGGTCGCAGTGCCAAAACCCTGCCGACAATATAGTGTATTTGTTAATACAGGTATTGTGGCTTTATTAAATGAACTTAAGTTTGTTTTTGGACAAAATAAAAAAAAATTGAACCCCTAAATACACCCCTTAAAATAATAATTTTATTAGTTGAAATTATCAATCCAACATCTGCACCAAATTAAATACGACCTTCAGTAAGTAAATTCGTATACGCAAACTAGTGTTTTCATAAAATTTGTAAGTCCAGTCCTGTCGGGCCGATTTGCTTATAATTTTAGGAGCACTTTTTAATTGCTACTAAAGGGTTAAATTTCAATTTTGGAACGATTCTGAATTTTTGGGCCCAAAAACTTTTTTCAACCCCTAAAAACTACCCTTAAAATGACCCGATTGGGCCCATTTTAAATAGGCTTCGTGCAGTGATGGATTCCAACATGTATCCAAAATTTCGTTAAAATGAATTAGCTCCTTTGAAAGTTATTGCCCGCACATATATATATATATATATATATATATATATATATATATATATATATATATATATATATATATATATATATATAAACATTTTTAATTTTTAGCGACATATCTATTTGAAAAAAGTAAGAAATCGAGGGAAAGAAGAACTGGCAAATAAAGGGGAAGTTAGTTTGTCTCCTAAATTACATGAAACTGACAAAGACAGAAGTTTATATAGTGTGTTGCTAAGTATGTGTAAATATTATTAATTAGTTTGACATAACAAAAAATTAAACTTGGGAATATGTAATATTAAAAACTAAAGAAGTCAAACTTCTTATGTGAGCTTATGAGGGTGAGGCTCATTATAAGTTTTTTCTATTCAGCAACGTTTCGTCTTTATTTTAAGATTTCTTCAGGCTTCTATGAAATAACAAAGTACTAAATGATATTATTTTAATACATTATATTCAATATACTATTTCTAATTCCCCGTGAAATTAAAAACATGGACACAATTGATAAGTAAATATGAAATTAGTTACGATCTGTAATTGATTTTTCTTTATACCCGGTCGAAAGTATGTACTTTCGACTTTGATTTTAAAGCAGAAAGCCTAACATTTATGCTCTGCTGGAATTACTCGCACGACATCTACAACAGCGAGACTGCCGCCAGTCAGTTGTTATTGCGTATAACCTCAAAATTGCTCACTTAAAAGTTATTAGTCTTTTTATATAATGGTGAAATTACGTACTTTCAACCGGGTAGAAAGTTGAAAGCGCTGAACTGGGCGACATAATGCCCAAGGCAACAAACCAAAAACTCTCTCAAATTAAATTTGAAGATATTAATAAGTTCAGTTCCTTAGCAGTACAAATTATTTTACATTATTGAAAGAAAATATCTATTAGGATTAAAAGTTATTTTTAAGTAATACTATTTTTGAGTAGGCCTACGGCTACATTGATCATCATTTAATTTTGATTTTAATGTCAAAAATTTCCAAATCTCACTATTTAGTAAAATGTCGAACAACAGCAGAAATGATTCCCAAAATTTTGTCAAAATATGCAAAGTTAACTATCGATGAAACATTGTTACCAAAAAACATCTGCCCTTGAGCACAACGTTGCATTTTATTTACACTATTAATTTTTGATTTCATGTTTGTCTAACAAAACCAATGTATTGTGAGATTGCCAGCAAGGTTTAATAATATAATAATAATAATGCGTTTAACGTCCGTTTCTCGACTTTATGTCATAACAGACGCCATTCGCACTATTACTATTTTCCATCTACCACTTCTCGTTATTTTCTACATTTTTAAAACTTCAACTTAAGTAATAGTAATGGGCGAATGAAGGAATTATAGGAAATTAAGATAAGGTAGGTATTTTTTGAACTAGGAGTTTGATAGGTAATCGGCCATGACCTCAAATAAGGAACCATCTCGCTATTTATCTGGAATTAATTGAGGGAAACCATGTAAAACCTCAACAAGATGGCCGATTCATAATGAAACTTAAAAAAATCGGAATCATTTTAGCCGTTTGTCAAATCCAATTACACTATGAATGTATTTTCAGTCTTATGTAAAAAACCACCGTATATGAATTAAGATTTATATAATTATTACTTCGTTGATGTTTTATAGCCATTGAAACGTAAATGACAGCAAGAATTACAAATTTATAATGTATAGAAAATATATTGCATGGGCGCTAAAAACTATTACTTATTATTAGTGATGCAACGATTCCTGTTTTTATGATTAATTAATTGTTGCATCACTAGTTATTATTCTTTGCACACCTGAATTAATTCGCTGGGCAGGTAATGATTCTATAGTATAATATTATGTCTAGCCATCAAATAAAATCTAAACGAAATTAGAGTTTAAAAAAACTAAAACAACACGCTTTTATGAACTAAACCATGCCAAATAATTTGACAACAAAATCAGCTTTGCTGTAAAAAGCGTGTGGTGCTATCTACTTAAATTTTCATAATGGATCTACGTTTACAATTAGCTAGTAAATGAAAAATTTATTACCGATATTAAGCACTCCACGCTTTTTACAGTAAAGTCATCAATTTATTTTGCATTTTGTAGTTCATAAAAGTATGTTGTTTTAGTTTTTTTAAACTCTAATTTTATTTCCTTTTCAGGCAAAAATTGTCAATGGAATAATATAAACTACTAATGTAACAAAGCCCTAGCTCTGATTGATGTAAAACTGAGATCAAATTTGCTAACTCCACTCAACTGATTAAAAAACTTGGGTTAAAGTTAGGGTTAAGCCTAACCTGATAATAAACGTGATATATAAATTTTATATTGGTGTGGACCCATTAGATCTTTTGAAGAAATAGATCAGCAATTAGTTCTGATTTTACTCTCCAGATAGCGTAACTGATTTTCTTAATACTGAAACGGAATATTCGGTGGTAAGTTTCAGATTATTAAGTGTACAAAAACACTGGCTCCGTATTTTTAACAAAATAGTTTCAGTTCTAACAGCAAAGTACTGAATTAATTTTGATATTTGTTTTGACAGCTAGACACTATTATTTTTTCAAGGTGAGATACTTATTTTAAATAAAGAATATATTGTGCAAAAAGATGTACATTGTTACTTAAACTGACTTAACATTAACTTTTATGTTAAGGATTTGATTACCTTACGGGAGTAGTGCGTTCTTTCTTTTTCTTTTTTAATTTATAAAACTTAAAACCTAAGTCTTCAATTTCGCATAATATCTAAAAATCTGAGTCGACCACACTTTTGGGGCCCTGGGGTAGAGCGAGAGGAGCGGTCGCACTACGCTCCAGGTGGCAAAAGGCGTCAAAAAGCCAAATGCGAAAAATAATTTTAGTGACTTGATTGAAATTAACACCAAATACTAGGAACTTTCTTAATTTTAAAGAAGCAGAAGTATAATAATTAAAGCTACTTAATTTAACTTAAATTCAACAAGTGTTGATGTTTGCAATAAAGGTTGATTTTTAATTTTAATTTGGGGCTTATTATTTATTTAACATAAAACCGAAGTAAAATTCACGTGAAGTGAAAAAGTCGACCAAAGGGCGCTGAAAGACAATCTCGCTCTACCCTGATCAAGGGGGGCCGACGCTGCTGTGACGAACTTCATGTTGATGACAATAAAAAATTAACAATCATAACAACGAGTTTTTCATTTATGGACTTAAATAATACGATTTTATAAAAAGCACAAATCACTTTGTTTAGTTGATTAAGCGTTAAGAAATATTCAAGTTTTGTACAGACATTGCTACCTAAAAATGGTATGTTGTAAGCTTATAATATCTTAGTATCTAAAAAAATAAACAGAAAAACTCTTATCAACAATATAAAATGCTACAAATATTAATTTAGTATCTAGTTTTCTAACCTAGCAACAGTATAACAATATACGGGACGTATATTAATATTAATATACGATAAATAACTAGTGTTGCACTAAACACAAACAAATGAATTACTCAAAATTGACAGGTGTGCAATTACTAAAAAAAAAGACAGTGCGACTGAAATAAAACTGCTTTGGCGGTGTGGAACAATTTATGTCGGTAAGCTAGAAATTTTACAACTGCGCGGCCATTTATTGACTAAAAGCTTCAACAGTTACCTTATAAAATTTCTAACTTATCAATATGTCAATATTGAACGTTACTTCTACGAGAAAATGTTACTTCCGGTAGAAAAGATCTGAGTTACACCTCATACTGTGCCTAAAGAATCTTTACTTCAAAAAGCAAACAATATAAATGTTTGAATTAGGTAATGTTTAAAGAGTTGTAAATTATTCCATTTACTGATCGGAAACAAATGAAAAAAAAAAAAGAAACGGTTATTGCGAATTATCAAGCACTAATGCAAAACAACGTATTTTTTTAAAATTTTATGATTTTTTTCTCGACAATGACTAAATAGTGCGCGCTACGGCTTTAGAAAATAAGTACTCTCCTGAGCAGCATTGCCAGAACGTTACTTTTGTAACGTTTTACGTTACTTTTTGACCCCTTCATGTTACATTTACGTTACACGTCACAAAACGTTACTTGTCCGTTACATATCGGATGGACTTTTAAAACTTTAATTTTCTGGAATCCAATGGAAAATCTACGTGAAACGAGACGAAAACTTAGACGCTTGTTATATCCATTCAAATAAATTAATATACCATTCAAATAAAATGATAATTGGAGTCTATAAAAAATATTATAATTGTGTTTATTATACTGAAATATAAAAATTTTATAAAACGTTACTTTTTTGGGGAAAACGTAACTTTTTGAACACTCTTAGGTAACTTTTTACGACAGGGCACTGATAACACTCCTCCTGAGTACAAATTACACACATAACCTAACTTTGATTTGAATAACATAGCCTTGCTGTCCCTTTGTTCGGATTTTTGTAAATGATTTTATCGTAAACGTGCGTTTTTTTAGTAATAATTGACAGTTCCAACTCGTAGTTTAAATAGTAGAAAAGATTTGGTGACAAATGTGGAAGTAATAGCTAAGGAAATACATAACCGATATGACTACAAATTCTAATGTCATAAATCTAGTATAAAAATTCACCAAAATACTGATATGTTTCTACTGACAAAAATATAAGTACTGACTAATTGTAATTTTAATAAAGTCTATAAAAAATATCTTTTTCTAAGCGCAATCAGTCAATATAAAAAGTTTAAAACACCAACAGCGTTTAACTATTGTCTAAAAAACGCTATTTTCAAGCAATATATAGAATATTTATCAAAAATGACGACTTGTCTTAAATTGACGTAAAATATATAGTCAGACCTTATACAAATATATTCTTCTCTGCGATTTCCACCAAAAAGTTTGTAGTTTGTACAGGTTCATGGAGAGGTCCCAATTTCCCTTGGGTCTAGATTTTTCGAACGTTTGCTGTTTTGGCAAATAAAGTTACTTTTTAAAATTTCATACAATTTAATTCAGCTCCACCTTGAGTCTATAAGTTTTCTCCCACCAATCCTGAAGAGGTAGTTTTAAAGAAATGACAATATAAAACCCACAAAAATACAAAAGTATGTAAAACGATCTGAAAAAATGTAAATAGATTTTCCTGTTGATTCTAAAACAACCGATTTTAGTTTAATTACATAGAAGCATCTATTTACTTCAATGGAGTGGTTATAATATGACCTTGAAATCGAGTTACTTGAATTCAAGTAACTCGACTAATGAGAACGAACCTTAATTGACAGAACCAAGTTCAAAACGGAGTTTGACTAAAAAACACGCAGTTTTATCCGGAAGAGCTCTGTATTGCCGACAAGCGCTTTAGCAATTAAGAACCGACAAACACAGCTAGTATAAACGGTCGCGATGCAAACAATATCTGAGCGATTACATCTGGGCAACTGGATCACAGTCAAACGTAATTCATTTGTTTTTTTCAGTGCAATTTAATCATTACAGAACTAATGTTTAATTGCTGTTACATCACTATTTTTGTTAATAACCGCAGCACTGGTTAAAATGCCACTTTTGGTTCACAAACTAATGTGTGATTCATTCTATTATAATATTACTAGTTACTACAAATTTTGTGCAGAACTGTACCTTGTGTTCTGCGTTCATTTGTTTTGCTACTATGTGCTACCGCCGCTACTGCTGCTTTGTTGAGGGGGCTGCCTATGTCTCACTACGTCGTCTACTTGAATGAGCTAGAAACAAAAGAAATCAACAAAACAAATGACTTAAGGTAGTTGTCGTGGTTAAGGCACACCGTCAGAAAATTCTTAATTTTTGTATACTTATTAAGGCCATGATAATACAATTACCCTGAAAATTTGAAGTCGATCGACCGTATATAATCCGAGATAAATTCAATTAAAAATTGGATAATTAACATTGATTGTATACGATCTCTGTAGTTCTGAACCAGTTTCTTATTTATAAAAAAAGAACTAACTGTCAGAAACTTTCCAAAAACCGACAGTCTTTCAATGTATTTGTTATGAGTTTAAAAAAAATAAGAAAACATTTTTGACCGTCTAATTATTTATAAATAACGGTTTAAAGTTCAACAATTTACAGAAAAGTATACATGCATATGAATACTGTATGGGTTACGTTTCCACGGGTACAGTCTTGCGTACAAATTATGGATCACTTAGCTACAAGCTAGTATACTTTCGTGGCGCGTATAATCTGTAACTTTTTGACAATATTGTACCACAACTACCTTAATTATTTACTCATAACTAAAAGAATCGTGCTGCATTGCCGCACGCATTGTCAGAAAATCTGCTTTGACAATAATCTTAGACTGTGATTTTATATTTTAGACTTTGTTATGTAGAACATTAGACTGCACTCATCAGCGTCGGCCCTAGTTCTTGCTCCGGGTAGAGCGAGATTGTCTTTCAGCGCCCTTTGGTCGACACTTTCACTTCACGTAAATTGTTCTTCGGTTTTACGTTAAAATAGGCCCCAAATTTTCTAAAACCAACTTTTATTGCAAGCATCAACATTTGTTGAATTTAAATTAAATTAAGAAACTTTAATTATTATAATAAATAATATTGACTCTACCAACAGTAATATAATATTAAATAAAACGAAACTACTTGCGATTACTGTTGAAAATATTTTTTTATTTATAAAACGTTTCTACCAAATTTTTGGTCCTTTTCAATTTATTAAAATATAAAATAAATTATAATTTATTTTATATTTTAATAAATTGAAAAGGACCAAAAATTTGGTAGAAACGTTTTATAAATAAAAAAATATTTTGAACAGTAATCGCAAGTAGTTTCGTTTTATTTAATTATTATACTTCTGCTTGTTTAACATTAAGAAAGTTCCTATCGCTATATAATTAAATTACTATTTGGTGTTATTTTCAATCAGTCACTAAAATTGTTTTTCGCATTTGGCTTTTTGGCGTCTTTTGCCACCTGGCGCCTAGAGCGACCACTCCTCTCGCTCTTTCCCCAAGGCCGGCGCTGGTACTAACATAAAAACAAATGACGCACAAAAACTATGTCACGGTGTATGTTTGCCAGCTGTCTAACATGCTCCCTTTTTCACCCGCTCTATCTTACGAGCTAGTTGGATGTCTGTGCTATGAGCTATTCACAAATTGAGGTCGTTATATAGCTGGCGCCTCTAGCGGTAAAGTTTGGCAGTGCCTATTTCCATTGTCATACCAGATTTTCTGACAGCGCTTTCTGCAGCCTAGCATTTCTAAGACTTACCTTCTCTATTGGTATACACGACAACTCTCCACCAATCACTGCTGGCGGGAGTTGAGGCGGGGGGGTTGGGGTACTGGGAGTCGTTGCGGTTAAGCCTTTGGCAGCCGCTTCTCTTGCCCGCCTTTCTTTAAGTTTCAATGAAAAAATCGCCACAGATCGTGCTCTCTTCATCAAACTTTGTTTTACACGAGTCTTTTTCGCAGCCAGTTCTTCAGCTATCAAACAAAATCATTTTTTAAACAGTTTTATTTAACTAGACCTCATATATTTAAAAAAAAACATTAAGAGCACTGTGGTTGAAATAAATAAAAATCAAAGAATAGTTACTTCTTACCATAAAAGTTTTTATTAGTGGATGTACATCTGTTTAACAGAATCTTTTTTTATATTAATTGTACATGATACGAGTTTAGTTACATAAATGTTGATATTTTGACGTAACGAAGTGGTTCTCAGTTATGCAATTGACTCTTATCTGTACTGAATTTGGTAGCGTGGTTTGACATTTAAATAAAAATTGATCTCTTTATAAACTGTTGACTGCACTGTCGATTAATTTTTTAAATTACATTCTGTGCAATTAAAATAATCGCTTTAATTAAAATCATGTCCTTGCGCCTATAAATTACATCTAAATAGTTTAACTTCTCTGTTACGTATCTGCCTAATACTAAGCCAGATTCTAGTTTGTTATAAAAAATGCAATGACGCCATACTTTAAAACTCATTTGCTATATCGCTGGTTAATTTTTTTTAACTATAAATGCTTTTAATTTCTTCAGCAATACACTAAACAAAAATCCTTACATATAATAAAAATAAAAGAATAGTTACTTCTTACCATAACAGATTTATTCAGTGGATGTATATTTCGAGAACAAAACACTAAACTTAGTTTAGTGTTTTGCTGAAGATGGGAGCTTTGCTCTCGAAATGTACATCTACCGAATAAATCTGTTGTGGTAAGAAGTAACTATTCTTTTATTTTTATTATATGTATGGATTTTTGTTTATAGTAATTCAGTCTAGTGTATTGCTGAAGATGGGAGCTTTGCTCTCGAAATGTACACCCACTGAATAAATCTGTTGTGGTAAGAAGTAACTATTCTTTTATTTTTATTATATGTATGGATTTTTGTTTAGTAATTTAGTCTAGTGTTTTGCTGAAGATGGGAGCTTAGCTCTCGAAATGTACATCCACTGAATAAATCTGTTGTGGTAAGAAGTAACTATTCTTTTATTTTTATTGTTCCAACCACAGTGCTCTTAATATTTTTACATACATATAATGTAAGGATTTTTGTTTAGTGATTTAGTCTAGTGTTGTTTGTTAATGTAATTTCATTATTTAGTCATATTATGGCAAATTTTCTTTCAAATAAAAATCAAAACTTATTTTTAAATGCTGTTGTCACTAAGATCGCGGTAATCCCACAATCGCTAGTTCCCATTTAGCTCACCAGATAGCGTTTTTAAAAGCTCAGTTTCCCAATATGCTTTTTCCAGATCTGTGGCCACCTTGAAGTATTAAATACTCAGCTCGAGAAGGAGTATCTATACAGATGAGAAGTAGCTTTAGTAATTTATTGTTAGTTGTTACCTTTAGCTTGAGCGTCTGCATCCCCTTCAACACTCGATAATGTACGACTGCTGTCACTCAAACTAGCTTCCGGTACTCGAGGAATGCTTTTAGCTACTGAAGGTACCGGTGGACTGGTACGAGGCATCGGAGGCCATAAAGGATTTGAACGGAACAAATCCGAATCCGAACTCGAAGCGTCCTTCACAATTAAATACAGAACAATCAGAAACACAAAACTTTATATTTTCAAACAAATGCTATGGCCATGAAGGTCACGATTACTAGAATACTAGAAGGTTGGGCGTAAGATACTATAAACATGGCCACGTCTGTGATTGGTTGAGTCGATTGCTTACGTCACTGTCGCCCGTGGATTGGTTTTTCAATTAATTGCTAACCCAACTGTTTGGAAGAAGACTCCATGTGACGTTACAAGCCTACTTCTCCCGCCCTCTCGCGTCTTGCCTAGTAACACCTTCAACAATGCTAACGCCCAACCTTAGTTTCTAGTAATCTTGCATAAAGGAAAACAAAATAAGAAAAGAAAATAAAAATAATTAGTGTATGTGCCAACCACAAAAAGCTACAAGAAACAAAAATTCACGCAAGCAAAAACTAGATTAAAAAAAGGTTTCTATAACGAAAATTAATGTGACGAAAATTGTAGCATTTCAAAATTTGATAGTGAAAGTGTAATTTTATTTAAAACCTTTAATCTGCACTATTACTGACATATTACTTCGCCTCCATTTATTCGCACATTAATTATGGAATTCTTGTTTGGGGCTATTCTACATGTTCGAATCGTATTTTTATTCTACAGAAGAAAGCCTTAAGAATAATTTTTAATCTTAGATCACGAGACACCTGCCGTAATATTTTTATTGAACAGAAATTGTTAACAGTGCCATCTGTATATATTTATAAAGCTGCTATCTTTGCCAGGAACAACTACAATTTTGATTTTCTTGGTCATCAATATAGTACAAGAAATAGGAACAATTTAAGAAGCATTAGACTAACTTAACACTCTACTTGAAAAGTCCCTTATATTGTTGTGCTAGGATATTATGTAATCATATTCCTCACGAAATAAAAAACGTTGCTAGTAGTCGACAGTTCAAAAGAAAACTTAAGGCTTTTCTTTCTGATAAATGTTTTTACTCTGTTGAGGATTTTTTTAATATGTAATTTTTTTTTATATCTTGTTTGTCGTACTGACTTCTCTTATACAATATTTTTTGTCTTTAGAGCAATAAAGTATTATTATTATTATTATTATTATTATTAACCCCGAATTGAAAAAAAATTAAAAGGCTCTGTGTAGACCATTCGTTAATAATTTAGTATTGTTATAAAAAGAATCAGAAATGATTGTTACCCCAAATTGGAAAATCGAGTTATTATACGCGTCACGGTTAACTAAAAGGTTCTGAAGTTAGTCACAAACAGCGTCGCAAATGCATATTTTAGAGCCGCCCTGGTTGTTTTGTGGGAAAGGAAGACATCACGGCAAAAGGGATAAAAAGTCAGTTGTCTAAACAACCGCAGCAGCAACTTCTGTATACCTTAGGCGAAATACATCCTGTGCTACGATGGAGGGCCAAATCATCACTGCCCTCGTTTTTAAGTCTTCTGGCCCACTCTGCGCCGCCGCTTGGGCCAATAGTAAGGTGATGCCCTCCTTCTGCCTGAAAAAATGTAAATGAATCTAGCCACACCAAAAATACACTACAAATCAAGGATGGACTACAAATTCAGGACGGACTTATTGTCCAAGACGACTGTCGAGAAATAGTTTAAAAATAATTTTCGTAGAATTTTCAAGTGTTTTTTACCCCCGACGCAAAAACAGGGGTGTTATAAGTTTGACCGCTAAGTGTGTGTATCTGTCTGTGGTAGGTCTTAAACGGATGAACCGATTTGGATGCGATTTTTTTCTAGCGGTGGTTCTTAGACATGTTTTATCAAAATCGGTTCAGCCGTTTCAAGGTCATCAGCACTTTTCTTAGCTGCGGTAGGGTAGACGCATACCGGGTATTTTGTTTGTAACTAAGTTTAAAATAAAAAAAAATTAAAAATTTTAAAAACCCCCAGCACAAAAAACCTTATAAAAAGTTAAAAAATAAAATTTCTGGGCCTGGTCCTTTAACTTTAATATTTAGATACTTAATTAGTAATATTGACTTTTTTCTTTTTTGTCCTTGGTAATAAAATAAATTAATTTGCACATCAACCGTAAAAAATTTTTAAAAAAACGGTTTTATTATAAAAGTTTTTATGAACAATTGTTCTAGTAATTACTAATTACTAATTAAGATAAAATTTACTTGTAGGGAAAAAGGACACTTATTTGTTATATAATGCGACGTTTCGTCCCTTTATTAGGACTTTTTCAAGCTTATAACATTAAATGTTTTGTTCAAGTAGATATAAAAGTTAACATGTAGATATAAATTTTAGTTAATGTTATAAGCTTGAAAAAGTCCTAATAAAGGGACGAAACGTCGTATTATATAACAAATAAGTGTTCACTTAAAGAAGTCCTTTTTCCCTACAAGTAAATTTTATCTTGATTAGTAATATTTTGTGATTCAAACGTTATCGCGTCAGGGGACCGCTAAATAAATAAAACAAAAGTTAGAATTCAAATAAAAAGAAGCATAATATAAGTACTCGATCTAGATCCCCCGACGCGACGACGTTTGAATCACAAAATATTACTAATTAAGTATTTGAATATTAAAGTTCAAGGACCAGGTTCAGAAATTTTATTTTTTAACTTTTTATAGGGTTTTTATTGTGCCGGGGGTTTTTTAAATTTTTAATTTAATTATTTGCTATTATTAATCATGTTCTACCAAGTGCCGAGTGAAAAACCAATGCAAAGTACACTATGAACTTATTTGTTAAGGTAGTTGTCGTGATTAAGGCACACCGTCAGAAAATTCTTAATTTTTGTATACTTATTAAGGACATGATAATACAATTACCCTGAAAATTTGAAGTCGATCGACCGTATATAATCCGAGATAAATTCAATTAAAAATTGGATAATTAACATTGATTGTAAGTATACGATCTTTGTAGTTCGGAACCAGTTTCTTATTTATAAAAAAAGAACTAATTGTCAGAAACTTTCCAAAAACTGACAGTCTTTCAATACATTTAAGAGCTTAAAAAAAAAATAAGAAAACATTTTTGACCGTCTAATTATTTATAAATAACGGTTTAAAGTTCAACAATTTATAGAAAAGTACACATGCATATGAATACTGTATGGGTTACGTTTCCACGAGTACAGTCTTGCGTACAAATTATGGATCACTTAGCTACAAGCTAGTATACTTTTGTGGCGCGTATAATCTATAACTTTTTGACAATATTGTACCACGACAACTACCTTAAAGGCGCGGCCGCCCCTAATATCTGGCTGCCCTATGTCAAGGCCCAGTCGGCCTTATGGAAAGTCCGTTTCAGCGTGAAACGATTTTTTGTTTTCTAGTTGTCAGCTCTGGGTATTATTTGCACTTTAAACGATTTTTAGAAAGAAAAACCTGCTTAATGAGGACACCATGCCGTATTTCCACTATGGTCCAAATTAGCTCGGATAAATGGAACTGTAAAATGCAATCTAAACAAAAATATCAGCCTTTTTTGTGTTCTTTTTTTAAAAGCATGACTATTGCACTGTTCTTTTGTTTCAATTTGTGTGAACTACTGACTAATCTAGAAGTGTATATTGCAATAATTGAAAACTAAATTTTATGTGAGAAGTGTTCATAAAAATAATTTGCTAAAAAAATCTGTTAAACAGAAAAAAACTTATTAAATGACAAGTTTTTAAGGTCACCATTTGCTACGGTTATCTGAGTCTAGTACCAATTAAGAAGTTTCCACTTGACGAGAACAGTAATAATGACAAAACTTAATATTATGACAGTCTCTACTTGGGACAATAAAAAATATGTGAGTCTTATCCACATAAGCTCGCGGGGGAAGTGAAACTTCTTTAGTCGTAGATGTTATTTATATAATTTTGCATTGCCAAGGTTTCTCTTATATCTCTCCTTTAACGTAACGCGTTATTTCCCCTTAAGGGGGTATTCTCATGTGACCACTTCGAAAAATCGATTTTTTTTTTCATGTTTCAATAGTAAAACCTATCGAAAATATGCTGTGAAAAATAGAGACCGAAATTCCTAGTTTTAAATAAATTACAACTCATATAGTGGCCGACGCGCCGTAAGCGACTTGTTGGCTCTTGAAACTTTAAACGCATTTATCTGGAAACATTATATAAATATATAAATTATATAAATTTCAAAGCAATCGATTGAATACTTTTTTTTGTAGGACCATGACCTACAAAAAAAAGTATTCAATCGATTGCTTTGAAATTTATATATGTTCTTCTACTCATTAATGGTTATCGTCCGTACCAAAATTACTTATTTTCGAAAATATTTTCGTATTTTTTTAAACGATTTTTAACAAAAAAATTAAAAAAAAACACAAACTTTTTTTCTACAGTCTGCCATTTTTTTTTAATGAAATTGATTAATTTTGGTAGGGACAATAGCGACATCTCTACTGAACAATGATCCATTCGATTTTTTTATTTCAGACAACATGAACAGCCGCTATTACCATGACCAGTGACCTGCTTTTTTTTAGTGTCTAATTTAATTTAAAAAAAATATATATATAAAAAATGTAAAATAAGAGAAAAAAATTTTTTTTTATACAGTTAAAGATACATACAAAAACATAAAAAAATTAAAATGATTGAATGTTATTGTCGTCTAAAAAAAATTCCCTAAAAAGAGGTAAAATTTATGCGTTCACATGAGAATACCCCCTTAAACGTCACAAAAACTTTCAAACAAATACCTTCGCTAAAGAGGTTTTACTTAAAAAATACTTTCTGAAGTTTAATTTCTTTAAAGGCGTATCTATTTGAAAAAAGTCAGAAATCGAGGGGAAGTAGAATTGGCGCATAAAGGGGAAGTTAGTTTGTCTCCTAAATTACATGAAACTGACAAGGACAGAAGTTTATAGTCTGTCGCTAAGTATGTGTAAATATTATTAATTAGTTTGACATAACAAAAAATTAAACTTGGGAATAATATTAAAAACTAAAGAAGTTAAACTTCTTTAGTTTTTAATAATAATTTTTTTTTATAATTGAAACAAAATATAAATAATTAAAAAAAGAAAAGTTTTTAGTCGTTTTATAGTAAAAACTAAAAAGTATCTCTAATTCGAGTTATTTACTCCAAGGCGGTAAATTAAGACACTGCAGTTTAACTTCTTTAACGACGTTTTTGTTTGAAAAAAGTAAAAAATCGAGGGGAAATAGAATTAACCCCTAAAGGGGAAGTTAGTTTGTCTCCTAAATTACATGAAACTGACAAGGACAGAAGTTTATAGCGTGTAAATATGTATGTGTAAATATTATTAATTAGTTTGACATAACAAAAAATTAAACTTGGAAATAATATTAAAAACTGAAGAAGTTAAAGTCCTTACGTGAGCTTATGAGGGTGAGGCACATTGTAATTTTTTTTTATAAAATTGATTACCTCTGTCGCAAGCCAATCTCCTGATTTGCGCGGTTTAAAGGGTGGTATTTTCTGAATACGATCTTCGGCTGAAACCTTTACTGGAGGTGCTGGAGGCGTAATAGGCGCAGAAGCTGGAGATGATTTTTCCACCATTGCAGTTTCAATATCCTCCGATTTTGATTTATCATCGATAACAACAGCGGAGTCTTCGGACGTCGGAGGCCCGCCAGATGTGCTATGGCTGGGCGTCACAGAAAAACTAAAACAAATTGAAAATCTTAGACGGGCCGCTCGTGATTTATAAAGTCAGTTTTTTATTACCAAATAAAATTAGCGTTATAAAAAACTAAAACCCGTCTTTATAAACTAAAAAATGCAAAATAATTTGACAACAAAATTAGCTTTACTGTAAAAAGCGTGGGGTGCTGTCTACTAAAATTTTCATAATAGTTCTACATTTACAATTAGCTAGTAAATGAAAAATTTATTACCGATATTACGCACTTCACGCTTTTTACAGTAAAGCTAATTCTGTTGTCGAATTATTTAGCATTTTTTAGTTCATAAAACCGTGTTTAGATTTTTTAAACTCTAATTTTAATTATAAGACTAAAAAACTATACTTGACTACGGGCTAGGCAACGCAACGTACGTCACTGTACCGCATGTTAGCTTGCTTGCTGTAATTTTTCAAGTCTTTTTATCCTGAAGGTCCTGGGCAGGATAATGGGACAAACTTATTAAATTATTGTATTGTCATCGGTCCTTGATAAGGGTGCAAAGTTTCAATTTTCTCTGGCGTTTTGAAATGGATGAATTTCACGTTCAAAAATCTCTTTACATACAAACAAACATACAGCTAATAAAAGCGCGTTAAAATAATTACTATTAATGTGGTTCTAAGCGAATAAGGTTATTAATTAAATATCTGAGGTACAGATCCAAACCAATTCGTAAAAAGAAGTTATTAGACTTACCGTCCAATGAGCTGTGACGAATTATCCACTTGTTCTGGTGACGGAGTCGCCGTTGCCGTAAGTCGGCCAGCTTCCCGTCTCGCCCATTCTATCTTTGCCATTTCGGTAGCCAACCAGCTTGGCAACTCAGGTATGGCACAGGATATAAGAAAACGAATACATAACATGATATGCTGTAATCAAACAAAAAATTAAATGCAATGATTGTTAGACACATTCATTGTTACAATCTCTGTAGTTCTGAACCAGTTTCTTATTTATAAAAAAAGAACTAACTGTCAGAAACTTTCCAAAAACTGACAGTCTTTCAATGCATTTGTTATGAGTTAAAAAAAATAAGAAAAAATGTTTTGACCGTCTAATTATTTATAAATAACGGTTTAAAGTTCAACAATTTATAGAAAACAATACTTGCATATGAATACTGTATGGGTTACGTTTCCACGGGTACAGTCTTGCGTACAAATTATGGATCACTTAGCTATAAGCTAGTATACTTTTGTGGCGCGTTTAATCTATAACTTTTTGACAATATTGTACCACGACAACTACCTTAAGAAAGTTCTGACCGCTATATTATTAGGATTTGGTGTTAATTTCAATTGTTTACTTACCTCGAGGGCGACAATAAGAAGAATAGTCTGCGTTGCAGTCATGTCTGGAAACATTCGATGTACTTGACCGGAAAGGCCGATCAGAGCGCAGTTTACGAGCACTGCCATAAGGCACATATACTCCATCGCATTCTGCAACATCGACAAAAAATGAGTTTTCAAGATGTTCCCGACATCCAGCGGGATGTTTCTGATGGTTTTTGATGACCTATTTGAAATTTGAAATACAGGACACGTTCATTAATCCGACAACAGAATTTTTCGCGCATGTCGGATTCGCGGAAACGTCGGATTAGCGGATATAAGCACGGACTAAAACTTGTAACTATTAAAAAAGCGTTCTTTTAACTTTTTTTTTGTTCCTAAAGTCAATAACTACTTTATATAATACATATTTATAATACATAATGCATTATTGGAGGGTTTTAACGATAAAACAATTTTTGATTTCAAACTTTTATAACACAAACAACGTGACGTCTTTTCCTTCCAATGTCTATTGTCAGACTACAGAGCGAACGACTCCACAAAACGTCGGAGTATAGAGAAATATTTGTCATGTAAACCGTGTGTCGGATTACAGAGCGCAATATCGTAAAAATGTCGGATTATAGAGCGATTTTTCTAAACCTCTACATACTTAAAAACTGCGAATTACTGGACATGTCGGATTAACGAGCGGCGGATTATCAATCGTGTTCTGTATTAATAAAATTAAATTTCTTATTTATTTCAATACAGTTTTAACTTTTTATTTAATAATACTGTAAACTCAAAGATATAAAAATACCGTTGATTTTTTCAATGTTGCCAACTTAAGCTGACTTAATAGATAGATTGTAGATTATAGACGCTCAACATCTGAGGTCATAGCGTCTAAGGTTGACTCAATGAGATTCTACAATAAAGAAATTAACTGTACTTGAAAATCAATCGTCGACTAACCTGCCAAGTACCGATATTGGAAACTCGTTGTCCAAATGGTCTCTGACAAACGTATGTAAGTTTAAAGGCATCGCTTCGAATTTCGATAAAATTATTTAGCATCGCGCAAAGGGCAGCGGGCGGAAAGGCGGACGAAAACAGAACTACGTAGCCCAGTTGAATCACCATTTCCAAATGGTCGTCAAACGTGCCATCGTACTGAAAACAGATAAATCACATAACTAATATTTTCTTTTCAAATTTTTAGTTACGCCTTTTGGCGGCCATATTGGATTTTAAATAACATCACACAGTTTACTGTATTCTACTTGTCATACCCTCTCATTTGATACCCATATCAAAGGGGTTGTAAAGAAACAGATGATCAGCCATTTTGTGTCAGACGCCATTTCGGATTCGAAATGAAGTCATATTGCTGATTGTATTCTACTTATCATACCCTTTCATTTGATACCCATATCAAAGGGGTTGTAAAGAAACAAATGATCCGCCATTTTGTCTCGGCCGCCATTTTGGATTTGGTATGAAGTCATATTTCTGATTGTATTCTACTTATCATACCCTTTCATTTGATACCCATATCAAAGGGGTTGTAAAGAAACAAATGATCCGCCATTTTGTCTCGGCCGCCATTTTGGATTTGGTATGAAGTCATATTTCTGATTGTATTCTACTTGTCATACCCTTTCATTTGACACCCGTATCAAAGGAGTTGTAAAAAAAAAGATGATCCGCCATTTTGTGTCGGTCGCCATTTTGGATTTGAAATGAAGTCATATACCTGATTGTATTCCTTCATTTCTTTCATTTGATACCCATATGGAGGAGGCTGCAAAGAAGATAAACCGACATTTTGTGGTGGCGGCCATACTGGATCTACCATAATATCCAATATACTATATTGTATTGTCTTCAGAATCAAATGTGTGTGCAAAATTTCAGCTCAATCGAACAACGGAAAGTCGGTCAAATTCAACTTGTAAGATTTGATTACAAACCCACAGACAGACGGACAGACATCGAGACAGGTGAAACTAAATAAAAGCTTGTAAAAGGAGTTTACTTTATAAAGTGAGCTTTCCAATTCAGCTTGGCTAATACTACGTTTCGATGCTGCCTGAGGTGAATCAAGAACCGTGCTAGGAGACTGTTCCGTCTGAGTTTCACTTTTTGTTGTTTCCGACTGAGAAATAACGGTCTGTTCATCGGCATTACTCGGATTAGTTCCCGGCGGTTCTTTCGAACTGGTAGGACTCAAGGCGCCCCACAAATCGAAACTCAATTTCGCTAGTCGCATCTGTTCTAGCATATATGGTAATGCAGATTCCTTTAAATTACCAATCACTTGACGAGCTATTAGGAGTGCTGCCAATTGCTAAAAACAAAATAGTAAAATATCAAATATCACTCAATTTTTTCATACAACTTGAAAAAAAATCGAGAATATCTTTTAAGCTAATTCATGAAGCTAATCTAATTTAAAAAATAGCTACATTTGACTAATTTACCTCTTTTAATCTAGCTTGGTCCTGAATATAAAATGCTATGTAGAACAAAGATAGAAACGAATTGACAAACTGAAACTGAAAAGAGAGAAAGAAAAGCGTAAGATTTCAGATACTGAAATTAATATTTTCCACTTATTTCGAAACTACGTAAGCTGCTTATAAAACTTTACAAGTCGCTAGTTTTATCAATACTGCCAACTATAAAAGCTATTATGATAAAGCGGACTAAAAAATAATTAGCAATTTTTTATAACATTTTATACACAAAAAACATTTAAATATAGTATATTACACCACAAGAGCAGAAAGTTGAAATTCTCGGGCATCATGTCGCGCAGTTCAAGGCTTTCAACTTTCTGCCCGTGTGGTGTATACTATTTTTCTTTATACCCATTCGAAAGTAAATACTTTCACCACTATATAAAAACTTTCAAGTGAGCAATAACAGCTGAGGGCTGGCGGCAGTTTCACGTCCCGCTGTTACTTTCTTTCGGCCCGCTGTTATAGATGGCGTGCGTGTAATTCCCGCAAAGCATAAATGTTAGGCTTTCTGCCTTAAAATCGAGGCCGAAAGTACGTACTTTCGACCGAGTATAAAGAAAAAATGTTTTGTCATTTGTTGTTTAACTTAAAATATAATTACAAATATGATCTCTCAATTCAAAACACAATTTGAAATTACAATTATTATTGTAAATTCAGTTTGCTCGGTTATAATTAATTGGGCATAGAATTTATACAATTTAAAACCGCAATAAATATTTTTAGAAAGAATAGGGATGTTGACTATTTTTGGGAAAGTGTTTTAAATCGTGCATAAGGACCTAATATAGCCACAAACACTTATTTTTATTTAAATACGACTCAAGCCTTAAAAATCATGTATTTTAAATTCCGTTTCAAATTTCGGTCCAAAACGCCAATACTTGTCACGTGACTGCCGTGACGTCAGACTGTCACAAAGTAGGAGGCTCTGCTCATAAACGCTGGTAAAGAGGTGATGAAAGGTTGTTTCGTAGTTGTTGCTATAGTTACACGTAATTTGACGTTTTCCATAAACAAATAATGATAAATTACACACTAAATATTAACCAAACAACGAAGCCTTTTTACAGCGTCTGAAGCTGTACACCACTACGTGACGTCATGTGCTCTGATTGGTGTTCGTTGTCACGTGACTTGAGAGTGATTGAATTAGGTTTTATTTATTAAATAAGGAAAAATATTGTGTTTTTAGTATTTCTATCATAGAAACTACCAATTAATGTTAAAATTATGCTTTTATTTGAATACAGTCAACATCCTTATTAAAATTATATTATTCTGCGAAAAAATATTGTATCAATCGATTTTTTTTTGTTAAAAGCATCGTTCACAGGTTAATATTTCAGTTTTTTTTTTGCGGAACATACTTAATTCGTTTTAGAAAATTGTTCACTACGGTATAGTTCATACGACTAAATTAATAAACAGTAGAATAGCTACAGTTTGCCATAATTGTTAAGAAACATCCATTGTTACAATGCTATATTAGAAAAATGTATTTTCAAGCAGTTTTGGTGGTATTAAATACATAAAAAATATTTCACTATTTTGTAAGTTCACCGGCAACCGAATGTACCATAGCCATGCGAAGATAACGTGGTCTTAAAATAGCATTTTCTTATAATAGTTCGCCTAAAAATTAAAAAAAAAGTGCTTCATTCATGAGTGTAGGGTTTTTGATTACATGCAAGCAACTATACGTGTCTATTTTTAAATAACTCTACGTAGCATAAGACAAGGACGATTTGGATGCCGTTAGACAAATATACAAACCAGCGCGACTTTGCCGATCAGGTGATTCTCATATTTGGTCTCAAGTCGATAGTTCTCTGCAGATGTCAGCAGCAGCGTGCACAATTACACAAATACACCCTCGGTTAGTGATTCCAACAGAACGTTACAACTCTAAATAATAATTATACTTTCCTGATCGTGAACCAAATCGATAGGACGTTTAATGTCTTTTCGGAGAAAGGACTAAGGGCTCTTTTCTAGTCTCACAAATGAGTAACGGTGTACTAACAGTGAATTTTCAGGTTTGAGTTTAAATAAATATTCGATTTTCGAATCAGGCCTTATTTGATTTTTAATCTGATTACCTCAAATTTTGAATCAAATATTTAATTTATTATATATTATAGTTACTAATCTTCGAATCGAATATTTATTACTTACTCAATTTTCGATTTTAACTCGAATCTAGTACCTCATTGATACTCAATTTTCGAGTAAATCAAATCAAGGATGTACTTAATAAATACTCGATTTTTGAACTGGGTAATATTTAATTTTTAAACTCGAATTTTGAGTTGAATATTCAATTCATACTCATTTTCGAGTCGAACATTTAATCTATTATACTTAGGTACTAATCTTCGAGTCGAATATTTATTACTTACTCAATTTTAAAACCTGCTCTAATTCGACTTTTAATTTGAGTCTAGTAGCTCATTAATACTCAATTTTCGAGTCAAATGAAATTGGGGATGTACTTAATAAAGACTCGATTTTCGAATAGTGTCCAATTCGATTTTCAAATCTGAGTCAAGTATCTCGAATTTTGAGTAAAATTTTTAGCACTGACTCACCTCTGAGTCGAATAGTTACTTACTCATCTTCAAGTCAAATATTTATTACTTACTCAATTTTCGAACCAGCTCAATTTTGATTTTTAACTCGAATCTAGTATCAATTTAATACTCAATTTTCGAGTAAATCAGATCAAGAATGTACTTAATAAATACTTGCTCTTTGAGTCAAATATTAAATACTTCATATATAAGTATAGTATTTAATAAATACCCTATTTTCGAGTCGATACGTGTATTTAAAAAATAGTCCACTTTCAAATCAAGTCAATTAATGGAGTATTTTTTAAACACTCGATTTTCAAAGCAAGTATTTATTAAATATTCAATTCTCGAATCTATATTTAAATTCCTAATTTAGGCTAGAGTTAAATTCTACAAATTTTAGACGACGGTGTCAATTTTGCAAAGTGATTTTTACCTTAATAACTGCTAATAATTTAAATTAGCTAGCTTTTTAGCCAAAGTTAGAATATTTATACTTGATATTTACAAGTTAGGGACTTGATTTCAATTTATACTAATAACTAGATTTACAATTTAAAAGATTTTCAAAAACAGTTCAAAAAGTGCAGAAGACAAAAGTAATACTAAAGAACTAGCAAAAGGATAGATTTCTGGTGACCATTTTGTTTTTAACAATCCTGAAAAGAAATTTAAAGAACAAACAGTTTTTTAAGAATGCGTACAAAACTACAAAACAAACATTGTATATTCAAAAATAACAACACAGTGAATTTAAAACAACGTGCGTTTTGCTAACCGCGTTAGCATCGTCAAAAAATTATTACATTGTTTGTAAGTTACAATTTTATTAACGCAATAAAATTAAAACATTCACCAGTGAGGGTCGTCCCAAGTATAATACGTGCCACGGTTCTAAAAGGTTCTGAAGTTAGATGCAAATGGAGGCTTGCGCAGGTACAGTCGGCTGAAAAACTACAAACTCGCGCTATATTATTACTTTTAATTTTTCTTTAATCTAAATGTCTAATTCCTTGCATAAAGTCATCCAAAAAATTATTTTTCGTGCTTGTCTATGCAAAACTGTATTAGCCATCTTGAACAATTAACAATCAAAGATACAACTTAACAATAGCGTACTGGACTGTACTTTATAGCAGGAAAGCGACAAGTGACACGACAACCAGCGATAACCAATCACCGACCAGCGCACGTTCTGTGCCGGTAACTGGGAGGTGGTGGGAATCTTTCCCACAAAACAACCAGGACGGCTCTAAAATATGCTTTTGCGACGCTGTTTGTGACTAACCAGAACCTTTGAGAACTGTTGTGAGTATTATATCAAAAATTGTATAACTTTTAACAGTGCATATTATTCCTCATAATTAACAAATAATCTAACCCAACTTTCTTATTCTTGCATCTTCTTAATTGCAAGAAAGCATTAAAAAAATACCTATATTTTTAAACCACGAAGGAGCCGCAATGTTAAAAAAATGGCTGAAATAATTTGGGTAATTTACGTGTTTTCGAATCTCAAAAATGATTATCTGTCAATGATTTTTGAACTTGTTATTTTTTCTTAGTTACGATAACTTTTATATCTTTTAATTGAATCGTTTGCCTTAAAATGGTGGACGACTGCGGTAATCTGTCAAATCTAGACACTTTAATAACTCATCAAACATATCCACTCATGAACTATAGTTTATCCACCACATCCAAGCCATTTTTTTTAACACTACGTGAATTACTTAGAAATGTTTCCATTATAGCGAACCCTTCCAAAAAAAAAATGAGACGATCCTCTTATGAGTTTTAAATACGTGTTAAACAAACTGTTAGTTCTTATCAAAACTTCAAAAACTAAGAACTAACATGCATCTATATTCTATATCTCATTAAAAAATCTCACTTTTATTTGCAAAATTCAGAAAAAGTATTTCCGTCTTAGCTGAATAAATCAAACTAAAGATGCAAATTTCACCATGCACCTATTACCATTTTAATCGTAATCGTAAAACAGGAATCATTGCATCACTAATATAAACATAAAAAAACTTGGAACGAGTCGCGGGACACGCGTTTGGAACGAAGTCCCTTTCGTATAAGACGTTTTTCGTAACGCGTTTTATATAATCTAAAAACACCCGGTATAATCTAAAAACACCCGGTGTAATCTAAAAACACCCGGTATAACCTAAAAAAACCCGGTATAATCTAAAAACAGCCGGTATAATCTAAAAACACCCGGTATAATCTAAAAACACCCGGTGTAATCTAAAAACCCGGTATAATCTAAAAACAGCGGGTATAATCTAAAAACACCCGGTGTAATCTAAAAACACCCGGTGTAATCTAAAAACACCCGGTGTAATCTAAAAACACCCGGTATAATCTAAAAACACCCGGTGTAATCTAAAAACACCCGGTATAATCTAAAAACACCCGGTATAACCTAAAAAAACCCGGTATAATCTAAAAACAGCCGGTATAATCTAAAAACAGCCGGTATAATCTAAAACCACCCGGTATCACCGTATACCAGTATACATTATACGTCTTACGGTTTTTCGTGACATGTTTTGCCTTACGATTTTTCGTGACATGTTACATTTTTTCTCGGCTAGGTCCCCTCGCCAACCCGCGATAAGGAGCTTTGTTCCAAAATTACGAAAAATTTGACACAGTCCGTTTTTGCAACCAATATTTTCGACAAATAAAAATTTAAACCTCTGATAAAACTAATTTTAACCGTCAAGAGAAGCATTGGGTATGGGATTCCCAGGGGTGAATTAAAAGTGTTTCTCCCTCATAAATGGTTATGTTGATTTTTTCTGTCGTATTAAGAAAACTATCGTTTTTAAAAACATTCTATAGATATAATCTTTTTTTACACTGTCTGAGGCTTAAATTGAAAAAAAAATATTAAATCGGATAATTTTATCGAAAGATATTAATAAAAATAAAAGAATAGTTACTTCTTACCACAACAGATTTATTCAGTGGATGTACATTTCGAGAGCTAAGCTCCTATCTTCAGCAAAACATAGTTTAGTGTTTTGCTGAAGATGGGAGCTTAGCTCTCGAAATGTACATCCACTGAATAAATCTGTTGTGGTAAGAAGTAACTATTCTTTTATTTTTATTTTTCCAACCACAGTGCTCTTAATATTTACAGAAAGATATTAATAATCAAAGACATATGGGTATGGCATACCCATGTGCGTCTGAATCGTGCATCTCTTGAGGGTTAAACATGATTCATTAAAAAAACTGTATCGAAATATAAAAGAACTGACCTTTATCATTCAGCCAAACTGCCACCTTGTAGTAGGCTTCATCCATTAGCGATATCACGACAGCGAGAAGAATTTTCGGTACATAACCAAGCCATGACGGATATCCACGGGCTGCCAACTTCGAGTCCCACCAGCTTTGCAATTGGAACGAAGCGATCATAACAGCAAATACCAAAGACAAGCACATCGCTATTACTGGAACAGTAACGCAGTAACGAAATACGTGTCTTTTCCATGCTGGTTGCCATGGCTCCAATCGGCCAGTCACGGGACTTATTTGCAATGGTCCCTAAAAAACAAAACTTATTTGCAATTGTCCCTAAACAACAAGATTTATTTGCAATGGTCCCTAAAAACAAGACATATTTGCAACGGTCCCTTAAAAAAGACTCATTTGCAATGGTCCCTAAAAACAAGACTTATTTGCAAATCCCTTAAAAAAACTCATTCGCAATGGTCCCTAAAAACAAGACTTATTTGCAATGGTCTCTTAAAAAAACTAATTCGCAATGGTTCCTACAAAAAAGACTTATTTGCAATGCTGCCTAAAAAACTTATTTGCGTGGTCCCTAAAAAAATACTTATTGGCAAAGGCCTCTAAAAAACAAAACTTATTTGCAGTTGTCCCTAAACAACAATACTTATCTGCAATGATCCCTAGCAACAAGACTTATTCGCAATGGTTCCTAAAAATAAGACTTATTTGCAACGGCCCCTCAAACTCATTTGCAATGGTCCCTAAAAAAAGATGTATTTGCAATGCTGCCTAAAAAAACTTATTTGCATGGTTCCTAAAAAAACTTATTTGCATGGTTCCTAAAAAAACGCTTATTGGCAATGGTCCCTAAAAAACAAAGTTTATTCGCAATAGTCCCTAAAAAACAAGACCTATCTGCAATGGTTCCTAAAAACAAGTCTTATTTGCAATGGGTCCTAAAAAAAGACTTATTTACAATGGTCGCTAAACTTGTATCAACATTTGAATCATTTTGTATAAACTGATTCATAATTTACGTTATAGTGGCTAAACTTTTTAGAAACCGCCTAATACTGAAACAGCGTTAGACGGAGCAGCACTAAGCGAGGTCTTACTGTACTTTATAGCTAGCGTTGGTGGTGTTAAAAAAAAATTTAAATTCTTACAGAAAAAAATGGTCTTGGTTCCGCTAATAAATCATCTCTTTGGTCCAATGTACCCCAACGAAAAGCTAATTCTGCCGAATATCTTTTCCATGCCTGTAAATATGTTGTTGCCCAAATAACATTGAATACAGAAAACAAAACATAACCAACATCTTCTAAGTGTTGATGTTTTCCTGAACAGCAAATCTGAAAGAA
Organism: Venustoraphidia nigricollis; assembly: GCA_034508555.1. Classification (NCBI taxonomy): domain Eukaryota; kingdom Metazoa; phylum Arthropoda; class Insecta; order Raphidioptera; family Raphidiidae; genus Venustoraphidia; species Venustoraphidia nigricollis. The sequence continues at coordinate 507,316 of JAVRKA010000091.1, read as the reverse complement.
CGTCCATACAAATTTCATTAAATTTTTTGTACAATACTTAAACGTTTTAAGGTTGTTGAGTACCAGCTGTTGAATATGCTCCCCTTTTTTCCAGCATAGTCTTACGGGATGTGTCTTATTCAATATTTGACGTTAATGCTTCAAAATAAACTAGAAATATGTACCGTTCTTCCGATATGACTTTTGGTCAAGTTTTTACAGTTTATTTCGTCTAAATAAACGATTTAAAATCAGATAATTCCAAGAAAATTAGCACAAACTTTACACACATTTTAGTACAGAAAAAATTAAATTGGAAAAAATTATTGAGCAAGCCAAATTTGTCAGTATTTTTAACGTAAGTTTGTAAAAAAAAACTTAAAAATGTTAATTTGCCTTCCCATAATTTGAAATCTCATGACGTGTTGTAACGAAATATTGACGAATATACGTTTTTTGATTCAATATTTAGCGCAAAAATATGTTTTTTGAAATTTTTAAGCAGCAAGCCAAATTTTGTGAAGCTTAATGCTTAATCACAGCTAATAAAAACAGTAATAAAATTAATTTTGCGAGCACTATTTCCCGAGAGCATATTTTACAATCTGGAGGATCAAGTCACCTATCTCAGTACAGTAAGACCCCGCTTAACGCGGGAGGTACGTTCCAATGAGTTCGTGCGCTGTACGAAACAGCGCTACACAATGTCATTTCAATAAGTAAATACTAGGCATAAATGTAACAGAACCGAAAATAAGAAAATTTGTTAGTTTTTTTTTTGTTTAATTTTGCAACATTTATTGTTAAATACTTTTTTTATCACATTAATTGTAGATTTATTTATTGCTAATATCAATTTTTGCTGATAAAACATTTATGAAAATCAAATAAAAGTTCGAGTAAGAAGCTATGTTTGTGATGAGAAAGGTTCCTCATTTGACATATTTTATTGTTTGTGAAAAAGTCATCTAATATCGTTTGCCTTTTTCTGTTTCGTTCAGCGATCTGTTGTCGATAGCAAGATATTGCATCAATGACACTTCGTCTTGCCTTTGAACTTCTATCAACATTTGAATCATTTTGTATAAACTGATTTTGCGTTAGAGTTAGAAGCCGCGTAATACCGAAACAGCGTTTAGTGGAGCAGCGTTAAGCGAGGTCTTACTGTACAATATTTCAATTAGAAGTTTGAACAAACCCAAAAAATAAATCCTACTACAGCGGGGATAGAAAGGGCAGCGGTATAGTGTCCCAGCCAGGCAAAATACATCGTTATTTTTACACCAAAATACTCGCATATAAGATCTGTGAACAAAATAATAATAATTATTATTATTAGTTTACAAACCCTGTAAGTGTTTATAATGTGGTATTTCTGTACCAATTTTATCACGTAAATCTTGTAGCGGAAAAAATTATGCAATTCAAATTATATTATGACAAAATAGATAACCAAGCCAGGTTTTTGGTAAAATAAAAATCGTAACGATTGAATTATTCAGTTATCAACTGTGTTATCAGAGGTCGCACTCACCTAATGGTTGGTACGCCAGGACATTCCGGACCCACGAAACCTGTAACAGATCTACGGCAGGACCTTCGTGCAACGGAAAGACTTGCGATATAATTCCAGTGGACAGGCATTTGGGTACTGAAAACAAAACAACAAATTTTCGTTTTTTACATATTACAGTTCCTAAACACAGTTAAAAATATTAAAATTCCACAAAAATTATTATTAAATTATTTCTCAGCGATCGTTTCAGACAATAAGTCCATCCTCAGGAATATAAAATATTCCTAAGGATGGACTTATTGTCCGAAACGATAGTCGAGTGAAAATCAGTACAAATTAGATATGGTTTTTACAAGATATTTACCAATTGGCTGCCCTTCAAGCAGATTTAGGCCTTGTAATGTGTCAGGTTCGGTTGCACGAATACTCTGAAGTAAACGTAAAACTAGCCATTGTCGTTCTTGCGTTGTAAAAAATATTGCTTCTTTGTCTATTCCATCAAAACTGTGTGCATCTTGAATAGAAAATTCCTTCAATCCGCCTCCTCGCGATGCCTTAAGGACTTTCGGTAAATGGTATTCTTCCGCGGCTTTTAATAACCTAATTTAAAAAAATATATAATGAGCCTCACCCTCATAAGCTCACATAAGAAGTTTAACTTCTTCAGGTTTTAATATTATAATTACGGCGAAATTATTATACATTTCAAGACGGCACTTTGATGTTTATGTCATGTGAAAATTCTCACATGGACAGATCATCGCATTCATACCATAGTTTTATTTACATACTATAATCTACAGAAAAACATTTTTAATATGAATTGTCTGTAGTATATCAACATCATAACCTCACATTATGTGACGTTTCAGCATATACTTGTATATAAAAAATGTTTAATCGGAAAATTGTTCTGATATCTGAAACTAGCGAATATAATATTTAATATTTTCCTTTCTGAATTTACATGAAATATATATTATGAGTTTATTGTAATAAGAGATAAGTAATTAATGCTGGAAATATCACAATTTTGTGTATCAAAAATAATATAAGCTTTTATTTAGATTTACGATCATAATTACGGTGAAATTATTACTTTTTAAGAGGGTACTTTGATGTTTATTTCATGTGAAAATTCCCACATGGACAGAGCGTCACATCCATATCATAGTTTTATTTACACACTATAATCTACAGAAAAAACATTTTTAATATGAAATGTCTGTAGTATATCAACATCATAACCTCACATTATGTGACGTTTCAAAATATAAGTACTTGTATTTAAAAAATTAATAATCGGAAAATTGTTCTGACATCTGAAACTAGCGAATATAATATTTAATATTTTTCTTTCTGAATTTACATGAAATATATATTATGAGTTCCTACCGTTTGTACGTCAAATCACAGAAAGGATTTCGATTTCAATTGTTCGTAATTTTAAACGACAGATTCTGCAATCTAGTATTAGATTATCAAGTTTTTTTTATTATAATTTTACTAGCCGCTCCCCGCGGCTCCGCCCGCAATTTTAATAGTTAGGATTCTTTCATTACTCGTTCGTTCGCCCGAGTTTATAATTATTTGTTTCATTACTCGCTCACTCACTCTGTTCATTCGCTCGAATTTATAATTATTTGTTTCATTACTCACTCACTCACTCCGTTCGTTCGCTCGAATTTATAACTATTTGTTTCATTACTTGCTCACTCACTCACTCCGTTCGTTCGCTCGAATTTATAATTATTTGTTTCATTACTCACTCACTCACTCCGCTCGTTCGCTCAAATTTATAATACCCTATGTCCGTCTCCTGGTTCTAAGCTACCTCCCCACCAATTTTCAGTCAAATCGGCTCAGCCGTTCTTGAGTTATAAATAGTGTAACTAATAAGACTTTCTTTTATATATATAGATAGATTATCTTACACAGAAAATGGCGCCGTCAAATAAAACGCAGTGCTGTGGGTCGACGCATGGTGCCTGACGTGTACCGTTAGTCCCGGCGACTGTCTGAAACGAGCTAGTAACCATAGCAACACCGAATCTTGTGCGTTCGGAGGAAATGTCATGACAACGTCACAGTGGGGCGTCGCGACTCGCTGGAGCCACAGCTTTCGAGGGGCCATAAAATGGCCGGCGCATGGTATTTTACGGCGTAACAAACGCGACGCTGCAACAAAATGGTTGTCGTTAATTGTTTCGAAACGTCCAAGAAGTGACGATGCACAAAAAAAAAGGCCAAGTGCGAGTCTGACTCACACACGAAAGGTTCCGTAACATCGTACAATAATTTTATTTTTATTATTTGTTGCTATAGCGGCCATAGTAACACACAGTAAGGCGCATAAATGTAAACTAATAGCTTTTAAGATATTCCGTTCGATGTCGCTACTATGCACTATTTTGACGTTTGTAGAAAAACAGTTTTTTTTGCGATGTAACGACAAATTTACGGTTTTCGGATTTTGTCCCTTTACTTGTGCTATAAGACATTGCTTCTTTCCAAATTTCATGATTCTAGGTCAACGGGAAGTACCCTATAGGTTTTGATTCCCTTTCGAGTGTCAAAATATGAGGCCTAAACAGCCGTATTTTTTTACTGTGTTGAGTTAGAAGCTTAATTTTTTCACAGCTCCAAGAGATTGCAGACCTGAGTATTTGATATTAATTTCAACTTGATACCTCCACGCGTTCCTGAGAAAAAGGATCTTGGTAGAACGAATATACATATACCTAGGATGTTTCAAAAATTCAAAACCGCGGTAGCTAGAAAAGTATTGATCTGGTCGAAAAACCGTATTTTTTGTTCGATTTTTGTTCCGTAGTCCGTGTGCGTTAATTTCGAAACATTCGGTATATAATAATAATTATAATAATAATAATGCGTTTAACGTCCGTTTCTCGACTTTATGTCATAACAGACGCCATTCGCACCATTATTATTTTCCATTTACAACCTCCCGTTATTTTCTACATTTTTTAAAACTTCAACTTATATAATAGGAATGGGCGAATGAAGGAATTATAGGAAATTAGGATAAGGTAGGTAATTTTTGAACTAGGAGTTTGACAGGTAATCGGCCATGGCCTCAAATAAGGAACCATCTCGATATTTATCTGGAATTAATTGAGGGAAACCATGGAAAGCCTCAATCAAGATGGCCGGTACAGGAATTACCGTTTCTCGGCGAGAGGCAGTAGCAAAAAGTTTCAGCCACATCTGCCCCTGCCGGGAATCGAACCCGTAGAAACTTTCGGTATATAGTATATACTATTATATTTCTCTTCTGATTAAGTGTACTGTCTAACTTATAAGAGACCTTGAAATTGATTATGTAGGTAATTAAAATCAATTGAGTTTGTTAATTTAAGCAATTCTGAGGTCAAGAATTGAAATTATAGTAAAGCACTGATTACCTGTTCAAAAATTAAATATCACGACAGTTGAAACAGATTTATCGTCATATTTCGATATTTTCGGGATAACAAACAGTCAAAATAGCATTTCATTGAGTATTGCGAGAATTATCGATATTTCCAATGAAATAATGTCGTAGAATTTTAAATACTTCGAAATCTCCCGCGCTTTTTACGGCGTTTGCCTCTCTTAAAATGGCTTCTAATGGGGGTAGGAGGCACCACGGTCATCCGCAATCTAGTGTTATATATAGTTGACACAGGAACATAGAGACAGAGCACGTACTACGGTTTTAGGCGAGGGGGGGTAAAGCCGATTAAGGGACGCTACAAGGTGACTGGTGTCCGCTTGTCATTGGTCGGCACACTGCGCATGCCTAGTGGCATGAAATGTATGTTAGTAGTACGGTGTAAAAAGAAAATTTCTTTTGTATGTAGCGCAATGCTATCAAAAATCGACACCGTTCTTACTTTGTACCCGTCCCTGAATGGATTCCCCACCGCACCCTATAATCACTAGATCCATGTTATATATATAACAAACCTTAGTAAAAAAACAAACAAACAAACAATAAAATCAGTTATTCTAAAGAAGTTATGATCACATTACAAAGTAAACTGCTGTGTGACAAAAATCCATTTAAATTTTATTTGCATATCTATGACAGAAAATTTCGTATTGGTTTCCTATCTATATTTTGTTTCATGCATTCAAATATGTCTTTTTACACCACCCTCTGTAAAATTGCTGGTTTACATGCATGAATAGTGTACACAGGCATATAAAGTGACCCATTACGCACTAGTATGGTAAATAAAACAAAATTGGTCGCGCTATATTTTATGTTAAGTCACTATTTCTTGGGAATAATCTAAAGGTTACTATTCGAATGATTTTTATAATCGAATGATTCATTCAAATTGATTCCTTCAGTCGATGTATCATAATAATAGGTGTGTTGGTACTATGCGTGAATGAATGAATGTTTTCGAATGAATTTTGCTTTCGGTTTCGACTGTCAGTCTTAAGAGAGTCGCCTACATACAGTTCTTCATAGTACAGATGCAGATAAAATATGTAAGTTACTGTATTCAATACTGTGCAAGGCATATAAGTATCGCGAGTGATTAGGACGCGAGTGAAAACACAATGCATTCGTCGATATGGTTATTATAACGAATGAATTTAGCTCTATGGTTTTCGATTGTGAGACTAGAGACAGTCATCTGCATGCAGTTCTTCATAGGAACAGTGGCAGATAAGGACTAAGTAATCATATATTATTTAATACTGTGAAATGCAATCTGAGAGAGACAGTGTTATAAAGAGTAAGGAAAGAGCGATAAAAATAATTTATTACTGGAGATTGTATTAGAAGTCGTAACTCGTAGGTATAAAAATCATTTGAATGATTTTGAATAACTTCTCGAGACATCATGAAATATTTTAATAACCGAGTAGTTCGACATTCTTCTCTCGAAATCTTCCATCTTTAATTTTAATTGATGAATTAGCCTTCAGACAACTTAATGTTACACGGTTAAGAACAATTTTTCTGTCAGGAAAATGTCATTTGAGTAAAATATTAAATAGTCACTCTATAATCTTATGCTAAGAATTTGTGTGACTAATATTATTCAATTCTTTCAAATAAGGTGTCATAGGTCGTAAATACAAATATGTAACTTAAGTTTTTTACAGTAATTTTAGTCGAAGTTACAAAACGTAAGTTATTGACGTGCTTAATTACAGAGCCTAAATTAAATTAGAACTACGTTTTATAATATATACATATTACACATGTCAATAAATAAATAAATTTAAAAGGTTACAAAAAAAATCAATCGGATTATTGATCGAAACTTAGGTATTTGTAGATACATGCTAAATTAAGACTAAAAATGAAAACAATAGTTACCATTTTCGAATGTTTCTTTAGCACACGATACAACCTTTCTACGTCTTAATCCACTATCAGACTTTTCATCGTCGGCGTCATTTTCCGATGGCAATAATTGTTCTTTTTCCGGTTCTGACTGAGAAGTCGATTCCATGTTAATTTTCACACCGTTAAATATGTAGGTACTGATTGCTTTATGTAATCACGACTGGAGGACAAATGGTTACGCCTACTCAACTAGACGCCATTTGACACAACTGTCAAAATGCTTATTGGTTAAGTTAAAGGCGGTCACACACACGCAAACATTTCTATAGCCTGAATGAAAATACAGCGGTACCTCAACATACGAGTTTTATACGTCCGTAACCTTGCTTGTATGTCAATTTGCTCCTATCTCAAAGCAAATTTTCACATTTAGACTAATTGAAATGCCATTAAGGTAGTTGTCGTGGTTAAGGCACACCGTCAGAAAATTCTTAATTTTTGTATACTTATAAAGGACATGATAATACAATTACCCTGAAAATTTAAAGTCGATCGACCGTATATAATCCGAGATAAATTCAGTTAAAAATTGGATAATTAACATTGATTGTATACGATCTCTGTAGTTCTGAATCAGTTTCTTATTTATAAAAAAAGAACTAACTGTCAGAAACTTTCCAAAAACTGACAATCTTTCAATGCATTTGTTATGAGTTTAAAAAAAATAAGAAACAATTTTTGACCGTCTAATTATATAGCAGTAAGAACTTTCTTAAGGTAGTTGTCGTGGTACAATATTGTCAAAAAGTTATAGATTATACGCGCCACAAAAGTATACTAGCTTGTAGCTAAGTGATCCACAATTTGTACGCAAGACTGTACCCGTGGAAACGTAACCCATACAGTATTCATATGCATGTATACTTTTCTATAAATTGTTGAACTTTAAACCGTTATTTATAAATAATTAGACGGTCAAAAAAAAGTTCTTATGTTTTTTAAACTCATAACAAATGCATTGAAAGACTGTCAGTTTTTGGAAAGTTTCTGACAGTTAGTTCTTTTTTTATAAATAAGAAACTGGTTCAGAACTACAGAGATCGTATACAATCAATGTTAATTATCCAATTTTTAATTGAATTTATTTCGGATTATATACGGTCGATCGACTTCAAATTTTCAGGGTAATTGTATTATCATGTCCTTAATAAGTATACAAAAATTAAGAATTTTCTGACGGTGTGCCTTAACCACGACAACCAGCTTAACGTAGTTTATTGAGTTGCCATATTTGAGTTCATCTATGAAATGAAAAATCATTAAAAAATCTAAATTTACTTTTCAAAATGACAGAAGACGATGGACAATGATTGTGAAATAAATCATTTTTAGGCCGTGATCTTTAACCATTTTGTAACACGCATGCAGCCAAAACTGATGTAGGTATCTACCGATTTTGAAAAACGTTTTTTGTTCGATTTTTTTGAAGTCTATTTGTGCACCACGAGTCCCGATTTTTTTAATTTCAGCCCTATAAAGGGGTAAAACCGAAACCTGCCTTAAACAAAGCAAGGCAAATTTTTACATAGATTTCCTATACAGTACGACCCCACTTAACGCAAGAGATATGTTCCAATAAGTTCCTGCGCTATACGAAACAGCGCTAGACGAGGTCGTCTTCACTTTTATGACTAGCAAATTTTGTTTTTTAGTAAACAAATGATAGTTTCATTCATGCGCTCACCATATTATAATATAATGTAATCATTAGTCGCAATTGACTTTTTTTCTTTTTTGTCCTTGGTAATTAATATAAAAATTATTTGTCGGGAAAAAGGACTTTTTAAATAAACACTTCTTTGTTATTTATAGCGACGTTTCGTCCCGTGCTTGGGACTTTTTCAAGCTTTATAACTGTAATTGAATTATTAAAATACAATTTGTAAATTTACAGTTGAAATATAAAATATCAAATATTAATTTGATCAAAACATTTAATAGGTGTGTATAATTAATATCTGATATTTTATATTTCAATTGTAAATTTACAAATTGTATTTTAATAATTCAATTACAGTTATAAAGCTTGAAAAAGTTCCAAGCAAGGGACGAAACGTCGCTATAAATAACAAATAAGTGTTTCCTTAAAAAGTCCTTTTTCCCGACAAATCATTTTTACCTTACACGCAATGTTTCAAGGTCATATTGCGTATGCTTTGATACGAAACATACTGTGCGATATTGAAGAACGCTCTGTATATAAGCACAACTGTTTATAGTTTGTTTGTTTACATGTTATATAATACAAAAATCAATAATCAATGCCTAGATATGCAGAAATCATTTATTATATAATGTTCAAATATTCAAATACAGTATAAATGCTACTTTTCACGACATTTTAAAGATTGTATCAATGACTGTTTACATATCACATTACGTTTATGCGAGCTAGGCAAAAAAACCGCCTTAGTTTAAAGGTCTATATGCCCTACCAAGTACCAGAAGGCAGTAGCGCGCACAGTCGATTTAACAAAAAAAAAGTGGTCAAGTGCGAGTCGAACTCGCATACGAAAAGTTCCGTACCACCGTACAATATTTATTAACATAATAGGGATGTTGACTATTTTTGGGAAAGTGTTTTAAATCGTGCATAAGTACCTAATATTGCTACAAACATTTATTTATTTATTTATTTTTTTTTTAATTTATGATCGTGCGCAGCGACTTAGGCTATATAGTAGGGGAGCCCAAGCGGGGATTTTGGAAGTAACTCGAGCCCGACAGTTTTATATGAGAAAAGAAACCTTGTACCATGTTATGTACTTCCACCACATATGAACCCTTAATATAGGGGTGTGCGTCTAGGGCAGTTGATCAGATTAGTAAAAAAAATTCGATCTATAAAAAAACTCGAGCGCATCAGATTTAAACAAAATAAGTTAATTACATGCAAAAAATAAAATCTCTATAATAATCTGACGATTTAAACGTGACATAAAAAAATAAGCGAGTCGCAAAGTTGCAAAAAAAAATCATAACCTCGAAATGTTCGAGCGTGGTTTTTTTTTTCATTTGAAAGAAAAATATTTAAAAATTATAGGAATAACATAATCTGCCGATTTTCTTAAGCCGAACTATCTAAAATTATTAATAGAGTGTTGTTTACAAGTACAGAGAACTACGTATTTCCCGCTCCACGCTACTCTTCCTTTCTCACTCTTTCTCTATGTCTTACTTTCTCGCACTACTACACACTACTCTCTTTTCAATTGTCAGATTTTTCAATTGTCAGATTTAAAAAATCCCTTCACCAAATTGTCAGAATATGAGTCAGCATGAACAGTGCATCAAGCTAAACCGTCTGTATAAAAATCTGATGCGCTCGAGTATTTCAAGGTCACGGCTTTTTTTTGCATTTTAAAAAATCGGCTGTGAATTTCAGTCACGTTCAAATCGTCAGTCTTTATAATAGGACATTTTTTAGGGTTTACTTAACATCTCTCTTGAATTTCTGACAAGCTCGAGTAAAAAATTTTTTTTTCTAATTTTCACCTCTTTGTATGGCCACCTCCCACTACCAATCTGACAGATTATTATCTCTGTGTGGTCAGAAGTTCGTAGGTCGTATACACAATCAAACTCTGACGCGCTCGAGAATTTTTGTCTGACTACTTTTTTTTACATTTTTGAAAATTCATACACGCTCCCCCCACCACTGAAAATTTATACATCATATAAACTTTTTTTCTTTTTAATATGTAATCTTCACGATTCCTTAGGTCTTCAAAGGGTGGGAGAAAAAACACATTTAGCACGCTGGGCTCCCCTACTAATATGCACGTGGCAAATATTTATTATTTTTATTTAAATACAACTCAAGCCTTAAAAATCATGTATTTTAAATCCCGTTTCAAATTTCGGTCCAAAACGCCAATACTAGTCGCGTGACGTCACGTGTTCATCCCAAAGGAGGCTCAAAAGTTTACACGGGAGCTACCACCATCCTATAGATGCGTATTCTGTGCTCATAAACGTTAGTAAACTGAGGTGATGAAAAGTTGTTTCGTAGTCGTTGCTATAGTTACATGTAATTTGACGTTTCCTATAAACAAATAATAATAAATTACACACTAAATATTAACCAAAGAAGTTTTTTGACAGCGGCTGAACATATGACGTCATGCGCTCTGATTGGTGTCTGTTGTCACCTGACTTGAGAGTGATTTTATTAGGTATTATTTATTAAATATTAATTAAATTCCTTAAAAATAAGGAAAAATATAGTGTTTTTTAGTATTTCTATCATAGAAACTACTACTTTCGTTAAAATTATGTTTTTATTTGAATACAGTCAACATCCCTATTTAATAATACACGCACTAAGGCGCAGTAATGCTTGAACTAATAGTTTTCAAGAGATTCCGTTCGATGTCGCTAGTATGCACTATTTTGACGTTTGCAGAAAAAAAATGTTTGTAATGTAGCTACAAATTCACGGTTTTCGGATTTTCCCCTTTACTTCTAGGTCAACAGGAAGTACCCTACAGGTTTTGATTCCCTTGCGAGTGTCAAAATATACGGCATAAACGACCGTATCTTTTGATTGCGTTGACTTAGAAGTTTGATTTTTTCACACCTGAGTCTTCGATATAAATTTCAACTTTATAACTCTACGCGTTCCTTAGAAAAAGGATCTTGACAGACGGACGGACAACGAAGTGATTCTATAAAGGTTCCTGTTTTCGTTTGGAGGTAACCCTAAAAAATGTTAGACTAATAATATTAATTAAACTAATGGCTCATGAACCAATCAAGTTCGAATGCAACTCCTGCGTCGAGAGTTCCGTACAACTAAAGTCCTAGCTTCCTAAGATAACGGTAACGTAATTTAGCGGTCATAATATCACGGTAAATGACGTCAGTGTCTGCTTAAGGCAAGTTCTAGGATGGAGCGAGGTCCAATTATGGCGCTCCCCTTGCTTGCCCCTAATATATACCGCAATCAAAATATCAAAAAACGGAAAAACTATTTTAATAAGACCTATAATTACAACATAATTTCTTTTTTAGATTTAAAAAAAATATGCAATTTTTTTGTCCGCGAGTGTAGTAGAATGATTTGATTTTTATTGACAATAAAAAAATATGTACCTTTATTTAAAAAGTAAGTATATATTGTTAAGGGCGACAATTTGTCTTTTTGTTCGTGGGCACTTATGGTGTCATGAAATTATATATTCAGTTGATTTACTGAAACAATATAAAATAGTCAACTATATTATTAGGCTCAAGTTTCAATATAAATTGACAAGTGAAGACAATAATACACTGCTGGACAATAGACCAGTCGCCAAGACCCCTAAAGAGGCGAATATAGGGTGTTGGAAAGAAGTTAAAATACAGCGTAGGCTCTAAATGCAATATAGTCCCGGAGTCCGTTACTTTTTTCAGTCAGGCATTTCGCTCAAGTTTCAATTATAAATATTAATTAAGAAATTTGGAGGGGAGGATTTATTTACCTATACTAAAATAAATAAATAAATAAATGAATGAATAAATTAATTAATTAATTAATATTATAAAAAAATAAAGTATTGTAAGTTTGGATGCAAGAGGTAATCTCCGAAATTACTCATCCGATTTCAAAATTTTTTTCATGAATATATTTAGAATGAACCTTCAGGATGAACATACGCTATACATTATCAAGTTAAAATCAAAGTGCAGCTTTTCGTGGGGATCAATTTTGCAATGTAAGTCGACTAGAGATGGGAAAAACGGGTCTTTTTAGTGATCTGCAACTTTGCATCTGGATCCCGTATGTGAGCCGGCTCACTGAACCGGTTCAAAAAGAGCCGAGTTCTGAATATGTTACTGCAGTCTGCCACTGAGTTACCTAATTCAATCAATCATATCACGACCTGTATAGAATCAAGAATGCATAGCCAAACATGTGATGAGTCATTTGAGCTGACAGATGCATCAAAGCGAGAACTGATACATAAGTGTAAAACGTGCTTCTTCTGTCGGAGTCGGCTCTTTGAACCGGTTCAGATCTGAGTTACCCAACTCTAAAGTCGACTAAAAAGTTGTTATTGTCGCGCGGAGCGTAGCCTCGCAAGGAAAGATTGTAAAACGTTGGAGCTACTGTTGTTACTGCCGAGCGAGTTACAAAACATTGTTTATTTTAATCGCGTGGGGAGCCGCGAGTTAAAAAAAACTTTTTCCGATGTTATTAAGTTATAAACACGAAATTTGATATGCTTGTCATAATCAACGAAATACGCGGCTTGATAATTTTTCAATATTTACATCCTAAAACAGGGTGCCATTATATACGACACCTCTTAAGCTAGGAAAGTGAAAATATTCTTTTTAAAATATTCGTTGGAGGATTTTTTATCTGAATTGGTGAACGGAAGGAAGTGATTTTTTCGAAATACTATCATTATTTTGAATAGTCAAAACGTTGGTAATCTAATTCTTACTCGGACGAAACTGGGCAGGCCAGAAATTATTATATTAATCTTCTATTTATGTATCATTCACGTTTAATGAGACGGCGAACAAAAACATTTATATAACCACCATTGACATAAAGAATAGACTATATAATAGGCTAGGCATATACGCGTAGAATAAATTTTCATTAAAACCGGTGTTTATCGGTTTTTATAAAAACTGTTTGTTTAGGTTTTTCTATAACCGGTTTACATAACTAATTTATAATGGTACATCGACCTTGTGTAGGAAATAAATTGTTGAAACCAATAAATAAACGCGTATTCAATTATTAAATAAAGTATATTTAATTCAGCTATATTATCGATATGAACTCCATCCATTCTCAACTCAGAAATGCTATTGCATCCGCTTACAATCAATGTACGCAACTTACATAACATAAACCATTACACAATTCATTGAACCATATTGAATAACATTCGTTTAAATCATGGTATAATAAAGAATGGTAGTATATCTCCCACATAAATTGGGCTAGTATACGCAGAGCCCAAGGAGTAGCGCTGCGAGCTCAGCAGCAATGCTTGCTGTGTTAAATAAAAAGAGTAAATTCAATTTTCAAAGTATATTACGCAACGCCAACGCATACCCGTTACGCATCTCTTTTAACACAACAAGCATTGCTGGTGTGTTCGCAGCGCTACTCCGCGTGTTCTCCGCGTACTTGTCCAATAAGAGCTTCACCCCTTTCATGAATTAGAATTAGAATTTATTGATCCAAAGACATACAAATATGTATAGGATTCGTCAAAAAAGAAAGAAAGATATGTTTACAAATCATTTACAACAAAATCATTCACCTATACAGACATTGTTTAAGAAGAGCAGTTTTCAACTGTTGTTTAAATTTCGAAATTTTTAGATTTCTGAAACTATGTGGCAATTTATTAAACAATTTCAAGGCGTGATATTCGGCGCTCTTGTTAAATAACGTCAGTGTAGACTTCGGCAATATCACATTTGAATTATTCCTTGTGTCATGTCCATGGATAGCCTGAAACGTATCATAATTATGAATACGTCGTTTAATAAAACATAAAGTAAAATAAACATATACAGACGGCACAGTTCAAATCCGTTTTTCTATAAATGTTTGTCTACAACTGGCACGAAAATTAAGATTAAAAATTATGCGGATTGCTTTTTTCTGAAGTACCAATACCTTAAGCATATCTGCACAACAACCCCAACAAACAATTCCATATTTAACAAGCTGCATAATATGCAGGCAAAGAAACTGTGAAATATCAGTGCAACTATTTTTTATGACACGGAGAGCAAAGATGTATAAAAGAATATAAAATACAACTCTATTCTTTCTTACACCGTGGTTTAAATACTATGGGTCAAACATTCGAAGTAATCAGATCGTTTTCTGCATAGAGTTGCCGTCACGGGGGGTGAACAAATTTTTGGACGTTCTCTATATCAATGGTGTTCATCACCACCCGAGTTGCACCTCTATTAAGATCAAATTATTATTGACAGCAATATTATATTCAAAGATAATTACTTGATAAACATATAGACACAGTGCGCCACGGACTTAATTAAAAATAATAGGTGTGATAAACATTATTATCGCTAGAGCAAACAAAATAAAACTTGGGTCACAGTGCCAAAACCCTGCCGACAGTATAGTGTATTGTGACTTTTTACGTCAACTTAAGTTTGTTTTTGATCAAAATAAAAAAAATTAACCCCTTAACAGTGTTGGATCACTTTCATACAGTTTGTGCTGAGACCCAGCGGTAAGAGGCGAGGTAGGCAAAAGACATATTGTGGGTGTGACCTTCTTTAGCTCTGTCTCGCTCAAATCATCCGCACGTTTCAATTTTTGGCTGATGCCACACTACGAGGCTAAAAGATGCTATTGCAAGGGTGCCACTGTCAATTGATTACTCTAATTTTTGGAAATATTTTGAAGATTTAAAAAACTTTTCCGAAAAAGGAAGAGTCACTTTAGGTTTGTGATACATGCATATGAATACTGTATGGGTTACGTTTCCACGGGTACAGTCTTGCGTACAAATTATGGATCACTTAGCTACAAGCTAGTATACTTTTGTGGCGCGTATAATCTATAACTTTTTGACAATATTGTACCACGACAACTACCTTAAGAAAAAAAAAATTATAATGAGCCTCACCCTCATTAGCTCACATAAGAAGTTTAACTTCTTTAGTTTTTAATATTATTCCCAAGTTTAATTTTTTTATGTCAAACTAATTAATAATATTTACACATACTTAGCAACACACTATAAACTTCTGTCCTTGTCGGTTTCATGTAATTTAGGAGACAAACTAACTTCCCCTTTCGGGGACAATTCTATTTCTCCTCGATTTTTACTTTTTCCAAAATAGATACGTCGCTAAAGAAGTTAAGCATCAAAAACATTTTTTGTGGGGTGTTATAAGGGGTCACATTTTTTATTTTTATCAAAAACACACTTAAAGCTCACATAATAAAACCAGACTGCCAATAATAGCAAATACGAGTACACTAAATTGTCGGCAGGGTTTTGGCACTGCGACCCGAGTTTTATAGTTTGCGCTTAGAAGTTTCACGACTCCTAATGTATATATGTATTTACATTTGCCTTATGTGAGGTGGCGCTTATATACATATATAGTAGACGCGCCGCGACGCCTATCTTTTTGTGATATCATTATGCAATCCGCGTAGTACGAACTACTTTTCTGACGGGTGTTACACGCGAAATATCGCAGCCATGATCATCATTAAAAACAAATGGTTTTCAATAAAACCACCGTTCGATTTGTACTCTGCCGTTAAACCACTTTATTATACTTGTAAAATATTCGGTTTAATTCCTTTCAGTTTAAACGAAAACCAAAAAGAATTCGGTCACTGTTTGTTTAGTTTAATTTACGGTATAATATTCAACTGCATTTGTTTCGGTTTGTTTTGTTTCGGCGTGAAAGTGCACATATCCAAGTTCGATATGATACATACGGTATCCACATGGATGTCTTGGTTTCATTTATATTCAAGTGTATCGGTTGTTATTATCAGCTTCGTGAATATTTTATTCAATTATCCAAAATTGATTCATGCATTTAAAATGTTGACTCAAATTCAAGAAAGTGTACAAAACCTAAATATACCAACACCATTTAAAAAGATCCGTAACATGTTAATAATCCAAATTATGATTATAATCAATCTGGGATTAGTTTCGTCAATGAGTAATTGTGGACTATTAAAAAAGAATCAAGATTACGATGCTCTGTGTTTTTGGTTCATTTGTTTTTGGCCAATCACTGTTATTATGCTAAACAACTGTCAATTTATTAATGCGGTTTTGCTATTACGTTTTTATTTTCAAGCTGTCAACAAAAATTTACACTCGTTGACTAAACTGCATGGTTGGGACTTAGCCAATAAATCGGATAAATTATTTTATCAACGATATAATGTTTTAAACAATGCATGCGATCTTCATTATAGATTATGCAAAATGAGTCGTATTTTGAACGGGATTTATTCAATTCCGGTTTTACTTAACATCGGCATTGCTTTTACGGCATTAACAGTGCAAACATTTAACTATCTTAAAGCTTATCAAGGTGAAATAACGGTCAACGGTTATATGTTCACGACGTCAACAACATGGACAGGCGTGCAAATGGCTACCGTTGTTTTTACAGCAGCTCTATGTGATTCTACCGTTGAAGAGGTAATTTCTTTTGTTTATAAAGCTTAAGGTAGTTGTCGTGGTTAAGGCACACCGTCAGAAAATTCTTAATTTTTGTATACTTATTAAGGACATGATAACACAATTACCCCGAAAATTTGAAGTCGATCGACCGTATATAATCCGAGATAAATTCAATTAAAAATTGAATAATTAACATTGATTGTATACGATCTCTGTAGTTCTGAACCAGTTTCTTATTTATAAAAAAAGAACTAACTGCCAGAAACTTTCCAAAAACTGAGTCTTTCAATGCATTTGTTATGAGTTTAAAAAAAATAAGAAACAATTTTTCACCGTCTAATTATTTATAAATAACGGTTTAAAGTTCAACAATTTATAGAAAAGTATACATGCATATGAATACTGTATGGGTTACGTTTCCACGGGTACAGTCTTGCGTACAAATTATGTATCACTTAGCTACAAGCTAGTATACTTTTGTGGCGCGTATAATCTATAACTTTTTGACAATATTGTACCACGACAACTACCTTAAAGCAATATTGTTGAAGCCGTTTTGCTAAATTAAAATTCACATATCTGATAATACAGTAGGGTCGGGGTAATCGGATATTTTTGAGCAAAAATAAAAGGAAGAAGTTATATGTTAAGTTTTTCTTTGCATATTATTTTTCTTAAATGTTTCAATTTTTTTCGTGAAATTGATCAAAACAACAAGTTGAGTAAGACCTCGCTTAACGCGGGAGATGCGTTCCAATAACTTTCTGCGCTATACGAAACAGGGCTAAGCGAAGTCATCATAATACGTAGATATTAGGCATAAGTAAAACAGAACCGAGAATAAGAAAATTTGCTAGTTTTTTTTTTGTTTACTTTTGTAACATTTATTATTAAATACTTTTTTATCACATTAATTATAGGTTTATTTATTGCTAATATCGATTTTTGTTCATAAAACATTTTTGAAAATCAAATAAAAGTTCAAGTAAGAAGTTATGTTTGTGATGAGGAAGGTTCCTTCATTTGACATATTGTGTTTTTTGTGAAGAAGTCGTCTAATGTCGTTTGCCTTTTTCTGTTTCGTTCAGCAAGCTGTTGTCGGTAGCAAGATATTGCATCAATGACTCTTCGTCTTACATTTGAATCGTTTTTTATAAATTGATCCATAATTTACGTTACAGTGAATTAACTTTTTTTTAGAAACCGCGTAATACTGAAACAGCGTTAATTGAGGTCTTACTGTATATTTATTTGAAAGAAATACTAAATTCTATTTTTATAATTTTATGATAGAGTTCAAGGCTTCACTATTATTGTACCTGCCGAGAAGGTTATAAAAATCGCTTCATCTCAAAATTGAGGGTGAAGCCGCGGGTTACCGCTAGTTATACAAATAAATACACTATCAAATGAAACATCCATGAGTAAAGGCGGGATTCGAATCCACGACAGTGCGGTCTAGAAGCCACGACGCTGACCACTACACCACACTGTCCTCGTATTCAACTTAAAAGCATGTTATTTTTTCCAGGCGAGGAAGTCAGCAAATTACTTACATCGAGTTAAAGTTTCACTGGACGACAATGAAAATCGAAACGCTGTAAGTACGCAAATTAATTAATTAACTAATTAAGGTACCAAACTTTTAAGCACCATTGTAGTATGGTTCGACTTCGATTAATGGAGCGGCAAAACATCGAAACAATGTAAAGCACGTATAAAAACTGCGCCGTTTATATTGTAAAGTTTGTGTATGACTCGCTATAAAGTATACAGTAAATAAATATAGATGAATTATAGAATATTAAATGCAAAAAAACAAACAAAAATATCTAGATGCTAGTGATGTGAATCGATTACAAATTTGAAAACCGCTATTTACCGATTACTTTGAGAAAAAGACCCGGTATTTTAGAGTTCTTTGTTTCTTTTTAAGGAAAAAACAAAGCATTGATGAACATATTTACTTGACCTGATAACAAACTAAATTCCGAGAATATTTTCATTGTTTTTGGGCTCCAAAACAATTTTCAACCCCTAAAAACACTCCTTAAAATGGTCCGATTCAGCCCATTTTAAATAGACTTCGTCCGGTGATGGGTTCCAAGATGTGGACCAAATTTCGTTAAACTCAGTGTTTAGGAGGCTACGAAACGTCGAAAAAATTTGGTCCAACCCCTAGATCTCGCCATCCGACCGACGCCATATATGGCACTAATAATTAAAATTAATCGTTTACATATTTAAAATAAATATTTTACAGATCCAGACGCATTCTTTACAAATGATGCATCAGAAATTCAGCTTCACCGCCTGTGGCTTTTTTACTATCGACTTCTCACTTTTATATACAGTACGTATTTTTTACAAGTTTTTTTTTATAACCTCACTTATTCCTTACTTAGGGTCAAATTTAGTAATCCTATTTTGATCTCACATATTCGACCGCAGAAACTGCAGAATTATGCAGTCTTGAAATTATTCCGTCGCTTCCACCATAAATGTTCCGTCGCTCCCACCATGTGAAAGGTAAATTTTAACGTAACGATTTTGAAACAATAAACATGGGCACATGACAAGCGTAATATAGATGGCAGCAGGTACATAATGACCTAAATTTTCACTATGGAGTATAGTAAAAACCAAATCTACATGTTGTGTGATTTGAGTAAGGAATAATTCAAAGTAAATTTGTGATGTTTTAATATTATAACCGTCATTTAAATAAATATAATTAGTTTTTCCATCTTATTAATAATATGGCTACTGCAGGTGTAGATGAAACGTCAGGTAAAAACTCCATGGCCTACAAGAATGGAAGCCAAAAAGTTTTTAAAATAATATAATTCTATTGACTTTTTTTCTTTTTTGTCCTTGGTAATTGATATAAAAATGATTTGTCGGGAAAAAGGACTTTTTAAGTAAACACTTATTTGTTATTTATAGCGCCGTTTCGTCCCTTGCTTGGGACTTTTTCAAGCTTTATAACTGTAATTGAATTATTAAAATGCAGTTTGTAAATTTACAATTGAAATATAAAATATCAGATATTAATTACACACACCTATTAAATGCTTGATCAAGTGGATATAAAAGTTAAAATACACATGTAAATATAAATTTTAGTTAAACAATTGTTCATTAAAAAGTTTGCATAATAAAGTAAAAGTACCAGTATTCGTCAGTTTAAGGGAAACCGTAACTTTATATTTGTTGCATCACATGTATGTCGCGTGTCAAAATTTCAAAAACTTGGGTTTATTGTCGTTGAAATTTGTATTTTATGTTAAATACAAATTTATTGCACTAAATTGCTTCAAAAATAAAACAATAAAGAAAATACCAAAATACTGCCGTTTGGCCTAGTAATCGTCACATCCAAATTACACCTACACCAGTATTCGTCATAGAAGTGCTCGAATATCCGTCAGTTGAGAAGGGTTTGCTAAAAACATGCTGATTACTTAATATATGAATTAAAAATCTTAATCTTTATTTTAAGTACAAGATGAGCATAAAAATTGTTTGCACTCATAGACACATTAGCACATACATCAGTTACCCAGCATTTGCAGGATAAGCACTGTATCATATCTTGTTCAATTTCGCCTTCACAAATCTTGCTTATGAAATCAGGACATAGCGTTTTAAGAATGCCTTATACCTATGGCGACCAGGTCTACCATTTATAAATGTATCTTGTTTTCTCTATTGCTTTGATAATATATGTACGCTCTTTTCTTATTGGAAAACGCATGGATGCTAGATGGAGAATTCACCTTTCCAGGAACATTTCTTCTTCGCTTGATAAAATTGAAGGTGGTCCCATTTTTATACTGACCGGTGTTTTTGCCTTATCCGATAATGTCATTCTTGGTAGTTTGTCAGTCTTTGCGGCTCATTAGACTAATATATCTTTTGCTACAGCCAAAAGAGCTGTACGCATATCATCTTCAGAATATTTTAATCATTTTGCTACCATTTCCAGACATACTACTTTATGAATGGCTTACAAAAACACTTGAAATGCTATGACGAATATAGGGACTAATATGTGACGAATATGTTAGTCCCTATATTCGTCATAGCATTTCAGGTTCGTTTGCTTAATAAGCCATTCATAAAGTAGTATGACGATTACTGATCCTCGTAAAGTTTGAAATTTAATAATCAAGATAGTGTATTAGTATCTATAGTTATTGTGTTGAAAATAAGAAATATGCGAGATTAAACTTAAAATGCATTTGTCCCAGTAATCGTCGGTGGTGACGGTAATTGGTTCGTGACGGCGTTTATGATGTAAGTACCAGTGTCCGTCATAGTAAAATTATTATGTTCTTGAAGGACCATCCTCAAAATTGTATTAAAAATAGGCTCATCAATGTACTAATAACACAATTAATCTATAACACTTTTAATATATGTTGTATGCAAAGTATAGTGTCGGGAACAAAGTAAGCCCTTACCTTAACCAAACCACTACGTAATGACGTCAAATCGCATCTTTCGACAACACTGATTTTTGTACAATTTTAAAACTATACTGCTGCTAACAATATAGTAACCATTTTAAATAAACAAAATGTTAAGATTTTGAAATTCAAACCTAAATAATGCGTTAAACGCTAGTTATCCTCAGATGCTTAATATTAGGCAAAATTGTCGTTTTGTGACGATCACTGGGTCACTGACGGAGATTGGTACTTTTACGTTAATTCAATTTTAAAAAATTTTTTTACGGTTGATGTTCAAACTATTTTATTTTATTGACGGTTAGTAAATAAAGTCACGTGACTTAATTTATGCGGTTGCTCCTGATTTGAGCCATTATTTTTTGTTTTAAACTCTTTTTATATTTTTCTAGTTAATATGTCACAACCAACAATATGCTAGAAAAATATAAAAAGAGTTTAAAACAATGGTTCAAATGAGGAGCAGCCGCATAAATTAAGTCACGTGACTTTATTTACTAACCGTCAATAAAATAAAATAGTTTGAACATCAACCGTAAAAATATTTTTTAAAAACGGAATTATTATGCAAACTTTTTAATGAACAATTGTTTAACTAAAATTTATATTTACATGTGTATTTTAACTTTTATATCCACTTGATCAAAGCAATTAATAGGTGCGTGTAATTAATATCTGATATTTTATATTTCAATTGTAAATTTACAAACTGCATTTTAATAATTCAATTACAGTTATAAAGCTTGAAAAAGTCCCAAGCAAGGAACGAAACGGCGCTATAAATAACAAATAAGTGTTTACTTAAAAAGTCCTTTTTCCCAACAAATCATTTTAATATAATTCTATATTTAACTCAAAACGTATATTAACTTTTTACGGATTATTGCGAATTATAAGAATGAAACATTTTATAGTACTATGAATTTCCTATCATTTGGCCTATTGCCATTAAAACAAAAATCAATAGCAAGATAAACATTATAACTTACAACTTTGTTTTGATCGAATAAAATTATATGAAGACCGCAGGAGATGACAGATGAATGCGTAGGTACTATCGCTTCGAAAACTTTTAGATTTGTTGAAAATCAATACTATTAAAAACTAAGGGTAACCTTTACAAACTTTAAAACAGGTTCGGCCTAAGAAGCATTCCGTCCAGACACCGGAGGAGGGTAAATATAAGAAAAAAAAACTTTTGTAAAAACAAGCTTACATTGCAGTGTACTAAAAAAGATAAAAATAATTTTTAATTATGTCAGTCCATAATTATAAAAGCGTGGGCCGTTAGAGTTTACAACCAACGCTTTTATAATTATGAACTTAAATTACTAAAAATTATTTTTGTCCTTTTTAGTACACTGCAATAATAGGTTGTCTTTATACAAGTTTTTTTTCTAATATTTTATTTTCAAATTTTTAGTTACGCCTTTTGGCCGCCATCTTGGATTTTAAATAGCGTCACACAGTTTACTGTAATCTACTTATCACACCCTCTCATTTAATATCCATATCAAGGGAGTTGTAAAGAAATAAACGATCCGTCATTTTGAATTTGGAAAAAAGTCACACTGCTCATTGTATTCTATCGCCTTATCCTTTCATTTGATGTGAAGGGGGTTGCAAAAAAGAAGGTAGTCCGCCATTTTGTGGTGAGGGCTAAATTGGATCTACCATAATATTCAATGTACTATATTGTATTGTCTTAAGAACCAAAGGTGTGTGCAAAATTTCAGTTCAATCGAACAACGGAAAATGGATCAAATTCAATTTGTAAAATACGATAACAGACAGACAGACATCGTGACAGGTAAAACTAAATAAAAGCTTGTAATAAATCATAAATAGCTAGGTAATGATGCGGTAAAGATGCATTTTCAAGTCGCGTGTTACAAAAAGAAAATTCAATCTTAAATGGTGGGCGTGCCGGGTACATGGTGGTGGAAGTTACGTGTTCATTTGCAAATTGTATAATAAACAACCGAGCTGGGTAGAGTAGTGGTGACAGCACTAGACTCGCATTCAGGAGGTCCGGGTTCGAATCCCGGCGGTGGCAGATGTGGCTGGGACTTTTTCCTACTACCTCTCGCCGAGAAACGGTAATTCCTGTACCGGCCATCTTGATTGAGGTTTTCCATGGTTTCCCTCAATTAATTCCAGATAAATATCGAGATGGTTCCTTATTTGAGGCCATGGCCGATTACCTATCAAACTCCTAGTTCAAAAATTGCTTACCTTATCCTAATTTCCTATAATTCCTTCATTCGCCCATTACTATTACATAAGTTGAAGTTTTAAAAATGTTGAAAAATAACGGGAAGTGTAGTAGATGGAAAATAGTAATGGTGCGAATGGCGTCTATTATGACATAAAGTCGAGAAACGGACGTTAAACGCATTATTATTATTATTAAATTGTATAATAACCTATTTTTCATTGTAATGATTACCGATTGAAATAATTATTTGTTTCAGATGATCGCCGCAATCGCAACATACATTGTTATATTAATCCAGTTCGATCAATCCAGTAACCAATGCACATTCAATATTACGAAAGGAATCATTTTGAGTGATTAAATTCGACGTCATAATTAGTGTAAAGTGTGTTGACAGCTGCACGTAATATTATTTTATATTCACAACTATTTGACAATAGCTTTAGATAAAGTGATATTTCTATATAGTTGAGTGTAATAATAATAAAGAAAATGAATGAAACTTTATATGTACTCCCGACTACGTTTCTAGTTCTTAAACAATGTGTGAGCATCACCCAAGGTTACAAGAATACTAGAAGGTTGGGCGTAAGAGGCTATAAACATGGTCACGTCTTGGTTGAGTCGATTGCTAACGTCACCGAGGTTCATGGCTTGGTTTTTCAATTATTGCTATCCTAACTGTTTGGAAAAAGACTCCCTGTGACGTCACTAGCCTACTTCCTAGCCATCTCTGGTGTCTCGCCAAGTCACACCTTCAATAATGCTAGCGCCCAACCTTAGATTTTAGTAACCTTGAGCTTCATCCGCATAACCTCGCGGGAGAGGTGAACCTTCTTTAGGCGTAGATGTTATTTATCAGTGAAATGCCCACGTTTCTCTGAATGTAGATTTGTATATTTTATTATTGTACAATTAAAATAAATATTTGTTAATACAAATAAGTGTATTTTTTTATATCGTGGTAAGTACTTAAAACTGAGCAAT
The DNA here is from genome assembly GCA_034508555.1 of Venustoraphidia nigricollis. Classification (NCBI taxonomy): domain Eukaryota; kingdom Metazoa; phylum Arthropoda; class Insecta; order Raphidioptera; family Raphidiidae; genus Venustoraphidia; species Venustoraphidia nigricollis. The sequence continues at coordinate 482,616 of JAVRKA010000091.1, read as the reverse complement.
GCTTTCATTTGAAAAAAAGGAAACAAAAATGTGATTGATTATTTATTTCTAATATTTTCCATTTTTAAATTAATATGAATTTTATCCTACTTCTAACATGTTGCTTATAGAATGATGTGAAATGTCGAGAATGTTGGTCTGACCCCTAGATCCCGCCATTCAACCGATAGTGTATGTGCCATATATCTACACTAATATTATAAAGAGGAAAGATTTGTATTTTTGTGTGTATGTAATGAATAAACTCAAAAGCTACTGTGCCGATTTAAAAAATTCTTTCACCATCAGAAAGCTACATTCACCCTGAGTAACATAGGCTACTCAAAAACTACTGTGCCGATTTAAAAAATTCTTTCACCATTAGAAAGCTACATTCACCCTGAGGAACATAGGCTATACCGTAAGACAAAAATGTCACGAAAAACTGGTATACGGTGATACCGGGTGTTTTTAGATTATACCGGGTGTTTTTGATTATACCGGGTGTTTTTAGATTATATAAAACGCGTTACGAAAAACGTCTTATACGAAAGGGACTTCATTCCAAACGCGTGTCCCGCGACACGTTTCAAGTTTTTTTTTAAATTTCTTTTTGGGAAATAAGATTTTTCTTCGATTTTTGAACATTCACAAATAAAAGTGATTGAATTCGCGCAATTTCAATACACGTTGAGAATTTAATGATAATGATTCTCATCTTTTATATCCTATATATTACATTTACACCCGGGCGAAGCCGGACTGGACCGCTAGTCGCAAATACACTAATAATAATTTGTCGTCTACTATCAATGTTATAGGGGTCATTAAAAAACTTTCGCCTATACTTTGATAAATACTGTCAATATTTGATTGATCAACAGATAGTGCAGATGTCAAAGAAAATGTATCACCCACTTCAATTTCAGGTTGTCATAAATTATTAAATAGATAAACCATTATCGAAACACGGTAATTCGTTTGGTCATTGGCGTAGTAGACAATTATTTTCACGTATGAAAATACTTTATTTGAAAAGAAATAAAATGGTTGCATAACATATTTTGCTACGTTTTATTGTTGAGTAAAAAATATATACTTCAATTTGGAAAGGTGTTTATCATTGTTAACTGATAAATAAGTATTTGATTAATGGAAGAAGCCTATATCTTTCAATTTTGTTTGTGTGATATGATATAGTATGTTATTTTTTGTATAAAATTTTGAAAGAATAAATTCTTCTAATAAATCTACAATCCGACAGCTCTTTAATTTGCAGCCTTATTTCAATTTGTTTATAAAAAAATTGAATACCCTTTCCCGCGAAATATTTTTTTTATGCTGAGTTGCAAAAAGCATTGTCAAAATTTTAAATCAATCCTGCTCGAAAAATAATTGATTGATTGAAACAATATTTTTCTTAAACTGTGTTCAAAAAGTTCAGAAACGCTAAAATATGTCAAAGGAATGGTGTTTTCTGGGAAAATGTTCCGAATAAAAGTTTCTCAATTCCAATCAACGCTTATTTTGGTGACAAAAAATTCCCCTCTCGGGGGTGCCCCCGCGGGGGGGCTGGAGTCAACTCCTATTTTTCTCCATTAGATCGTATTTTCCAGATAAAAATAAATATCTTTTGTCCAAGAAAAAAATCACGAATAGAACTTGAAAAAATTTCCAAATTACCTCCTACCTCCTGCTGAATAGGTGAACCAAAGAGCGTTAGCACCAGCGTTGCCAGATTTTTTTTGCCAAGTTGGGATTTTGGAACTTTTTGAGTGAAAAAAGCGGGATTCTTTCGTCGAAAGCGGGACATAGTAAAAAAACGTATATAATCAGAAGCTTTTAAACATTTATCTTTTTATTTGAGTTCAAATTACGTTTACGTGAGAATAGATAGCAAAAATAGCAACAGAAAATGTATTTTAATAAAAATATGATATTTTAAATCAGATTTACCCTATCGTTAAATAGTTGAGTCTTATTCGTCTTCTGAATAAAAAAAATAAAAAAAAAAACAGAAATCAAAATCAAAAAAGCTTTATTCATTAGAAAAATATGGCGTTTCAAACAATAGTCTGACGAGTGAGTGTTACAAATTGCAACTTACAATAAGAGAATAATGTTTTACGCACGGTCGAGTTATCTCCGAAAAGCGGGACTGAGCCTGTCCAGCGCGGGACATTTAATTTTGACTTAAAAACCGGGACGTCCCGCCAAAATCGGGACGTCTGGCAACGCTTAGCACACAAAATTTCCTTGCAGGGGATTGAAGGTAATTTGCTAGATTTTTTTCAGACAGAGTGGCATTTTGAAACCTTTTGAGTAAAAAAAGTGGAAATCTTTCGTTGAATGTGGGACATACTTAAAAAACGTATATAATCAGTAGTTTTTAAATACCTATCTTTTATTTGAGTTGCAAACTAAGTTTACATGACAATAGATAGCCAAATAGCCATAGACAATAAAAATACGTTACTTTACTAATAATAATAATAATAATAATAATGCGTTTAACGTCCGTTTCTCGACTTTATGTCTTTACAGACGCCGTTCGCACCATTACTATTTTCCATCTACCACACTTCCCGTTATTTTTCTACATTTTTAAAACTTCAACTTATGTAATAGCAATGGGCGAATGGAGGAATTATAGGAAATTAGGAAAAGGTACATAATTTTTGAACTAGGAGTTTGATAGGTTTGATAGGCAATGGCCTCAAATATGGAACCATCTCGATATTTATCTGGAATTAATTGAGGGAAATCATGGAAAACCTCAATCAAGATGGCCGGTACAGGAATTACCGTTTCTCGGCGAGAGGCAGTAGGAAAAAGTCCCAGCCAGATCTGCCCCCGCTGGGATTCGAACCCGGACCTCCCGAATGCGAGTCTAGTGCTGTCACCACTACTCTACCCAGCTCGGTACGTTACTTTACTATACTAATAACAATAACTGTCTGGTTTACCCTGTAGAGAGAAATATAAATCATGAAAGCGGGATTTAATTTTGGGCTAAAAATCTGAACGTCTGGCAACATTGGGCATAATCTATAATAATAATAATAATATAAGCAATTCCATTACTATGATAAGTCATTACATTGCTGATCAAACTTTATATTACATAATATATTCTTGATTGCCGTAAAATACAAAATGACCGTTAGATTAGTTGATAAAAGGTTTCATCTTTGCTGAGTGTTTCTAAGTATCTACGTTAGCTACTAATAATAATTTTATCAACTGAAAATAGTGAACCAGTACAGTCTCTTAATTCAATAAAAGAATTCAAAGAAAGTTTTAAAACAATGTTTGAAAAGAGCAAACCGAAACCTGTCAAAAAACAATTAACGTTACTTGAAACAATTTTACCACTTTATTACATTTCTAAACTTAACGGAACTGCACCAATACTATTAAGCAAGAACAGCAGCCCGATAGTTCTTTCAAACACAGGAGTTGTTCACAGCATTTTGTTTGTTATTGCTTATTTGACACTGATAATTACCGGTGGTAGCAGTACCTCTTTGATTCAAGCTTTTGAGTCTGACAATAACTATATATCAAAACTTGGAATATTTGTCGTCTTTGATTTGTTCATGGTGGTGGTTTTGTCGTGGAGCGTACTAACCATAATTTTAAGAAAGAAACACGTCATATTTTATCACAAAATTGTTGACGTAGAAAATAAACTCTCGAATATCGGCGTAAAATTGTCGTACACTTTTTTACGCGGTTATATAATTCTTTCAGTTATTGTGGTTATGATAATAGCTACGTGTTTTAGCTTAGAAGAAAAATGGCTTAAGTCGTTTGGAACTGTAAAAGATCTTTATGTAGTTCACGTTTTTATTATCGTTAGTTCGCATGGTATATTATTACTTCAATTTACAACTTATTTAACTTTAATATATCAAAGACTTCGCGCTACGAACAAAACACTCCAAGATTTATTCAATATAGAAAGAAACGACCAACTACTTGATTTAATACTAATACACAAAAACACAGTTATAAAAAAAAGAAACAAGAAACAAAATAAAATCACTGACAAAAAACAAGAAACTCGTATTTCTGTAATATCACATAACCTCGAAACTATTCGATCGCAATCGACTTCAAATGTTTTTCGAAACAAAATCTATCCAAATCAAGAAATTTACAACAAAGTATTGATACCGACCACTCCGTTGAATGTAATGTCAGAGAAAATGAAACTTCTCGATAAAATTTGTGACATTTATGACGATTTGTACGAATGTTCTGGTCAAGTGAATAATATTTTTGGATTTCAAATTTTGATTTTTTTCGCTATACTGTTTGTAGCAATGTTGACACATATTTATTGTTGTATCATAATGGAAAATCTTACAGCATCAAGACAAATTGGTCATGCTCTATGGGCTTTGTGCTGCTTCTTTTGTTGTATATTGTGCGTATTGGCTTCTTATGTCACAACTAATGAAGCAAAGCAGACACGAATATATTTACATAAAGCTAGGATTTCCAATAAAGATATTAAAGATATAGTAAGTATACTAGTTGAGTAGAGTTGGATGATTGGATCATTGCAGAGTACGGTAAGACCTCGCTTAACGCTGTTTCAGTATTACGCGGTTTCTAAAAAGAAAAAGTTTAGCCACTATAATGTTAATTATGGATCAGTTTATACAAAATGATTCAAATGTTGATAGAAGTTCAAAGGCAAGACGAAGTGTCATTGATGCAATGTCTTGCTATCGACAACAGCTTGCTGAACGAAACAGAAAAAGGCAAACGACATTAAATGACTTCTTTACAAATGGGGAACCTTGCTATTCTCTCGTGTCAAGATATATAGTAGATCTAGCTTAACGCGGCTCCGCTTAACGCTGTTTCAGTATTACGCGGATTCTAATAAAAAAAGTTTAGCCACTATAACGTAAATTAGGAATCAGTTTATACAAAATGGTTTTAGTGTTGATAGAAGTTCAAAGGCAAGACGAAGTATCATTGATGCAATATATTGCTATCAACAACAGTTTGTTGAACGAAACAGAAAAAGGCAAACGATATTAGATACTTCTTCACAAAAAACAAAATATGTCAAATGAGGAACCTTCCTCATCACAAACATAACTTCTAACTCAGACTTTTATTTGACTTTCATTAATGTTTTATGAACAAAAATCGATATTAGCAGTTAATAAATCTATAATTAATGTGATAAAAAAGTATTTAACAATAAATGTTACAAAATTTAACAAAAAAAAAAAACTAACAAATTTTGTTATTTGCGGTTCGGTTTCTCTTATCATCTACGTATTAAGATGATCTCGTTTAGCACTGTTTCGTATTGCGCAGGTACTTATTGGAACATATCTCACGCGTTAAGCGGGGTCTTGTGAAATCTCAGTTAATTACCTATGCAATAATTTGACATAGACGCTGATGACCTTAGCTGTTGAGCGTCTATAATCTACAATTCTTCTTCTTCTATGCAATTGACACTACTTGTAGTTGTTAAACATGATTTCTAGTACAACAAAGAGTTATTAGTATTGTGTTTAGAGAAGATTTTTGCAGCCTTTTTGTAAGCGAATACAGTCAAAGCCCTCTAAGTGCACAGCTCGGAACCGAGCCCATCCTTTAAGTGCACACTTCCCCTACGATCTTTTTCATCCCCACTCTTCTAACTCCTATAGCTATCTTTATTCAATCAGATGCTATAAATAATATCTCTAAAACTCTATGAATACGATGGAAATGGAAAGTTTGAAAATAGCGCGCTTACGGTCGCACGTGATTGGTCGCAGATTATTCGAAGTGGGGGCTGGGGAACGTGCACTTAGAGGGCGAGTTCGTGTGCAGTAAGAGAGCGTGTGCATTTAGAGAGCGTGCACTTAGAGGGCTTTGACTGTATTTTGAAACCAAACTGATTTTATTCATTGGGGATTTCTTTATCTTTTAGACCGAATTGCACTCCTTGCAATTAGTTCACAAGGAAATTGTATTTACCGCTTGTGGGTTTTTTACTATCGATTTACCCCTATTGTACTCGGTAAGTATAAACATATAAGTATTGATTCCCGTCTATTTTTCAAATCAAAAGTGTGTAATCGTTTCCTTTCTGACTAAAGTATGGTGCAAACGATGCTAGTTTTCGTGCTATAGTTCGCTTGTTAGATTTTTATGCAGGCTGTGCTGCAACCCCTGATCTAGGGGGGACAAACCGGCGGCAGTTTCAAGAGGCGCCAAAATCATAATAAATATATTTGAAAATTGATAAAAAAAAACCCGGGTCGTAGTGCCAAAACCCTGCCGACAATATAGTGTATTTGCTTATACAGGCAGTGTGGCTTTATTATACGAACTTTAGTTGGTTTCTGGGCAAAATAAAAAATTAGACTCCTAAAAAAAATTATTAAGGGTTCTTATTCTCTCCTCCCGGTTATAAAAAATACCACCCATTATATATTTGTAAGTTTCTTTAAACAATTTATCTCAAACGCTAGAGAGAGGGGACACCACTATCAAGTTTCTGTCTCGGTTGATCCGGGGCGAGGCGCAAATTTCCGTTCCCTATAATACTGGTGACCGAAGTCACGAATTCGTATAGGAAACGAAAATTGTTGCGGCGCTACAAACTCTATACGATTTCGTGCCTAATATGGCAAAATTGCATTGTAACAGTCATATGATGCAAACCCTTACACAGTTTAACGATAGGCTGGAAGATATTGAAACTCCATCACAATTATTAGCCTTTTTCGGATCTTACTTGGCCAGTAAACACAGTAATGGAAAAAAAATTAAAGTGCAACCAACGACAATTGCACGAAGAAGAGGTAATTACAAGGGATCAACATCATTACAGGCTGGTCGCATAAAGAAAGCAAAGAAAAAGAAAAGACAAAGGAAATTAATCGAGAATATCTTAGCAAATAAACCTCATGCCAAATCACATATTTAAACTTAATTCATGCATTACACATTTTTTCATTTCTTTTATTTGTATTGTCTATTAAATCAGTTATACTAAAGTAGCATGTTATGTCCGTTCCTTGTATTTGTTTATTACATCATATGTACTGATATAACATATTTTTACTTGCCAGTGCGTTTGATACTAATCTATTGGAATATTGCTCTAAATAGTAATATATTGACAAGTAGGTCATTAAACCATATAGGGTTCGTAGAGGTAAAGCACGTTTCATTTCCTATACGATTTCGTGACTTCGGTCACCAGTATGTATAGGGAACGGAAATTTGCATCCGGGGCTACTGTGCTATGCATGGTATGTTGCTTGCATCAGGTCGGCAAGGAGCGCTTCTGGTTTGGCCTCACACAAAACTTGTTCGTTTGCTTGATGCTCTGCTAGCTTGACAGTTAAAGATGGAGGTTATAATTATGCAAGAAGTAATTCCTTCTAGACGAATTGCTATTGGGGGAGATTTCAAAGACCAAAATGCTAAGAAAAAGCAGACGAGAAAAAGCAAAGCGAAAATATGTGGAGTCGGGTGTGGTTAACGCGCCAATTAAAATATTTATTTACTCGAAGATCCCTTTTAATAGTTTTAGGCTTCATAATGTTTAGCCCCATCACTTTCACAATAAAACTTTTTATTTGTTAACAATTTAACAAAAAAACCCGGGTCGCAGTGCCAAAACCCTGCCGACAATATAGTGTATTTGCTTGTATAGGGCCGTGTGGTTTTATACTTTTATTATGTGAAATTAAGTTTGTTTTTGGGCAAAATAAAAAATTTAACCCCTTAATACACCCCTTAAAATAACATTTTTTTCTTAATTGTAATATTATTATCAATCTAACGTCTACACCGAATTAAATACACCCTTCAATAAATAAGTCACTATCTGCAAACTAGTGTTTTCATAAAATTTGTAAATCCGGTCCTGTCGGGCCGATTTTATTAAAATTGTGGGGAACGTTTTTAATCACTACCAGAGGGTTAAATTTCAATTTTGAAACGATTCGGAGAATTTTTTCGGTATTTTGGGGCCCAAAAACAGTTATCAATCCCTAAAAACTACCCTTAATAGCCCGATTAGGCCCATTTTAAATAGGCTTCTTGCGGTGATGGGTTCAACACGTGGCCCAAATTTCGTTGAAATCAATTAACTCTTTCGAAAGTTATCGCGCGTACACATATATATATATATATATATATATATATATATATATATATATATATATATATATACGTATATATATATATATATATATATATACATATATATATAAACATTTTTAAAAATGGTGCCAAAGTGTTTAGGAGGTTATGAAACGTCGAGAAATTTTGGTCCGACCCCTAGGTCCCGCCATCCGACCAACGCCAATAGTGTATGTTGCCTTATGGCAAATACACTAAAAAATATCTAAAAAATTACAAGGGTTACACGCTACTACACAACTACTTAAATTACGTGACAAAATCATAATCCACTGTTGGCACCGGACGTACCACTAAAATACCGTGAATTTGTTTTAAGATAAAACATACAAATTTCCGTTTACATGGTTACACAATAACATTTCTGACAGCAATGTAATTACGCCGTTTATTTTAAAATAGAACATAGGAATGAATACAAGTAATAATAAATAAACATGATATTATATTTTTTTTAACTAATCAAAGTAAATTTTCGAAAATTCCCCTATTCACTAACAAGCAATGCCCTAAGCGGTTATGAAACTTCTTCAAAACGTTACTTAACTGAAGAGGTGTTATATTGATGCATTCCGTATTTTAGTCATCAATGACGTCACTATCCAGTAGCATACGCTAGATTGCTATCGGGACTCCGATTAAGCGAACTAGCCCGAAAACCTGCATCATGCCCGCCATACTTAATTACAACTCTAGTCTTAAAAGAAGCACGATCGATGACTAATGTTATTTTATAGATCTTCGGTGCCCTAACAACATATCTGGTGATTCTTGTACAATTCAACATGACCATAGTTGGAAAATCGTTGCGTCAAATTCCTAATAGAAATGACAGTTTCAATGCTACACTAACTACTACTGACCCCAACGACAACGACCAGTACTACGATGACGAGGATTATTATTGATTAATAGATTGATCTATACTCACAGGGGTTGGCGACCTTCTTTAGTAGTCGGCCATATTTCTGAAATAAAACTTTCGATGGATTCTTTAATTATCTCACCATCCACAAATGGTTTCGTTTTCTTTGTATTCTATAACAGATAGGATTTTATTACTTTAAAGTTGCTACGTGACAACTTACACTAACTTACACGTCGCATGTTTTGATTTTTAAAAAAGCCTGTAATCGCTTATTGGCTAAAGTGAGATGGTTAGACGTTTAGATGGTTATAATACGCGGCACGGTTCTAAACGGTTCTGAAGCAAGTCGCAAACAGCGTCGTAATTGCATATTTTAGAGCCGTTCTGGTTGTTTTGTGGAAAAGGAAGACTCCCACCAACTCCCAGTTACCGGCACAGAACGTGCGCTCGTCGGTGATTGGTAATCGTTGGTTGTCCTGTCAATTGTTACTTCCTGCTATAAAGTACAGTCCAGTACGCTATTGTTAAGTTGTTTCTTTGATTGTTAATTGATCAAGATACCTAATACAGTTTTGCATAGACAAGCACGAAAATCGTTTTTTGGATTACTTTATGCAAGGAATTAGACCTTCAGATTAAAGAAAAATTAAAAATAATACTATAGCGTCAGTTTGTAGTTTTTCAACCGACTGTACCTGTGCAAGCATCCATTTGCATCTAACTTCCGAGCCTTTTAGATCCATGGCACGTAGTATAGATGCCAGATGGTAAGATGGGTAGATTGGTAGATTCGACCGATGCCAATAGTGTATGTGCCATATATGACAAATATACTAATAACACATTAGTTATTATATTAGGAAACAATAATTCGATATTAATAAATTGTATTTGTCAGGTAATAATGATTATGGAGCCTAGCTATGAGGACAAAAAAACAGGGATGTAAGTAATTTCCAAAACTGTAATAATAGGTTCGTTGGCAAGTCCTAGAATGGTTCTGCGGACATTCGAATGGGACGGTCAAAACCAAATCAAAACTCATTCAGAATGAGCTTGTTCCACGTTGTTTTAGGGCTGGAATGTACGTTACAAATAGATAAAAAAAACATTTTTTTTGAGAATTTTTCGAAAGCTTTTTCTACAAAAAATATTCCTAAAAGTATTTTTCAATGTAATTTTAAACTTAGAATTATCCCGCTACGGAATACGTCATCAGCAGACAGCTTCAGCTGATTGGCTACCTGTAGTTTCACTTGTTATTATAGAAATTTAGTATGGAAACGGTAGCACGACTGCGTTTACAGCACTAGTGTTAAATACAGTGTAAACTCTATATAGCGTCACTGAAGAGACTGCGCATTTTCTGGCGTTATAGAGAGTTGTCGTAATATGGAAAGAAAGAAAAATCAATATTGTTTTACTATTATAGTATTATTATATAATAACGCATAAAATTTACAAACATTAGTATTAACAAAAAAATGCGGGCTAGACAATAAAGCTGCAGTTCTTATCAATTTCGGCAACTTAGAAAGTACCTACAAACAGTAGGTGATTTATAAGTTGCCAAAATTACTTACTTTATAATGACATACGGTCGTTATTTAGAATGGGTGTGATCCTACATAGAGTGTATCATTGTGTGGACAACAAGAAAAACCAACCAAAGTCGAGTAATTTCGAAGTTTTAGGGAGTTTGACTTTAAATCGAGTGACGTTACATGGAGTTCTCGACTGTTATGTAAACATGAGAAGCAGGTATTTTATAGGAGGATGTGCACAAAATACCTTCGAGTTCGACCAAAGGTGAAAAAAAGCCGAATTTCGGCTTCGAGCAAATGACCATCGGAAAAATTATGATCATTTCTGGGTTTAATCATTATTCGTTATTTTTCCCAGCCCCGGAATAATAATGGTTATTAAGCGAATGCATTAGCATATGACATTAAAATAATATGTACCAATATATAAAGTATATAATATGTTATATCTACAGCTATAAATATGGCAATGTATGATAAATTATATTAGAAACCATGCAATTACTGTAAAAGCACGGTACAGTGGGAACTCAAAAACACCGTTTATTAACACGCTTCACCGGTATATTTGTTTGTAAAGGAATCTTTGAACGTGAAATTCACCCACTTCAAAACGTCAGATTGAACTGAAACTTTGCACACTTATCAATGACCGATAACAATAGAATAATTTAATAAGTTTGTCCCATTATTTTGACCAGGACCATGAAGATAAAAAAAACTTGAAAAATTACAGCAAGCAAGCTAACACGCTGTACAGTGACGTACGTTGCGTTGCCTACCCCATAGTCCACTGCAATGTTGTTTTTCAGTCTCATAATTAAATATAGAGTTTTAAAAAACTGAAACAGCACGCTTTTATGAACTAAAAAATGCAAAATTATTTGACGACAAAATTAGCTTCGCTGTAAAAAGCGTGGATTGCTATCGGTAATAATTTTTTCATTTACTAGCTAATTGTAAACGTAGAGCTATTATGAAAATTTAAGTAGATAGCACCCCACGCTTTTTACTGTAAAGCTAATTTTGTTGTCAAATTATTTTGCATCTATCCAGTAGTTGTTGCGTAATGCGCGCACGATGGCAGACTTCTATCATTTTATTTATTTCCTGAGTGAGAAAAGAATTATTTAACATTTATTTTTTTATCAAAGTTAATATTGTGATTTGCATTATTTTTCTATGATGAAAATATGAATGTAGGTATTTGTTCCTATTAGAGTTTGACCAACTGAATCCCTATCGGCCATCTTCGGCAAAATGATCCGCTTTGAACAAAAACAAATCGAAGATTTTGCTGACGCTGAGGATTCGTTTAAAGACTATCAGACGTTTAACTCGGCAGCAGAGCTGGGTAGTAGTTAACTACAAAAGTAGTTAACTACGTAGTTAACTACGTAATTAACTACTTTTTTTGGAAAAGTAGTTGTACTCTGACTACTTTTCTCCACATAGTAATCGTACTCTATTATTTTCAATATTGACCAAGTAATCACAAAAAGTAGTTAAAAATGTAGTTTACTACTTAGTTCTAACTACTTTAGGTAGTTTAACTACTTTTTTGTAATCTAACTACTTATTTTGAATTTTAACTACTTTTAAAAATATTTTTTAGTATATTATATTTAACCGACGTGTTAGAACAAGTTCTTATTCGTTATGCATTTTTCTGGATTCTGGAACGCGATCAGACTTTTTTTTTAAATAATGAAATATCAGTTGCTTGAGTTTTAGTTTGAAATACAACGTGGAACTGGTAATCGTATCGTTGCTATTTGCAAAATTTAATAAAAACACGTTTCGGCTATGATATCAGCCTTTTCAAATGAATATAAATAAAAGATCCTACAAAAAATAATAATCATTGAAGAAAACAAAAATAGCATTAAGTTAGAAACAATTAACAGCCTAGACTGTCAATAAGAAAGATTAAAATATACAAAACTTGATGGCAATTGACAGTAATATACCTATATATTTTTTTAAATATCGTTTTTGGACATTCTAGGTTGTAAATTGTTTTTTGTAGAATTTTTGATTTATATTCATTTGAAAAAGACTGACATCTTGGCCGAAACGTCATATTGTTATTAAACATAAGTTTTTATTATTTAAAATAATTTTCATATATTGTATGTGCAGATTGTACGACATAAATAAAGAGATTTATTATTATTATTATTATTATAGTAGTTAAAAAAGTAGTTAAAATTTTAACTACTCAACTACTTTTGTCAAGTAGTTTGTCGAGCTCTGCTCGGCAGGCGTGACATACCGTTATATCTTTTTCAAATATAAAATCAAATGTGAATTGTTAAAAATAAACACTTTGTCTTGAACTGAAAGTGTCATTGTCTTTTTGTTTCTTTTGTCCTTCAGCTTTGCCTTTAATTGAAGGTGAAAAAAAACTGTTTTGTTTGAAAAAATCACCTTCGGTCGGACTCTAGTTCCTATTTACAGGATAAAAGACAACCAACCTTAGAGCTATTATTGTAAATCTGCACAGTTATATCGTATCTACTGTATTCTGTATTGTTTAATACATAGATGAATTCATTATTGTTTTAATCCAGTTAGTCTAATAAAGAAGACAAAAGCGTAAATGGGCGACTGTTTCAGTGTATCAAAACGGGATAAAAATTCGTGGGATCAACTGTTAAACTAATCCAATAGTTAATTTAATGCATAGTTACTTTTTTATTAAAACATTTAATTATTATTACGTTCAAATATCTAATAAGATCTACAAGCCAAGTGTTTTATTTTGATATATTTGAGATTTAGAAACTACAGTTCAAAACGTGAATGAAAACAAAATATCCAAATTGGTTTATTCTGAGCGAAAGCATACTTTTGTTGATCAGAATTTTAGATTAATAATAAAATAAAGTCAACTAAGAAGACCTAATACTTGTCGATTGGGAAAATTACTACGTCACACTTTTTTAGCACTAACAATATCTTTGATAAATCTTATAGAGGAAATCATTAAAAAAAAGTGAACAATGCTTGAATTTAAAAATGCGCCAGCAACAATTTCCCATAATTCTGTGTTACCCCAATTACCGGCTACTTCTCGCATATCTTCCTACAACGTCTTCACCGCCTTCTTGCCCCTCCACTATTTGTGTAAGATAGCTGGGCAAGCACCATTTTCGGTGCGAACAATTAAAGGTCAAATACAGCCAACCAAGACTATCTTCGGCATCTTCAGCTGTATTATATTTCTCAGTTTTTACTCTTGCATTCTGTATCGAGCCATGACTATCGATGGTGATGATAGCACCATTCTCGATCCAGTGATGAACAAATACATTGCACCACTTGCAAAGAGCGCCGAACGGATCATCATTTCAATAAATATCTACTTAATTGTAATCTTCAGTATAATCCATCGTCAAAGAATAATCGACGTTTTTAACAAAATCAACGAAGTTGATTCCGGATTGAAATCATTGAATGTGATTGTATCGAATCATAATCTTCAAAAAAGAATTATTTACGAAGTCTTGATTTGCATCGGAATTTTATTTGGATTGGCGATCATTGATTACATCCTGAGTACCGAGGATTTGGAACGAAAAATTATCCATTTCTTCAGCTACTATCTGCCACATTTCACGTCTGCTTTAATCACTGTACAATTCGCTACGTTTATGTATTGTCTCCAAGAACGGTTTAAAATGTTGAATGATGTTTTATTGAAAACGTATTCCGATAATTTCATAGTAAAAAAGATGTTTTGGACAGTACGAAATGTGAATGAATCACAAAATAAAACACGGCTATTGGAAGAACCGTCGGTTAAAGTTTTAGATAAAGTTTTCGAGTTTCATCATTTACTGTGCGAGATATCTCGAGATATTAATATTGTATACGGTTTTCAGATAGTAGTATCTTTGATGATTTCTTTTGAAATATTGTTAACTCAGATTTATACCAACACAAACTTTACTGGAACCGATCGTCTTACAAATTTATTTACTTCGATGTACTGGGCTGGAACACATTGTCTTTTGGTACTTACATTAGTACTGAGTTGTACTGGTATTACTGAAGAATCTGATAGTACCAAAACGGTACTACACAGAATAAGGAATTCTAATTCGGAAATTAAGCAAGCTGTAAGTTTTGCTACAAAATCATTGGTTACTGATTCCTTAGATTGTAAAATATGCTCTCGGGAAATTTCGGAGTGTGGTCGCAAAATTCATTTTATTACTGTCTTTATTAGCAACCGAGCTGGGTAGAGTAGTGGTGACAGCCATAGACTCGCATTCGGTAGGTACCGGGTTCGAATCCCGGCGGGGGCAGATGTGGCTGGGACTTTTTCCTACTGCCTCTCGCCGAGAAACCGGCCATCTTGATTGAGGTTTTCCATGGTTCCCCTCAATTAATTCCAGATAAATATCGAGATGGTTCCTTATTTGAGGCCATGGCCGATTACCTATCAAACTCCTAGTTCAAAAATTACCTACCTTATCCTAATTTCCTATAATTCCTTCATTCGCCCATTGCTATTACATAAGTTGAAGTTGTAAATAATGTAGAAAATAACGGGAAGTGGTACATGAAAAATAGTAATGGTGCGAATGGCGTCTGTTATGACATAAAGTCGAAAAACGGACGTTAAACGCATTATTAATATAATTATTATTATTATTACTGTCTTTATTAGCTGCGATAAACCAATTAGGCTTCACAAAATTTGACTTTCAAAATAACATATATTTTTGCCTTGAAAATTGAATATAAAAATGCGATATTTGTCAATATTTCTTTACAGCATATTACGAGATTTCGAATTACGAGAAGACAAACTAACATTTCGAAGTTTTTTCTTTACAAACTTATATTCAAAATACTGACAAATTTGGCTTGCTCAATAATTTTTTTCAAATTTAATTTTTCTGTACAAACATTTGTGTAAAGCTTATGCTATAACTTCATCATTTTCAAAATCGTTTATTTAGATCAAATAAAGTGTAAAAACAAGAAAGTCAATGGGAAGAATGGTAAATATTTCTATTTCGTTTTGAAGCTTGTTCATCAAAGACCGAATAAGATTTTTCATAGAAACTAGAGATTTTTGAAACGTAAGCGCATTTTACACTGATCGTAAAACAGAAAAAGGGAGCACAAATATAATAGAAATTTTTTTTGGAAAACTCAGCTAAACACATTTTATTCAAACACTAAATTAGTCTTTTGAATTAAATGTCGTATATATTAACAAATATTGTTAATAAGTACCAGTATATTATACCAAGGTACATTTTACGAGAAGAAGAAATATTTAATTTTATCTACAAATGCAGAACGTCAGTTTGATTGTTAAATAATCAATTGTTACAATGCTAAATCAGAAAAATTTATTTTTTATCCACCATACACCGTCTGGACTCAAACCAGAATCTTTCCACATTCGCGGCAGAATGAGTTATCAATTACTCTACGGTGCGATATCTAAACTTTAAATTCTTCATAATATAGCAAATTGTAACGTTAAATACACTTTATATGAGAGCAATTTTTTATCTAGTAAACAGCTAGATTTGCATCGACTCTAATGCGAGAGTTATGAATGTATATGTAAATTTCATAATTAACCGAAGTCCAAATACTTGGTTGTTATAATAATTATATTTGATTTTATTTACAGCTGGTAGGATATATATAATAGAAATTTTTTTTGGAAAACTCAGCTAAACACATTTTATTCAAACACTAAATTAGTCTTTTGAATTAAATGTCGTATATATTAACAAATATTGTTAATAAGTACCAGTATATTATACCAAGGTACATTTTACGAGAAGAAGAAATATTTAATTTTATCTACAAATGCAGAACGTCAGTTTGATTGTTAAATAATCAATTGTTACAATGCTAAATCAGAAAAATTTATTTTTTATCCACCATACACCGTCTGGACTCAAACCAGAATCTTTCCACATTCGCGGCAGAATGAGTTATCAATTACTCTACGGTGCGATATCTAAACTTTAAATTCTTCATAATATAGCAAATTGTAACGTTAAATACACTTTATATGAGAGCAATTTTTTATCTAGTAAACAGCTAGATTTGCATCGACTCTAAAGCGAGAGTTATGAATGTATATGTAAATTTCATAATTAACCGAAGTCCAAATACTTGGTTGTTATAATAATTATATTTGATTTTATTTACAGCTGGTAGGATATATTTAATAGAAATTCAAAAGACTAATTTAGTGTTTGAATAAAATGTGTTTAGCTGAGTTTTCCAAAAAAAATTTCTATTATATATATCCTACCAGCTGTAAATAAAATCAAATATAATTATTATAACAACCAAGTATTTGGACTTCGGTTAATTATGAAATTTACATATACATTCATAACTCTCGCATTAGAGTCGATGCAAATCTAGCTGTTTACTAGATAAAAAATTGCTCTCATATAAAGTGTATTTAACGTTACAATTTGCTATATTATGAAGAATTTAAAGTTTAGATATCGCACCGTAGAGTAATTGATAACTCATTCTGCCGCGAATGTGGAAAGATTCTGGTTTGAGTCCAGACGGTGTATGGTGGATAAAAAATAAATTTTTCTGATTTAGCATTGTAACAATTGATTATTTAACAATCAAACTGACGTTCTGCATTTGTAGATAAAATTAAATATTTCTTCTTCTCGTAAAATGTACCTTGGTATAATATACTGGTACTTATTAACAATATTTGTTAATATATACGACATTTAATTCAAAAGACTAATTTAGTGTTTGAATAAAATGTGTTTAGCTGAGTTTTCCAAAAAAAATTTCTATTATATATATCCTACCAGCTGTAAATAAAATCAAATATAATTATTCTTAAGCACAAAGTTTTGTCGAATAAATTCAGTTTCGATGATTGATGAGATATTGTTTATTTCAGACACAAATGTATTCCCTTCAGTTGCTTCATCAAAAAGTGAATTTAACAGCATGTGGGTTTTTCCCTTTGGATTGCACTTTGCTGTATTCGGTAAGCATATTTCATAAGAATCAATTTTGAGCACCAACAAAATGGGCATGTGTTTAGAGCGACATATTTTTAAATTCACTTTTATGTTAGGTGTCTTTGTTGGTGCAGTTCCAACGGTTCTAACATCGATCTATAGAGAACTGAGTTTCCCAATCACTGCACCACGAACTAAGATATAATATAGGGAAGGTGACAACAATGTTATTTTCTTTCCTTTATTTTTCTTTACCCTTGCTTGTCTACACTAATATTATAAAGAGGAAAGATTTGTATTTTTGTGTGTGTGTATGTTTGTAATGAATAAACTCAAAAACTACTGTGCCGATTTAAAAAATTCTTTCACCATTAGAAAGCTACATTCACCCTGAGTAACATGGGCTATATTTATTGCTAGAAAATATTAGGGATCCTTACTAAAACTTTAGTAACGTAACCCAAGGTGTCAAAAAATGCCATAAAACATCTTTCGTCGCATGCGCTGCGGAAACTATTGATGATAGAACAAAAGTATGTTCTACAATATTAAAGAACATATCAATAACTACAAAAAACTTCGCGATACTATATGTCCAACTATTATCGTTATGTCACAAAAACCACTTTTTACATTTTAATAATCTATATAGATAAAAAACGATGTATATGTAATCTATGGACTCCAAACGGGTAGACCATTTTTGATTAACCCAGCGGTGATCTTCTGAAGTTTGGTAGCGATCGGATCAACAGAATTTTTTAAATTTCTTTTTGGGAAATACGATTTTTCTTCGATTTTTGAACATTCACAAATAAAAGCGATTGAATTCGCGCAAATTCAATACACGTTGAGAATTTAATGATAATGATTCTCATCTTTTATATCCTATATATTACATTTACACCCGGGCGAAGCCGGACTGGGCCGCTAGTCCTTAATATAAGTAGACCACAATTAAAATATTGTTCTTCTTTGAAAAGTGTCTTCCTTTTCGATATTTTAAAATCAATCTGGTAATCTCCGTATTCAAAGATGCCGCGCCGAACTGTTACGCGTCATGTGACGTTACAGTTCGGAATGATGATATAATGAAAAAAATATCATTCAGTTGAGAAATACTCGTTTAATTAAATAGTTAAAAAGGATGTAAGTATATAAATAGGAACCGCATTATTTAAAAAATCGCTGTAGTTATAATAGCACGTTCCTTTCAAAAACTCTTTGATGGTTTTTTTGAATTTTGCTAATGGCAAATCTTTTGTATCTGCAGATAACTTGTTGTAAAATTGTAGCCCAATATAATTTGGACCAGACCTTGTATGTGTAAATCTTTTTAGAGGCAAACAAAGGTTAGATTTATGTCTGGTGTCATGTTTATGTACACTTGATTGTCTATTGAAAGTACTAATGTTTTTTTTTACGTATACCAAACATGAGTATATGTACTGATCATAGAAGGTTAGTATCTTTAAATGTTTAAATAAAAAAATAAACTTTGATTAAACTCAGCATTTGACAATATTTTATTTGCCTTTTTTTGGACCAAAAAAACTTTACGAGCATTAGTCGAATTACCCTACAGTTCTATACCATATTATGTCATCTTTGAGTTAAATAAGGAAAAATATGCGATCTTTAAGACCAGGAATAGACGAGCGTACAACACGCCGCGTGCTGCACGCTCCGCGTTGCCGGCTTTTGAATACACGTGCGTGTTTTTGGCGTGTAAAATTTCGCGCGGCAGATACACTCAGTCAAAAATGGACACTGTGCAAATTGGCTGTGTTGCAGCATTGTGCTTATTATTAAAAAAACGAAAACGTAGACATCGTCGTTGGTGGGTACATCCACTCATCAGTACTAGACTCCAAATTTTCATATAATTTTTCATATAATTCATTGCCAATTTCATTCCACAATTTAATTGTCTTGTCCTTATTAGCATAATCTTTTAAAGTGCTGGTCTTTTCTCCACCTCTACGATAAATTTTTCGGTGTCGAACATATTGTGTCACAGGCCAGGAATATAGGATAGTACATAAATTGAGCCTACTGCCCGAGTTGAAATGACGAAGGTCGCCTGAAAATATTTTGCACAGATCTATACTTCTCCACGTAAAAAATCTGCTCGTGTATCTCTGTGCATAGTAAATAATGTATCTTATTGCCGGCGTTTTTGACACGACGCGTGCAACACGCAAACAGAAGCGTTCGGCTAGCGGACACGAACGTGTTCAACGCTTGTGTATTTCTTTCAATTTAAAATACATTATATTCATTCCAGCGGAGAAAACGCGGCGTGCAGCACGCGGCGTGTTGTACGCTCGTCTATTCCTAGCCTAAGACTGACAGATTTACTTCATTTCTTAGATTCCTTATTAGATACAAGTTTTATTGTAAATCTGAAACTAAATTAGATAGATAGATAGTATACTGTATTTAAGAAAAAAAAATCTATTACAGGTAGGTTGACATATTTTAAATATATGCATATATATAAATAATTATACTTTTACATTAGATATTATATCACATCCAAAATTATTAATATAATTCAATAATAAATCACAGGCACCCGGATCAACACCACAAAACAATCGTGTTACTTTGATTTTACAAGATCAACAATAACACGACTGTTCTGCATTATCAATCCAAGCACCTGCGATCCATTACTGAATTATATAATTTTACAATTACTCGTTCAGAATAAAACTTCTCATTTTTAAGGCAAGTACAATATAGTTGTATAAATCATTTAACAAAGCTTCAGTAACGTTTTCTAATAAATATAAAAAATAGTTATTCTCTTTACATTCCGTACTTATATATTTTTTAAGAAAAGTATATCTAGTATTTGAGTATATAGGACATTCCAGTAGAAAGTGTACAAAGCTCTTCAGTTTTCCACCCATAAATCTGAAACTAAATTGTCTATGTGGTTTTTCCAAGATAAGCTTGGATCAATTAATATGCCTAATAAATTTAAGCTGTCCGCATTGTTTTCATTTTCAATGAATAGTGTCAAATGCTGAGTTTCATAGAAACCCTGGTAACCCAAAATCAACGGTGGGGAAATAAAAAAGAAACCTTGGTAACGAAAAATAAATAACGTATCAGTGAAACGAGTACATAATTCTAAAGAAGTTTCACTTCCACCGTGAACTTCCATGAATAAGTCTCACATGTTTTTTTTTAATTCAATAGATTGTTGGTGCAATAACGACTTACCTGGTGATCTTGATACAGTTCAATATGGCTCCACCACCGTCGACCGTATCACCTGATAATGAGACCCAGTGCATCAACTGCACTCTGATGATGGCGGACGACAACTTCACTGAGATTTATAGCACTTCAACCGATAATGTTAATCACTAGATTTAGAAAAATAGTGTCAGATAATGTATTTGCACTTAGATATGTCAATAGAACTAAATTGTGTCAATATTTGAGACTATTTTTATATATCTAATACTCCTATATTGCTATCGCCCGTAAGTAGAAGTGTCACGGAGTAAGTGAGACAGCAAACGACTACTTCTATCTCTTTTTGGACTACTCGACCCCTTGTGCGCAAGCGTCATGAGTCTATAGCTATAACTGACGCAAGATTGCAAAAATGCTGGAAGGTTGGGGCATAAGAGGCTATAAACATGGTCACGTCTGTGATTGGTTGGGTCGATTGCTTATGTTATCGATGCCCATGGCCTGGTTATTCAAATATGTTTATCCCGACTGTTTGGAAGAAGCCTCCTGTGACGTATAGGTTGGGAGTTACAGGCTATAACTAGAGTTGGGTAACTCAGATCTGAACCGGTTCACAGAGCCGACTCCGACAGAAGATCCGTGAGAGCCGACTCACTTTTTTTGAGCCGACGGATCAATGGATCCGCATAACTCAGTGAAACACTTAACACACAGAAGCACATTTTACACTTACGTATCAGTTCTCGCTTTGATGCATCTGTCAGCTCAAATGACTCATGCATCACATGTTTGGCTATGAATTCTTGATTCTATACAAGTCAAGATATGATTGACTGAACGAGGTAACTCAGTGGCAGACTGCAGTAACATATTCAGAACTAGGCTCTTTTTGAACCGGTTCAGTGAGCCGGCTCACATACGGGATCCAGATGCAAAGATGCAGATCACTAAAAAGACCCGTTTTTCCCATCTCTACTATAAACATGGTCACGTCTGTGATTGGTTGAGTCGATTGCTACGTCACTAGATGTCGGAAGACCATGATTTTTTCACGTGAGACTTTTCCCAACTGTTTGGAAGAAGACTCCTGTGACGTCACAGGCCTATTTCCTCCGCCCTCTCTCGGGTCAACAATGTAACGCCCAACCTTAGTTTCTAGTAATTTTGTAACTGATGCGCGGTTGTAGACATGTTCAATTCTCGGGCATGCGCGTACGACTCGAAGTAGTTACGAGAGAGATAGATGGATTTATGTCTGCACCGTAATGGTTCCGTCCTTTTCCAGATCCCTACTAGCAATATACAGATTGTATCAAATGAAAGCTGTCCATAGGACGCTCTGTGTGTAAGACAGAGAACAATATACAAACGATAAGTAAGGGTGAGATAAATGATCGCTAATAGTTACCGTGGTTACTGTAAATAAATAGTATTGTAAATCTTTTTACCAGTTTACAAACTAAAACAACTAAACCGTAATATTAATTCCTATTATTATTATATCTGGTACAACAGTTTGAACAATAATTTTAATAATTAATTTATTAAGTATTCGAAAAGACCTCCACGTTCTGTCAAACAATAACCTAATCGATTATAAATACTTTTCCTCACATTGGCTAACATCTCATGGTCAACGGACTGACGCATTAGAAATTTGTATTTTTAGTTCGTTTAAATTATTAGAAGGAGTCGGTCTGTTTTCAAAGGCAGCTACAAATAAATTTATTACGTCGGCGGTTGAATTACCACCATAAAACAATTTAATTATCTGGATTTTTTCGTGAACAGTATAAATAGCCATTTTATCAATAATTTCGGTAGTGACTACAGACTGTCATTAATTGATAAAATGGCTATTTTTACTTAGAAAACAAAGACGTTTATTTAAATTTATTTTACAGTACCCACAGTAATTACTACCTATTAGCGATCATTTATCTCAGTCTTACTTATCGTTTGTATATAGAGCTCTGTCCTACACACAGAGTGTCCTATGGACAGCTTTGAGTTGATACAATCTGTAGAAGTATTAAATACATATGGCTTGCAGAGAGAGAGAGAGAGAGAGAACAAAATACATCAATTATGGAAAGACGTGATATAATTTTATTCTATTCGCTCTTACATTATTTTCATCATATAAAATATATCTACTTAACGTACCTATTATTTACAAACAAGATTTGTCTACACATGTTGAGAGTGGTTCTCTTATGATCTTAATTATTCTATTATTCCGAGATGCAATTTCACAAAACGGTAAACTAAATCTCATCTTTTCAAGATAAAAAAAGTGGAAAACGATCTTTAAAATATACGAATTGTCACTCTAATCTTCCCTGTCAAATATAAATCTTGTTCGTGTCCAAAATTTATGTAATAACTTAATGATCATAAGATTTAAGAAGTTACTTTAAAATGCTTAATACTTTAACGGAATTGAATAAGTGCTAGATGCTTTTAAGCATCTTTCAAAATTAAAATGTTTGCTGCTTTAAAGCTGTCGGAACGCTCTGAATTCAAGGCCAAAAATAGGGTTTCGGCTGATAGGTGATTGTAGACTTATTCGTCAACATTTTGCAAAAATCCTTTCTCTATAAGAAAGATAAAGGTCAAATTTAGGTCTCTAATGGACTACTTTTGTAATTTATGTACGATTTTCAATGTCACACTACGACCTTATTCGTACTTATTTCATAAAATCGTTCCATCACAAACCTAAAGTGACTCTTCCTTTATCGGAAAAGTTTTTTAAATCTTCAAAATATTATTTCCAAAAATTAAAGTAATCAACTGACAGCGGCACCCTTGCAACAGCATTTTTTAGCCTCGTAGTGTGGCTTAAATTCAGAGCGTTCCGACAGCCTTAAGAACTTCAAGCTTTTAGGATCGGTGCTTTGCCCTGCTCTGGTCACACGAACCAATCTACATTGGAAATATTTTTAAAACTAATTTGCCCATGGTAAACAACTCAATCATCACATCTTCATTTTTTAACAAATAAAAATATCTTTAGGGTGTCAGACAATTTTTTTTAATTTCATAATTATTCACAAACTTAAATGATTCACAATTAATCTGATCTCTATCTATTCACAAATAATTTAATTGGCCGATTTCAGCATGCATGTTTATATGAACACTTGGTAGTCACTCATGAAATTAAACAAACTGTCAACTAAAATTTGTCTGCCAACCAGCGTCAGGCATTGATAGCATGTTCTAACCTATAAAAATATTTTCATTTACGATATACATATCGTCAAAGTTTCGTTACGCCTTCCTTGTTGAGACAATTTCATATACAAAAAAAAAAACTATAGCCAAAACATACTTGTTAGTTAACTCGTTTCTTAAGGGCAAATTAATAATAATTTGCAAATATTTCGTATTAATTATTTACTTCATTGGACATGGTATTCTCGTATTAAAAATAAATCGCTACGCACTCTCAAACAATTTTACATCACATTATAAAAAAATTTGATATTAAAATCAGGCCTACATTAATGAGCACTTTTTCGTTCTTTCAATGTATAAAAAAAGTATTGTTGACTAATTTTTCTTCGTTTACTCTTTTTACTTATTTTTGGCTTTAAAAAAATGTGCCTTAAATCCGGTATTTATTAAAATATAAAAAAGTGTGACTGCTTTAACTTAATTTTTATACATTTGTCAATTTTCTGGATCTTATAATAGGAAATTTGCAGACTTTTCTCCCCAATAGAAACTTGGGTACTTTTATTGCAAGTATTTGTATTCGAAAATCAAGATACAAGATGTTGATGAAATGTATCTTTAATATAGACAAAAGTATCTCGTATCTTTTGGCGTATCGATTGTTTGGTTTTGGTATCTGTTACGTATAGTACGGTTTGAAAATAATTATCAGTGAGTCATGCATAGTTACTGACAGGGTTAATGGAGCGGCAAAACAATGAAACAATGTAAAGCATACCAGTTGCATGAATAAAAACGGCGCCGCTTATATTATATTGTGAAGTATAAGTTTATGAATCACTGACAACTATTTTCAAACAAATCTTCTGTAGCTACCTACTTAACATGGACCTTTCATTTAAAAAAGATTACACTCCTCAAAAATGTCATGTGAACTGATTTCATTCTTGTCAAATAACTTAAAAATTAACATAGAATCTTAAATAATATCAACTCAATATACATTTAAGCGTATACCCCATAATTTAAACAACAAACTTTCTTGGGAACTTGGTAATCGGCAATCAGGGCGAAATTGATAGAAGTCAAATCAGATGGCAAATAATTCTGAGGTAATCAGGTGCTCCGAATTTTAATCTTTACCATATAAGTGTTTATACAGAAAAAATGTTTAATATAAACATTAATTTGTTGTCCCTTAAACACAAAAATTTAATTTTTTTTACATTTATGCTTTTCCAATTGAAATTTGAAACCAGTTAACCGAAATAGTAACCGTTTCTGTAAACACGTCGACGATTCTTTTTTACATTTATTTTTTTAAGGCCACCAACTTTCAGGGAGACCTAAGCCTATTTACTAATTCATATTCTCGTTTTTTTTATTGTTTTATACCATACTAAATACTCAAATAATTTAAATTATTCTCCAGTTCAAACTAGGAGTTTGTGATAAAGGAGCAACGCTGGATTTACACTACGGGTTAGTGCCCAGGGCGGCAAAATTTGGAACAAGAGAAAAAAATGTTTTCACGTTAAAGAAAATATTTCGAAAGGGTGATCGCGTGTTGACAGCATTCATAAATAAAATACTTTTTCTCTTTATTAAGAATGTGTGTAAAATTATGAACACCAGTTTTATTTACAAAATGGTGAAAGAAATTTTAGTGTCTAGAGCTTTACGCATATTTTTAGTAAAGCAAATAAGCATCTTGTTATTCACAATTTTTAAAAGTGGCTTGACCACAACTTGTTGGATTCAATCATTATTTTACTTTAAATTCCGCGGTGCAAAATGCAAAAAATGTGCAGTTTGCAAATCAAAACGTCGTTTGTCTCTGAAAAGATGTATTTCGAAATTTATGATCGCTCGGTTTGTTTGTCAATTTATGATTTTTAATACGAAAAAGAATGTTTCTTGTGTAAATATCTCGTTTATAACAAAAAGATTTTCGACTATAAATGAATCATTTATTTGAAAATTGTATTGTATTTACCCATTCTAAGTATGCTTTGGTAATGGAGCAGCAAATCCGGCCCTGTAAAGGAGGTATGGAAAAAGACTTGGTTTTATCACGAAAACTATTCTGATAAAAAAATTATACGTATTCAGTTACTTTTAGTTTTGACTAGTTTTAACTGATTTCATATTTTTAAACAGCTTCAATAAAATCTCAGCATTTTATGTGCTACTTCAGTTACTTGGTATATTTCACTCACCCAAATTTACTTGTAATCCGATGTTATTTGAGTACCCAAATAACCCCAAGGTCTGGCCCTATCCTTATTCGAAAGGAATTTAGTACCCACTCTCAAGTTCAAAGTATGTAGATGATTATTCATTAACTCGTTGAAAAATTTAACATTATTTGATTGTTTTTTTCTGTATTTCATGATCCGATTTGTCATTCGACTTTTGCACTTCTTTTTTCTTTGGCGTTTTTTCAAGAGCTTCTTTCTCTGCATTTAATTTATCGGTATCACAATAATATACTGTTTTATTATTTTGTTTGACTCTTTTATTTGTATAAACTGCATCTCTTAAAGTGCTGACTAAAAATCTTTTGTTGACATTCCGAGAAGGACATTTTCGCCATCCTTCTGGTCCCATTACATTCGCTCGATCAGCTGCTCGTTGAGCCTCTTTTAAAAGTTCTTCTTCCGCTAATCTATAAAGCAATAACTCATTATTAAAGAAATTTATAAAATAACCTAAATTTCTGACATAACTTCATAAAAATATGGACAGGATTTCTTACTTTGTCAACTGGTCATCATCCATTATATGTTTTATTTACCATAAAAACAACGTTTCATCAATTACAGTCTAAAATAGTTTATATTTCAGTATACTTGAAAACTGACAGACGATCAATAGGGTCAATAATGAAGTTGTCATATTTATTTTCGCGTGAAATATCCCTGTAATTAGATTACACAATCCCTACTTTATTTGCACTTTAACTTCTGTGACTTTAACCTTAATTTTCAAGGTTAAAATAGGTTAGAAAATTATCGGCATGTAATAAATGCAATAACAACTTGCAAAATGTACGCATAAGACTTTGACAGTTTCTGAAAAATATTTATTTACAAACAAAACTGTGATAGTAATGTTTAAAGTTGTGAAAATTACTGTGAATTCAGTAAATAAATGTAGTTTAATTAAAAATAGTTTACAACATGTACCGTCAAACAAGAATTATGTTTATAAAAGAAAACTATTTTCCACAAATGTCTGCGCCTATCAGTTGTCCAAAGAACGTGTTCTTCAAAAGGTATTTGGTTAGAAATTAGTTTTGAAGCCTGTGGAAATAAATCCAACGATCTGTAAATTAATTGAGATTAGCCTATGATTTTTTTTAGAATTATACAACTGCTGATGTATCACTACAAAATGCTCCTAAGCTTAGTTTAATTGCAAAAATAGTCAGTATTTCACCGGAAAGTATGCAGCCATATATGAAACTTATGCGAATCGATAAACCTATTGGTAAGAAATAGAGATATTTATAAAGCTTTGCACAACTAGATGTTTAAGAGAATTAGAAAAGAAGAATTAATTTATACTTCCATAAGTCTTTATATTTACAAAGGCGCTACAACACGAACTGTGTGTTATACATTTTGAATCTAGTTGAACATGAGCTGATTCTAACCTCATTCTTGTTATAAAAACTGGGAATTATAAAATAATCCAAATTCAGCTCGAGAATTGTACTTACACGCAAGCCCATATCTCGAGCCAACTAGGCTGATAATAAAAAACTTCCATGTCGCATTTTTGTAATCTTTGAAAGTCTGAAGATGTGTCCTCCTTTATGCCAAACTTTGAAAATGACGTTTTGTACACTTCAGCAATTCCACGCAAAAATTCTAAATAATTTTATTTGGTCGTTTTATGTTTGGGAAAAGCAGTTTATACTCACTTTTATATTGTTAGTTCGTATGATTTATTTGACATTTGACGCTGGTGGAAGAAAATCAAAGTATAGCAAAATGTGTTTCGTGACTACTTCCCCTCGCGTCTCGCCTAGTCAAAACTTCAACAATGCGAACGCATTAGTTTCTAGTATAAAAACCGGCTGTATATCATTAGAACTTTTTTTTTTGAATTTTTGACGTTGAAATAACAAAAATACCTTCTCATAGGTTCTTGGCTACTATTTTGGCCGTGTGGCTGGGGACTGGCCATGAGTACAACAGCAGGATGTTTACCAGATCCCCAACTGTTGGCTCTCTTTGGGATCGGCGCTTTCGTTATGCGAGGAGCTGGATGTACTATCAACGATTTGTGGGATAAAGATATTGATTCGAAGGTAATATTACTCAATGGGAATGCGCACTGCCAAACTTTACCGCTAGGGGCGCCAGCTATGTAATGACCTCAGTTTATGAATAGTTAATTGCAGTGTGTGCAAAATAAGTTTATTTCAAATAACAAATCATCGAAAATACCGATGTGCTGTGTTTACCAATGTTCAAATAATGGAGGTTTTGGATTTCCAAAAAAACTGGAACTGAAAAAGAAGTGGTTGAATGCTATCAGAAGGGAAAAAACTTTTACTGTAAATCCCTGGACAAAATATGAACCCCCATAGGTTTTAACATCATAGCGTTCCTCCTGTATGAAAACAATCCTCCATATTGGAAACGAATCATAACTTAAGCAATTATATACCTGCTGCCATCTGCGTTACGCTTGTCAAGTGCCCAAATCCATTTACTCTGTGTATTGAGATCTATTGTTTCATGCATATTTTTTGTTGTAGGTTTCTCGAACAAAAGATCGACCACTCGTGAGTGGTGCCATTACGAGCCGAGACGCCATAATTTTTTTATCGGGACAGTTAGGCTTGGCTCTCTTAGTATTATTGCAGTTTAATTGGTATAGCGTGTTACTAGGCGCCAGCTCATTAGGTAATTTTTACGATTTAGACAAATTTTGATTAAGAAAAAGATTTGTAAAACAGGTAAAAATTCGCACGCGATTGAAATATAACTCGGCAGCAATAACAGTAGTGAAGCCTTCTGCTCCACTGTATATTAAAAACAGTAGTATATTCAACTTGACAGCTATAACTAGTAGAGTCCAAAACTATCCTAAAATATAGCCTGTTACTTGCTGATAATAAACCTTTTTATTGGTGAAAGAATTTTTAAAATCGGTTCAGTAGGTTTTTAGTGTATCTGTAACAAACGATCAAATCTTTCTCTTTGTAATATTAGCATAGATAGTTTCAGCGCTGTGTCATGGCGCTGCGATCGGTGTTAATAAATACGCGCTTCATGTATTTCAAACAAGTGCGTGCCAAATTTATTCAACTATAAATTGTAGGTTAAATTGTGTTTATTTGCAGGTCTTGTAATTATTTATCCTTTAATGAAACGAATAACGCATTGGCCTCAATTGGTGTTGGGCATGACTTTTAATTGGGGAGTATTACTAGGCTGGTCGGCGATGCAAGGGAGTTGTCAGTGGGCGGTGTGTTTGCCGTTATATGCTGCCGGAGTTTGTTGGACCATCATTTATGATACAATCTATGCTCATCAGGTATTTCAACATTTTTGTGTCATATGCAGATAACATTACAATTTTATTGCAGTACTACTTTTCTACCGCCTATTGGCGCTACAAGCAAGTGAGGTATTATCTGTCATTCATATGTCAGTACCATAGACATAGGAATATAGAGACAGAGCATGTATTAGGGTTTTAAACGAGGGGGGTAAAGCTGATTAAGGGACGCGACGAGGTAAGTGGTGTCTGCTTGTTATTGGCAGGCGCACTGCGCATGTCTAGTGGCACGAAATTTATGTTGGCAATATGATGTGAAAAGAAAATTTCTTTTGTATGCAGCATAATGCACCGGCCAATAAAAAAACGACACCATTCTTACTTTGTACCCGTCCCTCCATGGATTCCCCCCTGCAGCTGTATACTCCATTCCTATAATTACTAAATCCATAGTCAGTACCTATTTAAGGTAGTTGTCGTGGTACAATATTGTCAAAAAGTTATAGATTATATACGCGCCACAAAAGTATACTATACTTGTACGCAAGACTGTACCCGTGGAAACGTAACCCATATTATTATTATTATTTATAAATAATTAGACGGTCAAAAATGTTTTCTTATTTTTTTTAAACTCATAATAAATGCATTGAAAAACTGTCAGTTTTTGAAAAGTTTCTGACAGCTAGTTCTTTTTTTATAAATAAGAAACTGGTTCAGAACTACAGAGATCGTATACAATCAATGTTAATTATCCAATTTTTAATTGAATTTATCTCAGATTACATATGGTCGATCGACTTTAAGTTTTCAGGGTAATTGTATTATCATGTCCATAATAAGTATACAAAAATTAAGAATTTTCTGACGGTGTATCTTAACCACAACTACTATAATGGCTGAATCGTAGTTTTTTATTTATTTATTCCAATCTTTAAATGTTTGATACATAACCTTAGTTGCCACTAATGCCATCTGACGGAAAAAAGTAGCCCTCATTAGAATATAACACGATAAACTTACCCAACATGTAAAAATGTTGTTACAGGATAAAGTAGACGACATGTTATTGGGTTTAAAATCGACGGCTATTAAATTCGGTGAAAACACCAAACTGTGGCTTACCGGATTCACAGCTGCGATGACGACAGGACTCGTAACATCCGGTGTTCTGTGTGACCAAACTTTGCCTTACTATGCGGCAGTTTCATTGGTAGCCACGCATCTTGCCTCTCAGGTAAATAATTACCAAATTATTAATGTATTTAAGTTGAGTGATGCAACGATTCCAGTTTTTACGATTAACAAACCAATTATTATATGATGACTTAAAGATATAATGTAAAATAATCTTTGAAGCCTTCGCAAAATATTTCCAAATATTGCTAACTTCTCTCCTTTGAGTATGCGACATGTTTCGCGAAAAAAGCTACGAAGAAATTAACAATTAAAAAAGTGTACAAAACAACTGAATTGCACTTGTAACAAAGCATATATTTTAACAACTAAACAAGCCTTAACAAGTAACACACTAGTACCTATTCACAAACATGCATATACAGTAAGACCTCGCTTAACGCTGTTTAAGTATTACGCGGTTTCTAAAAAAAAGTTTAGCCGCTATAACGTAAATTATGAATCAGTTTAAACAAAATGATTCAAATGTTGATGGAAGTTCAAAGGCAAGACGAAGTGTCATTGATGCAATATTTTGCTATCGACAACAGCTTGCTGAACGAAACAGAAAAAGGCAAACTACATTAGAAAAACAAAATATGTCAAATGAGGAACCTTCCTCACCACAAGCATAACTTCTTACTCGAACTTTTGATTTTCATAAATGTATTATGAACAAAAATCGATATTACCAATAAATAAATCTATAATTAATGCGATAAAAAAGTATATAACAATAAATGTTA
This sequence comes from Venustoraphidia nigricollis, assembly GCA_034508555.1. Taxonomy (NCBI): domain Eukaryota; kingdom Metazoa; phylum Arthropoda; class Insecta; order Raphidioptera; family Raphidiidae; genus Venustoraphidia; species Venustoraphidia nigricollis. The sequence goes on along the minus strand of JAVRKA010000091.1, from coordinate 451,223 downwards.
CAAAATAAAATTAAAAAAAAACTAATAAATTTTCTTATTCTCGGTTCTGTTCCACTTATGCCTAGTATCTACATATTAAGACGACCTCGTTTAGCGCTGTTTCGTAGAGCGCAAGAACATATGTCCCGCGTTAAGCGGGATCTTACTGTACCTGTTAGTCACACAAACATAATATTGCCGACAACTTTTCAAATAGGAGACATTCAGATCCCTGTAACGCATCTTCATAATTTCGATTCAGTTTCGAACTTAAAAAACGAGATTCGAGTTGTTATCGTCCATGATGTTAATGTTTATAGATCGTGGGTAATTGGACACAAATAAATGAAAATTCTAAGTTTTCTAAATTTGCTACGTTTCGTAGGTTAGTTTCCTACTTCTTCAGACAAGTTTATAGTTTAGAATCTTTGTTGATATGTTTGCAGTGAGATTATCTTGTCATTCATTTAAAAACAATAATTTAAAAATATATAAAATTAGCAATCTACTATGGTTTTAATTTGAAAAGAAGCTCTAATACAAATCAAAACCATAGTAGATTGCTAATTTTATATATTTTTAATTTATTGTTTTTAAATGAATGACAAGATGATCTCACTGCAAACATATCAACAAAGATTCTAAACTATATTAATAAGTTAATTGGGAACTTGGATATTTAATAAATTGATGCTAAATTTTCACAATTTGCAACGTTTCGTTGGTTTATTTTCAACTTCTTCAGGCAAGCTACAAGAAGAATTGTATTAATTGTATTTCTTGGAGCTTGCCTGAAGAAGTTGAAAATAAACCAACGAAACGTTGCAAATTTTGAAAATTTAGCATCAATTTATTAAATATCCAAGTTCCCAATTAACTTATTAATAAAAATAAACATGGGTGAGAATCAACGCACTAATTCTAAACTATAAACTTGCCTGAAGAAGTAGGAAACTAACCCATGAAACGTAGCAAATTTAGAAAACTTAGAATTTTCATTTATTTGTGTCCAGTTACCGCCGATCCATTAACTTAAAAAACGAGGTACTTGAGTCGTTATTATTTTTGCAGATCTATACATTGGATATTCATAATTCAACCGATTGCGCGAGTAAGTTTATTTCAAATCATCAAGTAGGCTTTTTATTATTCTGTGGTATCGTATTGGGCACCTTATTCAAGAAAAAGAATGAAGACAAACACGCAGACTCCAATGATAGCATAATAGTACTTAAAACCGAAAGTATAGGTGCACTAGCTTAGTAGCTAAACTTTAAACAAAGAATTCGTAATAGTATATTACCCCACAAGAGCCGAAAGTTGAATTTCCTGCACTGCGCCACATGAGGTCCAAGGCGAAGTCAGGGACATCATATGTCACGCAGTGCAGGACTTTCAGCTTTCTGCTCGTGTGGTGTAGACTATTTTTTTTCATACCCGGTCGAAAGTACGCACTTTCATTAATATATAAAAAAACTACTTACTTTCAAGTGAGCAATGTTGAGGTTATACGTAACGACACATGAATCTAATAATGTCCATGTAATAGCAGTAGATGGCTACCTACTGGTGAACATGTGACATGACAAACGGCAGTCTCACGTATCAGTGCGCATGACAGAACTGTTTAGGCGAGTAATTCCGGCTTGTGAGTACAACAGTGCATAAATGTTATACTTTCGGCTTTAAAATGGAATCAGAAAGTTCGTACTTTCGGCATGGTATGAAGAAAACATGGTTTAAGTTGCCATAATATTGCAATTCATAATTATATTGATACAAGTATAAATAAAATTGATAGTTCTGTTTGTAATGTCAAAATGACAGCTTTTTACAATTTTTAAAATGTCTGTCTATTTGTTTTGGTCAGTCTCTGAAACGGCTGGACCGATTTTGACGAGACTTTCACTGGCTGATAGTGTTGAATATAATCGAGATTCAAATCAAAATAATTTCATGATTTGAAAACCAAGGGAGAGCTCCATAGACAGGTTTCTCTCTCTTTAAAAATCTTTTAAAGTGTAAATAATATCCACGGCTGACAACTTGAAAACAAAAATCGTTTCACATCAGTTGTCCTTGTCGCACCAATTGTATTCGGGATTTAAAAATGAAATATTTCAAACATTGGATTTGTGTGTCTTTCATACAATCATTATTTAATATACAGGGTGTCTCACGACATGACTGCCATAGCCTGGGACTGTGTTGCTGGGGTGATTTCAAGTCAAAAATGTCTAATGAACATATACCTGGAACGCTATCCTAACTTAGCTAGAAGCATTTGAAATTTTAAATAAGTAAGCCCACTAATGCAGGTATTACGGTGCGCTTACACGGGCAACTAAAATTGCTCAATTCCGGACAATAGTGGTCAACTATGTACATCAGCAATTCACGGCGATGGCAACATGTAGCAATTGTTGCCAAAGATACCGCCACACCATATCACGCGATATGGAGCAACTTTGAAGAACTAGGGCAATGCAAGGCAATCATTCATACACTATAGCAATTCAGTTGAACTGTCGCTGGCTATGGACGAGGTTTTTCTGGCAGCGGCGTGTAGTGCTTTTATTATAATAAGTATAAAACGAAAAAAAAAAGAAAAGGAATAGACAGATTTGGGTGCGAACGTATCTAGCAAGACGAAAGCCATCTTTATTGTGTGATGATATGGACAATTATTTATTTAAAAATATTTTTTCATTATTCCACGCCATTTTTATTAATCCACGCACAGCTGTACTGCACTGTACAATAGAAGCAAAGAAAATGAAATGACAGCGGCGCATCTCATCCCTGTCACCACAGGAAAGTGAAACCATGGATACATATACGTATAGAAGAGAAATTGACTAAAATTTCCAAACCGTGTGGATATTTGGCAATTCATGTCGGCCACTTTGGGCAGTAAGGAATATATGGAGCAATTAGAAGCAATATTGCCGAAACAATTGCCGCATTTTATTGAAATTGCTCCAGATTGATCCATTAATTGCTCCATTCTGTTGCCGGGCAATTATTGCTCAAAAAATTGCTCGTGTAAAGGCGCCTTTAGGCTCGGCTGTTGGTTTTGTTATTATTAAAAAGACCAGGTGGCTGCGAATCACTATTCGCGCTAATCCTGAGACTCTTCACAGAGCTACCACTTCAATTCTAAGAAGAGGTAGACTATGTATACAGCAACTGGGTGGACATTTTGAGCAACTAATTCAATAAAGCGATTTCTTTTTAAATGGTTTTTAAATAGTAGGGAATTCCTACAACTACTTATTTAAAATTTCAAATGCTTCAAAAGCTAGGATAGCGTTCCGGGTATATGTTCATTAGACATTTTTGACTTGAAATCACCCCAGCAACACAGTCCCAGGCTATGGCAGTCATGTCGTGGGACACCCTGTATATCCTGTTTTATTTTACCTTTATAACAACCTATTAAATTGACACAAGAGAGTTTGAGCATTTTGTTTAGTTGCCATATTTTAGTAATGTAGTGCAGTACAGTACCTATATAAATATTTGAAGTTATACTTCTTTTGCCGCATTGAGGGTAAACTTTTCTGTTATGTAAGTTGCGCACGGCAGTATGCAATGAACAAAGTTGACTCTTCGATGCAGGATAGTTTTACTTTGTATTCATAGATGACACGTCTCATTTTTTTCCGATAATGTCAAAATAGTTATTTCATAAAACAACATTATGTTATACTAGCGACATTGGACGGAACTTCTTAAAAGCTACTGTTGTTACAAACTTTTGACAGTTAATTAACCTCAATACTTGTATTTTTTTTTTGAAATTATGGATTCAACAAGTATTTTATTTTATCAATGTACATCTTTAACGTAAATGTGAATATCAATTATCGCGATCACGCCGAAGAAATATAACTTCTGCCGCGCGCATTAAAAATAGTAAACTGAATGTTAGTAGGTAAAAAAATGTTCCTTATTTATTTTATTAATACATTACAAACTGATACATTTGTTTATTGACGTTTTTACCAAAGTGTAGCTAAGTTAGACAATTGGTGAATTTATAGAGGGAGGTTATAAAGTCTTTTAGTGACAAATTGAAGCATAACTTAGTCATAAGTCAATTGTTTTTGTAACTCCAAATTTTCAACTAAAGATGGAGTTTATTTTTCTTTAATAAATGCGGATTCTGGAATCAATTCTGATCCTGGCCAAAATTTTGTTCCTGATAGATATATTCCACCTTGACATCTGGCAAAATAGTCGGGTAGAACATCCAACGAAAATTTTTAATGAAGACGTCTCCTTTAAAAAATGCGAGGGAAGTGAAACTTCTTTAGTAGTAGATGTTATTTATATCTTTAATTTTTTTTGTCAAATTTTACCCCCTCTAAGTTTTGGACAGACGATTTAGGAGTTCCCTTCGTCTATGTAATATTAATGCAAATTTCTGTGCCCTAAACTTTTAATTTTGCGTTGCCAAGGTTTCTATTTCCCCGTTAACGTAACGCGTCATTTCCCCTTAAAGATCACAGAAAATGTCAAACACATACTCTCGCTAAAGAAGTTTTACTTAAAAAAACTGGGTAGTGGTTTCAGTTCTGACCTCCATTTTTTGCCAAATATCAGACCAGGTTTTGCCATACATTTTGTGCCAGTTCAGATTCCAACACAAATTTAGTGCCAGTTACCAAATCTTATGGCAAAATGGCGGAATACCGGATCGGGTTCCATCCGTATTTTTAACATTCGGACTAACATGGTTTGTTTAGGTTTAAAACACGTTTTATAAATGACATTTAGATATAAACATGGTGCTGCTTGAAATTAGAAAAAATACATTTTTTTTTCTAAAAATCGATCAACAAACCAAAGAATTTTTATTTAATGTATTTAATTCTGTATCAGTGTACGCCAATAACAATTTAATTGTTATTGTTTTATTGTAAAATAAAAAAATAAATAGCAAAGCATTTTGTAAAACTAGTTTTTACTTTTATTCAATTCCTTAAAAATAATTCTCTAGGAATTACCATTCATACATTATTTTAACATAGGGGAAGGTACTTTAAAATGGGATACTTAGGTAAAATGGGATACCCTAATTATTTTTAAATATACTCAATGTCATCTTTTGTAAAATTCACTAAATACACCTCACTTGATAAGCATTCATCTGTAGTACTTTCAGTACGATAGTGTTACAAGTGTCAAATTTAAGCAAGTTTTTAAGTTTTCAACAGTTTTGTTATAAGAATACTGGTATGATAAGGTAAGCATTTTGCCTAATTGAGTAATGAGATTATGACGCCGATATTTTTACCAGTTTTAGTGTCACTTTGTATATAAAATTTCCGCGCCAATTTTGTAGGTTATAATAGTGCATGCTGTTTTTGACATAGTGTAGATACGCTGATAAAATGGGATATGAGTATATTGCTAAAACGCCGCAAGGAGCAAGTGGTAAAAGAAAAAGCGGTAAAGAAGACAAACGGTGCAAAAATGAAGAAGAAAATAGAAATAATTACCATTGAAAATGAAAAAAAACTGATAGTGAAGAAAATTCCGTATGCTTTTATTGCGACATCGATTTTTTTAAAAGTAAGGCAGGAGAATCATGGATTCAGTGCAATTCTTGCCAAAAATGGGTTCATGAAGCATGTAGTGGAGCAAGCAGTGATGATGAACACTTCGATTGTGATCTTTGTTTATAATTACGTACACTAAACGCAATCCCATTTTAGCGACATAATGAATCCCGTTTTAAACACACAGTGTTGCTAAAATGGGAAATAACCATGTGACAAAGAAAAACATTTTTTTTTTTAATTTGTAGTCTTTATATCATTTTTGTATTTTTTTCCCCCTACATCAGAAACGAATATGTTGAGACTCAGCCCCATTTACGGGCCCCAGATAGCATATTGTGGAGCAGAGAAGGGCAAAGCACCGAAACTAAGGACTTAAAGCACTGAGTACTTACTGCAGGGCTTAAAGCAATAATCTTTTTCATTTTGAACAATGCTTAAAGGCATCGAGCACTTACCAAAATGCTTTAAAACAACAAGCATTAGACATTTTAAAAGTAACTTCCTAAATCTTTCCAACACTAAGCTATGAAATTTTGGACATGAACAATAGTTCCAATTGGACAAACAAGAAACATTGTTGAAGGTGAGACTGGGTGAGACGCGAGATAGGGCGGGGAAAGTAGGCTTGTGGAGTCGTTTTACAAACATACGTGAATAACCAAGCCATGGGCATTGGTGACGTAAGCAATCAACTCAATCAATCACAGACGTGACCATGCTTATAGTCTCTTATGATTGAGGTTTTCCATGGTTTCCCTCAATTAATTCCAGATAAATATCGAGATGGTTCCTTATTTGAGGCCATGGCCGATTACCTATCAAACTCCTAGTTCAAAAATAACCTACTCTATCCTAACTTCCTATAATAACGGGAAGTGTGGTAAATGGAAAATAGTAATGGTGCGAATGGCGTGTGTTATGAGTCGAGAAACGGACGTTAAACGCATTATTATTATTATATTATTATTATTCATTAATAATACTGCCTATAGACTATCTATACAACTTAAGGTCTATATACAACAATGAAACAAAATACTGACACTTGAATACAACTCTTTGTCAGACATTTAAAAAGAAAAAAACTACTAGATAAAATTTGAATACCGATTTCAACGTTGTTTTCGAAAAATACTTAATCGCCTTCCCCTTGGTGTTACGGGCTGATTCTGAAAATAAATGAAAACATTTTACTACAATAAACACTTTAATAAAGCCACCACCAAAATACATTATAGACGCTCGGTAATAAATAATAATAGAAAAGCTACAATAAAAAAAATATAAATTGACAAAAAATGCAGCCAGTATTAAAAAAGAAAAACTACAACACAATTAAGTATTTATCAAAAACAAAAGTTAGGAGCCATTCATAAAATACGACACGCGATATTCACTTATTTTTTACCCCCCTAAACCTTTGTCAAGCTGTGTCAAATTTTCTGCAATCCTCCTAACAAATAATACGTCACAAAAATCAGAACCCTCTATAAAAGCCAATTCAGACTAGCCGTTCTCGGTCACGATTCACCGGTCCGGTTGGGAGCTCGACCAATCGGGCATAGTCGTTCCCGGTTGCGGTTTGGTTCAAGCGTTTAGGTTCAGCTCTAATTTCAACTGGACCGTTCGCAACCGTAGCCAATGAGAACGCTTGCTGGAGTCACGTAACTAGCCAGCTGTTTTTGTGACGTTTAACTACACATCAAACGTCAAATCATATTTCGAAATTGCGCATGCGCACCGAGAATAATCGTAGAACCGAATCGGGATATTGTGAGCAGCCTAGATTAATCGAAAACCGAACTGGACCGGTGAATTGTAATCGAGAACGGCTAGTCTGAATTGGCTTTAAGACTATGTGGAAGATGTTATTTTTTTTAAGTTTTAACTTCTTTAGCGACGTATGTTTGAAAAAAGTAAGAAATTGAGGGGAAGTAAAACTGCCACATAAAGGGGAAGTTAGTTTGTCTCCTAAATTACATGAAACTGACAAGGACAGAAGTTTATAGTGTGTTGCTAAGTATTGTGTAAATATTATTAATTAGTTTCACATAAAAAAAATTAAACTTGGGAATAATATTAAAAACTAAAGAAGTTAAACTTCTTGTGTGAGCTTATGAGGGTGAGGCTCATTACTCATTTCATATTGGATTTACAGAGGCACCGATTGCGATGCATCGCACTGCTAATTCCGATGTCATGTCAAACATGAGATCAACAAGTTAAAAAAAAATCAAAATAAAACTGACGAACCCCCTGCCACCCTTTTGCGGACGTATTTTATGGAGAGTCCCTTACTAGCGGTTTATAAAAATAAAATTTAAAAAAAGCTTTATAACTTTATTTATCAAATTAAAAAATATTTGAGACAATTAACAAAATGTATAACAAATTTATATTACACAAAATTGTAAAAAATATAAATTATATCTAACAAAATAACAACATTGATATAAATATGTATACGCCTTCCTGTTACAATTTTTGAAAAATATAATATGTAGTCATAATCTAAGGACAATCAAATGTATTGCGCAACCCAGCCTGAAGTTAACAAATATTTTTCCCGTGGTTTTACAAAAAAAATTAATAAAATATCAATTTGAATTTTAAAACCTTGAATCGGCCATTTTGTAGATACGTTAACCTTACTTCTGTCATCTACACAATCTAATAGTTACTTCGAGCGATTTCTTTTGATAAAAACGATTACGTGAAATTATTATCGAAACAATGGCTGCCAGACGTACGATTTTACAGAGAATGGATCGTTGTTAATTGGACAAATTTTAATAGGATTGTTGTTTGTAAGTGGCGGTGATGTTTTGAAAAATGGTTCTAAAATTTCCCTACTAATCATGTAGCTTACAGGTCTGATACATACCTCGGAATCTGCAACTCTTGTGTTTGATCTGTTGCCCAAAAACAGCGCTTTTAATCGGCTTGGTGTCGCAGATTTGCGCATATTTTCGTTCTGCTCGCGCAGTACTTCTCTCGGGTGCGTTTCGTTACCCTGAAATAGATTTTGTTCGATAATTGTCAAAAAATCAGTAGATCTATTTTCTCTAAATACCAAGCGAAGAGATAAAAAAAAAAAACAAGTCAAGTGCGAAATAGACTTTCATACAATTCTGTTTTCCATGAGAACTTTAGGACTTTGAATTTTCGTTTAGGTTTTCCTGTGAATTATGGGTAAATTCCCTATTTTTTCAAAATTTTAGGATCAGTAGTTTCGGAGATAAGGGAAGAGAGACGGTGAATTTTCATCTATTTTCTTAAATAGCTTCAAAATTATAAAAAAAAATTTTTGAGAATAGGAATGTTGACTGTGTTCAAATAAAAACATAATTTTAACGAAAAGTGGTAGTTTCTGTGATAGAAATATTATAAAACACTATATTTTTCCTTATTTTTAAGGAATTTAATTAACATTTAATAAATAAAACCTAATAAAATCACTCTCAAGTCACGTGACAACAGACACCGCATCTATAGAATGATAGCTCCTGTGTAAACTTTTGAGCCTCCTTTGGTATGAACAGGTGACGTCACGCGACTAATATTGGCGTTTTGGACCGAAATTTGAAACAGGATTTAAAATACATGATTGTTAAGGCTTGAGTTGTATTTAAATAAAAATAACAAATAATTGTGGCTATATTAGGTACTTATGCACGATTTAAAACACTTTCCCAAAAATAGTCAACATCCCTATTGCGTCATTACAGTAAAATATTGTATCGCGCCCCCAATTGTTACGCCACTGGAAATGACGCAGGCCTTTCGAACGAATTGACATAAGTTTTGGAATGTTCGAGAGACGGGGTACACGCCTATAAATGCCGCGCGTGTGTAGCGCGTCAGTCAGTCAGTCTGAAACAGCGACAGCGTATAGTCAAGGTCGGTGACCGGTGCAGTGAATACATAGCGAGCAAACAGTTGACAATCATTGAGTTCAGAAATAAATACATCGTCTACATAAATCGCATTTTTACGTAAATTTCGGTGTGTTGTAAATAGTCATGTGTGTAAATAATAGCTGTGTATATAGTTATGCTTGAATTATTCTTTATCAGAATTCGTTAGTTTATTTTTCATTGTTAGGTCTATTTTTCATTATTACCAGAGAAGTACGTTTTAGTTTATCTGTTTTGTATTATTTCGCTTGTTAAAAATAAATCAATTTTAGTCCACCACAAAGAACAGTTTTGTTACAATATTTTAATTTTACACAGAAAATTTCGAATAAAAAACATTTACATTCTTAAAATTAAAATACATACATAATTGTCAACTAGCGGGAAACGAATCAATTTTGGAAGCTTTCAACTTATTTTTTGAGTAAACAAAATGGGTAAATAAATCTAGAAAATATATGATTTTTTCTTTATGACTGTTCGGCATTGTTTGGCAAAGAAATTTCTATGATTTGTTGTTGTTGTTGACGAAAACTGATCTGTTTCATCTATTAGTACAGTACAGTAAAATTAATGAATTTTGCTTGACATTTTATGGATGGGCCATCCATAAAATGACATAGAATATAAAATATATAAAAATGGCATAAAATATAGGGCCCCCCTATATGAAAATAATAATTTTGCTTGATTTATTTACTCAAAAAATAAGTATAAAACTGCCAAAATTGATCCGTTTCCCGCTAGTTGACAATTATGTATGTATATGAAAATAATTGTCAGTGAATCATACTAATTAATAAGCATACCCGTCCCATGCATAAAAATTGTGAAATGAAAAAACGTTTAAGTGTAACCTTTACGCGCGATTAAAGTAAAACTACTTTAGCATATTTTACGATTGAATAAAAATAAATAAATCATGTTATTTGAATCTCATATAACAATATTTTTATTGTCTTTATAAATATTCTTTTAATATATTCACTTACACTTTATAAGTACAGCCAGTTATACTTATGCAGTGTATATACTTGTAAAACATATTTTTAAATCAATTGATGTTTTATTGACCGGATATTCTTTAATTCATTTACATTCTAATGTAAGGCCAACAATAAATCATAATTTGCCAAATCAAATTTAAGGTTAAGTAGCAAAATAAATATTGGAACAATTTATATCGGTAAGCTAGGAATTTTACAACTGTGCGGCCATCTATTGACTAGAAGCTTCAACAGTTACCTTATAAAATTTCTAACTTACCAATATGCATAAACTGAACGTTATTTCCGGTATAAAAGATCTGAGTTACCCTTCATATTGCGCTTAAAGAAGTTTTACTTCAACAAATGTATGAATCACGGACAATTTTTTTCAAACTGTACTAAAAGTAAAAAGAAAATAGTTAAATAAAAAATAAATATAAAAGCATAAAACTAAATACGACAGGAACCTTAAAATAAAAAATTAATATAAAAGCATAGAACTAAAATAGATAGGAAACTTGTTTTAAGTACACAATTTCGAAAACAAAATCACTACGAGACAAATTATACAATACTAATAAAGCACTACATTGTATTCTAATCTACTTAAGCAAGCAAAGCGAAATATTTCAAATCATTCTTTATTACTGACTTGTAGCGACAATCGACCCCCATTTTTTGTTGGTGTTGGCGGACCTGGTTTCTTGTATATTGTCTGACCGTGATCTTTACGTTTTGATTTTTCTCCCGGTAACAGAGCTGCCTTCATACTGTCATTCATGTCGTTCGATCCAACCTGCAAAAATCATCGTTACCAATATAATAATTCGTTCAACTTTCTGCCCTTGTGGTGTATACTATTTTTCTTTATACCCAGTCGAAAGTACGTCTTTTCACCATTATATAAAAAGACTAATCACTTTCAAATGAGCAATGTTGAGATTATACGTAATGACACATGGATCTAATAATGTCCATGTAATAACAGCAGATGGCTGCCTACTGGCGAACATGTGACCTGACAAACGGCAGTCATTGCGCATGACAAAACTGTTTAGGCCCGCCTATAAAGACGATAGGCGAGTAATTTCAGGTTTGATTATAACAGTGCATAAATGTTATAATTTCTGATTTAAAATCGAATCAGAAAGTACGTACTTTCGACCCGGTATAAAGAAAATCTATTCAGTATGTACCTTGATATCTTCTTCTTTGAAATGTCCAGGGCTGTACAATTGTGTTTCGGCCGGATATGACGACTTCAAATGTGGCGGGTAAAGCGAATTGCGCCGTTGTAATTCGCTTAAACGTCCGCTTTTCGTCGACAGAACCGAATCCTTGGCCCCTTTACTTTTGGGAACGACGCAGCGACCCTCTTTCATATCGGTTAGATATGTGTTGTTGAACACTTCGCCTTCTTCGTCTTCCATGTGGAGACCTTGACCTTGAAAGATACTTTCGTGGTGAAGGAAATTTATGTTTCGAAAGTATCGATGTCGATCTTATACAATCGATATACAGTAGAACCTCGATAAGTTAAAATCCAAGGGAAAGGTTAAAAAATTTAAGTTATCGAGTTTTTTACTTATCGAGAGTTGAAGTTAGAGAGGTTGTCAGAGTAAAATTTTTAACTTACCGAGGTTTGTGGATTTTATAGAGGATGTATTTAGTTCAATAGAGGTTACATACATTTTTTATCTATTCATTTAGAATCAATTATTTATTTATTTAAACAATCAACTATTTAAACAAAGAAATCAGTAAAGCGATTTAGTGGAAGACTAAAGTGAAAATCAATTAAGTTCTTGGCAAAACATTTTGTTTGGATATTGACTCACTGATAAAACTTTAAGTTATGGAGATCACCAAAATATTATTTTAAGTTATCGAGGGCGATGTTCAGAATATTTGTTTAAGTTACCGAGATTTTGTGATTTAAGTAATGGAGGTTTTATGTTTTCAGGGGAAGGGAATTTAAAAAATGTTTAACTTACAGAGGTTTTTAACTTATCGAGGTTCTACTGTATTTAGTAAATTATATGGGGGCCTCTTAAACCGTTTTGTCCAAAAATTATTTTCTAATTTTTGTAACTTCTTTAGTGACGTATCTGTTTGAGAAATGTAAGAAATCGAGGGGAAGTAGAATAAACAAAAAAAAAAAAAAAAGGAAGTTAGTTTGTCCTCTAAATTACATAAAACTGACAAGGATAGAAGTTTATAGTGTGTTGCATTTTGATATTTTGATTTGTAAGATAAGGATGAACGGCTTGAATCTGACGTTTAAAATTGCGAAGTACAAAATAGTTTCTGTAATTTGACGTACAAACGGTAGGAACTCATAATATATATTTCATGTAAATTCAGAAAGGAAAATACCAAATATCATATTCTCGATTTTCAGATATCAGAACAATTTTCGGATTAAACATTTTTTAAGTACAAGTATATGCTGAAACGTCACATAATGTGAGGTTATGATATTGATATACTACAGAAAATTCATATTAAAAACGTTTTTCTGTAGATTATAGTATGTAAATAAAACTATGGTATGAATGTGACGATCTGTCCATGTGAGAATTTTCAAATGACATGAACATCAAAGTGCCCTCTAAAAATGTGTAATAATTTCGCCGTAATTATAATATTAAAAACTAAAGAAGTTAAACTTCTTATGTGAGCTAATGAGGGTGAGGCTTATTATATTTTTTTTTCACGAAAATCCCTGACTTACTAAAATTCCCTAACTTTTCTAGAAAGTGACCACCCTGTGATTTTAAACGCAAATAATAATTACCAATTCCACTGGCAGGATTTCGAGCTGTATGTCTTTTTGTATACGTGTTAGTGTCTTTGATTGCAATTACATCATCTGGCTCCCTGTTTCTTCTCGAATCCGCGATTTCCACCTTTTCCGTATTGTTTTTAATGATCGCAACAGATGTTCTTGGTAATTCCCTTGTTCTTCGCGATAATGCAACGTTGGTGTTTTCATTCAGGGCCACAGATAAAGGTTCTTTTACTGGAACTAAATTAAAAATATAATTTGTATGACAAGACACGAATTGTCACATAGAGGCGCAAGTATCAAAAACGTTGAGCTAAAGCGCCACTATATGAAAAGTATTTGATTTGAAATTGAATAAAAGAGTTATCGACCGTCAAATAGTGCCTTACCGTCAAACATATTGACGTTGTTTCAAAATCAATGCCGTCAGATGGCAGCATTGCTGTATTGTGTCTTAATGTATATCTATATACAGATTGTATCAACTCAAAGCTGTCCATAGGGCACTCTGTGTGTAAGACAGAGCACCATACACAAACGATAAGCAAGAGTGAGATAAATGATTGCTAATAGGTAGTAATTACTGTGGTTACTGTAAAATAAATTTAAATAAACGTCTTTGTTTTCTAAGTAAAAATAGCCATTTTATCAATTAATTTATTACGTCGGCGGTTGAATTACCACCATAAAACCATTTAATTATTTGGATTTTTTCGTGAACAGTATAAATAGCCATTTTATCAATAATTTCGGTAGTGACTACAGACTGTCATTAATTGATAAAAGGCTATTTTTACTTAGAAAACAAAGACGTTTATTTAAATTTATTTTACAGTAACCACAGTAATTACTATCTATTAGCGATCAGTTATCTCACTCTTGCTTATCGTTTGTGTATGGCGCTCTGTCTTACACACAGAGTGCCCTATGGACAGCTTTGAGTTGATACAATCTGTATATAATTTTAATAATTAATAAATTTACAAAAACAAAAGCAATAATAAATTTTTTAGTTATTGATGTCGGTAGAGCAAGCAATTTTCTATAAAATGATATAAAATTTATGTGGAGCAATTGCGTGGTTTTTTCGAAAAAGGGAGGCAAACATCTTAGCCTTAACGTATTAATAAATACTAGCGGTACCCGTGCGAATAATTCGCACTGTTAGCGTATTAATATTATGTAAATGAATTATTCAATTCAATTTGATAAGTCACAATTTATTACAAGTATGCCATTAGTTTCTAATTTCTCACACTATAACTTTTTTCTTTTTTGATATTGATAGTGGACTGCTTCTTAACCTCTTGCTTGGTGACAGTTCAAGAAAATATTTTTCTAAAACTGTCATATAGAGGCGCAAGTATCGAAAACGTGGAGCTGAAGGGCCGCCATACGAAAAGTATTTATACGTGAATTTTGATTAAAAATTAAACAAAAAAAATTTATCGACCGTCAATCATGTTGACGTTGTTTCAAAGTTAGAACCGTCAGATGGCAGCATTGCTGCACATACTGAATAAATGTATAATTTTTATAATTAATTATTTTGCAAAAACAAAAGCAATAATAGATTTTTTAGTTGTTGATGTCGGTAGAGCAAGCAATTATCTATAAAATGATATAAAATTTATATGGAGCAATTGTGTGGTTTTTTCGAAAAAGGGAGGCAGGCATCTTAACCTTAACGTATTAATAAATATGATGATATACAAATTAAACAAAAAAATGTATCAAAATTTGAACGCATTTGTAAAAAAAAAGTTATAACGTTGGTTGAGCTTTTCAACGTTGAGGGAGGGCTCCATTCAACGAGTTTTCCACGGGCCTCAAACGATAAAATTACGCCACTGCGCGAATAATATTGTATTTTACTTACTTGCGGTTTCTCGAAGCCCAAATGATGCGTCTAAAGGTGCGTTGAGTCTGTTAGCTTGTTCCAAAAATATAGATTCTCGACCTGAGCCTGTGCTGACGAGAGATTCCCTCGACGAGAGCAAAATCGAATCTCGGTTTGCTAGAGCGTTGGAAGGCAGTAATAACCGATTTGAATACGATGCCAGATTTTCCAGCTGTGTCTTGAGCCACTCCTTGTCTTTCTTCTCATCGATGAGCCGACTGCCGATCGACCACAATTGTGCCCGTAGTTCGTTTGCATGTCCTTCGGACTGAGCCAGCTGCGATAGAACATAAAATTATTAAAGTAGTTGTCGTGGTTAAGGCACACCGTCAGAAAATTAATTTTTGTATACTTATTAAGGACATGATAATACAATTACCCTGAAAATTTGAAGTCGAACGACCGTATATAATCCGAGATAAATTCAATTAAAAATTGGATAATTAACATTGATTGTATACGATCTCTGTAGTTCTGAACCAGTTTCTTATTTATAAAAAAAGAACTAACTGTCAGAAACTTTCCAAAAACTGACAGTCTTTCAATGCATTTGTTATGAGTTTAAAAAAAAAAAATAAGAAAACATTTTTGACTGTCTAGTTATTTATAAATAACGGTTTAAAGTTCAACAATTTATAGAAAAGTATACATGCATATTAATATTGTATGGGTTACATTTCCACGGGTACAGTCTTGCGTACAAATTATGGATCACTTAGCTACAAGCTAGTATACTTTTGTGGCGCGTATAATCTATAACTTTTTGACAATATTGTACTACGACAACTACCTTAATATAATATAAAAATGATTTGTCCGAAAAAGGACTTTTAAAGTAAACACTTATTTGTTATTTATAGCGACGTTTCGTCCCTTGCTTGGAACTTTTTCAAGCTTTATAACTATTAAATGTTTTAATCAAGTAGATATAAAAGTTAAAATCCCAAGCAAAGGACGAAACGTCGCTATAAATAACAAATAAGTGTTTACTTAAAAACGTTCTTTTTCTCGACAAATCATTTTTATATTAATTACCAAGGACAAAAAAGAAAAGAAGTCAATATTAATAATATAATTTGCATTGATTTTTCAGTCGACATTTGGTAGAACATAAAAACAATAACAAATAAATAAAAACACTTGAAAATCTCAACAAGACAGCCGTTTCTCAGTGAGAGGCAATAAGAAGTCCTGCCCTCTTCGGGATTTGAACCCAATACCTCCCGAATACTACTTCAATGCTCTCACCACTATGCTACATCGTTTGGTAATATTTAGCGCAAAGCTTGAAGAAGTGCAACTTCTAAAAATTTAACGGGAACAGCAAGAGCGAATGCAAATCGTTAAAACTGTTTCGAAAGATAATTGAATTCTTTACCTTTTCCATATAATTTCTGCAAACTTGATTCATTTCTTCAATTTTTTTCTTCTTGATCCGTTCGACTTCATCGGCATAAAGTTGTTTCTAGCAAAAGAAAATAGTTAAAGTTTTAAATTAGTTTAACTATATTTGAATTTGTCCAATTTCCTGTTAAAAAATAAAAAAACGCGATGCAATATTTATGAAATAGAAAATCTTACCATTTTCGACTTAATTTTTTCCAATTTCAAATCATATTCAGATCTAACTTCAAGAATCTTTGAATTAACATTCGCATTCGACTGCTCCATTTTTTTAAACTCTTCTTTTTCCTGCGCTCGCTTTTGTTTTATCAATTTCACTTCTTCTTTCAGTTTGTAATTTTCTTCTAATACTTTATTGTACGCGTCTTTTATCGCCGACACTTCCAGCAACTGGTTGCTGCGATCTGTCAACTGTTTTCTTAACATTTGACAATCAAGTTGTACCTGCGAATTTTCACAAACAACTTTTTCATATGCTTCTCGGAGTTTGTTTAATTCGGCATTACTAATAAGTTTTGAGCGTTCCATTTGTTTTAACGTCTGATTTTCTATCGAAAGTTCGTCGATTTTAAAGTTCAGCATTTCTAACTGCGAAGAAATCGATTCCTGCTTCATCTCGTTAGTGAATCTTAATTTAGAGTTTTCATTCGAGAGTTGTTCGATTTTCTGATACAACTTGCTAAACTGTTCCGTTTTTTCTTTTTCACATTGCAACAATTTTTCAGTTTCTTTTTGCAACTTTTCTTTCATCTGCCGTTCATTTTCGGCCACAACTTGAGCGTACTTTTCGATTGCTTTGTCTCTTTCAGCTGTCAAATTAATTATATTTCTGTTCATTTCTTCCCAATCGTTATTCAATGCAACTTTTTCCTCCTTCAAAGCATTCAACGCAATTGTACTTTCGGCTAATTTTTGCGAATGTTCAACAATTTCGTTAATTTTTTCCTGAATACGGTTTTCAAATTCAACCTTCATTTCGATCAACTTATTTTCGTGCTCTTCGCTAACCACCTTCAAACTTTCAACATAATTTTTAATTTCAGATTTCAAAGCATTGATCTCCTCAACATTACCAGCAAGATCACTTTCGTAATTCCGTACTTGTTCAATTAATCTCTTTGTTTGTTTTTCAAGCTCCGAAATAACCGTATCTTTATTTTTAATCTCTTCATCATGTTTGTGTAGAAGCTCTATTTGGCATTCCTCCGATTCTTTGAGTTTGTCCCGAATTCTATCGGACTCCAGCACCAAAGCATCGAGCGATTGTTCCAACGAAACCACGAGACTTTGATATTTCTGACACATCCTTTCCAGTTCAGAACGCTCCTTCAAAGCCTTCGTATTATGATCATTGTTCGACTGTTCGGTTTTATCCAACACTTTTTTCATCGATTCGATTTTACTCAAAAGCAGTTCTTTATCGGCTGTTAATCGTTCAATACCGTTCTCTAATTCAATTTTCTCAAAACTCAATTTCTGAATCATAATTTCCTTATCTTTCACTAACTGAGAATAATCTGATTCCTTGGCAATGGTAGTTTTATGTAACATTTGTATTTCGTTAACAGCATCTGTTAGTTTCGAAGCAGTCTCGTCGATTTCATTTTTTAGTTTCGAAATATCCGTATTCAAAATACGTATTTCTTCGGTTAGCCGAACGACATCGTTATTTTTTTTAACGATGAGTTTATCGAACACTGCAATAGCTTGTCTGTGAGACATTTGGAACTTGCTTAATTTGTTAAACTCCAGGCATTCGAATGCTGGCTTATTTTTTATTAATTCAGGTTCTTCAATTACGGTTTCTAATCCAGGATCTGTCAAATCCTTTTCGAAAGATTTTAATTTTATAGTCCATTCTGAGTGTAGTTTGGTCACTTCGTTGATAATGGATTCTTGTTCTTTAAGTCTTATTTCATATTCGTCGACTATCTTGTCTTTATCAACAGCACACGATGTTAAATGTGCAACTCGACCGTACAAATTTTTATTTTCTTCCGTCAAGGCGTCGAATCGTTCTTGCAACAGTTTATAATCGCTCGAACATTTCGAAGACATTTCGTCGTACGTTCTAATTTGTTCGTTTAATTGTTTAATAGTCTTCGTATTTTTCTCAATAGTTTTTTCCAAATCTGCAGTTATCTTCGAATTTTCCGTTTTCAAATTCTCAATTTGTTCTTGGAGCTTTCTGATTTCACCGTTCAGGGCTGTTTTTATTTCGGTAAGCTCCTCCGTTTTACTGTTTAATATGCTCTCGAATTCTTCCGATTGTTTGTTAATTAGATATTCGTTGGAACTTCTTATTTTCGCAACCTCGTTAGAATACTCGACAATCTTGACGTTCAATTGTTCAATTTTTGTTTCGTATTCTCTAATCAAAATCTGCTTATCGTTCGACAACTTACTGATGCATTCTTCCATTTTGACGATATTTTGTTCCAGGTCATTGATTTTAATTTCGTATCGTGACTTACACGAATTTTCACTGTTTTTTAATTTGTCAATTTCTTGGTTTTTATCCGAAACGATACTCAAAATTTCATTCAACCTTGCATCGTACCTTGAAACAATTGAATTCTTATCTTCTTCTAATTTTTGTAACTGTTTGTCTTTTTCAGAAATTACAGTTTCAAGACTCAACATTTTAGTTTTATATTCTTCTGACGCCGTTTTGTAATTGTGTTCTAATTTTGTTTTATCAGAAATTGTTTTTTCAAGTTCGTCTGATTTAGTCTGATAAACGGTTTTCAATTCGTTCAATTTCGTTTCCAAATTTTCAATAAGCGAATTTTGGTTAGAAATATTTTTTTCAAGTTCTTTAATTTTTGTTTGATATTCACGCGTAGCCAATTCGAAATTCTTTTCAAGTTTGTCAAGTTGTTCATTTTTGTCCGCAATAACACCTTCCAAGATGGTCGTCCTTGTTTTATACTCAACCGACAATAAACTATTCTTTTTATTTAATTCTTCAATTTCCAAATTATTATTCGAGATAGTCATGTCTGCTTCAATTCGTTTCGTTTCAAAATTTGAAATCGTCATCTGTTTTTCTCTCTCTAAATTATCAATTTCTCGACTTTTTTCCAAAATAATTTTATCGAGTTCAGCTATCTTGTCTTCAAACTCAGTAACAACAACTTTTTCGTTTTGTTCTAATTCACTAACGCGGCGATTTTTGAGGGTAATCACATTTTCAAGGTCACTAATTTTAGACTCATATTTCAAAGACGCTGCCTCTTTTTCTTCTTCCAACTGTGTCACTTGTTTGTTTCTGACCGATAAATCTTCTTCCAATTTCGCAAATTTCGTTTCGTACTCATTTACTATTAACTGAATGGTTTCTTCGAGCAGTTTGAGTTTTTTAGTCGTTACAGAAATCTCATTTTCAAGTTCAGCAGTCTTCGAGCTGTATTCTTGGGACAGTAAATTTTTTTCTTTCTGTAATTCTTCGAGGGCCACGTTTTTATCTGAAATTAGGGACTTCATTTTCAAAACTTCGTTTCCTAGTTCTTGAATTTTGTCATCTTTCTCTTTTAACTGCAAATCGATCACTACGTCCATCCTTTCCGGTCCCGTGCCTAAAAAAAATATTTTTATTTATTTATTTAGTATTCTGGTGTACAAAAAAAAAAAAATTCTATAGAGATACATAAGCATCTGTACATAGAACCAGAAAAAGAAAAAAAGAAAAACATCAAGTATAAAAAAAAACCCGGGTCGCAGTGCCAAAACCCTGCCGACAATATAGTGTATTTGCTTATACAGGCAGTGTGGCTTTATTACGCGAACTTAAGTTGGTTTTTGGGCAAAATTTAAAATTTGACTCCTTAATACACCCCTTAATATAACATTTTTTTTCTTAATGGCAATACTATTATCAATCGAACCTCTATACCAAATTATATACAACTTTCAGTAAATAATTCACTATCTGCAAACTAGTGTTTTCATAAAATTTGTAAGTCCGGTCCTGTCGGGCCGATTTTATTAAAATTTTAGAGACACTTTTTAATTACTACCAAAGGGTTAAATGTCAATTTTGAAACGATTCTGAGAATTTTTTCGGTATTTTGGGGCCCAAAAACATTTTTCAACCCCTAAAAACTACCCTTAAAATGCCCCGATTACGCCCATTTTAAATAGGCTTCTTGCGGTGATGGATGTCAAAACGTGGGCCAAATTTCGTTAAAATCAATTAACTCTTTCGAAAGTTATTGCCCGCACACATATATATATATATACGTATATATATATATATGTATATATATATATATATATATATATATATATATAAATATATATATACATATATATATAAACATTTTTAAAAATGATGCCAAAGTGTTTAGGAGGTTATGAAACGTCGAGAAATTTTGGTCCGACCCCTAGGTCCCGCCATCCGACCGATGCCAATAGTGTATGTTGCCATATGGCAAATACACTAATAAGCAGTAGATAATATATTATTAATTATACAGATTGTATCAACTCAAAGCTGTCCATAGGGCACTCTGTGTGTAAGACAGAGCTCTATATTTAAACGATAAGTAAGAGTGAGATAAATGATCGCTAATAGGTAGTAATTACTGTGGTTACTGTAGAATAAATTTAAATAAACGTCTTTGTTTTCTAAGTAAAAATAGCCATTTTATCAATTAATGACAGTCTGTAGTCACTACCGAAATTATTGATAAAATGGCTATTTATACTGTTCACGAAAAAATCCAAATAATTAAATGGTTTTATGGTGGTAATTCAACCACCGACGTAATAAATTTATTTGTAGCTGCCTTTGAAAACAGACCGACTTCTTCTAATAATTTAAACGAACTAAAAATACAAATTTCTAATGCATGTCAGTCCGTTGACCATGAGATGTTAACCAATGTGAGGAAAAGTATTTATAATCGATTAGGTTATTGTTTGGCAGAAAGTGGAGGTCTTTTCGAACACTTAATAAATTAATTATTAAAATTATTGTTCAAACTGTTGTACCAGATATAATAATAATACGAATTAATATTACGGTTTAGTTGTTTTAGTTTGTAAACTGGTAAAAAGATTTACAAGTATTATTTATTTACAGTAACCACGGTAACTATTAGCGATCATTTATCTCACTCTTACTTATCGTTTGTACATAGTGCTCTGTCTTACACACAGAGTGCCCTATGGACAGCTTTGAGTTAATACAATCTGTATAGTCTATACTGCAAAGCAAAGCGAAAAGTATCAAAATACTCTTATTTGTATATAACTATTAAAACAAATGACTAGTTCAAAGAGGAAACAATCCAACATTTTAGTTTTTTCTTTAAAGTTTTTTGCTTACAAGCTAACAACATTAAATTATTTGGTAGCAGATTATAATATTTTAATGCCACGTAGTATGCGTTTTTAGTGCTAATAGTTTTATTAATTTTTGGTATTTTAAGCAGGTTAGATCTAGTTTGCGTTTGTATTTGTCTGTTAATTAATAGATCTTTACACTCATTATAATAATACGTAATTGCACTAACAATAAATGATTCCTTAATATTGAGAGGAGCAGTAACATCTTTGCAAGGTACAAGAAAATCAATTAATCTATTTTGTATATTAAGTAACGGTTTTACAGCGCTGTTGTACGCACCTCCCCGCGCAATTATTCCATAATTTATAATACTCTCAAACAAACCATGATAGATAGATTTTAGATATAAATAAATTTTTTGTTAATAGTACGCTAAGGCAGCGTCAGGCTGGCCATATATTTGAGGTGGTGTTTGCCAACTAGGCCCCCCACGGGCCTGGCTTGCGGGGCTTACCGCAAGCTAGGCGGTAGGTAGGTTAACGGGCCCATGCAGGCTAGGTCCCAGCTCTTGAGACCTAAATGTAAACTAGATCAGATAATTCAATAATAAATCTCAGGTATTTCGATTAATAATACAAAACAATCGTGTTATTGTTAATCTTGCTATGTTTCGACTACTTTATTTAGTCTTCGATTGTTTTGTATTATTAATCCAAATACCTGAGATTTATTATTGAATTATAGTAATAATTTTGGATGCGATATAATGTCTAGATCAGATAGTTCGTTCATACATTAGACAGAAATGAAATAGAAAAATATCCCATCTACCATTATCAAATCTCGGGTCGCGGGCTTGTGGGGAGCCACCCAGGCCCTCCCGACCCTGCGCTAAGGGGCCATTCATTAATTACGTAAAAAAATATAAGAGCACAAAAGATTTCTCAGACTTCCCCCCTTCTTACATAAGATTTCATTTGGTTTTAGAAAAGGATCAATTGCACTGAAACTCATAAATTAAGGTAGTTGTCGTGGTTAAGGCACACCGTCAGAAAATTCTTAATTTTTGTATACTTATTAAGGACATGATAATACAATTACCCTGAAAATTTGAAGTCGATCCACCGTATATAATCCGAGATAAATTCAATTAAAAATTGGATAATTAACATTGATTGTATATGATCTCTGTAGTTCTGAACCAGTTTCTTATTTATAAAAAAAAGAACTAACTGTCAGAAACTTTCCAAAAACAGACAGTCTTTCAATGCATTTGTTATAAGTTTAAAAAAAAATAAGAAAATTTTTTTGACCGTCCAATTATTTATAAATAACGGTTTAAAGTTCAACAATTTATAGAAAAGTATACATGCATATGAATACTGTATGGGTTACGTTTCCACGGGTACAGTCTTGCGTACAAATTATGGATCACTTAGCTACAAGCTAGTATACTTGTGTGGCGCGTATAATCTATAACTTTTTGACAATATTGTACCACGACAACTACCTTAATTTTTTAATTTTAATTAGGTATATGTTGTTAGGAAGTTTGATTTCAGTAGTGTGATCTAAAGCACACTCGTTTTTTTTTTTATAAAAACTAATTACCTGGAGAAAAACATCCAACCCCAGATATGTCCATTTCAGCACTCATGTTTAATCGATTACTCGACGTATATTCTTTGAGCATCTCTTGCAGTTCTTGCACTTGCGAACGGAACGACTCGATTTGTTCCGCTTGTGATTGCGACAGCGTAACGAGTTGGCCATTTTCTTCTTCATATTCCTGGGCCTGTTTTTCAAGCAACAGTCTTTGCTGCTCTGTGTTTTTTAACTGTAAAAAACACAACACTCAATAATTTTAACATTACATTACTAGCTAATTGTAAACGTAGAGCTACAGTAGAACCTCAATAAGTTAAAATCCAAGGGAAAGGTTAAAATATTTAAGTTATCGAGTTTTTTACTTATCGAGATTTGAAGTTTGAGAGGTCATCAGAGTAAAAGTTTTAACTTACCAAGGTTTGTGGATTTTATAGAGGATGTATTTAGTTCAATAGAGGCTATATAATTTTTTTATCTATTCATTTAGAATCAATTATTTATTTATTTACACAATCAATTATTTAAAAAAAGAAATCAGTAAAGCGATTTAGTGGAAGACTAAAGTGAAAATCAATTAAGTTCTTGGCAAAACCTTTTGTTTGGATACTTACTCATGATGACTCATTGATAATACTTTAACTTATGGAGGTCACCAAAATATTATTTTACGTTATCGAGGGCGATGTTCAGAATATTTGTTTAAGTTACTGAGGTTTTGTGATTTAAGTAATGGAGGTTTTATGCTTGCAGGGGAAAGGAATTCAAAAAATTTTTAACTTATCGAGGTTCTACTGTATTATGAAAATTTAAGTAGATAGCATCCCATGCTTTTTACACTAAAGCTAATTTTGTTGTCGAATTATTTTGCATTTTTTAGTTCATAAAAAAATGTTGTTTAAGTTTTTTTCAAACTCTAATTTTTATTTTATCTTCTTACCTTGTAATTTAGTGACGAGTTGACATTTTCTTTATCCAACAATTGTTCCATCAGTTGTTGAATCCGTTCTTGTGCTAACGCTAAGTCCGATCGCAATTTTGTTGTTGAGTCACCGCATGATTTTACAGGTGTTTTTTGCTGATTTGCTATTTCTAGCAATTCTTCTTTTAATTTTGCTATAATCTGGTTCTTTTCTTGGATCCCCTTTTCTATAAAAACATAATTTTCTCTATATATATAAAAATCGAAGTGATTTTGATGAAATTTTCAAGCAATCTTCAGATCAGCCCAGCGGGTGATCTTATGAAGTTTGGTAGCGGTCAGATCAACACAATTTTTTTTGGCAATTTTGATTTTTCTTCGATTTTTGAACATTCACAATTAAAAGCCATTGAATTCGCACAAATTCAATATCGTAAACCGGGGCTACTTGTGATTGCAGGGGTAACTTTGTGACACCAGGTCTTAAGCAACAAAATCTGGATACGAGTACAATACCATCAACCAAACATAGTTTTGGGAAGTTACTATTTGTAGAAGGGTCTGTGGGGTCAGTTATGAAGAGAATGCAGTATCTAAATGCGATTGCAAGTCTATGTGTACTGGGCGTCATTTTTGATTAAAAAACAGGGGTTTTCAGTTTGTCTGTATACTCTCTAGTGTGAGATTAAAACCAAAAAGTGTTTTTAAAATCAACTGAGTACAAGTTGTCTTATTGTTATTAACGACCATTTTGAACTACAGAGTTTAATTTTAGAATTTTTAATTTCGATGTAGTTATTAGTTTAATTAAAAATCAAAGATTTCAGGGGTTACTTTGTGACATTAAAAACCCTGTCAAAAGTAACCCTCGCAATGCTAAACAGATAAAATTCTATCAGTAATTATTTTATTGGGATTTTAACTGAAATTTTAGACTCTTAATGCAAATTTTTCAGATCTAAAATGCCACGGACATATAAAAAGAAGCTTGGTAGTAGGAATTACAAAAATTACACTAATGAAAGAAAGCTCTCAAAGATATAAGACAAAATGGGCTCTCCCTACGTGTTGCTTCAGAAAAATAGAGCATACATATTTTTGTTCATGCTATTAAGAGGGTTACTTTATGTCAGCAATATCCTTAACATTATTTTCATAGTAAAAAATGGCTGTCACAAAGTAACCCCAACATACGGGGTTACTTTGTGACACTTTATTTAATTAATATCTCATTTTCTATACATAATATTGCAACCTACCACTGTGCATTCAAAAGAGTAAGGTTCAAGCTTCATATTCATGTAAAATTTATTGTATTCAGCGTAATATCAAATTCAATTTAAGCAAAAAACATAAATAATTGTCACAAAGTAGCCCTGTTTTACCGGTACACGTTAAGAATATTATGTTCAGCTAGCACTTTTTTGCATGTTTTTTCAAACATTGTTTTAACCCTAATGTTTGGTCTTTAAAAATCTACATTATTTTAAGATTGTAAATTAGTTGACATTCTTAAATCTAGATTTAAAGTTGTCTCATAAACAGAGCATAAGTTACTGGGGCACAAAAAATATAAAAAAAACACATAAGTTCAAGGTGGAAGTGAAACTTTTTATAAGCTTTTATTTAACTTGCAATGTATGCAATATGTAATATGTTTGTACGGGTGGAATTTTGCAACTGAATTTTAAAGCAATTATCCTCAACCGATTGAGCTAAAATTTTAAATTCACGTTTAGTTTGGATGACAATACATGGTTAGATAAATGACGTCATTCTAAATTCAATGTGGCGGACCGCGCAAGATGGCGAACTAGTTATTTTTTATGCACTTCCATGATATGGGTATCAAATGAAAGGGTATTACAAGTAGAATACAATCAGCAATGTGACTTAATTCCAAATTCAAAATGGCGGCCGACACAAAATGGCGGCCGACACAAAATGGCGAATCATCTATTTCTTTACAACCCCCTTGATATGGGTATCAAATGAGAGGATATGAAAAGCAGAATACATTAAACTGTGTGACATTATTTAAATTCCATTATGGCGGTCAAATATTGTACGTAACTAAAAATTTAAAAATAAAATATTAGAAAAAAAACTTTTTAAAAACAAGCTTTTATTAAATTGTACTAAAAAAGAAAAAATAACTCTTAATAACTTTATTTCTTTTTTGTCCTTGGTAATTAATATAAAAATGATTTTTATAACTTATACTTTAGGTTCATAGTTAAAAAAGCGTGGGTTGTGTGATAATAACGACCCACGCTTTTATAACTATGAACCTAAAGTATTAAGAGTTATTTTTTCTTTTTTAGTACAATTTAATACAAGCTTGTTTTTAAAAAGCTTTTTTTCTAATATTTTATTTTTAGAGTTCAGCTCGTTTCGTTGATGCGTTATTCATTTTGCGTTACCAAGGTTCTTTTTATATTTTCCGCCATTGAATTGCAGAGAATTTCAATCAGATACATCGCTAAAGAAATGAAGAAGGATACAGTGCTCTGAAATTGCATATTGGATGTAAAATGGTGGACTTGATAGACAAACTTACGAATTTTTTGGAGTTTTTCTTCCATCACTTTTAATTCATCAATTAAATCCTGTTTCTCGTACAGAGACTGGGCTAATTGGCGTTGAAGTTGTCGAATTTCTCGCGTCAGCTGTTCATATTGATGTTGTCTTCTTGCAGCTGGCGAAGACATGAATTCTTTAAGGGGTGAGGGCGAAACGTCCCGAACAGGGCTGGTAATTTCAATGGTCTCGTTCATTTTCGTATTGATAGCAGCACCTTAAAAAAACAAAATTGAGGAATACAGTAAGACCTCGCTTAACGCGGGAGATACGTTCCAATAAGTTCGTGCGCTATACGAAACAGCGCTAAACGAGTCAGTCTTAATACTAGATACTAAGCGTAAGTGAAATAAAACCGCGAATAAGAAAATTTGTTGATTTTTTTTTTGGGGTAGTTTTGTAATATTTATTGTTAAATACTTTTTTATCACATCAATTATAGATTTATTAATTGCTATTATCGATTTTTGTTCATAAAACATTTATGAAAATCAAATAAAAAGTTATGTTTATGAGGAAAGTTCCCTATTTGACATATTTTGTTTTTTGTGAAGAAGTCATCTAATGTCGTTTGCCTCTTTCTGTTTCGTTCAGCAAGGTGTTGTCAATAGCAAGATACTGCATCAATGACACTTCTTGCCTTTGAACTTCTATCAACATTTGAATCATTTTGTATAAACTGATCCATAATTTATGTTATAGTGGCTAAACTTATTTTTAGAGACCGCGTAATACTGAAACAGCATTAAGGTCTTACTGTATTATATACAGTGGAATCTCGATAACTCCTCAGACTATTGTTTAAAACGCCATATTTTAATAATGAATAAAAATTTTTTGATTTTGATTTCTGTTTTTTTTTTATTCAGAAGACGAATAAGACTCAACTATTTAACTATTAATCTAATTTAAAATATCATATTTTTATTAAAATACATTTTCTATGGCTATTTTTGCTATCTATTGCCACGTAAACGTAATTTGAACTCAAATAAAAAGATAAATATTTAAAAACTTCTGATTATATACGTTTTTTTACTATGTCCCGCTTTTGACGAAAGAATCCCGCTTTTTTCACTCAAAAAGTTCCAAAATCCCGACTTGGCAAAAAAAAATCTGGAAACACTGATGGCAACATACACTATTGGTATCGGTCCAAAATTTTCGACGTTTCATAACCTCCTAAACACTTTGGAACCATTTTTAAAAATGTTTATACGTGCGGGAAATAACTTCCGAAAGAGTTAATTGATTTCCACTAAATTTGGCCCACGTGTTAAAATCTATCACCGCAAGATGGCTATTTAAAATGGGCCTAATTAGGCCATTTTACGGGGTTGAAGAATGTTTTTGGGCAGCACTGGGTCAAGTGTTCTCAACACTCGATGTTTTTACTTACTTATTTCGGTGATGGCATTCTCAACAATCGTTCTTGTTACTGCGCCGCCATGTTTGAGTATTGTTTGTATGTAGTTCATGATATAAACCTGTGCTGTTTTTGATATCCGAGAGCATACATTGTCGCGTAAACGCGCGTCAGTTGTTCCAATTGCGCAGTAGTGCATGAGTAAGGAAACGACAAACACCAACTCATCTTGATCAATTGTTTGGACGAGTTCACTTGGTTCACTGTAGTTCGGATAAGCATCTGAAACATAAAAAAACCCACATAAGCTCACGAGGGAAGTGTAACTTTTTTAGAATAGGTTATTTGACTACTACAGTAAGACCCCGCTTAAGGTAGTTGTCGTGGTACAATATTGTCAAAAAGTTATAGATTATACGCGCCACAAAAGTATACTAGCGTGTAGCTAAGTGATCCATAATTTGTACGCAAGACTGTACCCGTGGTAACGTAACCCGTACAGTATTCATATGCATGTATACTTTTCTATAAATTGTTGAACATCGTTATTTATAAATAATTAGACGGTCAAAAATTTTTCTAATTTTTTTTAAGCTCGTAGCAAATGCATTGAAAGACTGTCAGTTTTTGGAAAGTTTCTGACAGTTAGTTCTTTTTTTATAAATAAGAAACTGGTTCAGAACTACAGAGATCGTATACAATCAATGTTAATTATCCAATTTTTAATTGAATTTATCTCGGATTATATACGGTCGATCGACTTCAAATTTTCAGGGTAATTGTATTATCGTGTCCTTAATAAGTATACAAAAATTGAGAATTTTCTGACGGTGTGCCTTAACCACGACAACTACCTTAAAAATGGGTTATGAACTTTTTTTCGTTAGAAAATGTACTGCCTGCAGTTTAGAAGCGCGAAAAAGAAGGTTGTCGAACTACTATTGCCGAAATTGTAACGATGGTGTGTGTTTATCACATGCAAACAAACTGCGTGAACCCTGTTTTTCACAGGCTCAGTTCCCTAAAATAATCCAACCTGAATACGAAGATTCCTGTTAAATATTACTTTTACAAGTTCTAAGAACCATATTTTATTTGTTTTTCCCCTTATTATATTTTTCATCATAATAATTTTATAGTTTAAAAAAACAATTTCATGAAAAATGTAAATTTTTCTTTTTGTTTTTTTAATTATTTAAATAATAAAAATTATTTTTTCTAGTATTATTGCATACAATTACTTTCTGAACACCTATATTCGACTTTTCCTTAATACAGTACAATCGCGATAATATGAATATGCGCTCTTATAAACGACTCAGTAATATGAACATAATTTTTGTAGAGAATTTAACGCTCTACAAAAAAAGTTTAAACTTTATCCTCGGAAAACTTTTGAACCAGTAAACTTAGCGAACAATCACAAGATACCTTTTTTGTAAAGCGTTAAATTCTCTACAAAAACATCATTTTTGTAGATTCATTTGTCCCCAAATTTTAAAATTTGGAAGAATAAAAGGAGTTTTCCACATGTTATTTTTCATAAGAATGGTTGGAATGATGACTATCTTAGAGTTAATATTAAGAGCTCAAATTTTTAGAGAATTTTTTTTATCAATTTGGAAACGTTTGACTCCCTGGGAGCATAGAAATTTGACAATACTCCTGTTAAGGACCACCCTAATGTACATGTTTCTTGCGAACCTCGATAATATAAACACACCGCTAGTATGAACTCCTCAGGATTTTTTGTGTTCATGTTACCGAGATTGTACTGTATTAATAAAAAAAAATTATATAGCTAATTTTTTAAGCTAAGTTTGTCAGATACACTGCGCCCGAACTAAGGAGTTTTTGAGGGGTGCCCGACGAAGGGTTACCACATTCAGGAATTTTTACATCACTATT
Organism: Venustoraphidia nigricollis; assembly: GCA_034508555.1. NCBI lineage: Eukaryota > Metazoa > Arthropoda > Insecta > Raphidioptera > Raphidiidae > Venustoraphidia > Venustoraphidia nigricollis. The sequence goes on along the minus strand of JAVRKA010000091.1, from coordinate 421,002 downwards.
ATTTTTCCTTATGAAACCAAGTTTTAAGTTACATTTCAAAAATTTGTATTCTACTTACATTTTAAGAAAGATAAAACTGAGCCTATTGGATCATTTTCAACGACTACAACTTTTTTATTGTTTTCAGATCTGGAAAAAAATAATATTATTATTTACAGGTACAAATTTTACGTTTTTGTTTGTAAAGGAATCTTTGAAGGTGAAATTCACCCACTTCTAAACGTCAGATTAAAACGTGGGGTACATAAAAACTTGCATAGATTTGTCTAGAAAAATATTTCAAATTCGCCCCCCGCTTTTACTCTAGTCTGTTAAAAGTCTCAGATTATTTTCTGGTGTTTGGGACAATTGATTATTTAAAATAAAACCGTTTGACTTAAAAGTGTTATTGCCTATTTTTGTCACGTAAAAGTAAGGTTAAACGATATGCAGTTTCCATTATTATGATCACAAGATCAGTCCTAACAGTTATAGATAAAAAAAAATTGTGCACTAGAAAACAGAACCTACAAATTTTGACATGTAAATTCTACTTACATCATGCGTAGAAGTCGAACAAAAAACGACCTTTCGCCAGAATTTGTGGATTCATCTATTAAATCTGATATTTTTTTCACCGGAGATGTAATTTCCAAAGCATTCACCTGCAAATAATGACAAATACAAATTAAAATCAAAACTGAAATTGAGTATTCTAAGAAACACCGGTACCAAAATAACATTAAATACGAACCCATTCTAAAACAATCTCCTTCCATTTGTCCATTTGTAAAAATTTGATACACTAATATTTAATTGTATTTATGATGTGCATAAGATTTCCATTAAAAACATTACTAATTCTGTTGACAAAATGGGACAAACCGATACCTGAAAGTGTCTTTATAAAAGTTTTTGAACAAATGAACGTTTATTAAAACGCTTTCATTTCATTGGTTACATATCTGAATACGTCGATTTCATTGGTCGTTTCTGAACTGTAATTAGTAGCGTTCTTTAACGACTAAATATTACAGTGCAGCTAAACAATTTGTTCCTGAGTCATGAAAAATTAGTTTAATATTTAATAGTCTTTTCTTTTTATACAAAAAATATCTAATTCCTACGAAATTTCTAGACACTAAGAATGAAATTAAACTTTCGTTGTATGATAATATTGTACTTTAAACGAACAAAGAAAACATAACAGTTTTGGTGTTACTGAACAAGTTACAGTGTCTTTTGTGACGATTTTCTTTATGTTGGTCATTATCTAAGACCTGTCAAAATAGTTAACTGTGAAATTGACGAGAGATTTTAAGTTTCATCATTAGTGTATTATTAAACTTTATATAAAAATGGCTCAAGACGTACAAAGACACTCCGTACACACTTTAGTTTTTCGTTCTTTAAAAAGATCGCATGATATGTTTCTTGCAAACCAAGGATTATTACCGCCTGTGGACGAAAAAGCGTATGTAACCTCACTTATAGTTATATCTTGGATTTAGTTTTAAATACTGCTCATAAAATCGGCTGCTGGCCAAAGACAAGAGTCAGGCCAAAAAAAAAAAGTTTTAAATACTATTAATTATTAATTAATATCGGTTTCTTTTTAGTGAGAAATTGAAAGAGACAGTAAAAGCCAGAGATTTGTACGGTTTAGTATTTGATGATGTGAAGAAATATCATGCAATGAAACAACTGCAAGCAATTGATTCCGGAGATAACCCTCCTCCTCCTGGAACTGTTGTTCCCCAAAACTTAGATAAAATAGCTTCAGGTGCGATGACGCCTTATATACACACTACGGATTCCAATGCCTTAGTCGCCGCAAATAATGGACCTATGGGTGGAATTTCTAGTGGATCACAAGCTTTACAGTTACCAAGAAAGGCACCAAGTATGCCGAAACCGAAATGGCATGCGCCCTGGAAGTTAAAACGAGTTATTTCTGGTCATTTAGGGTGGGTGAGATGTGTCACCGTGGAGCCCGGCAATGAGGTAAGTTCCTTTTATTACAAACCCTTATTCTCTGATATCAAACAAGTTGCGGTCGAGCCAAAAACCTTCAAAAATTGTGAATAACAAGATATTTATTCTTTTTGCTAAAAATGTGTGCAAAATTCTAGACACTAAAGTTTCTTTCACAAGTTTGTAATTAAAGCTGTTATTATAATTTTAGACACATCTACACTAATATTATAAAGAGGAAAGATTTGTATTTTTGTGTGTGTGTATGTTTGTAATGAATAAATTCAAAAACTACTGTGCCGATTTAAAAAATTCTTTCACCATTAGAAAGCTACATTCACCCTGAGTAACATAGGCTATATTTATTGCTAGAAAATATTAGGGATCCTTACTAAAACTTTAGTAACGTAACCCAAGGTGTAAAAAAAATGCCATAAAACATCTTTCGTCACATGCGCTGCGGAAACTATTGATGATAGAACAAAAGTATGTTCTACAATTTTAAAGAACATATTAATAACTACAAAAAACTTCCCGATACTATATGTCCAACTATTATCGTTATGTCACAAAAACCACTTTTTACATTTTAATAATCTATATAGATAAAAGACGATGTATGTGTAATCTATGGACTCCAAACGGGTAGACCATTTTTGATGAAATTTTCAGACAATCTTTAGATTAGCCCAGCGGGTGTTCTTATGAAGTTTGGTAGCGATCGGATCAACAGAATTTTTTAATTTTCTTTTTGGGAAATAAGATTTTTCTTCGATTTTTGAACATTCACAAATAAAAGCGATTGAATTCGCGCAAATTCAATACACGTTGAGAATTTAATGATAATGATTCTCATCTTTTATATCCTATATATTACATTTACACCCGGGCGAAGCCGGACTGAGCCGCTATTCTTAATAAAGAGAAAAAGGATTTTATTTATGAATGTTTTCAACACCTTTTTCGAAAATTTTTCTATAACACGAATTTTTTTTTCTCGTTCCAAATTTTGGCGCTCCTGGAAATTTGCCGCCCTGGGCACTAGCCCTTAGTGTAAATCCAGCGTTGCGCATATGATAAAGCAATACAATTTCATCGTTTACTTGGAACCAAGGTCACGAATCCGTCAGTAGTCACATAAAAGGCACCACCTTCGAGTTATGCTTTTGGTTATTTACTTATTATATTTGCAGTGGTTTGCAACAGGAGCTGCCGACAGAGTAATTAAGATTTGGGACTTGGGGTCGGGACAATTAAAAGTTTCACTGACAGGTCACGTGAGTACTGTTCGCGGATTGGCTGTTAGTGCAAGACATCCATATTTGTTCAGCTGCAGTGAAGACAGACAAGTCAAGTGCTGGGATTTGGAATATAATAAGGTTGGTATAATACTCGCCACGGTTCTAAAAGGTTCTGAAGTTAGTCACAAACAGCGTCGCAAATGCATATTTATAGCCGTCCTGCTTGTTTTGTGGGAAAGGAAGACTCCCAACACCTCACAGTTACCGGCACAGAACGTGCGCTCGTTGGTGATTGGTTATCGCTGGTTGTCGTGTCAATTGTCGCTTTCCTGAAATAAAGTACAGTCCAGTACGCTATTGTTGTTTCTTTGATTGTTAATTGATCAAGATGCCTAATACAGTTTTGCATAGACAAGCACGAAAAATAATTTTTTGGATGACTTTAGGCAAGGAATTAGACCTTCAGATTAAAGAAAAATTAAAAATAATAATATAGCGCGAGTTTGTAGTTTTTCAACCGACTGTACCGGCGCAAGCCTCCATTTGCATCCTTTTAGATCCATGGCACGTACTATACTAGTAATCATTCTCTACCGTTGCGTCCATTCTAATGATTAAATTGTAAGGTGTAGCAGGAAAGTGGATCAGGAAGTAGATCAAAATATCGATTATATAATATCGATAATATCGATTATTACATCTACTTTCTGATCCACTTTCCTGCTACAATAATCGATATTTTGATCTACTTCCTGATCCACTTTCCTGGTACAATAATCGATATTTTTATCTACTTCCTGATCCACTTTCCTGCTACAATAATCGATATTTTGATCTACTTCCTGATCCACTTTCCTGCTACAATAATCGATATTTTGATCTACTTCCTGATCCACTTTCCTGCTACAATAATCGATATTTTGATCTGCTTCGTGATCCGCTTTCCTGCAACAACTTACAATTTATACTAGTAATGTTTTCGAATTGCAGGTGATTCGCCATTATCACGGCCATCTTTCGGCAGTGTATACTTTGACGCTACATCCGACATTGGATGTTTTAATAACGGCCGGTCGAGATTGCACAGCCCGCGTTTGGGATATGCGAACCAAAGCGAACGTACATACTTTGAGCGGTCACACAAACACCATAGCTTCTGTCATAAGTCAAGCGGCCGAACCACAAATAATCACCGGCTCGCATGACTCGACTATCAAGCTGTGGGACTTGGCGGCCGGGAAATCACTTTGTACATTAACCAATCACAAAAAAAGTGTCAGAAGTTTAATATTTCATCCACGATTGTAAGTAAAAAACTTTTGTATTTAACACTATTACAGTAAGACCCCGCTTAACGCGAGAGATACGTTTCAATAAGCTCCTGCACTTTACGAAACAGTGTTAAACGAGGTCATCATAATACGTAGATAATAGACATGAGTGAAACAGAATCGAGAATAAGATTTGTTAGTTTTTTTTTTTGTTTAATTTTGTAACATTTATTGTTAAATACTGTTTTTCTCATATTAATTATAAATTTATTTATTGCTAATATCGATTTTTGTTCATAAAACATTTATGAAAATCAAAAGTTCGGATAAGGAGTTATGTTTGTGATGAGAAAGGTTCCTCATTTGACATATTTCGTTTTTTGTGAAGAAGTCATCTAATATCGTTTGCCTTTTTCTGTTTCGTTCAGCAAGCTGTTGTCGACAGCAAAATATTGCATCAATGACACTCCGTCTTGTCTTTGAACTTCTATCAACATTTGATTCATTTTGTATAAACTGCTCCATAATTTACGTTATAGTGGCTAAACTTTTTTTTTAAAACCGCGTAATACCGCGGAATAACGTTATTCGAGGTTTTACTGTACAGTATTTCAATTAAAAGTTTGAACACACCCAAAAAATAAATCCTACTACAGCGGGGATAGAAAGGGCAGCGGTATAGTGTCCCAGCCAGGCAAAATACATCGTTATTTTGACTCCGAAATACTCGCATATAAGATCTGTGAAAAAAATTATAATAATAATGATTATTATTAGTTTACAAACCCTGTAAGTATTTATAATGTGGTATTTCTGTACCAATTTTATCACGTAAATCCAATTTATATAATTTATATAATAATGAGGAAGGTTTCTCATTTGACACATTTCGTTTTTTGTGAAGAAGTCATCTAATATCATTTGCCTTTTTCTGTTTCGCTCAGCAAGCTGTTGTTGATAGTAAGATATTGCATCAATGACACTTTGCCTTTGAACTTCTATCAACATTTGAATCATTTTGTATTAACTGATCCATAATTTAGGTTATAGTGACTAAACTTTTTTTTAGAAACCGCGTAATTTTGAAACAGCGTTAAGCGAGGTCTTGCTGTGTTGTAAAATGACAAATGAATTTTAACCTAACTTAGTACTATTCCCCACTTGTGGAGTTAAGATGGTAATACTTGTCTATAACTAGAAAAACGCAAAACTCCTTTGGCCAGAATTCAGCTAACCACGTTCATATTTTTAACCAACTTCCAAAATGGAGGAGAGGTTATATGTTTTTTTTTTTTGTATATTTGTTACGCGAATACTCCGCCAATTATGAACCGATTTGAAAAATTTTAACGTCATTTTGTTCAGAATACTACCAGATTGGTCCCATATAGTTTTTATTAAAATCGGTACATTCGTTTTTAAATGACATAAAAAAAACATATTTTTTATATGAATGCTACCTCACGCGCCAGCATTTGTGAACCGATTTTTTTAACTAGAATGGCGTTAATACTGATTTAAAATGACGGAAAATATATATATTGTAGTGGCTAAACTTCTTTTTTTAGAAATTTGGTTTTTTTTTTTTGCAGAAATATGTTTGCATCAGCGTCACCGGATAATATTAAGCAGTGGAAATGTCCGGAAGGAAAATTTATACAAAACTTGTCAGGCCACAATGCTATAATCAATTGCTTAGGCGTAAATGAAGAAGGAGTTTTAGTATCTGGTGGAGATAACGGCACATTATATTTTTGGGATTGGAGAACAGGGTACAACTTCGAGAAATTACAGGTAAGTTATATATTTTATATCGTAATTTAGATAATGAATAAATAATAGAGAGAGAAAGGAAACTGATTTCGACAGGCTGCGAAACGCGAAAATTAATGATTGTAAAGACTTGTAAAAGCTTAAAGAAGTTTCACTTCCCCCGCGAGCTTATGTGTATGAGGCTCACACATTTTTTTTGAAATATTTTTAGGCACCTGTTCAACCTGGTTCCATGTCAAACGAAGCAGGAATTTTTGCAATGACCTTCGACCAGTCCGGAATGAGACTTATAACGACGGAAGCTGATAAAACTATAAAAATCTATAAAGAAGACGAAACTGCTACGGAGGAAACGCATCCTGTTAATTGGAGACCTGAGATACTTAAAAGAAGAAAATATTAGGATCTTAAAAGTTTTCGATTTTGTATTTTTAAATAAATATTTGTACAACTATTTTTTAACAAAATTTGTTTTCGAAATATATATTCGCTACGCAATTGACTACAAAATAATAATTAATTGAATAAAAAGTAGGTCTGTTTTTTGGCAAGTTCTAAATCGGTAAAGGTGAGGTTAAGGTAAGACAGCAGTGGGTAACTACAGGTAGGGCGGAAGTAAAAATTTTACTTGGTCTAATCTAGCAATCAATTTTCGTCGAACTTGACTTGTGAGTGAGTGAGTTAGTACTTAATTGTCGGGAGGGGGTGATAGATAAGAGTAAAAAATTATAATGAGCTTCACCTTCATAAGCTTGACATAAGAAGTTTAACTTCTTTAGTTTTTAATATTAATCCCAAGTTTAATTTTGTTATTTAATAATATTTACACATACTTAGCAACACACTTAATTTCATGTAATTTAGGAGACAAACTAACTTCCCCTTTATTTGCCAGTTCTACTTCCCCTCGATTTCTTACTTTTTTCAAATAGATACGTCGCTAAAGAAGTTAAACTCCAAAAATGCATTTATTCAGGTTATATTATTTCACCCAACATATTCAACATGATAATAAAATGTCCTTCTTTAAAATAACTGAATTCTTCGATTTGTCATATTCATATTCAAAATGCGAAGGACTTCGTTCAGGCTAACTGACTTCTAACTACGGTATTTTTTAAAGTAAGGCATTGGTATTTTAAAGGTGCCCATACATTAGCGTACATGTACATCGTGCATGTATGGCATGCAAGTGTGACGCACATGTATGACAAAAGCGCTTCACCACACACCTACACACTAGCTTGTCATACAAGTCAGTTTGAAAGTGCACGATGAGCAGTGAGGACGATTTCTTTCTATGATCAGCCATTATGAAACTGAAATTTAAAATAAACACGAGACATTGTACTCAAATTATATGAGAATTAACGTGATACTTGTCCATACACCGACATACTTGTATGCACGTTCATGTTTGCGCGTTCATGAATTCCGGCTAAAGGTGTCCATACATTAGCGTACATGTGCGTCATACATGTATGTCATTCATGCTTGCGCGTTGATATTTGCCGGTGTGTGGCCGAAAAATCGCGAACATGTGCGTCGCACAAGTTTTCTGGTTTAGCCGGAATTCATGAACGCGCGAACATGAACGTGCATACAAGTATGTCGTGTATGGACAAGTATCACGTTAATTCTCATACAATTTGAGTAGTGTCTCGCGTTTATTTTAAATTTCAGTTTCATAATGGCTGATTATAGAAAGAAATCGTCCTCACTGCTCATCGTGCACTTTCAAACTGACTTGTATGACAAACTAGTGTGTAGGTGTGTGGCGTAGTGCTTTTGTCATACATGTACGTCACACTTGCATGCCATACATGCACGATGTACATGTACGCTAATGTATGGGCACCTTAAACCAGAAAACTTGTGCGACGCACATGTTCGCGATTTTTCGGCCACACACCGGCAAATATCAACGCGCAAGCATGAATGATATACATGTATGACGCACATGTACGCTAATGTATGGGCATCTTAAGGTGCCCATACATTAGCGTACATGTACATCGTGCATGTATGGCATGCAAGTGTGACGTACATGTATGACAAAAGCGCTTCGCCACACACCTACACACTAGCTTGTCATACAAGTGAGGACGATTTCTTTCTATTAGTAGTGGCGTATGCTGGTATAATTAAAAAGAAAAGAAATATAGTTAAAAAGCCACGAATTCGAATAAAATGGGTGAAAGATTGGTTATTACAACGCTTTCAATATACCCATATCAATTTTCCAGAAGAATTACGCTTAGAACCCAATGATTGGCGTAATTACCTGAGGATGGATGAAGAAAGTTACGTTGCGCTATTAACGTTAGTGTCTCCAATAATTCTTGAGGGCCGCTATATCACCACAAGAACGATTAACAGCCACACTCCGCTACTTGGCCATTGGAAGGAATTATGAAGATTTAAAGTTTTCAACGCTGATTTCTCCTCAGGCATTCGATCTTTGTAATCACTACTTTTGGTTTTCCATAAACAAGGAAAACTTTTGTAAAGTTCAATAAAATCTATTTTAAAGGCTTTCGGAAAGTTTCTTAAATCAGTCATTATGAAACTGAAATTTAAAATAAACGCGAGACACTGTACTCAAATTGTATGACAATTAACGTGATACTTGTCCATACACCGACCTACTTGTATGCACGTTCATGTTTGCGCATTCATGAATTCCGGCTAAACCAGAAAACTTGTGCGACGTACATGTTCGCGATTTTTCGGCCACACACCGGCAAATATCAACGCGCAAGCATGAATGACATACATGTATGACGCACATGTACGCTAATGTATGGGCACCTTAAGGTAGAGCATTACCCCACAATGCCCCTCCCCTAGTTACGGCCGTGAGCTGTGGTCATCAACGTCTATCCCAACAATTTGCTATCTCAATTTAAAACACTGCAGTTTCCATTAAAAGCAGAAGTTTCAATGACGATTTAAATTACGTACATCACGAGAAGTCGTGAGTAAAAGCTAGTTTCCCGTAATTACTTCGCTTAAATACGCAGAAAATAACGGAAATTGAAGTAATGATGTGGGTGGCGTCTGCTATGTAATGCCGAGATATTGGTGCACTGATTATGATATAGCTGGTATTACAAAATTGAAAATCATCGAAATATTAGTTTGTTGAAAATTGTATTAGTTGATTATGGTGCGTTACAATTTTAACCTAACTTTTTTACAATCAACAGGCGTTTTAATTTTTATCAAAATAAGTTATGCATCTGCATTAAAAGGCTACAAAATTTCCGCCTTAATATACATACAAATAAAATATATTAAAAATAAAGTTAGGAATGTTATAAAATATTCTACAACAGTGGTCACCAAATAGTGAACCCCAGACCGTATCTGAGGCAAGTCTATACGGACCGTGACGAAATAGTGTATTTTCAGAAAATAACCATGATTCAATTACAGAAAATAAACTTTTATTCTACAACCCCGTACACTTTTCCCACAAACACAGCTAGCGCTTTACTCATAAAATTGCGTACCATGTTTGGCTCAACTTTTCTATGAAGCGGCATTTTCAAAAAAGAACGTCGTTAAGAACCGGTACCGTACAGATCTCGACTTACAGATCACCTCAGCTGCATGGACATTACCCCAAATTTCAAGCAGGTTGTTCAAAATAAAAAGTGCCATTTTGTCCATTGAACATTAATCACGATGAACTTTGTGAGAAGTCTTTTTGAATTTATATGTAATATAAATTGATTTTCTTGTATTCTAAACATCACAGTAAAAACTTGATTTCATATTTATGCACGTAAAATAACTGATTCCAAAGAAAAATTCTACCAAGCGAAGCAAGTAGCCTAGGTTAGTAGAGTAGTTGGGAACATGGTTGATGGTCGCTGTAGGAGCTGGAGGGTGTCTTAAGTAAAGTTTGACAGTGTTTTGACACGGACCTAAAGAAAAAATAATTGGTGACCACTGTTTTTTAGTATAATAAATTTGTATATGAAAATTATAATATAAATTTAGTATTAATTAAAAACGTATTTTCAAAATTCATATTTCTTCATTCAAATCATAATCTTCAACTGGAAAGTCGCCACAAAGAACAGCACCTGGTTTAACAAAACCGCCATATTTTGGCTCGCAATCAAAATATCTTTTGCCTTCATATCTATAAAAAAAATGAAACTTTTAATTTTAATATTTTAATAATAGAGAGACTATAGTATGAGTGTGGTCAATGCATCCAATCGCCGCCATATTGAGCCGCGATTGCGTATGTAGCGCCTGCGCGGTTACTCTATACAGAAACAGCCGACAGCTGTACTGTAAAAAGCGTGGGGTGCTCGCATTTTCATAATAGTTCTACGTTTACAATTAGCTAGTAAATGAAAAATGTATTACCGATATTAAGTACTCCACGCTTTTTACAGTAAAGCTAATTTTGTTGTCAAATTCTTTTGCATTTTTTAGGTCATAAAAACGTGTTGTTTTTTTTTACTCTTAATTTTTTTTTAAATAAATGTTCGGTCACTTCTTAGACATCGCTCGTATATTTGGCAAATTGAAAAACTTACAAATAATTGTTTTTTATTTACTAACCGTCAATAAAATAAAATAGTTTGAACATCAACCGTAAAAATATTTTTTAAAAACGGAATTATTACAAACTTTTTAATGAACAATTGTTTAACTCAAATTTATATTTACATGTGTATTTTAACTTTTATATCTACTTGATCAAAACATTTAAGTAATAGTTATAAAGCTTGAAAAACTCCCAAGCAAGGGACGAAACGTCGCTATAAATAACAAATAAGTGTTTACTTAAAAAATCCTTTTTCCCGACAATTCATTTTTATATTAATTACCAAGGACAAAAAAGAAAAAAAGTCAATTAAAAAACTTACGTTCCGTCATTTTTTCCAAGCGGTTCATCATATCTGACTCCAACCCAATATCCAGGCCTGCCTTCCATTTTACCAATCCAGGCTACTGTACCCAACCTTTCAGGCGCTGAACTTGTAGTCACTTTACATCTTGACCCTAACGTAATAGCTGCAGCTAATTTCTTTTCTTCTTCTAGATCTCGGGCTTGTTGTTCCTTTCGTTTCCGCATTTCTTCTTCATTGTATTTTCCTTAAATTCGAAAATTTGCAATTGGAAGAAAAATCAATCGTATTTATTTATTCTGAATGAAAATTGATATTACCCATTTTATTTTTTAACAAAAAAGCTCGTACGGAATCTTGCTTTTTTGCGTATTGTTCCGGTGTTAATTCATACCTTTCAATTTTTTCTGAACTCAGATCATTGTACATTGTAAAACTATCAACTACATGCAACCTCATTCCGTCATCAATAGGATATGAGCCGAGTAAGGCATCGTTGTTCTCTAAAGCGCAGATGAATTTGTCATCTTTTGAATACAATTCTATTTTCATTGTTGTAGGGCTTCCACCAGTCATCAATTCCAGTTTTCCCTAACGAAAGCAAATCATTATTTTAATAATGGCAATTCTTTAATAATAAATATAATTTCAAAAACAAATTTCATAGATCCTGATTTACAAAAATATAATCTTATTAATTTAAGGTAGTTGTCGTGGTTAAGGCACACCGTCAGAAAATTCTTAATTTTTGTGTACTTATTAAGGACATGATAATACAATTACCCTAAAAATTTGAAGTCGATCGACCGTATATAATCCGAGATAAATTCAATTAAAATTGGATAATTAACATTGATTGTATACGATCTCTGTAGTTCTGGACCAGTTTCTTATTTATAAAAAAAGAACTAACTGTCAGAAACTTTCCAAAAACTGACAGTCTTTCAATGCATTTGTTATGAGTTTAAAAAAAAATAAGAAAAAATTTTGACAGTCTAATTATTTATAAATAACGGTTTAAATTTCAAAAATTTATAGAAAAGTATACATACATATGAATACTGTATGAGCTACGTTTCCACGGGTACAGTCTTGCGTACAAATTATGGATCACTTAGCTACAAGCTAGTATACTTTTGTGGCGCGTGTAATCTATAACTTTTTGACAATATTGTACCACGACAACTACCTTAAACGAGCAATTCTTGTATATACTGCAGTTGTAAACTCTATATTATTATTATTATTATTATTATATAACGGCGCTGAAGGAACTGCGCATTTTCTGGCGTTATAGAGTTGTTATAAGGAGAGAACAAAAAACCAATATTGTTTTACTATTATTTAATAATAACGCATAAAATTTGCAAACAAACATTATTATTAACACAAATAACAACAACGCTAGACAATAAAGCTGCAATTCTTATCAATTTTTGCAACTTAGAAAGCACCTACAAACCGTATGTATGCTTTATAAGTTGCCGAAAATAATTGTTTTTTAATGACATATGGTCGTTATTTAGAGTGGGTGTGATGCTACATAGAGTGTATTATTGTATGGACAAGGCAAACCAACCAAAGTCGAGTAGTTTCGACGTTTTAGGGAGTTTGACGTTAAATCGAATGACGTTACATGGAGTTTACATTGTATATTTATAAATTTCGCGTATCTCGGAAACGCCTACAACGATTTGGATGAAATTCACTGAAAAGGAGTATTGGGGGTCAAAAAATCGATCTAGCTAAATTTCATTCTCGGAAAAAATTGTTTTCCCAAAGTTTTAATCATTTTAAAAATTATTTTTTTGACGTTTCAAAATACTGTAAGCTTTGGAATAACAGTTCTGTCAAAATACTGACGGTGAATCTTTAATAAGTTATACTAAATAAATCGTAAATTATTTGAATAAAAACAAAGAAATATCAATTAAGTATATATAGTTTTAACTAATATTTGAATAATAGGCATCAGGTATGTTATTTTTATATCATGTATGATTAAACATTGTTTTTTGCTTATACCTCGCTTAATTAATGTCAGACCGATTACAGTATTTTTTTTTAAACGAAAGGGAAGAAGTTTTTACATAGATTTTGTATATTAGAGTGTGTTAAATCAGTTTTTTAGAAAGACTTATAAGCATTAAAAATGCATAAACTTGATTTTACTAAAACTAATGGAATAGGACCCTCCGCACTGGCGGCTTGTATGGTAAAATTTCTTCCGATCAAAGCTCGGTCGCCCAGATATTTGTTGAAGATGCATTTATGAATCATGATGTATTTTTACCTTTAATTGGGAAACTGTTATTCCTTTTTGAAACCGACGTTCATTACAAATTGCACTTTCTTGCGCTGAATTAGTTATATTTACTGTCACATAATCTGACGTGATTACTGTCACTTCACCAGCCATAATAAATTTTTTCTTGTTAATTTATTTGCAAAACAATAAACAATCGCAATACCTTAGCCTTCTTTAAGCATGCCTGTCAAATGACAAATGCGATCTACCGTACGAAAGGTTAGTTTTAGTACAATTTCGTTTTAATAGCTGGCAACAGTGAATTTAATTTTTTGGTCATAAAACAGAAAACCTCAAACTTTTTAGCATCTAACACACAACGGAAGTGCGTCACTTGGTGACAAAATTAGTTTTTATGCAGGTCTGTAATGCAATAACAGTTGGTCGACTAAAAACTCTTGACGCTTGGTCTAAATCATTTAGGAATAAGAAACGCATATATAAAAAAAGACAGATTTTTCATAAATTTATAATGTATAAAAATAATATAACAAATGTGTTTTTATTATTTAACAATGCATTATATCATATATTATGTATTATAAAATAATGTTATATAATTATTTTTTACTTTAAAAATATAATTTATACGGCCGCTTTCAACAAACCAATGATAAACGTAATAAAACTAATCACGCTGGTTTTGAGCTTTGCTTTGAGAAATTGGTTCAGGCACAGTCACGAGTAAAAAGATTTACTGATGAATAGGTAATGATATTCACTTCTTCTGTTCAATATTTAGCCAATCTTTAGGATTTTTAAGTACTTCTATTAGTTTTGCTTCTTTCGAACCCTCCTTTGGCGCATGCATATATTCCCACTTCTGCAAACAATATATAATTCTCCAGTATGTTTTTAAATTAGGTATTTTTTAGCAACATTTTTGAACTTACCGCATTCAAAGGAAGGGACATTAGTATACTTTCGTATCTAGCGCCTGGTGTAAACAAACCAAATTTGGTTCCACGATCATAAATCAAGTTAAATTCTACGTAGCGTCCTCTTCGAAGTAACTGCCATTGGCGTTCAAAATAACCATAAGGGCCTTCTTTATGTTTTCGCACTATTGAAAAAAAATCATTTAAAAGACTTAACTGGAAAGTGCTGAATATGGTGAAAGTATTCGAATAAAAAGCTCACCCAACGTCTCAAAATGGTCTAGAAGGTACTAACAACTAGGAGGTTACTAGAAACTAAGGTTAGGTGTTAGCATTGTTGAAGGTGTGACCAGGCGAGACGCCAGAGAGAGGGCGGGTGCCATCACATGGAGTATTTTTCTAAACAGCTGGGATAGCAATAATTGAAAAACCAAGCCATGGTCAACCGACATCTAGTGACGTAAGCAATCGACTCAACCACTCACAGACGTGACCATGTTTATAGCGTCTTACGCCCAATTTTCTAGTAATCTTGAAGTTTGAGTCCATATTGGTGAGTAGTGCGTGAATGTTACTATGGCAACGCAAGCACATTAGCATGTTATTTAGTATAGGCTACACTAGATGCTGAACGAGCTTTCATTTCATCAATCCAAATATAAGAGATCATGGATTAAAATCATAAAAAAGCACTTACAAATTGGCACGTAACTTGGAATTACAGCTTCAGCACACGATTTCACAAACTGAAATGCTTTTTCCTTATTCGGTGAATCTAAATCATCAAAAAAAATTCCACCAACTCCTCTACATTCACCTCGATGTTTGACCACAAAATAATCATCACACCATTTTTTAAATTTTGGATAATATCCTTTGTCGTGTTTGTCGCATGCCGTTTTCAATTCTGAATGAAAATGTACTACGTCTTTTTCATCTAAATAATATGGCGTCAAATCAGTGCCTCCACCGAACCACCATTGTGACGATGTTTCGCCATCTTTGATTTCAAAATAACGATAATTGAAATGTATAGTTGGCACATTAGGATTGCGAGGATGTATGACTGAACTAACACCACATGCAAAAAAGGGTAAATGGCCGTCCGGTAAATTCTTTCCACGTGATCTCATTTGAGCTACGGCAGGAGGTGGTAATGTTCCACTGACAACTGAAATATTTACTCCAGCTTTTTCAAGGACACGTCCGTCTTGAATAATGCATGTTATTCCCCCGCCCCCTACAAATAACTAATCTATTAATAACTATAACTGGAAGATTTCTCTTTGTTTTTTTGTTAATCATCTACTACCTTCCTTTCTCTCCCATCTATCAACTTTAAATGTAGTTTCTTTATCTTCTTCAGCCTCAAGAGCCCTACAAAAGTCTGCTTGAATCTTCATAATCATCAGTTCCATTTTGGATTTCATGTCATCTTTATTTTTCAAAAGTTCATTGATTGGCGTTATTGTTGGTGCCATAAAGTCAGAGGGATTGTAAGGTAAGCTTTCCATATGTATCTCTTGAAATGAATATTTGTAAAAAGCTATGCCTGTTCCAAGAAGAACTGCACTCCATTGTCTAATATAAAAAAAAAGTTTTTTGATATATAAAAAGTATCAGCTTTTAATCATTGATAATCAATTTTATTTTATTTTGCGTATAAAAATTAATTTTAATTTATTGTTTTTGTAGTTTTTCCTTGATTTATAACACATTTATAATAAAAAACGTTTACAACAATAAAATATCACTAATAAATAATTTAGTAACTAATAACAATGGTTACCGGTGTTAATGATTAAAAAAATTATAAAGTAATCTACTCCCACAAAAAAAGTAATGCAAACAATTATTATTTATAATTACGAGGACAATAACGCAACGATGATAATGTTTTTATTGTTTTCGAAGTTTATTAAAAACATTTTTGAATGGTACAAACAGTTTTAGAAGGACTGGTTTTTAACAATAGGATTGTAGAACACAGTAAATTTGCAAATCATTTAAAACGAATCTATGGTCAAAAATCATTATTAAATTTGTATTATAATTAGCCGACCTTAATTTAGAACGCCCACTTCTTACATTTCTTGTCAAAGAAACAGAACTAACTGCGGCTATTGTTTTAAAAACAGCTTTACTGAACATCATGCTCTGAAAAAACTAACAAAAATAAATGCTAATTAACCAAATACTTGTACATAGCTCGTTAATACTGAAATAGTTATCAATTTGATAAGAAAAATAAGTGTTTTTACAGTAAAATCGGTAGGAAATTTAACCTCAAAACGTTAACACTAAACTCAGTTCACAGCTGTTTGTAAACACTTGACATTACGGTGATAATATCCCTTCCATTCTTAGCTGTCATTTAATATTTTCTTTCTAATATGCCTCGCTCTTTCTCCCAAACGCTTTTGAGATATATAGCTCGTAAAACGTCTGTCGTTACTCGACGCAAGGCAATTTTCCTGGTTATTGATCGCGTAGAAACCGCATTGCTGTACTGACAATTTTTGTCTGTTACTCGGTATCAGGTACGTTTGTGTGAATAGTCAATCGTAAAAACATGTATCAAACATGATAGTAATCATTTTGGTGGCATAAATCGGTATAAAATTCATTTAAAAGTGCGCAAATATATAAATAATCAAGTATTATTAAACAGTTTGTTGGTTTATGTACGCCTGCGTCGAATGATTTCGTTCTGTCCGATTAGAAATTTTGTACAAGGATTGGTTTTCAGTCTTCAGTCGCGCAGAGCTATTCACCTCGTAAAGTAATGTTTATATAATATTATTAAAAGTGTATAGAGCCTCATCAGTTTAATAGTTTTTGCGGTAACCGTAATTGTATCGAACTGTCAACGTATTTTAAAAAACTGTCCGAATGGTATGACTGTTCATAAAGACATTGTTATGATTTCAACAATACTGCACCTCAAAGTTTGTTCGTGAAATGCGTGTTTAAGGAACTGTGTTTATTATTGTTTGTGCGTTACTGTTATTCATTTATTTAAATTGTTCATTTGTTGTGATATGGCATAAGATTTTTTGGTCAAAATGAAGAGAGGTGACAAAGAACGCAAGGAACTTAATTCCAGCAAATTCACTTTAACCCGCGTATTAGAAGCTTTGGGCAGATCCAGCAACCAGCAGCAGTCTCGACCTGACCAAGAAATTCCGGAAACTCTTCGACCTGAACATTTTGAAGTCAAAAAGGTAAGTCGATTTATTTTATTCATTTGGAGATTTTCATAAAGTTGACGTTTATCATTTGTTTATAGTAATTAAGCCCTGCCAATTTCTGGAAAATAGCAAACTAAAAATGATAGTCGCACGGCGCACCCCTGATTTTGCTGTGTGTTGACTATGTAAAATAATTATGACGTCAGAAATATTTTATTGGTTATAGATATCGTGAATAATAGACGCTTAACAGTTTTTTGTAACTGCAGACTGAGTTTTAAAAAAATAAGTAATTTGAATGTGTAAATTATATAATTTTTAGAATGCGTGCTACTATATAGGTTTTGATGAAAAAAGAAAGATGTTTGAACTTGACCTTCTTTGTAACTTGCTTGCAATAACTGGAATGAGAAATTTGACCTTGTTACGTAATCAAAAATATTACCTGTGTAAGTGTTATAAACGCAATAATAAATATTTTGAGAAAACATTTGTCCCTTTGTTTGCATTGTAGCCAACGCAAAATTATCTTGCAGGAACGCAAACAAATCTATAAAGCTGATGTTAGACTTGTTGTTATGAGATTATAAAAAAAATCAGTATTCCCTTTTGGGCGATTTTAAAATGGTATGACTTGCGAATAGCCGAACTTGGGGCAATGCCCAGGAGACATCATAATAAATGAGATCGACGGCTCACGAAGAGGGTGGTGAAGGGGTACCCCCCTGCCGGGATTTTTAAGAGCTCGCTTAATTAAAGCAGCTCCGCTTAACGCTGTTTTAGTATTACGCGGCGTCTAAAAAAAAGTTTAGCCACTATAACGTACCTAAATTATGAATCAGTATATACAAAATGATTCAAATGTTGATAGAAGTTTAAAGGCAAGACGAAATGTCCATTGATGCAATATCTTGCTATCGACAACAGCTTGCTGAACGAAAGAGAAAAAGGCAAACGACACTAGATGACTTTTTCACAAAAACAAAATATGTCAATAATGAGGAACCTTTCTCATCACAAACATAACTTCTTACTCGAACTTTTATTTGATTTTCATAAATGTTTTATGAACAAAAATCGATATTAGCAATTAACAAATCTATAATTAATGTGATAAAAAAGTATTTAACAATAAATGGTACTACAAAATTAAACGAAAAATAAACTAACACATTTTCTTATTCTCGGTTCTATTTCACTCGTTTAGTGCTGTCTCGTATAGCGCAGGAACTTATTGGAATGTATTTCCCGCGTTAAGCGGGGTCTTTACTGTAATTTAGTTGAGGTAATCTTTATTTATTTGCATCAACGCATTTTTTTCTATCAGTGTATGCAATATGCATTGTTGATTTTTGCGATTACTGAATCATTCACGTTAAACTGGTGGGGTCTAACCTTGCATTATTAGATCATCAACTCTTCTCATCATACAACCTGCCGTTACTATATACCTATAAAAATGTAGGCGCACGGTAGTGTGCGAAGCCAAGTTCTAGCAGGAACACCAGACATGCACCGAATCAACTCAAAACCAATTTACCACCCCCACTGACAAGGAGACAGCAAGGCTGTGGGATATTTAAGTTGAAATGAAGTCCTCAGGAAGAGCAGTTATTGTCATTGTCGAGAAAAAAATTCTAAAGCTTAAGAAATGACCTGGTAATCGTGGAACTACCGGTAGACATGGAATGATAGGCTGACGGGGTTTCATCAATCTTCAAATGGTTGCCATTTTCTAAGTTCTCGCCCGATTTCTTTAATTTTAGTCTCAAACGATAGGCCTGTTGACGCTCTGCATAGGATTTGCCGGTTTTCGGTTTGAAATTTTTGGTTCGAGTTTTATCGCGATTTCAAATTTTTCGATTCTAATGTTGTTATTATTAATTGGTGTTATTGGAGAGATTTAGTTTTGAGGATCACAACGCATTTTGTATTTTCGCGATTGGACTTGTAGTAGATATTTAAGTTTTAGTGGAGCAATTTAGAAATTTTTGACGCAAAAACACCCCCACGCAGACAAAGCCTAGGTGCGACCGAAGTTCGTTGTCCCTAGATATTAGTCAGTCAGTAAATAAATGTCCAAAATCGTGATTTTTTGACACTCGTCTCTCGGAAACTATTTCACCCAGATCTTTGAAATTTGGAATGCTGCTTCTTGTTGGTAACCTTAACCCATGTGCAAAAAATCAGTTATGTAACGTAACTAATCTCGGAAATATAGAGAGGTCAAAAAAGAGCTGGAAATGGTTCGTGTTTTGAGAGAACTTGGCCGGCGCACTCCGTGTGCTATGATTAATTTCACGTATAGGTACTTTCATATTTATATTATTTATAATTGGTAGTTGGCACCCCGATATCGCCACCGTTATACAACTATATATTCTATATTACACAATACAACATTATAATGGCGTAATTAATATGGCGTGTCTTATTGTACTGTATTCTCTGAATAAATTAAAGAACAGGGGCTATCAAACTTTTTAGAATCGAGATTTCGTGTGGAGATTTGATTTCGGCATTAATTAGGCGTTTTTATTTGGCGCAGATTGTGCAATTAATAATAATAAATAAATAATAATGCGTTTAACGTCCGTTTCTCGACTTTATGTCATAACAGACGCCATTCGCACCATTACTATTTTCCATCTACCACATTTCCCGTTATATTTCTACATTTTTAAAACTTCAACTTATGTAATAGCAATGGGCGAATGAAGGAATTATAGGAAATTAGGATAAGGTAGGTAATTTTTGAACTAGGAGTTTGATAGGTAATCGGCCATGGCCTCAAATAAGGAACCATCTCAATATTTATCTGGAATTAATTGAGGGAAACCATGGAAAACCTCAATCAAGATGGCCGGTACAGGAATTACCGTTTCTCGGCGAAAGGCAGTAGGAAAAAGTCCCAGCCACATCTGCCCCCGCCGGGATTCGAACTCGGACCTCCCGAATGCGAGTCTAGTGCTTTCACCACTACTCTACCCAGCTCGGTAGATTGTTTTTAGGGACTGTTAGGATTTGTTTTGTTCCAATAATGTAACCGTTGAAAGGACGTTTGGACAAGGAAGAATCAAAAGTATAATTAGTACAATTTACCAACCATTGGCAAGTTGGTTGGTAAATTGTACTAATTGTACTTTTGATTAGGTCCTGAAGATGAAATAAAATATTTCGAAACGTTGGCCAGAAGCTTTTTTCTTTTGATTGTTCCTCATCCAAACTTCCTTTCACCGATTTTAAGGACTGTGTTAACGCTGTCGGAACGCGCTGAATTTAAGCCACACTACGAAGCTAAAAATGCTGTTGCAAGGGTACAGCTGTTAGTTGATTACTCTAAAATTTTGTGAAATAAGTAGGAACAAGGTCGTATTGTGACATTGAAAATGTGTTTTTTGGCACAATTAATGCCAACTTTTTTCTAGTAAATCGTACATAAATTACAAAAGTAGTCCATCAGATACCTAGATTTGTTCTTTATCATCCTTATAGAAAAAGAATTTCAGCACAATGTTGACGAATAAGTCAACAATCAGCTATTAGCCGAAATCCTATTTTTGACTTAAATTCATAGCGTTCCGACAGCCTTAAGGGACTAAATGTTTTATTTTGTCCAAAAATAGATATCAATCCACAAAATGGTCGCACTGCCTGTATTAGCAAATACACTATATTGTCGGCAGGGCTTGGCACAACGACCCGAGATTTCCTGGTTCATAGTGTCGTTAAATATTGTCAACCCTGTTTGACCTACCTCCTCTTCCTCCCCGCCCCGCTTTTCGATCCTTTGTACATTTGTACACATTATTTTTAATTACATTTCTTTACCGTAACAAGTCAGTTATCTCGACTGCTAAAATAAAAAACTAATGCAAAACAAAGAAGAAAAAAGTTTATTTGATGCAAATTAATTACACCATTTCCATTTGAATACATGCTATAACATTGTGACCCAAAAGTCATTCTTGAACCATATAGTAATAGTAATTTCCTATAGATATGTTTACGAATGTTTATTATATGCTAAAACTAATAGTGAATACTAGTTCACTCAAATTTGCACAATTATACAAGGATAGCGGCCCAGTCCGGTTTCGCCCGGGTGTAAATGTAATATATAGGATATAAAAGATGAGAATCATTATCATAAAATTCTCAACGTGTATTGAATTTGCGCGAATTCAATCGCTTTTATTTGTGAATGTTCAAAAATCGAAGAAAAATCTTATTTCCCAAAAAGAAATTTAAAAAATTCTGTTGATCCGATCGCTACCAAACTTCAGAAGATCACCCGCTGGGTTAATCTAAAGATTGTCTGAAAATTTCATCAAAAGTGGTCTACCCGTTTGGAGTCCATAGATTACATATACATCGTTTTTTATCTATATAGATTATTAAAATGTAAAAAGTGGTTTTTGTGACATAACGATAATAGTTGGACATATAGTATCGCGAAGTTTTTTGTAGTTATTGATATGTTCTTTAATATTGTAGAACATACTTTTGTTCTATCATCAATAGTTTCCGCAGCGCATGCGACGAAAGATGTTTTATGACATTTTTTTACACCTTGGGCTACGTTACTAAAATTTTAGTAAGGATCCCTAATATTTACTAGCAATAAATATAGCCTACGTTACTCAGGGTGAATGTAGCTTTCTAATAGTGAAAGATTTTTTTAAATCGGCACAGTAGTCTAATCGAAATCATTTTTTTAACATTGCGTTTAAATTCCTTATATCTACGAGTATACTTTGTGGTTTATACTAACGCGTCTTACTGTAGCTATAATGGAATCAATTGTGTTCATATTGAATGTTTGGGAAGCGTATCCCCCTTTCCACTAGGATTTCGCCGTTGAGAGAATCCGATCATACTTACAAAATATCCAAACGACGTTTTTTGTGAGGATATCGGTTCATAATATTCTTTGAAGGTCAAAAGATACAATATCTGTTTAAAATATCAAAGGAAAAAATAAGATATTTTCAGTTTCTACAAGTGAGTTTTAAAAGTGTAGAAACCTCATTCAGTTTGTAATTCCTAAAACCGAGCGGAGTCGAGTAGTGGTGAGAGCACTAGACTTGCATTCGAGAGGTACCTGGTTCGAATGCCGGCCAACGCAGATGTGGTTGGGACTTTTTTCTACTGCCTTTCGTCGAGAAACGGTAATTCCTGTACCGGCCATCTTGTTGAGGTTTTCCCTGGTTTCGACGTATTTTGTTTTACGACATCTATGTATAATTTTCTGATTTAAATTGAGCGAATTATAATCAGAAAATACTATTTTTAGTGTATTTGCCATATGGCAACATACACTATTGGCGTCGGTCGGATGGCGGGACCTAGGGGTCGGACCAAAATTTCTCGACGTTTCATAACCTCCTAAACACTTTGGCACCATTTTTAAAAATGTTTATATATATATGTATATACAGGGTGTCTCACCCAACGTTGGCTAACATGGGTAACTTTGTTATTAGTAGAGATAGAAAGTCGGTTAAATGGGCAAAGTGGTGCAGAAAATTGGGCTCATTAACATCCCGTCGAAAAAACAATTGAATTTTGACACCCTATGAATTTATTCAGAAAATAGTGAAAATTGCCATTTGTGAAAACTGGCCATAACTTTTTTACTTATGAAGATATTTGAAAATTTCATTAACCATTTTTTGATAACTTTTTAAGGTCTTTTCAGTGGCGTAGGTTTAATTTTTTTATTTCCTCTACATAATGAGATATTGACATGAACTTTGGTTTTTCTTATGGACGGCATTTTTGATTTTCAGATATTCGAATTCTACTTATTTTTCTGAATAATTTGACATAGCATATCGTATATCTAAACCAATCAGAAGCTACAAAACTGACAAAAATAGCTTTTTGGCGTTATCAAAGTGTGCCGTGTAAAACGAAATTTGTTGAAACATATACATATCGACAGGTTAGCAATCTGTCGAGCGATCGCTACAGTTTTGCTAATTCATTTTGTTTGATTTACTCTCTAAGATGGCTCAAGCATTCTCAAATTTGGAGAAACAGGCTATTTTTGCGCATACATTCAGCGTAACAAAAATACCACGTGGGCTCAAGCATAATACTTGAACCTTTATCCAGAAAGGTGACAGCCTTATTCAATAACTTTTAGGAGCTTAAATAGAAATTTTAAGGTATACGGTTCATTTTCAAAGAAAAAAGGCAACATTCAACACTGTGAAGAAGAATTAGTTTTAGCCAACGCTGAAATTAATGGAGAAAAGTTCTTAAAAGTTATTGAATAAGGCTGTCGCCTTTCTGGATAAAGGTTTAAGTGTTCTGCTTGAGCCCACGTGGTATTTTTGTTACGCTGAATGTATGCGCAAAAATAGCCTGTTTCTCCAAATTTGAGAATGCTTGAGCCATCTTAGAGAGTAAATCAAACAATATGAATTAGCAAAACTGTAGCGATCGCTCGACAGATTGTTAACCTGTCGATATGTATTTGTTTCAACAAATTTTGTTTTACACAGCATACTTTGATAACGCCAAAAAGCTGTTTTGGTCAGTTTTGTAGCTTCTGAGGGGTTTAGATATAGGATATGCTATGTCAAATTATTCAGAAAAATAAGTAGAATTTGAATATCTGAAAATCAAAAATGCCGTCCATAAGAAAAACCAAAGTTTATGTCAATATCTCATTATGTAGTGGAAATAAAAAAATTAAACATACGCCACTGAAAAGACCTTAAAAAGTTATCAAAGAATGATTAATGAAATTTTCAAATATCTTCGTAAATAAAAAAGTTATGGCCAGTTTTCATAAATGGCAATTTTCACTATTTTCTGAATAAATTCATAGGGTGTCAAAATTCAATTGTTTTTTCGACGGGATGTTAATGAGCCCAATTTTCTGCACTACTTTGCCCATTTAACCGACTTTCTATCTCCACTAATAACAAAGTTACCCATGTTAGCCAACGTTCGGTGAGCCACCCTGTATATATATATATATATATATATATATATATATATATATATATATATATATATATATATATATATATATATATATATATATATATATATATATATATATATATATATATACATGTGTGTGTGCGGGCAAGAACTTTCGAAAGAGTTAATTGATTTTTACTAAATTTGGCCCACGTGTTGACATCCACAACCGCAAGAAGCCTATTTAAAATGGGTGTAATCTGGCCATTTTAAGGGTAGTTTTTAGGGGTTGAAAAATGTTTTTGGGTCTCAAAATACCGAAAAAATTCTCCGAATCGTTTCAAAAATGAAATTTAACCCTTTGGTAGTAATTAAAAAGTGTCCCAGAAATTTTAATAAAATCGGCTCGACAGGACCTGTTTTTCAAATTTTATGAAAAAACTAGTTTGCAAATAAGTAGTGAATTATTTACTGAAAGGTGTATATAATTTGGTATAGAGGTTCGATTGATAATAATATTGCAATTAAGAAAAAAAATGTAATTTTAAGGGGTGTATTAAGGAGTCAAATTTTTTTATTTTGCCTAAAAACCAATTTTGCATAATAAAGCCACACTGTCTGTATTAGCAAATACACTATATTGTCGGCAGGGTTTTGGCACTGCGATCCGGGTTTTTTTTTTTATTTCTTCTCCTCTGGGATCAAAATTAGAAAATTGAGCGACGTTATGATCAAATAGAGCCCGAGATGAATCGAATGAAGTGTATAGGCGCTATTGCTTATAGATCGGGCCTAAAAATAGACGCTGATGACCTCAAATGTCGAGCGTCTATAATCTACAATCCATCTATCTCGGGCCTAAAAAGTCGAATTGTTACACGCTTTGGTATCAAATCATATTGGCAGTAATAAACCGAAAAGTGGGGTTAAATCGAAACTATAAGAAGCGGGATATTCTTGTACTTAAATTTTGCTCATGTATTGTCAATAAAATAAAACTTTAGCTATTGCTCCAATGCCTTGAGCCGTCTTGCTAGATGAGGCTATTTAAATTCATAGAACTATTTTTATCCCAAAACTTCGATGCCATTTTAAAAATTTACATCGATATTCAATAAGGGATAATTGATACTTAAAGTTTATTGTTAGACTTTAATCGCAGCAGATGTAAACAGTTGAGGGAAATTGTTGTATTTATGACGTACAATTTTTTCATCGATGCAGCATCGATGAAAAAATTGATTTTAGTTGGTTTTAAGCATCGACGATGCTTAAAACCAACTAAAATCAAATACGTGAAAGTTATTTAAAATCATAAGCATCAGTATAATTAGCTATCGTTCGCTATTATTGTTAAGGCTGTCGGAACGCTCCGAATTTAAGCCAAAAATAGAGTTTCGGCTGTCAACTGATTGTAGACTTATTCGTCAACATTCTGCAAAAATTCTTTCTCTATAAGGAAGATAAAGGCCAAATCTAGGTCACTAATGGACTACTTTTGTAATTTATGTACGATTTACTAGAGAAAAATTGGCATTAATTGTGCCAAAAAAAACATACGTTTTCAATGTTACACTACGACCTTATTCGTATTTATTTCACAAAATTGTTCCACCACAAACCTAAGTGACTCTTCTTTTTTGGGAAAAGTTTTCAAAATATTTCCAAATATTAGAGTAATCAATTGACAGCGGCATCCTTGCAATAGCATCTTTTAGCCTCGTAGTGTGGCACCAGCCAAAAATTGAAACGTGCGTATGATTTGAGCGAGACAGAGCTAAAGAAGGTTACACCCACAATTTGTCTTTTGCCTACCTCGCCTCTTACCGCTGGGCCTCAGCACAAACTGTGTGAAAGTGATCCAACACTGTTAAGAAACATTCATTGTTACAATGCTATATTAGAAAAAAATATTTTCAAACAACTCAAACCCAAATCTTTACACTTTCGCGGCGGAATGAGTTATTAGTTAATCAGTGATGCAATATCTCAACAGTTAATCTTTCATAATAAAGCAAGTGGCAATACTAAATTCACATCATGCGAGAGCTAATTTTAGCTGCGGTAACGCTAGACAAGAACCGTCACAATAGTGAGAGTTACGATTGAATCAAGATGAAATTATTTCCATTCGTTAATCCGTCGTAAGTCACAGAGTTTTTCTATTTTGTTAGGTCATTTTAAAAGGAAAACGTCGGATCCAACACCTGGTGCTGGATCCAGCTAGCCAAAAAATGCGCTGGATCTAGCTGGATTTCTGAATGGAGGGATCCAGAAATTGCAACTCCTATGTCACCTTAATCTTTAAATGTGTAAATAGAACATGACAATGATTCGGCAGAAATAAGTCACAATTTTATGTAAGGTTAAAATTACATGTTTATAAAAAAAAACATTAACCAGAAACTCATTTTACTTTTTTTTCGATCACTGTGTAATTCATAAATAAATATTAAATTAGTTTGTTGTGTAGATAATAGATATTTACAGTAGTTTCAGTAATCGCTTTCTTTAGTAATTACAATAAAATGCATTCACGAAGAAAAATATTGGATCTCATGTCACGCTATCCTATAACACTTGCAATTGTTAAATAATAATTAAAACGTTCATTTCAATTACAAACTATTATTTTATATGTAAATATTTTTCTTTTAAGTGCACTTCGCTTTTGAAATTGGCATGTCGTGGAATTTTAATTATGTTTGATGATTCGAGTTCGTTACAAGTTTAGTTACAAAATCGCAGTGAAGTATATGTTTAGACAGCGGAACGTTGGTTACGAATACAGAATTGTTTTAACGTGAAGATTTTGACTGGAAATCTATACACATAATATATATGTATGCATTAGTTAGTTCAATAGGGATGTTGACTATTTTTGGGAAAGTGTTTTAAATCGTGCATAAGTACCTAATGTTGCTACAAATATTTATTATTTTTATTTAAATACAACTCAAGCCTTAAAAATCATGTATTTTAAATCCCATTTCAAATTTCGGTCCAAAACGCCAATACTAGTCGCGTGACGTCACCTGTTCATACCAAAGGAGGCTCAAAAGTTTACACGGGAGCTACCACCATCCTATAGATGCGTATTCTGTGCTCATAAACGTTAGTGAACTGAGGTGATGAAAAGTTGTTTCGTAGTCGTTGCTATAGTTACATGTAATTTGACGTTTCCTATAAACAAATAATAATAAATTACACACTAAATATTAACCAAACAATGAAGTTTTTTGACAGCGGCTGAACATATGACGTCATGCGCTCTGATTGGTGTCTGTTGTCACGTGACTTGAGAGTGATTTTATTAGGTTTTATTTATTAAATATTAATTAAATTCCTTAAAAATAAGGAGAAATATCGGGTTTTTTAGTATTTCTATCATAGAAACTACCAGAAACTACAGAGGATGTTGACTGTATTTAAATAAAAACATAATTTTAACGTTAAGTGGTAGTTTCTATGATAGAAATACTAATAAACACAATATTTTTCCTTATTTTTAAGGAACTTAATTAATATTTAGTAAGTAAAACGTAAATAAATCACTCTTAAGTCACGTGACAACGAACACCAAAGTGCATGACGTCACTGACTCATCAACATCATCAGACGCTGTCATAGCGAAGGACGCTGTTCACGCTGTCAAAAGGCTACACTGTTCGGTTAATATTTAGAGTATGTCATTTATTTGAAAATTTCTATGACACAATTACGAATAAACCTATCACCTCATCAGTTTAGCAGTGTTTATGAGCCTGCGACGTCACGGCAGTCGCGTGACAAGTATTGACGTTTCGGAGCGTAATTTGAAGCAGAATTTAAAATATGTTAATAATAATAATAATAATGCGTTTAACGTCCGTTTCTCGATTTTGTCATAACAGACGCCATTCGCACCATTACTATTTTCCATCTACCACACTTCCCGTTATTTTTCTACATTTTTAAAACTTCAACTTATATAATAGCAATGGGCGAATGAAGGAATTATAGGAAATTAGGATAAGGTAGGTAATTTTTGAACTAGGAGTTTGATAGGTAATCGGCCATGGCCTCAAATAAGGAACCATCTCGATATTTATCTGGAATTAATTGAGGGAAACCATGGAAAACCTCAACAAGATGGCCGGTACAGTAATTACCGTTTCTCGGCGAGAGGCAGTAGGAAAAAGTCCCAGCTACATCTGCCTCCGCCGGAATTCGAACCCGGACCTCCCGAATGCGAGTCTAGTGCTGTCACCACTATTCTACTCAGCTCGGTAATTTAAAATATATATTATTTTTAAGGTTTTGTCGTATTTAATTAAAAAAAAAACCCCGGGTCGCAGTGCCAAAACCCTGCCGACAATATAGTGTATTTGCTTATACAGGCAGTGTGGCTTTATTACGCGAACTTAAGTTGGTTTTTGGGCAAAATTAAAAATTTGACTCCTTAATACACCCCTTAAAATAACATTTTTTTTCTTAACTGCAATATTATTATCAATCTAACGTCTACACCGAATTAAATACACCCTTCAATAAATAAGTCACTATCTACAAATTAGTGTTTTCAAAAAATTTTTAAGTCCGGTCCTGTTAAGCCGATTTTATTAAAATTTTAGGGGCACTTGTTAATTGCTACTAACGGGTTAAATGTCAATTTTGAAACGATTCTGAGAATTTTTTCGGTATTTTGGGGCCCAAAAACATTTTTCAACCCCTAAAAACTACCCTTAAAATGGCCCGATTACGCCCATTTTAAATAAGCTTCTGGCGGTGATGGATTTCAATACGTGGGCCAAATTTCGTTAAAATCAATCAACTCTTTCGAAAGTTATTGCCCGTCCACAGATATATATATATATATATATATATATATATATATATATATATATATATATATATATATATATATATATAAACATTTTTAAAAATGGTGCCAAAGTGTTTAGGAGGTTATGAAACGTCGAGAAATTTTGGTCCGACCCCTAGATCCCGCCATCCGACCGATGCCAATAGTGTATGTTGCCATATGGCAAATACATTAATAATAAATATTTGTGGCTACATTAGGTACTTACGCACGATTTAAAACACAAAAAATAGTCGACATCCCTATTCCAAACTTTATACAATACAGCACTCTTTACGAAAGTAATGATTGATGTGTTTGTATATATAGTCAATGGATTACAAAGTCCACATTGTGCGAGAGCTGCTTTTTTTAATGAATTTTTAGATATGTTAGTTTAATTAATACAAATAAATAAAATCGTAACGTAGTCTGTAATTGTACAGTTTTAAAGATTCCGTGAGCGATTTTTCAGTTTTCAATCAGTTTGTTCTGCCTGTCCGGGCTAATCTTTGAAACGGCTGAGCCGATTGTGATGGCACTTCACAGGCAGGTAAAGAATTATGCCAGGAGTGATCTAGACTGCATTTTATCCCAAAAATAATCCTTATCGGGGTGAACAGAGGGGTGGAAATCTTCGTAAAGGATACGTTGTACCTTTGAATAATATTTTTTTCTAATTTCAATGTTTCGTCTCTGTTCTATCAATTCATCTGCACAAAATTATATACAGCTTTCGATAAGTATAATTCTGTATTCGCAAGCGTTTTCATAAAATTTATAAGCCCGGCTCTGTGAAACTGATTTTGTTAAAATTAGAGACATGCCGGTGAAATAGGAGTATATTGAACAGCTGGTAAACACTCACCTTAATTTTTTTGCGGAAGTATTAAGATTACACAAAGAGTGACGTAAATGTAGTGGAATGTTTGCAAATTCATAGCCAAAAATTGTTATTGAGTTGTCTATCTTAATAAAAATTTATGATTAAAAGAATAACGTCATTCTTTTAATCATAATTTTTTTTCACGGTCAATGCAGTGATCTACGGTATAATAAAAACACGCTTTTATCACGCACTAAAATTTATAAAATAATTAAATAAACGAAGTTGGAATCGTAGGGAATTGGATAGTTTATGAAAAGAATTAACTTTGATTAAGTTGAACGTTTCGTTGCTAATTGCAACTTCCTGAGCAACTTATTCTTATAATTATATTGTTAATTTTGTTGATATTATTATCATCTTGTGGTAATTTTTTTTCTCTTTTAATTTTATAAATAATTTTTTGAAATATATATATAAAAAAAACTGTTTATATATTTTTTTTAAAATTATTTATAAAATTGAAAGAGAAATAAATTTACCACAAGATGATAATAATATCAACACAATTAACAATATAATTATAAGAATAAGTTGCTGAGGAAATTGCAATTAACAACGAAACGTTCAACTTAATCAAAGTTAATTCTTCTCATAAACTGTCCAATTCCCTACGATTCCAAAACTTCATTAAAATTATGGACACGAATTTACCAAAATTAAATTAACTTTTATTTTTTACTAGCGGCCCGGTTCGGCTTTGCACGGGTTGCAATAATTATCTAATTATCTATAGCTATAAAAGATGAGAATCATTATCATAAAATTCTCAACGTGTATTGAATTTGCGCGAATTCAATCGTTTTAATTGAAAATGTTCAAAAATCAAAGAAAAATCAAAATTGCAAAAAAAAATATTCTCTTGATCCGATCGCTACCAATCTTCACAGGATCACTCGTTGGACTACTCTGAAGATTGCCTTAAAATTTCATCCAAATCTGTCCAGCCGTTTTGGAGTCTATAGGGAAAACATACGGTTAAAGCCAATTTTTAAAATTTTGGTCTTTCTGTTTTTTGCTCCGGCTAATCTCGGAAATGGCTGGACCGATTTTGACGGGACCTTCACTGGCATATAGTTGATGTTATAAGGAGTAACTTAGGCTACTTTTATTTTAAAAGTAAAAGTAAAAAGAACTAGCGGTTACCTGCGACTTCGCCCGCGCGAATTTAACAAAAAATGTTTGTTCAGATCGCAGAATTTACGAAAAGTTAATCATACTAATATTATAAAGAGGAAAGATTTGTATTTTTGTGTGTATGTTTGTAATGAATAAACTCAAAAACTACTGTGCCGATTTAAAAAATTCTTACACCATTAGAAAGCTACATTCACCCTGAGTAACATAGGCTATATTTATTGCTAGAAAATATTAGGGATCCTTACTAAAACTTTAGTAACGTAACCCAAGGTGTAAAAAAAATGCCATAAAACATCTTTCGTCGCATGCGCTGCGGAAACTATTGATGATAGAACAAAAGTATGTTCTACAATATTAAAGAACATATCAATAACTACAAAAAAACTTCGCGATACTATATGTCCAACTATTATTGCTATGTCACAATAACCACTTTTTACATTTTAATAATCTATATAGATAAAAAACGATGTATATGTAATCTATGGACTCCAAACGGGTAGACCATTTTTGATGAAATTTTCAGACAATCTTTAGATTAGCCCAGCGGGTGATCTTCTGAAGTTTGGTAGCGATCGGATCAACAGAATTTTTTAAATTTCTTTTTGGGAAATTTCTTCGATTTTTGAACATTCACAAATAAAAGCGATTGAATTCGCGCAGATTCAATACACGTTGAGAATTTAATTATAATGATTCTCATCTTTTATATCCTATATATTACATTTACACCCGGGCGAAGCCGGACTGGGCCGCTAGTATTAGATAAAATGGATGTTCGTCTGTTTGAGATTCATAGACTTCGATACCGTAGTCCGTTTGACCGATCACCATGAAATTTGGCACACATATATGTATTTTTTCATGGACAAGGAGTGTTTATTCACTCTTGTAACTCGTCATTAGATGGTGCCAGATGAAGTCAAATGCTCCACTATTGTTATTGCTGACATGTTTCATCTCAATCGCGTACAGAGTCGCGGGTAGCAGCTAGTAATGTTTAATTACAACATACTACATATAGGAGGACGGTAAATAGTCTAATTTCACATTAAATTAGTGTGCAGTTTTATATAAAAGCATATAAAAGTCATGCCATTTATAATTAATTTGTCGCTGCATTTTACTGTGACATTTCGGGGCCCGGAGATCTACAGGATGATTTTGAAGTTGATACTTCTTTCTAACAGCGTGTAGAAATCAAATAGACGATCAAATATTTCGAGTGACTTTTTTATCAAAATTCAAAAATAAGACAGAAACAGTTCATTCAGAGTTTTAAATTTTATTAAATTGTGAGGTCGTTTCTGGCATTATGCTAGGTCACTATGTAAATATGTTACGTCATTATCAAGTATTTACAAAAAATGTTTGAACTTATCCCCGTTTTGTTTCAGATACGCAGCAAGGTACTTGATAATGACATAAGATATTTCCATAGTGACATAACATAACGCCAGGACCGGCCTCAAAATTAAACAAAATTTGATTAAACTTTGAATGGCTGTTTCACTTTTATTTTTGAGTTTTGATAAAAATTCCGACCAATTGGGCGACAGGACTATTCCAACTTCATAAATATTGACATTTGAAATATTATAACAAATAAAAAAAAATTGTTTAACGCGCGCGGTGACGCGGATAACGGCTAGTGACGAATATGATATTTGCTATTTGTTTCCATGGTTACATAATATGGCTTAACGTAAAAATTCATCGAAGCATGGTTGTCAGCTATCTAATTTCTTTTTGACAAGATCTTCGGATCAAAAGAACATTTGATTTTTTTTTATTTTTAAAATATTTCCGAAACTATGAAGCTTAGGGAAAAAATGTTTGTACGAAACTTTCTTGGAAAAATGAATAGAATATTAAACCGTTATAAAAAGTATACCATCATTATATGAAAAACAACATTATAGGATATATCTGTTCTGTGCATGCGCCGATTTTCCCCAAAAGCAAGAGGGCTCTTCATATTTGCATACCAAGCATTATCTCAAAATTTGGTTTCAATCCGTTCATTCGTTTGACCTGTATCGTACCCACAGCCTAACAGAAGCACAAAGCTTTTCCAGAAATATGTTTTTTGGATTCAGAGACCTCAAAACGAAAAAATGTAAAATTTTGAAAAATGAATTTTGATTTAAATTAGTACCATTCCCCCACTAGTGGGTTGGAATGGTAAAAGTTACTTGAAATTAGTAGATATTTTACATACGCTTGTAGCTACGTACCACTGAATTAATTTAGTATAATAGCTTTTGTCTGCTATAATTGTTAAGAAACATTCATTGTTGTAGCACTATATATTAGAAAAATTTATTATTCCAACACGTCACCGTCGGGATTTAAACCCGAATCTTTCCACTTTCGCGGCGGAATGAGTTAATCAATTACTCTACGATGCACACAATTCAACATAATCGCTATATTATGGAGGATTAAAAATGTTGAATTGTGTGCACCGTAGAGTAATTGATTAACTCATTCTGCCGCGAAAGTGGAAAGATTCGGGTTTAAATCCCGACGGTGACGTGTTGGAATAATAAATTTTTCTAATATAGTGCTACAACAACGAATGTTTCTTAACAATTATAGCAGACAAAAGCGATTATACTAAGTTACTTGAAATATTTGTTCGTCTATTTGATTTCTACACGCTGTTAAAAATGAAGTAGGTATCAACTTAAAACTCATCTGTATTGGATACAGTTTCATGGGCATACCTAGGTCTATATGTGTCTACCTATCGTGTTTAACGAAGTTTGACCGAGCGATGTAGGTAGCGTAGTGGTGCAGCACTAGACTCACATTCAGAAGGTACTGGTTTCGAATCCCAGTGGGGACAGATGTGTGGCAAGGACTCTTTTCTACTGTCTCTCGCCTAGAAACGATAGTTCCTGTACCGGCCATCTTGTTGACGATTTCCATGGCTGCCCTCAATATTTCCAGATAAATATCGACCTGGTTCTTTGTAAAAGACCATGACCCAATATACCTGTCAAATTTACAAAGCTGCGTACCTTATTCTATAATTTATCAATCTACAGTCAAAACCGTTTACGACGACATCGTTTAGAACAACATACCGGTTATATTGACCAAAATCATAGGTCCCGGTTGAATGCTATATGACCGCCTTATAAAAACACTGTTTTTTACGACATTGCTATTACGACATACCGCATTAAGCGACTACATTTAATGTAATATCTTCATATCTTCGGAGAATTATATCTGTTAGAACGACCAACTGTATTGTAAACAAAATTCGTACGCACAGAAGTCTTCCAAACAAACTAAAATTACAGATTTTATCAATACAGAAAAATGATAATGTGAATATTATTTCTATTAATATCTATGGATTTTATATGGACCTACACAATAATACTACATACTTAATAAAAAAAATACTTTTACCGGTTGTTACGACTATCGGTTTTTACGACCAAATATGAGTTATAACAGATTTTGACTGTATATATAAAATTCGATATGTGTATGTATTTTCCCTATGGAATCCAAAACGGCTATTTCGATTTAGATGAAATTTTCAGGCAATCTTTAGATTAGCCCAGCGGGTGACTCTATGAAGTTTGGTAGTGATTGGATCGACAGATTTTGTGTTTCTTCGTTTTTGAACATTCACAATCAAAACCGATTGAATTGATTCTCATCTTTTATGACTACAGATAATAATTAATTAGTGCTACCCTTGCGAAGCCGGATCGGGCTGCTAGTTTCCTATGTAATTTTTCTATTCGCATATAACTATTAATTAAATTGAACTTTGAAAAGCGGAGAAATATAACGGGTGAATGGTCTCTGTTATTATACTATCATATTAATATTATAAAGAAGAAAGATTTGTATTTTTGTGTGTATGTTTGTAATGAATAAACTCAAAAACTACTGTGCCGATTTAAAAAATTCTTTCACCATTAGAAAGCTACATTCACCCTGAGTAACATAGGCTATATATATTGCTAGAAAATATTAGGGATCCTTACTAAAACTTTAGTAACGTAACCCAAGGTGTAAAAAAATGCCATAAAACATCTGTCGTCGCATGCGCTGCGGAAACTATTGATGATAGAACAAAAGTATGTTCTACAATATTAAAGAACATATCAATAACTACAAAAAACTTCGCGATACTATATGTCCAACTATTGCCGTTATGTCACAATAATCACTTTTTACATTTTAGTAATCTATATAGATAAAAGACGATGTATATCTAATCTATGGACTCCAAACGGGTAGACAATTTTTGATGAAATTTTCAGACAATCTTTAGATTAGCCCAGCGGGTGATCTTCTGAAGTTTGGTAGCGATCGGATCAACAGAATTTTTTAAATTTCTTTTTGGGAAATAAAATTTTTCTTTGATTTTTGAACATTCACAAATAAAAGCGATTGAATTCGCGCAAATTCAATACACGTTGAGATTTTAATGATAATGATTCTCATCTTTTATATCTTATATATATTACATTTACACCCGGGCGAAGCCGAACTGGGCCGCTAGTGTTATATGAAAATGACCTAGTCGATGTTACCTTTTGAGCACATATTTATACTTTATAATACTGTATCACGTTGTACGTAAAATTAATAACAATAACAGTATGTGTAAATGTTTTTTATCGTTTTTACGCGATACGCGTTGTGTTTTGTTTTTTTTTATTATATAGCATATGGTCGGTTGCTGATAAGAGTCCATTGGCCACGCTGACTATTCTCAATTTGACCGACTCATTTATTACAACACTTGCCATTCGTTATTATGTACTTGGATACTCCAGTTTTTTATTTTTTTCGGGCGACTTTTTAGGAGCTTTAGGAGCTTACAAAGACCATCTGTTGATGAGAGCAACTTCCACAGGTTTGATCGATTCGAAATTTGGTATCCTGTTGGTATTCTTAGTAATATATAAAGTTTAAAAAGCCTGGAATTAAAATTCAATTAAAAATTAAAAAAAAACTCGACAAAAAAAATCACTAAAAAGTCTGTCTGACTGTCTGTCAAGACCTTTTTTCTTAGGAACGCGTGGGGGTATCAAGTTGAAATTAATATCAACTACTCAGGTTTGTAATACCTTGGAGCTGTGAAAAAATCAAACTTCTAAATCAATGCAATCAAAAGATACGGCCGTTTATGTCGTATATTTTGACACTCGCAAGGGAATCAAAACCTATAGGGTACTTCCCGTTGACCTAGATTCATGAAATTTGGCAAGAAGCAATGTCGTATAGCACAAGTAAAGGGAAAAATCCGAAAACCGTAAATTTGTAGTTACATAACAAAATTTTTTTTTATTTTCTGTAAGTAAACTCCAATTGTGTAGGCTTTCACGGCTGGCGTTGTTGCAAATCTCCTTGATTTCCGGGCTTGTACGCCGTGGTCCATTGGTATTTCTACCTGACGTTTCGTCTACAACTGCGGTAGACATTATCAAAGGCGATGTGGTAGCGGGCGAAGTGTCCTTCTCGACTCACAAGCAATTGTGTCGACTACTGCTGTTCCTGCTTCTTTTATGCACCGTTGGTTGTCGTTCTCTACTCGGTCGTAGTTTGCTCCTCTCTGATTGAATCAGAGAGGAGCAAACTACGACCGAGTAGAGAACGACAACCAACGGTGCATAAAAGAAGAGAGAGCAACAGTGGTCGACACACTTGTTTGTGAGCAGCCGAAAAGGACACTTCGCCCGCTACCACATCGCCTTTGATAATGTCTACCGCAGTTGTAGACGAAACGTCAGGTAGAAATACCAATGGACCACGGCGTACAAGCCCGGAAATCAAGGAGATTTGCAGTAAGTAAACTGATCGCGACCTATGGGGACAATAGTTTTCCAGCGGCAAAGTTAACTTTGCCCCTCAATCCAGGCTATCTTTTCGTTAGAGCAATGATCGGTGCTTTCATAGTTTTTTTTTATTCAGACGCCATCAAAGCATAATATAGGTTAATTCCCGTTGACCTAGAATCTTCTAATTTGGCACGAGTAAAGGAAAAAACCCGAAAATGATAAATGTGGAATTATTACGTGTCAAAACGGTACAGAATCCTAAGGATGCTAGTTGTACTATCACGTCTTGTCTCTTTTCTTTTGTTTCGGGGATTTTTAAAATTGTTAGTTTTATTTTGGAAATTGGTGCGTCCATATTTTTTTCAAACATATGCAATTAAGTTAGCAGGAAAGTGGACAAATTGATGTAAATCAATACACCAATTATTAATTTAAATAAATGACCGAAATGTCGCTAAATTAATAATTGGTTTATTGATTTACATCAATTTGTCCACTTTCCTGCTAACTGAATTGTATATGATTGTTAGTTTTGTTTAACTGTAGTTAATTTGGAACTACCGCGCCATACTTTGTTTCATGTTTTACTATATACTTCTTTGACGCAATCCTCTTTTTGCTGCGCGCTGTGTTATGTAATCATGTTCCTATTTAGTTACTTTATAATAATTGACTACGGTTTGGGCATTGAGCTGACCGAACGGGGTTTGTTCCAATTTCGGGCAATTACCTGCACGATTTTATTGCCGTAATAATTAAAGTTGAAAGTGTACAACGTATACGCGTGATCAAAAAGTTTGTCAAATAATAATCAATACGTAGATTCGGTCACCGAGCGGTGTAGAGTAGTGGTGAGAGTACTAGACGCGCATTCGAGAGGTACTGGGTTAAAATCCCGGCGGGGGCAGATGTGGTTAGGACCGTTTTCTACTTCCTCTCGCCGAGAAACGGAAATTCCTGTACCGGATATCTTGTTGGGTTGTTCCATGGTTTTCTTCAATTAAGGCTGTCGGAACGCTTTGAATTTAAGCCAAAAATAGAGCTTCGGCTGTCAACAGATTGTAGACTTATTGGTTAACATTCTGCAAAAAATAAGGAAGATAAACGACAAATCTTTAATCTAGGTCTCTAATGGACTACTTTTGTAATTTATGTACGACTTACTAGAAAAAAGTTGGTATTAATTGTGCCAAAAAACACACGTTTTCAATGTCACACTACGACCTTATTCGTACTTATTTCACAAAATTGTTCCATCACAAACCTAAAGTGATTCTTTCTTTTTCGGAAAAGTTTTTTAAATATTCAAAATATTTCATTGAATCAATGAGTTCAACCAGTCTTTTTGACTGGCTGTATGTTTTATACACATAGATTAACTAATCTATTTTTTTTACATAATTACCGACACTACCTGTTTCCAAGCTACATTTAATACTAATTATTTACTATGTCTATATTCATTTAAATATTTTAATATAAACTTATTGACTTTGTACTTTTTTTGGCGTGCCATACATCCGCTGTAAAAACGGAATCCTTATGGAATCATTCTCGTCTATCGCAGCTATTTTCTCTGAATCTACTGAACGAAAAATATTGAAACTTGGTACATATATAGTTTGATGCCCCAATCACGTACTTAAAGCGTAAATAAACGGATTCCGATTTTTGGGGGTTAAATTTGGAGGCGAAACCAGAGAATTGAAAAAAAAAATAATGAACCTTACCCTCATAAACTCACATAAGAAGTTTAACTTCTTTAGTTTTTAATATTATAATTACGGCAAAATTATTACACATTTTAAGATGGCACTTTGATGTTTATGTCATGTGAAAATTCTCACATGGACAGATCGTCGAATTCAAACCATAATTTTATTTACATACTATAATCTACCAAAAACACATTTTTAATATGTAT
The DNA here is from genome assembly GCA_034508555.1 of Venustoraphidia nigricollis. Lineage (NCBI taxonomy): Eukaryota > Metazoa > Arthropoda > Insecta > Raphidioptera > Raphidiidae > Venustoraphidia > Venustoraphidia nigricollis. Next base: position 381,962 of record JAVRKA010000091.1, on the reverse strand, counting down.
TGTCTGTAGAATATCCATACCTCATATTATTATGTGACGTTTCATCATATACTTGTATAAAAATGTTAAATCCGAAAATTGTTCTGATATCTGAAAATAGAAAATATGATATTTAATATCTTTCTTTCTGAATTTACATGAAATATATATTATGAGTTCCTACCGTTTGTACGTCAAATTACGGAAATTATGGACTTTAATTGTTCGTGATTTTAAACGTCAGTTTCAAGCCGTTCATCCTTGTCTTACTATTTTGCGAATCAAAGCTTTTGTCCTTGTCAGTTTCATGAAATTTAGGGAACAAACTAACTTCCCCTTTATTTGTTTATTCTATTTCCCCTTGATTTCTTATATTTTTCAAATAGATACGTCACTAAAGGAGTTAAATTTCAAAAAAAATTTAGTGCATCATGTACCTAACGTATCAAATGAAAGGATTCGTTATAAGAAACCGGAATGTATTTTTTTTTTGTAGTTAACAGATCGATAAACGTAGTGGCGTGAGTAACAGATGTACGCAAGTAGGTCTGCATAGTTACACTGCACATTATATTTCACGCGACAATGATTGATCTGAGAAATGGGACAGATGAACAGAAGGACAGACAGACGCTTCACCTGTCACCTGACGGTGATTAATTGAACATGTACAGACCATGCCATCGTGTTTCCTTAAATAGCACACTTGGAGTTTAATGTTAGCTGAAAGGACGACGGAATTTTGGATTAAAAATATCTCTAAGGACAATTTTTGACATGTCTATGTTAGGCTCTGCGCTTGTACTTTGTATGAATTAAAAAAATCTTGCAATTCGGTTTTCAATCTCTTCCAAATGTTCATTTGCAATTTTGATGGCAAGAAAATGTTTTGATATTATGATTATGTTTATAAATAATAATGATAATGCGTTTAACGTCCGTTTCTCGACTTTATGTCATAACATAATCGACGCCTTTCGCACCATTACTATTTTTCATCTACCACGAACACCCGTTATTTTCTACATTTTTTACAACTTCAACTTATGTAATAGCAATGGGCGAATGAAGGAATTATAGGAAATTAGGATAAGGTTGGTAATTTTTGAACTAGAAGTTTGATAGATAATTGACCATGGCCTCAAATAAGAAACCATCTCGATATTTATCTGGAATTAATTGAGGGAAACCATGGAAAACCTCAATCAAGATGGTCGGTACAGGAATTACCGTTTCTCGGCGAGAGGCAGTAGGAAAAAGTCCCAGCCACATCTGCCCCCGCCGGGATTCGAACCCGGTACCTCCCGATTGCGAGTCTAGTGCTGTCACCACTACTTTACCCAGCTCGGTTGATTATGTTTATATAACAAGTTAAAAACGGAAATAAAAACAGGTGGCGGAAGTGACGGTGTTGATGGTGGAAAAACGTGAATATATTTGAAAATGAAGAAAATATACAGTGTGTTGTATTTAAGATGGAATGCACTGCCATATTTTTGCTATCTGAAGGAATACAGCTTTGACAGTGATACAGATTGATGAGTCACATTTTTTAAGAGACTCAACTGAAATCTGAATTTTAAACTTAGCCTACTACGAATTCACAAACAAGGTCAGGTCGCGATATTTTGTGTCGCGTTATCGAAAATTTTTTGCTTAAATTTAAGCCAAAAATAGGGCTTCGGCAGATTGTAGATTTATTCGTCAACATTTTGCAAAAATTCTTTCTTTATAAGGAAGATAAAGGACAAATCTAGTTCTCTAATGGACTACTTTTGTAATTTATGTACGATTTACGAGAAAAAAGTTGGCATTAATTGTGCCAAAAAACACACGTTTTCAATGTCACACTACGACCTTATTCGTACTTATTTCACAAAATTGTTCCATGACGAACCTAAAGTGACTCTTCCTTTTTCGGAAAAGCTTTTTTAAACTTCAAAATATTTCCAAAATTTAGAGTAATCAACTGACGGCGGCACCTTTGCAACAGCATTTTTTAGCCTCGTAGTGTGGCTTACATTCAGAGCGTTCCGACTGCCTTAATGGCAACTTTTTATGTGTTGCCGGGCCCTCCCGTGGACTACTTCCTAGACTCTCACGGACCACTGGTTGGAAACCACTGTTCTATACAAACTGTAGTATATGGTTGCGACGTAAAAGCTATTTAACATACATAATAAATGAGTCAACGTGCAGCTATAATGATGGTTGGACATCACATTATAACTGAATTATTTGCTATTATCAGTTGTTATTTAACACGTAGTACCTACTTTTATACATCTATTGATGCCAGACTCGGTAGACATAATGTGCGATCAGACCGGGTCGTTTATCAACACTGTATACCCGTTTTATTTTGGGTATAAAGTATGGCGCTAACGATGCTAGCTTTTGTGCCAGTTCGCTTGCTGGATTTTTTTTTTATATAGATATTTATGGACGCATCAATATCAAAGGTCGTTAGCGATCGGAACTAGAAATTAAGAATTAGATTAGTGATTACAATTCTGATGAGTGAAGAAACGATAGTATGCGCTTGATGCCGTTTTCTGTATCTAAAAATGCTAGAGAGGTCGTTGGGAAACCGCAGGAGATTCATTCAGCAGCATATTGAGTATAGTACGCGCCATGGATTTGAAAGGCTCGGAAGTTAGATGCAAATGGAGGCTTGCGCAGGTACAGTCGGCTGAAAAACTACAAACTCGCGCTATATTATTATTTTTAATTTTTCTTTAATCTAAAGGTCTAATTCTTTGCATAAAGTCATCCAAAAAATTATTTTTCGTGCTTGTCTATGCAAAACTGTCACAAATATTATTATTTTTATTTAAATACGACTCACGCTTTAAAAATCATGTATTTTAAATGCCGTTTTAAATTTCGGTCCAAAACACCAATACTTGTCACGTGACTGCCGTGAGGTCACGGAGTCGTACCAAAGCACGCTCAAAAATTTACACGGGAGGTAATATTCTATATAGATGCGTATTCTGTGCTCATAAATGCTAGTAAGCTGGAGGTGATGAAAAGTTATTTCGTAGTTGTTGCTATAGTTACATGTAATTTGACGTTTCCTATAACCAAATAATAATAAATTACATTCTAAATATTAACCAAACAATGAAGTTTTTTGACAGCGGCGCAACCTATGACGTCATGCGCTCTGATTGGTGTCTGTTATCACGTGACTTGAGAGTGATTTTATTAGGTTTTATTTATTAAATATTAATTAAATTCCTTAAAAATAAGGAAAAATATTGTGTTTTTTAGTATTTCTTTCATAGAAACTACCACTTAATGTTAAAATTATGTTTTTATTTGAATACAGTCAACATCCCTATTGCAACGTGACGTACCTGACACCCGTTATACGGGGAGGTCACAGCAATGTCTATCAGATCACATTCGCAATTGACCTGGATCTTGCGAAAAGCAGACGCGAAAGGTCAGCAACAATTTATTTATTTAATTGACCGCACTGATTAGGTCTGACAGTAGCAATGGTGGACGAACAAAAGGAGGTAGGCAGCAAAGTATAGGTACTTCAGTTACGTTTTAATTTAAAAGACGTTTGTTGAATGACCAATCGGAAAATTAATAATACAGTAAGACCCCGTTTAACGCGGGAAATACGTTCCAAAAAGTTCCTGCGTTATATGAAATAGCGCTAAACGAGATCATCTTAATACCTAGATATAAAGCATATAGGAAACAGAACCGAGAATAAGATATTTTGTTAGTTTTTTTTTGTTTAATTTTGTAACATTTATTGTTAAATACTTTTTTGTCACATTAATTATAGATTTATTTATTGCTAATATCGATTTTTGTTCATAAAACATTTATGAAAATCAAATAAAAGTTCCTCATATTTTGTTTTTTGTGAAGAAGTCATCTAATGTCATTTGCCTTTTTCTGTTCCGTTCAGCTATATATTGTCGATAGCAAGATATTGCATTACTGACACTTCGTCTTGCCTTTGAACTTCTGTCAACATTTGAATCACTTTATATAAACTGATCCATAATTTACGTTATAGGTGGCTAAACTTTTATTTAGAAACTGCGTAATACTGAACCAGCGTTAAGCGAGGTCTTACTGTACTTAACATTATTGTAAAATCGTATATCAGTCGAATAGCGTCACAGCTGAGGAAAATTCCAGTCAATTGGGCGACAAGAAAATTTCAAAGTCAAAAATATTGACATTTGATATATATTACAATAAATAAAATAAAATTTGTTTAAACGTACGGTGACTCGGGTAACGACTAGTAATAAATATTATGAAATTTTCTATTCATTTGCAAAAATTAACCAAAGCATGCTTGTCAGCTACCGAACTAAGTTATTTTAGGGCGATCTTCAGAAAATAGATTTTTTTTAATTTTCAAAATATTTCCGAAACTATGAAGTTTAGAAAAACATTTTTTTTTACAAAACTTACTTGGAAAAATAAATAGAATAATAAACCGTTATAAAAAGTATACCATTATTATACAAAAAATAATGTTATAGCATATATCTCTTCTGCGCATGTGTCGATTTTCCGCAAAAATAATACGGCTCTTCATATTTGCATATTAAATATCCTCCCAAAATTTGGTTTCAATCCGCTCATTCGTTTGACCTGTATCGTGTCCACAAACAGACTTTTTCCAAAAATATGGTTTTTGGATTCAGGGGACCTCAAAACGAAGAACTACTGTAAAATTTTGAACAGTGAATTTTGACGTAAATTAGTACCATTCCCCACTAGTGGGTTGAAACGGTAATAGGAGTGTTCATTGAATCTTTCATTTGGTTTTCTCGTACGTTCCATGCGCATTGCTAGGATGATCCCCACCGGGAGCACTAACAACCAACCCTTATTCCGACGTCTCAGTTCGCATTGTGTTCTCTGTACCTTTTACTCAAGAGTAAATCAGTTTTATAAAGAGGCGTTTCCTCGAACGGTTCTGTAGCATTTTGACACAGTGGAATAATAATAACTTTATTTAGAAATACAGATCAGTCAGTACTCTACATTTAAAAGAACTCTTTCAGGGAATAATATGTTTTGTTAATTAAAGAATGTTTTCAATTTAATTTGGAATTTCATCTCGTTTTCGGTTTTTATTTAATCTGGGATATTGTGTATCCGTATCATAGCGTTACGGGTCCCCTTAAATGTTACAGAAAGATGTGGTATATTTGGTTTTTATTTAGATGTATTGCGGGTAATATGGTCCCACGCTTTTTCGTTCACTTATTCTAAAAACCATAGAGGATAGAATGACCAATGAAAATGTACCAGATTATGCATCGTTCGATTGTTACTGAGAATCTGTGAGTGAATATTAAGTATATCTATTTATTGTAGATTATAGACTCAGGTCAGTAGCATCTAAATTACATCAAATAAAATAAACAAAGATACAAAACATCCATGAGCAGAGGCAGGATTTGAATCCACGACAGTCCGATCAAGAAGTCAGCACGCTAAACACTGCACCACACTAGTGATGTGATCCGATTTTAGAAAAATCTAAAAAGCCGATTTTTGTAAAAACCGATAAACACCAGTTTTTGTTTACTAAAACTTTTGGACTCACTTGTGTTTCATTATTCGTGTATCCGAACACCAAAGTCAGACTAATGTATTGTGCCGTTCATCCTGAGACCTGAAAAGCACGTTGCAATCACATCTGTTTTCTTAATCAAAATTACGACCTATGCGATTAGTTATTTTCAGGTAGAAGTTAATTGATTTTAATGAAGTAAACTTAAAAATGTTCAATGTTTTGTTCTTTCTGTAAAAAGTAAAAAACCCGGATCGCAGTGCCAAAACCCTGCCGACAATATAGTGTATTTGATAATATAGGCAGTGTGGCTTTATTTTGCACACTTAAGTTGGTTTTTGGGCAAAATAAAAAATTTGACTCCTTAATACACCCCTTTAAATAATTTTTTTTTCTTAACTGCAATATTATTATCAACCTAACGTCTACACCGAATTAAATACACCCTTCAATAAATATGTCACTATCTACAAATTCGTGTTTTCAAAAATTTTGTAAGTCCGGTCCTGTTGGGCCGATTTTATTAAAATTTTAGGGACACTTTTTAAATACTACTAAAGGGTTAAATGTCAATTTTGAAACGATTCTGAGAATTTTTTCGGTATTTTAGGGTCCAAAAACATTTTTCAACCCCTAAAAACTACCCTTAAAATGGCCCGATTACGTCCATTTTAAATAGGCTTCTTGCGGTGATGGATTTCAACACGTGGGCCAAATTTCGTTAAAATCAATTAGCTCTTTCGAAAGTTATTGCCCGCACACATATATATATATATACGTATATATATATATATATATATATATATAAATATATATATACATATATATATAAACATTTTCAAAAATGGTGCCAAAGTGTTTAGGAGGTTATGAAACGTCGAGAAATTTTGGTCCGACCCCTAGGTCCCGCCATCCGACCGACGCCAATAGTGTATGTTGCCATATGGCAAATAGACTAAAAAAAAACCTAAAGATACTGCAACATGTACAAATATTGTATTAAGTTGACATAATATATAATATTTAAAATTTCAATTATAAAACTTAATTAGTTAAAATGTATTAAAATCGAATATCTCCCTTGCAGATTCTTATTTAATATTCAATTACTATTATTTAACTAATTTCACTTGCGACCTTACCAAGGTCATAACAAATTCCAAACTCTTGATTATACTAAAATACTCTTTGGCAGTTCTTTCTCATATTTCAAACTAAAAACATCTTGTGCCATCATTGGGATATCAGAAATTTATTTTTAAACGAATAATTAATTTATTCTGATATATTTTCAATATAAATGACTATACAAGTTACATTAAAACAATAAAATAATTCTGGCATCTGGAAATTAAACATTTTAATATATAATTAATTTAATCATTATTTTTCCATACTTACCTAGTATTTAAATAAATATCTAAAATAAAAGAATTTAACTATTTTTTTCGTAAAACAACATCAGACTCAGTCATTACGTTACAATACTGGTTTTTTCTCAAAGTATTCGGTAAAAACCGCTTCTCGAATTTCACTCGAATATCACTAGACCATCACTGTCTTCCAACATTTAGTATCGAAAATTGTCTTCTTTCTACCTCGGAGTGTCGCGTTTTACAGAAATACCACGCCTTTGTAGTCTCTATATAATATGCAGTTTCAATGTACCTACCTGTTCTATTTGTACGAGTCAAAGGTATACCACACATACTCCATACCTGATACCACCATACCTATATTATACAGAGAGACAAGATGTTAAAGTAGCATTGCTAGAGACAAATGTATTAGATTACGTCGGGGAATTGTCTTCTGATGCATTGCCGCCTGAGTGAAGAACTCTGTACTTTCATTTAGACCAGGCCTGGCCTTGCCGGGATGTTCAAAATTTGGGTATAGCACGCGCCACAGCTAACTAAAAAGTTCTGAAGTTAGTCACAAACAGCGTCGCAAATGCATATTTTATAGAGCCGTCCTGGTTGTTTTGTGGGAAAGGCAGACTCCCACCACTTCCCAGTTACCGGCACAGAACGTACGCTCGTCCGTGATTGGTTATCGCTGGTTGTCGTGTCATTTGTCGCTTTCCTGCTATAAAGTACAGTCCAGTATGCTATTGTTGAGTTGTTTCTTTGATTGTTAATTGATCAAGATGCCTAATACAGTTTTGCATAGACAAGCACGAAAAATATTTTTTTTTGATGACTTTATGCAAGGAATTAGACTTTTTACATTAAAAAAAAATTAAAAATAATATTAATATAGGGCGAGTTTGTAGTTTTTCAAACGACTGTACCTGCGCAAGCCTCCAATTGCACCTAACCTTCGAGCCTTTTAGATTCATGGCACGTAGTATATTTGACTATTACTGAAAAATAGTTTTGAGTCCATAAAATGCAGACTACTTTAATATTTCCTGGCGATCTGTCGTATTTACGGTAAAAATCGATGCTAAAGTTTGAATTAAAAAAAAAATTATAATGAGCCTCACCCTCATAAACGCACATAAGAAGTTTCACTTTTTTAATTTCTAATATAATTACGGCGAAATTATTACACATTTTAAGAGGGCTCTTTGATGTTTATGTCATGTGAAAATTCTCACATGGATAGATCGTTACATTCACACCATAGTTTTATTTACATACTATAATCTATAGAAACACATTTTTAATATGAATTGTCTGTATAGTATATCAACATTATAACCTCACATTATGTAACGTTTCAACATTTAAAAAATATTTAATCCGAAAATTGTTCTGATATCTGAAAATAGAGAATAGGATATTTAATATCTTCCTTTCTGAATTTACATGAAATATATGAGTTCCTACCGTTTGTACGTCAAATTATAGAGATTATTTTCAATTGTTAGTAGTTTTAAACGTTAGATTCGAGCCTTTCATCGTTGTCTTACTATTTTGCGAATCAAAATTCAACACACTATAAACTTCTATCCTTTTCAGTTTCATGTAATTTAGGCTACAAACTAACTTCGCCTTAATTTGTTTCATTCTACTTCCCCCCGATTTCTTACTTTTTTCAAACTGATACGTCGCTAAAGTAGTTAAACTTCAAAAATTTACTTGCTGACACGTGTTCGGTCCTGTCTGAAAATCTCAGTAGTCCGTAGACAGATGACTGTCGATACCCAATGTTGAGTTCTATTGTTCCTGCAAACACAAGAACTGTTACTTCGGAGACTGTGTCGTGTGTTGATTGCATTTCGAATGTGGTTTTCAGTAGTTGGTCCGGCTATCAGACGACGGGCAATTTCCTGTATATTTGTTGGACTTACTGTTTTTCTAAACTTGTTACAACTTTCGGGAATATTTTCATGAATAGTTAAAAACTTAAAAAAAAAATATTAACCTCGTTCTAAAAATCACTAAAAAGATGAAAATAATGAAATTTTGAGGTCGGCGCCTATTTAATAAAAGTAGATATGTAATTAAAAGTTTTTGTAATGAAATTAGCTCCGACCTCAAAATTTCATTATTTTCATCTTTTTAGTGATTTTTTTGAAGTAGGTTAATATATTTTTTTTAAGTTTTTTTATTTTTTACTTTTTAGTGGTGGATTTGATTTCGCACATTTTTGAAGATTCCCCTCGATTTCTCCAGGGTTCCATCATCAGATCCTGACCTGATGACCATGGGACCACCTAGGATGTACACCCTTTCAAACAAAAAAAGAATTTTCCAAAACGGTTCAGGCGTCTTTGAGTAATCGGGGAACATACATACAAAAAAAGATTCCGACGAATTGAGAACCTCCTCCTTTTTTTGAAGTCGGTTAAAAATACAGCCGTGAGCCAACTGGTTTGTTCTTGTCAATAGTCTACCGAAGATTCTAGGGCAGTGGTTCCCAATATTTTTCTGTTGGCGACCTACCTTTCCTTTTCGGAATACCTCTACAGTTCATGGAGGAGAAAAAAAAAACAATTAGGAGGGATGTAGTGGTTCTATTGTCTGCCCCAGATGCCAGAAATAAACAAACCTTGTATATTAATATTAGGAAAGCTTTATTTATTTGTTTATCGAGAGTAATCTCAAAAACCACTGAACCGATTTGAAAAATTATTTCACGACTTAAAAACCCAATTATTCCCGAGTAAAATATATTATAATAAAATATATTATTACGTTAATTAGCGCAGTGAGTGAAAATGTGAAGCAAGTCGGAGCTTTCGACCGCGATTTAAATTCGAACGTACAGATTTTTTAAAAGAAAATTAATATTTATGATAATTGTTGAACGTTTTTACCGGAAGGTAATTTTAATAATGTAATGTTTTTATGTTAAACGTCTGTTTACTTGAACAATTTGTTCCATTTTAGAGAAAAAAAAAGCAATCTTAATGTAAGCGATTTATGACATTTTCAGTTGGTTGGACATTATTATGTAAATGGCGCCTATTTGCATATGTTTTTTATTAATGGTGCTTAGCTACTACGACAAAGGGAAAGTTGCATGTTTCATATTTCGTCACTTTCTTTCTTGAACTAAGACGTTCAGTTGTTATTGACTTCTTTCTAGAGATGGGAAAAACGGGTCTTTTTAGTGATCTGCATCTTTGCATCTGGATCCCGTATGTGAGCCGGCTCACTGAACCGGTTCAAAAAGAGCCGAATGCTGAATATGTTACTGCAGTCTGCCACTGAGTTACCTAGTTCAGTCAATCATATCACGACCTGTATAGAATCAAGAATGCATAGCCAAACATGTGATGCATGAGTCATTTGAGTTGACAGATGCATCAAAGTAAGAACTGATACGTAAGTGTAAAATGTACTTCTGTGTGTTCAGTGTTTCACTGAGTTATGCGGATCCGTTGATCCGTCGGCTCAAAAAAAAAGTGAGTCGGTTCTCACGAATCTTCTGTCGGAGTCGGCTCTTTGAACCGGTTCAGATCTGAGTTACTCAAGCCTAGTTTGGCAGTGTCTATCTTCATTCATGTAATAATATTAAACACAATTAAATAATGATATTTAATTGTATTTATTGAATTCACTCCGTAGTTTCTTTGAACGAACAAAGAATGAATATTGCGGTGTTCATGTTGCAGTGATGTAAGTTTGTCTGCCTAGTTTCAAGTTCTAATAGTCATTTTTTTTCGATATTACGTTTGTACTAATTTGCGCAGCGCTGTTATTGGTTTGTTAGTGTATTTGCCATATGGCAACACACACTATTGGCGTTGGTCGGATGGCGGGACCTAGGGGTCGGACCAAAATTTCTCGACGTTTCATAATCTCCTAAACACTTTGACACCATTTTTGAAAATGTTTATATATAAGTATATGTATATATATATATATATATATATATTTTTAATTTTAATTCCTACTAAAGGGTTAAATGTCAATTTTGAAACGATTCTGAGAATTTTTTCGGTATTTTGGGGCCCAAAAACATTTTTCAACCCCTAAAAACTACCCTTAAAATGCCCCGATTACGCCCATTTTAAATAGGCTTCTTGCCGTGATGGATTTCAACACTTGGGCCAAATTTCGTTAAAATCAATTAACTCTTTCGAAAGATATTGCCCGCACATATAGATATAGATATATATATATATATATATATATATATATATATATATATATATATATATATATATATATATATATATATATATATATATATATATATCTATTTGTGCGGGCAATAACTTTCGAAAGAGTTAATTGATTTTAACGAAATTTGGCCCGTGTTGAAATCCATCACGGCAAGAAGCCTATTTAAAATGGGCGTAATCGGGGCATTTTAAGGGTAGTTTTTAGGGGTTGAAAAATGTTTTTGGGCCCCAAAATATCGAAAAAATTCTCAGAATCGTTTCAAAATTGACATTTAACCCTTTAGTAGGAATTAAAAGGTGTCCCTAAAATTTAAATAACATCGGCCCGACAGGACCGGACTTACAAATTTTATGAAAACACTAGTTTACAAATAGTGAATTATTTACTGAAAGTTGTATATAATTTGGTATAGAGGTTCGATTTATAATAATATTGCAATTAAGAAAAAAAATGTTATTTTAAGGGGTGTATTAAGGAGTAAAATTTTTTATTTTGCCCAAAAACCAACTTAAGCTCGCAAAATAAAGCCACCCTGCCTGTATAAGCAAATACACTATATTGTCGGCAGGGTTTTAGCACTGCGACCCGGGTTTTTTTTTAATTTTTAGACGCGAATAGCGTAATCTAAAGCGCCTATAATCTATATATACCCTCGTTTTGTCTGTTTTATTTATTTATTGTAGGTTATAGACGTTAGCGTCTTAATTACAGCAAATAACATAATCACTTAAAACTAAACGACATCACAAAAAAACATCCATGAACAGAGGCAAGATTCGAACCCACGACAGTCCGGTCAAACGCTAATCACTGCACCACATTGTCCTCTACTTTGTCTGTGAATCTGTGAGTCGTGCTCTTAGTGTTACGCGTACTACCTAGACGGCTTAATCGAGAAAAAAAACTTTTTTTTGATCGATTCGTCTCGGAATCTATTTGATCCTAACGTCACCCGATCTTTTAATTTCTGTCTCAGAAGGGAGCAAATTACGAAAAACATGTTTTTGCTTATAATTAGCTGAATTTAATCGGTTCGGAATCTCCTGAACAATTTGAAACCATTATTTTTTGGATATATATATATATATATATATATATTAAAGTGTTACAGAACAATAACACTTAAACTATTGATGATATTCAAAAAAGTTTCAGACAAAAGCTGTTCAGTTTGAAGGGGGACATCGTTTGGAGACAAATACCACCCCTCATCTCCAACCCCTGCGCAGAAATGAGGGTGACTTTGACATTTTTAATAGGATTACTTATTTTTTATCATAAATCATGATTTTTAGACAAAAAATATGCAACATTTATCTGAGAAAATTTTTTATCCGATGCCTCCCTTAACCCCAAAAATGCATGTCCAAAATCGGTGTCCCAAAACTCCATTAAATTTTTATGGCTAAACGACGACCTTGCGCAGAAAATTACAAGAGGTAAAAGTTGTTTGGTTTGGGAAGAATCATCGATTAAAAATAAAAAGACCCCCCCACCCCCGCACAAAAAGAACCCCTACTCTCTGTGCAGGAGTGGTGGATTCTTTTTATGTTTTAGTTACGAAAACTTTTATATCTTTTAATTGAATCGTTTGACTCAAAATGGTGGACGACTATGGTAATCTGTCAAATCTAGGGACTTAAGTAATTCTCGAACATCAGCGCTATTAGTGTCCAAAAATGAATTATCGTGTCCGTCGTGACGGCCAACTTTACTCCAAAAAATTCAGTGTAGTTCCGTACATGTAAGTGTATAGTGACAGTAAAACCGGACGCAAATTGAATGAAATATGGTGGCGTGTTTACGGTAGCCTCCTGAACTAATGCGGTGTATAGAGTTAAAGGTAACGTCCGCGTGTTGTCACCATAGATATATAAAACTAGATTGCAAATGACTGTGGCGCCTCCATAGACATGGGAATATAGGAATAGATCATGTACTAGGGTTTTAGACGAGGGGGGGTAAAGCCGATTGAAAGACGCGACGAGGTGAGTGGTGTCTGCTTGTCATTGGCCGGCGCACTGCACATTGTCTAGTGGAATGAAATTAATGGTATGGTGTAAAAGAAAATGTCTTTTGTATGCAGTACAATGCGCCAACCAATCAAAAATCGACACCATTATTACTTTGTATTCGTCCCTCAATGGATTCCTCCCCGCAACTGTATACTCAAACCCTATCCCCATTAGAAGCCATTTTAAAAAAGTCAAACGTCGTGAAAAGAGCGCGAGATTTGAAAACATTTAAAATTCTATATGATATTATTTCAGTGGATTTGTCGTGGCCAGATCTTAGAATGGATCATTACATGATGTGGTTGATCAATTCATGAAATGGTCACATCATAAATACATTTCATAAATTGGTCGGCCACATCATGAAATGATCAATTCTAAGATCTGGCCACGACAGATATATCAATAAAACTTACATTAATTAATGTTGTTACTGTCATATTTTATCTCAATCGCGTACGAAGCCGCGGGTAGCGGCTACTAATATAATAAATATAAGGCAACACCGAGCAAATCCGTCTATTATTATATGACAGTACACTGCGGCATAATATGTCTATCTTTAAATAAGTAATACGGACGAAGCCAGACCGGGCTGCTAGTTAATGTATATCCATGGTTGTCACTGATTGTTGATGTTCGCGTGTTTTGAACTAACGTGCTCTAGTCATGATGAGGTCGGCGCTGCGATTTTGTTCTTTGCTATAGCCTCATCGCGCAATCATGTTCGCTTCAGCCTTGACGAACTGATAAATATTACGAGATAAAGATTAAAGGCTGTGGCCTAAAGGTTAGACCGCTTATGTGGAATTTTCAGTATTTTTACAAGCTTTCATTTTAGATTGTAAAATATGCTCTCGGGAAATTTCGAACTCTGGTCGCAAAATTCATTTTATTACTGTTTTTATTAGCTGTGATTAAGGTAGTTGTCGTGGTACAATATTGTCAAAAAGTTATAGATAATACGCGCCACAAATGTATACTAGCTTGTAGCTAAGTGATCCATAATTTGTACGCAAGACTGTACCCGTGGAAAAGTAACCCATACAGTATTCATATGCATGTATACTTTTCTATAAATTATTGAACTTTAAACCGTTATTTATAAATAATTAGACGGTCAAAAAATTTTTCTTATTTTTTTTTAAACTCATAACAATTGCATTGAAAGACTGTCAGTTTTTGGAAAGTTTCTGACAGTTAGTTCTTTTTTTATTAATAAGAAACTGGTTCAGAACTACAGAGATCGGATACAATCAATATTAATTATCCAATTTTTAATTGAATTTATCTTGGATTATATACGGTCGATCGACTTCAAATTTTCAGGGTAATTGTATTATCATGTCCTTAATAAGTATACAAAAATTAAGAATTTTCTGATGGTGTGCCTTAACCACGACAACTACCTTAAGGCTGTCGGAACGGTCTGAATTTAAGCCAAAAATAGGGCTTTGACTGATTGCTGATTGTAGACTTATTCATCAACATTTAGCAAAAATTCTTTCTCTATAATGAAGATAAAGGACAAATCTAGGTCTCTAATGGACTACGTTTGTAATTTATGTATAATTTACTAGAAAAAAGTTGGCATTTATTATGCCAAAAAACACACGGCATCAATGTCACCTTATTCGTACTTATTTCACAAAGTCACTAACGTAAATTATGGATCAGTTTATACAAAATGATTCAAATGTTGATATAGAAGTTCAAAGGCAAGACGAAGTGTCCATTGATGCAATATCTTCATATCGACAACAGCTTGCTGAACGAGACAGAAAGAGGCAAACGACATTAGATGACTTCTTCACAAAAACAAAATATGTCAAATTAGGAAACTAATTCCTTATCACAAACATAACTTCTTACTTGAACTTTTAGATATTTGATTTTCATAAATGTTTTATGAACAAAAATCGATATTAGCAATAAATAAATTTATAATTAATGTGATAAAAATAGTATTTAACAATAGATGTCACAAAATTAAACAAAACTAACACATTTTCTTATTCTCGGTTTACTTACGCCTATTATCTGTGTATTAATAATAATAATAATAATACTATTTTTTCATCTACCACTTCCCGTTATTTTCTACATTTTTTACAACTTCAACTTATGTAATAGCAATGGGCGAATGAAGGAATTATAGGAAATTAGGATAAGGTAGTTAATTTTTGAACTAGGAGTTTGACAGGTAATCGGCCATGGCCTCAAATAAGGAACCATCTCGATATTTATCTGGAATTATAATTGAGGGAAACCATGGAAAACCTCAATCAAGATGGCCGGTACAGGAATTATCGTTTCTCGGCGAGAGGCAGTAGGAAAAAGTTCCAGCTACATCTGCCCCCGCCGGGATTCGAACCCGGTACCTCCCGAATGCGAGTCTAGTGCTGTCACCACTACTCTACCCAGCTCGGTATCTGTGTATTAAGATGACCTCGTTTAGCGCTGTTTCGTATAGCGCATGAACTTATTTGAACGGATCTTCCACATTAAGCGGGGTCTTACTGTATATAGATTAAATAAACTATACCGCCGAAAATAAATTTCTCGTTATTAACGAAATTTAATTAAATTTCCTTCTTATGTAGATTGTTCGAATGTCAAATGAGAATAAAATAACAGCTTTTCACAGAAGAAAAAACATCGAAATACCTTTGTTGTCAGCAATATCTCGTCTGAACTGAAAATGAGTTGTGTAAGGTGTGCTTTAATGAAGAGTTCTCGTGTTTCGATCTAAGAATGCCGTGACCGAGTTTTCGCCTGCCAACTCCAGGGGCTTAACCTAGACACGGTTCACTTTATATAAAATTATATAAAAAAAAACTAGAATCGATTTCTCGGTGTTTGACGTTTTTTATGACGGCTACAAAAACCGGATTCACCAAGTGTACTTTCTGTATGTATAATATACCTTTAAAATTTTTTTTTTCAACAGATAATAATCATAAAAAACACTGGTCGTAGTGCCAAACCCTGTCGGTAATATAGTGTATTTGTTAATACAGGCAGTGTGACCTTATTATATGAATGTATGTTTGTTTTCGGACAAAATAAAAAAGTTTGACCCCTTATTACACCTCTTAAAATAACATTTTTGAAGTTTAAATTTTTTAGCGACGTATCTGTTTGAAAAAAGTAAAAATCAAGGGGAAGTAGAATGTCCCCGAAAGGGGAAGTTAGTTTGTGCCCTAAATTACATAAAACTGACAAAGACAGAATTTTATAACGTGTTGCTAAGTATTATTAATATATGTGAACGGGCAATAACTTTCGAAGGAGTTAATTCATTTTAACGAAATTTGGGACACATGTTGGAATCCATCACCGCACGAAGTCTATTTAAAATGGACCCAATCGGGTCATTTTAAGGGTGGTTTTTAGGGGATGAAAAAAGTTTTTGGGCCCAAAAATACTTAAAAAATTCTCAAAATCGTTTCAAAATTGAAATTTAACCCTTTAATAGCAATTAAAAAGTGTTCCTAAAATTTCAATAAAATCGACCCGACAGGACCGGATTTACAAATTTTCTGAAAACACTAGTTTGCAGATAGTGAGTTAGGTATTTACTGAAAGTTGTATGTAATTTGGTATAGAGGTTCGATTGATAATAATATTGCGTTTAAGAAAAAAAATGTTATTTTAAGGGGTGTATTAAGGAGTCAAATTTTTTATTTTGCCCAAAAACCAACTTAAGTTCGCATAATAAAGCCACACTGCCTGTATAAGCAAATACACTGTATTGTCGGCAGGGTTTTGGCACTGCGACCCGGCACTTTATTAATATTATTAATTAGTTTGACGTAACAAAAAATTAAAGTTGGGAATAATATTAAAACTAAAGAAGTTAAACTTCTTATGTGAGCTTATGAAGGTGAGACTTATTATATTTTTTTTCTTAATTTCAATATTTTGTCCCTGTTTTATTATCTGCTTGCTGCCAAGTCTTATATAATTAGTACTGATAATTAATCATCAAGAAATAACTTCTATTTATTTTCGTTCGTTTTATAATTATAACTCTGAAAAAAACAATTTTTGGGATTTAAAAAAAAAAACCTTGTAAACGAGATTTTTTTTTTTGAGATTATCCATTTTTATCCGGCTATAATTTTACAAAATTTAATTAACAACAGATAAAAAATCCTCAACTGAGCGTTTCTGGGAACTTTTAATTGTCAAGTTTAATGAAATGAAAATATTTTGACGGTAATTGTACTTGCACTTGCTGTACGATGCAGAGGCGGATTGAGGCTGTCTTTTTACTGTTTTTACTTTTATATCTTTTAATTGAATCGTTTGCCTGAAAATGACGGACGATTGCGATCTAGGGACTTACTACTGTCTCTAGATTTGCCAGAGTTTTTATGATGGAAAAAGCCTATTTCGTTTCATCTGCCTATATCTGTACTTCGTGGTTAGACGAATTGTCAGATAAAGTTTACGATTATCCCGTAGGATGGCACCAGTTTCACTTACGTTCGACCCAAAATAAATATCTCAACGGTCGATTCCATTTTTTCTTCATATCCGGTCGAAACTATGTACTTTCGGCTTCGATTTTAGGCAGAAAGTCTAATATTTATGTTCTGCTGGAATTATCGCACGCCATTTATAACAGCGGGCCGAAAGAGTTTTCTCGTGCACACTGATACGTGAAACTGCCGCCAGCCAGTAGTGGCTAACAGCTGTTATTGCGTATAACCTCAACTTCAGGAATTTCCACTTTCTGCCCTTGTTGTAAAATATACTGTTGGATAAGTTTGGATAAAACCCGTGGCACAGGATAAATAAAACACAGTACTGAAGTTAAAATTGCATTTTCAATAACGTTTCGGTGTACCGAAATGTTAGTGAAAGTGCAATTTTAACTTCACTATTGTGTTTTATTGACCCTGCGTCACGGATTTTATCCAAACTTATCCAACAATCGTCAAGAATCACAACCACTTTAATTAATTTCTTTTAATTAGAGTCAACCTCGTAAAATATACTAAAAATCTGCGTATGTGCGATATTTATTTCACGTCACTGACATGAAAAATTCAACTTTCGTCCTCGAAAACAAGTATGCAGAGTTGCGCATCCAAGGCACGTATTACAAAAATTATATAAACGTAATGTGAGCGAATTTGCACATTTCAGCAGGATTGCTTTGCAGTTTTACTGAACAAACACTTGTGATATTATTATTTTAAGCTTTCAGCAGCGCAGTCTGATAGTGTCATGTGTTATTAAACTAATTACTTTCTCTATTACACTCTGTACGAAGGAGAGATTATCATCTCTCTCTTTCTCTCTCTTTTTAAAAATCACAGGTTTGATATAGAACTTTTAACGTCGCAGTTGAAGCAAAAATACGATAAAACGAGACAGAAAATTAGTCGGTTAAAAAAACCTTATCTAAAATTTTAGTTGAGAAATGACGCTATTGCCGAGTTTCTGCTACGATTTTCAGCCTTAAATTTAGATTTGTTTCCAACTAAAAATAACAAAGTCGGGAAATTTCGAATTGTGGTCGCGAAATTCATTTTAAGTAATAGTATTTTGTTAGCTTCACAAAAATTTGGAAAAACATTTTTTTTGCCCTAAAAATTCAATCAAAAGAAGTGATATTTGTCAATATTTGTTTACAGCACGTCACGAGATTTCCAATTACGTGAAGGAAAATTGACATTTTGAACTTTTTTCTTTACAGACTTATCTTAAAAATACTGACAAATGTCGCTTGCTCACTAATTTTTGTTCAAATTAATTTTTTTCTGCAACAAAAATTTGTGTAAAACATGGTAATTTTCTCGTTTTTATCTGATTTTGAATCGTTTATTTAGATCAAATAAGCTGTAAAAAGTTGATTAAAAGTCATATGGGTAGAATGGTACATATTTCTAGATTATTTTGAAGCATTAACATCAAATAGAATAACATTAAACAGAAATAAAAATGTTATTTTTTAGCAGACTACAAATACTTTATAGATTAGGGTCAATAATTTTTGAGATCAAAAAAAATTATAGTAGGATGAGACCCATTGAAAAAGGGAGAGAATATAATAAAAATGAAAGGAAAAATAATTTACGATCGATCTGAGGTCGGGAAGGGGATATAATTTATAAATAAATTATATGCGTAGATGCCTATTTATTGCTATTTTAAGATAACTTATTTGCATTTTCTGAGAACATTTACCGTAGTAATGTATATTTTTTTCATACCATCAGAAAGTAGAGATTTCAAGAAACAAAAAGCCCACCGACTTTTTTAAAAAAGCAGATATTTTGACGTGAGAATTTTCGATTGAAAATTAGGGTGCTTTTACGATATTAAGTCAAAATAAGGTGAAAAAATGAATGTTTTAAATCAAAAAAATTTCTGTGTGTTTGGGACATAAAAAGGTAAGTTTTCACCAAATTTCGTGAAAAAATCAATTTTTTTGCAAAAGATAAAAATAAAAAACCAAAAACTTGGTTATTTGAATTTTTCACATAAATTTTGAGGTTATGTGAAAAAAGTGTAAAAGCAAAAGTTGTAGATATTTTTATTACCTACAACTTTGCTATTTAACTTTTTTTCATAGGACTTGTAGTTTTGCCGGAAATCGAGATAAACCGTTTTTTACCCTTAAAAACTCACCCCCTTCCCCTTCCCGACCTCAGATCGACCGTAAATTATTTTTTCCTTTCATTTTCGTTATATTCTCTACCTTTTCCAATGGGTTTCATCCTACTATAATTTTGTTTCACTTTTTACCATTTTCAACACTATCGACCCTAGTCTATTAGTAGAAATGATGTATTTTATTTAAACCGTATTTTTGTTGAACAAAAATAAATCAACACAAATTATTAAAAAAATAAAAAATTGGATTCGATTATTCCTAGAAACTAGAGATTTATCGGAAACGTAAGTGTATTTTACATGCAAACCCACATTCAGTTGGTTGTAAGATAGAGCTATGCAACTGAAAAAGGAAGCATATTGGACAGCTGGTACTCAGTGACCTTAACCATGCAGAAGAGGACCATTAGTTTCACTTAAGACGCGAACATTGTTCGGTATCGTGTAAGCGGAATTCAATTATCTGTTCTGAGCCGTTGTTTGCCAACGGGTCCGTGTGTACACTTGTGTTAGAACCAAATGAAAGAATAATAATAAAATGTCTTGCGTCAGCTCAGCTCTGAGTAGAGATGGGAAAAACGGGTCTTTTTAGTGATCTGCATCTTTGCATCTGGATCCCGTATATGAGCCGGCTCACTGAACCGGTTCAAAAAGAGCCGAGTTCTGAATATGTTACTGCAGTCTGCCACTGAGTTACCTAGTTCAGTCAATCATATCACGACCTGTATAGAATCAAGAATGCACAGCCAAACATGTGATGCATGAGTCATTTGAGCTGACAGATACATCAAAGCAAGAACTGATACGTAAGTGTAAAACGTGCTTCTGTGTGTGAAGTCTTTTACTGAGTTATGCGGATCCGTTGATCCGTCGGCTCAAAAAAAAAGTGAGTCGGCTCTCACGGATCTTCTGACGGAGTCGGCTCTTTGAACCGGTTCAGATCTGAGTTACCCAACTCTAGCTCTGAGTTGCCCTCGCTCCAAAACAAGGAGATACTCACAGAGAGAGAGAAAGATATTGTGCACGATGTGTCTCGCGCTTTAATTGTTTATTGTTGTCATCTTGAGAAATATCACGACCGCCGTAATCAAGTCTTCACCAAGTTCAAGGACGAATGCCTTGTCCGACGGTAGAGGTACCGGGTTCTGTCACTGCATCGGAAATGAACGTTATTTTTTTATAAGCTTCACCTGTATGTTTGTTTGTAAAGGAATCTTTGAACGTGAAATTCATTCACTTCAAAACGTTAGATTAAACTGAAACTTTGCACACTTGTCAAGGACCGATGACAATACAATAATTTAAGTTTGTCCCATTATCCTGACCAGGACCTTCAGGATAAAAAAACTCACCTACTTCAAGACGTCAGATTAAACTGAAACTTTGCACACTTATCAAGGACCGATGGCAATACAATAATTTAACAAGTTTGTCCCATTATCCTGATCAGGACCTTTAAGATAAAAAAAAACTTGAAAAATTATAGGAAGCAAACTAACACGCTGTACAGTGACGTACGTTGCGTTGCTAACCCCATAGTAAAATACAATATTGTTTTTTTAGTATTATAATTAAAATTAGAGTTTAAAAAAATTAAAACAACACGCTTTTGTGAACTAAAAAATGCAAAATAATTTGACAATTTTACTGTAATTTTTCATTTACTAGCTAATTGTAAACGTAGAGCTATTATGAAAATTTAAGTGAATAGCCCCACGCTTTTTACAGTAAAGCTGATTTTGTTGTCAAATCATTTTGCATTTTTTAGTTCATAAAAGCGTGATGTTTTAGTTTTTTAAACTGTAATTTTACAGACTGTGAACTAGTTCAAGCGATAGTGCATGCAAACCAACATTAAAAAGAAAAAACAACTAGAGGTATATGATATGATAAACGTAATGATCTCGAGTAAAACGTAAGTGGACAATAGAATAAATAAATTATAAACGGAATTATCCGCTTTTAGATAATAAAATATTTGTTGTTAAATATTTTATATTATGTTGTTAACGTCTGTATATATTTAGAAGAAATAAAACTAAACGACTGTTGACAGACAATTAAATAAATTTAATTCTGAACGTCGTTTAGATCTTCTTCAGGTTCTCAAAGGAAAAATATATTATAAATATGTGTTACAGTAAAGCCTCGATAATCCGGACTAATTAAAACCGCTGTGATCCGGATTAGTAAAAAATTCGGATTACTGAAGCAGCCCAGCTTTTTTATTGTAAAGGTAAATATTTATTATAAAATAACTAGAAAATAGTACGTAAACAAAAAATTATGCAAAATAGAAATATATTTATTAAATTTTATATTATTGTTTGCTTAACCCTTTTCTGCTAGCTCTAAAATTATCATTTCTATAGATTTCGGTATAGAAGTTTTGCTTTGGCAGATAAGATTTCGTAGGGAATTGGAACATGCCTTGATCGTTGTGTACAAAACCATGCATACAAATGAGTTTCCATTTCTGGATATTCGACTTTTCGTAATTCCTTTCGGGCGCCGGGACCGGAATAAAAGAAGGAACACATACATAATAAAAATCCAAAATAGTCATTAAAATATACCATATCTTTTGATTTTGCTTTTGTTCTTTTTTATATCGGAAATTAGTGTTCCTATCCTATATTCATTTGCCAAAACTTTTCCACTTTCACCACGGGCTATTTCGGATTTTTGTTTTATTGACAACGTAGTGTGTTTTCTTCTAGAAGCTATTTTAACATATACGTGTATAAAATTATTTTATATACTTATGTAGAACATAAAATAACGCACCTATATACAATTAATACTCAATCAAAACAACGTCACACATATAATGCCTGCTTATAGGAATCCTCAGATATGTATCAGATCCGACCGAATACATGACGGGGAATCTCTCACTATAGCTATAGTATCGAATGCTCTTAATTTGAATGAAATAGACGTTTAAAAACGCAGATCCGAATTACCAAGTACTGTCAAATCCGGATTATAAAGTACACAATGTAATTGAAATCCTTAGCCGAATTATCAAAGAATCCGGTTTACTGAATGTCCGAATTATCGAGGCCTTACTGTATCACATATGTGAATTGAAATTGTAAGTTAGTGAAAATTATTAACGATTGTTATTAATTCTCACTTATTTCCAAATACCAAAAACCTTACTGGGACAGAAATGTGTTGGAGGTGGCGGGTGCATACCCGTCCTTCCACCATACTGGCATTTAAATATGGCGGAGGTGGCGGGTGTATACCCGTTCTTCCACCATGCTGGTGTTGAAATCTGGTGGAGGCGCCGGGTAAGTACTTCCACCATACCGGTCCTTTAATCGATTGTGTAACTTATAACCTTGCATCATGCATATTATACTAATTCGTTTTTTTTTTATTTCAGGTAAATTCACTTAATTGGGTATAGATGCTTTATCTAAAGGTTCTTATTCGAGAGGGTAAGAAAATATTTACTTTTTGTTAATTCTGTATGCATAGACGATTGACCAGTAAATTTAAAAATATAAAAAAACCCGGGTCGCATTGTCAAAACCCTGCCGACAATATAGTGTATTTACTTGTATAGGGGCGTGTGGTTTTATACTTTTATTATGTGAAATTAAGTTTGTTTTTGGGCAAAATAAAAAATTTAACCCCTTAATACATCCCTTAAAATAAAATTTTTTTCCTTAATTGTAATATTATTATCAATCTAACGTCTACACCGAATTAAATACACTCTTCAATAAATAAGTCACTATCTGCAAATTAGTGTTTTCAAAAAATTTGTAAGTCCGGTCCTGTTGAGCCGATTTTATTAAAATTTTAGGATCACTTTTTAATTGCTACTAACGGGTTAAATGTCAATTTTGAAACGATTCTGAGAATTTTTTCGGTATTTTGGGGCCCAAAAACATTTTTCAACCCCTAAAAACTACCCTTAAAATGGCCCGATTACGCCCATTTTAAATAGGCTTCTTGCGGTGATGGATTTCAACACGTGGCCCAAATTTCGTTAAAATCAATTAACTCTTTCGAAAGTTATTGCCCGCACACATATATATATATATATACGTATATAAATATATATATATATATATATATATATATATTGTGACCTTAACCTTCTCAAGCTGTTCTGAGGTATTAGAAGGGATTGGAGAAGTGCCACAGGGCCTAGAGATCACCCTTGTACCACAGCAAGTGAAAGAAGTTCACTTCTGAATTTAATCAGATGCGCGGCTAGCGATCAGCGGATGCTGGGTCGTGGTACGAACAAAACATTGACGGGGAACATTCAAACCAACTGAACACTTTAGACAAACAACCAATGACTTGGGGAACAGCCTACTATGGCTGCTAAAAAATCCTACCACCTACCACTCGACAAGTAAACAACACAACACAGAAGAATAACACAATAGTAGAGTTCTCGAAAATAATTCCAAACGGAATAGCCTAATGAAGGCTTAAAAAATCCTACCACCTACCACTCGACAAATAGACAACACAGTACAGACGACACACGATACTTGACCAACCAGTTGACCAACACGTCCAAGATAGTAATTGGGCTAACGTATCCACCGACAGGAGGTAACAGGGCGCCAAGACTCAGATCGTTAGCTGCCACACCTAGATGGTCCAGACTAGGAGGCTTAGAACGGGGCAGGTCAATGATGATCTTTACTAGTTTAAAATTCACAACACAATTTACAAAACATTCGAGAAACACGTTAAAAGAAATTTGTACTTGAGAAAGAACCAGCGAAACGAGGGTGCATACACTCAGTTTTATCGAACACCCGGTATAAAGGTCAGGTACACCACAGTTATTATCCGTAGTAACTAATATAAAACAATACACAGCTGATCCACGGGAATTAATAATCTTCCTTAAATAGGACGCCCGGTATATGTCGGTAGTGACGCCACTATATGCTGACAGGTGTGCTAAAATATTGAGGGTTTACAATAGCGGGTCAATTCACAGCAATTGTCAGACTTCAATAAGACACCCGGTATATGTGTCTTTGGATATCCTGATTACTAACAAAAGTGATGATAAAATCTTGAATAATCAGCTAGTAGTCACTTCATATAATTGACCGACTTGACAAGGACACCCTGTAGATGGGTCTGAAGACACCAACGGGACCTGGCCCGGAAGATGCAATGACAATAAACTCACTATAAAATGACGGTTCAGTTTCAACAGAATTTTATCTTAAACAGGACACCCGGTATCTCAATGAAATTTTCGTCTCGGAAAATACTCAAAATGTATTGAAATACCGAAAAAATAAAATTAAAACTTCAAACGGGACATAAGCGTCTGTGCAATCAAACCAAACAGTATGAACACCGAAACAAGTCGTAACAACACGAAAACGAGACCAAATTTGTGTTCCTGTTATCCCTCGGGAACACCCTAGCATTTACAATCAATGCCCAACGAATACAAATTTTTATTACTGGGCATGCACATAGAATTGCCGTTCAGATAAAGTAAAATGTTTAGTTCAAAATGAAAATTTGATTATTCGGGAAGTCTGGAACTTTATTCCCGGAACCTGTAGGAACACTATCCTGAACATGAAACAAATCCAACATAAGCTGATATCATATTCATTAAGAGCGCCACACAGGTATAATGGACGATATCACAAACTTCAAACAATTAACTCCAGGAAAACCTAAGCGTCTTATCCCTAACTTCCAGAAATACAAATCCAAGAAAACGACAACTACTAAAAGGGGTATGGGGCAATGATTTCACGGTATCACTCCCTAACAACAGATCAGACCTAATCCAGACATACACTTTTATTATTCACGGGAAGCTAAATCCTACGCAACAATCAAAAAATACGAACGACAGGATTTCCAGGGAAATACGGGACTCTCGAACCAGGAAAAAATTCGACAAGAACGACAACGAAATACGGAAACGAGATAGCTCCAGAAATACACTACAACGATAATCCAGAATCCATAACAACAGTCCCTATTCGCCACAAAAAAATATGCTTCCTTTCAAATATTAAAATTCCATGTATAAAAATATCTGTATTATAAGTTAAAAACACACATCGGCCTTCAATAGCTGTGCATATCTCGCTAGTTTAGACGCAAGTTCTCTGTCAAGTCGTCGACTCGTACCGTCCAGCTCTATAATTTCTCACACAACGCATCGAATTCTCTCTAACGCACACAATACATGAACTTATCTCTCTCGCAAAAAGTAGCGCTCATTTGACGTCGGCTGCGAATTATGAACCAGTAAAGCACGCCTTATACATTCAAAGGTGCGGTCTAAAGCGCATACACACGATCATTTTTTCTTTTTGATTCTTTTTGTAATATTTTGGCTTCCAGAAATGCTAGAGTCATAATCGTGGGCTCTACGGATTCAGGACGTCAAGGGGTATCCAGTAATGAATCTGTCAAGTCCCTAGGGTCGTTAGATCGTGAGATATTCAACATGTCATACAATATATATATATATATATATATATATATATATATATATATATACATATATATATAAACATTTTTAAAAATGGTGCCAATGTGTTTAGGAGGTTATGAAACGTCGAGAAATTTTGGTCGACCCCTAGGTCACGCCATCCGACCGACGCCAATAGTGTATGTTGCCATATGGCAAATACACTAATAACAACAAATTGTGACGCTATTCTGTATGGTCAATGTTAAAATCAACAGCGCTGTGAAACTTTTGTCTCACTTTAACTTATGCGCGATTTAAATTTCTTAGTGACAAACAAATTTTTCTAACATTGACTGTACATCTGTTGTATTTAAGAAATTAATTCAAAATATCTTAGTATTAAAAAAAAATCCACGTTTATAAAAATGGAATTATAACACGTGGTCTTACAACTTAGGTCTTAATAGGGATGTTGACTGTATTCAAATAAAAACATAATTTTAACGAAAAGTAGTAGTTTCTATGATAGAAATACTAAAAAACACTATATTTTCCTTATTTTTAAGGAATTTAATTAATATTTAATAAATAAAACCTAATAAAATCACTCTCAAGTCACGTGACAACAGACACCAGTCAGAGCGCATGACGTCATATGTTCAGCCGCTGTCAAAAAACTTCATTGTTTGGTTAATATTTAGTGTGTAATTTATTATTATTTGTTTATAGGAAACGTCAAATTACATGTAACTATAGCAACGACTACGAAACAACTTTTCATCACCTCAGTTTACTAACGTTTATGAGCACAGAATATGCATCTATAGGATGGTAGCTCCCGTGTAAACTTTTGAGCCTCCTTTAGTATGAACAGGTGACGTCACGCGACTAGTATTAGCGTTTTGGACCGAAATTTGAAACTGGATTTAAAATACATGATTTTTAAGGCTTGAGTTGTATTTAAATAAAAATAATAAATATTTGTGGCTATATTAGGTACTTATGCACGATTTTAAACACTTTCCCAAAAATAGTCAACATCTCTATTACAGCAAATAACATAATCACTTAAAACTAAACATCACAAAACATTCATGAACAGAAGTGGGACTCGAACCCACGATATTCCGGTCAAGAAGCCAGCATGCTAAGCACAGAACGACACTGTCCTTAAGGACAACTAGTAATATAAATTTAGCGTTGAATTGTATTTATAAAATACCGACTATAAAATCTGTCACATAATTGGTATTTGATTCGCAGAACACACGACAAAGCTAGAGCAAAAACATGTAGGGAATGTTCGTTTGTTTTTTTTAGGGAACTTTGTTACAACACACCAATTACAATCATGCAATAATCATAACTGTCTTTTTTCCTTATTTACTGTATGTTTGTCTTTATTTATTTCGAAACATATTACGACTGAATGTCGATGTTTATGACCGGATTACATGTAAAAATAGAACGTAACATACACGATTTGGTGGTCATTTGATGCCTGCCGAATACATATTTATTATTTTATTAGTGTATTTGCCATATGGCAACATACACTATTGGCGTCGGTCGGATGGCGGGACCTAGGGGTCGGACCAAAATTTCTCGACGTTTCATAACCTCCTAAACACTTTGCCACCATTTTTAAAATATATATATATATATATAGGTATATATGTGTGCGGGCTATAACTTTCGAAGAAGTTAATTTATTTTAACGAAATTTGGCACACATGTTGGAATCCATCACCGCACGAAGCCTATTTAAAATGGGCCCAATCGGGCCATTTTAAGGGTAGTTTTTAGGGGTTGAAAAATGTTTTTGGGGCCCAAAATACCGAAAAAATTCTCCGAATCGTTTCAAAATTGAAATTTAACCCTCCGGTAGTAATTAAAAAGTGTCCCTAAAATTTTAATAAAATCGGCCCCACAGGACCGGACTTACAAATTTTATGAAAACACTAGTTTGCAGACAGTGAATTATTTACTGAAAGTTGCATATAATTTGGTATAGAGGTTCTATTGATAATAATATTGCAATTAAGAAAAAAAATGTTATTTTAAGGGCTGTATTAAGGAGTAAAATTTATTTTACCCAAAAACCAACTTAAGTTCGCATAATAAAGCCACACTGCCTGTATCAGCAAATACACTATATTGTCGGCAGGGTTTTGGCACTGCGACCCGGGTTTTTTTATTATTTATTTAGATTTATATCATACCCATTTACTTTCATATAAATGGTTAGATTATATCGTGATACTAAACTATTAATAGTTGCTGCAATAAGGCGATTTGTTTAATGTTATTTCGCTATAACGCGGCTTAAAATTTAATCTTGAGAAGTTATTGAATCATTGAGCGTTTTTTGAAAAATAAAATATAAGTATTTTGTTTAAAACTAGTTTTTATTAAAATAATTATTAACAAATGAAATCATTTTATTATCATTGTTGACCTGACCGAAAAGCTTTTTACGAGAAATTTAAATTATGACTTTTTTATGAACATATTTCGCGACAAGCTTTTAGATCTAGTCAACAATGATAAAATGATTTTGCACTTTGTTAACGTCTGTATTTATTTAGAATAAATAAAATTAAACGCCTTACACCAGTCAATTGAAAAATTTAATAGGGAACGACGTTTTGGTCCGGATTTGGATTTTCTTCAGATTTTTTTAATAGATGTCTCGATATTTTTGGAATAATTAACATTGAAATTTAATTGATTATTGCCAATGAAATAGTATCATGTAATTTTACATTATTGTGGAATCTCTCGCATGGTTTTTACGGCATTTGCCTCTCTCAAAATGGCTTCTAATCGGTACATTTCGTACAATGCTCGAGAGATAGGCGTCAGCAATCTAGTATTATATATATTAGACTGGCCCTTATTTGTATAAGCCAATTTTTTTTTCAAATTTTTTGAGTTGCTACCTTCTGAAATGGTTCTCTATATTGAAAAAATGATTAGCTTAAAATTTCTGCTCGATATATACTGTTTAACCCGTGCCGAAAACGCAGAGAACTTTGGAAATACGTTACGTAGAAAGCAAATTCCGAAACTACTTAACTTTGTGCTTAGGATATAAAAAATTAACTTTTCCTATGGATCTGGACAAATCAATTCTCCTCTTAAAGATAGAAATTGTTGCTGTTAAGTCATAGATAAAGTTACGCACTCGCACTACGGAACGTAATGCTAATGATAACCGATAACCGTTACAGCGTTTTCGGTACGAGTTAATTTTAATCATTCGAGCTGAAATTTTCAGAGAATCATTTTTTAAATCTAAAGAACCATTTTAATGGTTAGCATGTGATAGTTTCCAACTTGTCAAAATAAGGACCAGTCTATTAGACTGGCCCTTATTTGTATAAGCCAATTTTTTTTCAAATTTTTTGAGTTGCTACCCCCTGAAATGGTTCTCTATATTGAAAAAATGATAAGCTTAAAATTTCAGCTCAATTTATACCCGTGCCGAAAACGCAGAGAACTTTGGAAATACGAGATGTGGTCATAAAGTAACGCGAATTATTTTTTTTTCAAAAACTATTTATTTTTTAATCAGTATTGAATTAGTCCCCTTCAAAGTAATTCTCTCCTGACATAATATATTTTTGCCAACGCTTTTTCCAGTCTTCAAAGTACTTTTAAAACTCACTTTTTAATTTTTAATTGTTTCTTATCTAAATTATTATTAGTGTATTTCCCATACATATATGTATATCATATATCTATGGGAAATACACTAGTAATAATTTAGAAATTAAACAATTTTAGTTTCGAATCACTATTGAAAGAACTTACCTGTTTGAAATAGCACGCCTGAACGAACCTTGTTCGTTATACTATTGTTTTTTGCCGTCAGTTGATAACATCGCTAACATCACGCCGTGCCTGACATACAGAAAAAACCCGGTTACGTGACAAATGTTTCAAACTAACACAATCTTTAATTGCTTTAATTTATCAAATTTTTGAGCTTCTGTTAACTAGAAAATATAATTATTTTTTCAGAAACTTTTTTTCTCGTTTTGTGTTTCATGTAATATTTTTTAATTACTTATATTTAATTTTTTTAATTATAGTTTTTGTTACTCTACTACGTCACGGCCAAATTTGAAGGGTTATGCTTTAAGATTGTAAAATATGCTCTCGGGAAATTTCGAACTGTAGTCGAAAAATTCATTTTATTACCTGTGGTTAAGGTAGTTGTCGTGGTACAATATTGTCAAAAAGTTATAGATTATACGCGCCACAAAAGTATACTAGCTTGTAGCTAAGTGATCCATAATTTGTACGCAAAACTGTACCCGTGGAAACGTAACCCATACAGTATTCATATGCATGTATACTTTTCTGTAAATTGTTGAACTTTAAACCGTTATTTATAAATAATTAGACGGTCAAAAAATTTTTCTTATTTTTTTTAAACTCATAACAAATGCATTGAAAGACTGTCAGTTTTTGGAAAGTTTCTGACAGTTAGTTCTTTTTTTATAAATAAGAAGCTGGTTCAGAACTACAGAGATCGTATACAATCAATGCTAATTATCCAATTTTTAATTGAATTTATCTCGGATTATATACGGTCAATCGACTTCAAATTTTCAGGATAATTGTATTATCATGTCCTTAATAAGTATACAAAAATTTAGAATTTTCTGACGGTGTGCCTTAACCATTAAGGTTCACAAAATTTGGCTTGCTGCTTAAAAATTTAAAAAAAACGACATATTTTTGAAAATTGACTCAAAAAATCTGATATTCGTCAATATATCCTTACAGCACGTCACGAGATTTCGAATTTCGGGAGGTTTATTTAACATTTACTGACAAATTTGGCTTGTTCAATAATATTTTTTTCAAAATTTCAGAAGCGTTACAAAATTTAAATATAACCCTTCAGGAGCAATTGTAAAGTGCTCCTAAAATTTTAATAAAATCGGTCGGACAGAACCGGACTTACAAATTTTATGAAAACACTAGTTTGTGTCGGTATGCGAATTTACGAACGGCGGGATGTATTTAATTTGGTGCAGATATTGCATTGCTAACAATATTTCAACTGAGAAAAAAAATATTATTTTAAGGGGTGTATTAAGGGGTTAATTTTTTTTATTTCGTTCAAAAACGTAATTAAGTTTACGTAATAAAGTCACAATACCTGTATTAGCAATTACATAATTTTGTTGGCAGGATTTGGGCACTGCGACACGAGTTTTTAGTGTATTTGCCATATGGCAACATACACTATTGGCGTCGGTCGGATGGCGGGACCTAGGGGTCGGACCAAAATTTCTCGACGTTTCATAACCTCCTAAACACTTTAGCACCATTTTTAAAAATGTTTATATATATATGTATATACATATATATATATATATATATATATATATACATATATATATATACGTATATATATATATATATATATATTTATATGTGCGGGCAATAACTTTCGAAGGAGTTAATTAATTTTAACGAAATTTGGCATACTTGTTGGAATCCATCACCGCACGAAGCCTATTTAAAATGGGCCCAATCGGGTCATTTTAAGGGTGGTTTTTAGGGGTTAAAAAAAGTTTTTGGGCCCAAAAATAACGAAAAAATTCTCAGAATCGTTTCAAAATTGAAATTTAACCCTTTAGTAGCAATTAAAAAGTGCTTCTAAAATTATAAGCGAATCGGCCCAACAGGACCGGACTTACAAATTTTATGAAAACACTGGTTTTGCGTATACGGATTTACTTGCTGAAGGTCGTATTTAATTTGGTGCAGATGTTGGATTGATAACAATATTTCAACTAATAAAATCATTATTGTAAGGGGTGTATTAAGGGGTTCAATTTTTTTTTATTTTGCCCAAAAACCAACTTAAGTTCGCATAATAAAGCCACACTGCCTGTATTAGCAAATACACTATATTGTCGGCAGGGTTTTGGCACTGCGACCCGGGTTTTTTTTTTTTTTTTGTTATTGTGCCGAGCCGTGTTGATCCAATTCAGTGGGTGTGGACCTGAAATGACTCCAACTCGCAAAGATACAAATAAAATGTAGATTCCACTATATGCTGTTCTTAGAAAGAGTCTACTGTGCTTTCAAATTAATTTACAATAGGGATGTTGACTGTATTCAAATAAAATTATAATTTTAACGTTAAGTGGTAGTTTCTATGATAGAAATACTAAAAAAACACTATATTTATCCTTATTTTTAAGGAATGTAATTAATATTTAATAAATAAAACCTAATAAAATCACTGTCAAGTCACGTGACAACAGACACCAGAGCGCATGACGTCATATG
Source organism: Venustoraphidia nigricollis (assembly GCA_034508555.1). NCBI lineage: Eukaryota > Metazoa > Arthropoda > Insecta > Raphidioptera > Raphidiidae > Venustoraphidia > Venustoraphidia nigricollis. The sequence continues at coordinate 349,430 of JAVRKA010000091.1, read as the reverse complement.
TTCAGCCGCTGTCAAAAAACTTCATTGTTTGGTTAATATTTAGTGTGTAATTTATTATTATTTGTTTATAGGAAACGTCAAATTACATGTAACTATAGCAACGACTACGAAACAACTTTTCATCACCTCAGTTTACTAACGTTTATGAGCACAGAATACGCATCTATAGGATGGTAGCTCCCGTGTAAACTTTTGAGCCTCCTTTAGTATGAACAGGTGACGTCACGCGACTAGTATTAGCGTTTTCGACCGAAATTTGAAACTGGATTTAAAATACATGATTTTTAAGGCTTGAGTTGTATTTAAATAAAAATAATAAATATTTGTGGCTATATTAGGTACTTATGCACGATTTAAAACACTTTCCCAAAAATAGTCAACATCCCTATTCCCAGGAGTTTTAAAGGAAACCCTCTTTATCCTCCTTGCGCCCGTTACTTAAGTCGTTACTTAATTTATTGGTAAATCTTTATTATTTTATTCAATGTAAACAAAACGCGACAGCATAAAATGTGTCAACAGGCGGCTGTTTGTGAAAGGAGACTATATCGACCGAAAGGGAGAAGGATGGGGGGGAGGGTTGTTCAAACAGAAGTGCAAATCTAACGCATTACCAAATGATATAGAGTATCGATCTGTCGATTGGTGCGTCTGTATGCAGGGCTGTACTCAGGACCGACTCTAGTTTGGCGAGGTTTTTTTATGAAACCCTTCTGCATTATAATCTGAATGTTTACACATACCTTCATAATACCGAGAACTCATTGTTTTTAACACACTTTTATTAGCTTTACCTGTAGGTTGGTTTGTTTGTAATGGAATCTTTGAACGTAAAACTCACCTACTTCAAAACGTCAAATTAAACTGAAACTTTGCACACTTATCAAAGACCGATGACAATACAATAATTTAATAAGTTTGTCTCATTATCCTGAACAGGACCTTTAGGATAAAAAAAACTTGAAAAATTAAAGCTAACACTCTATACAGTGACGTACATTGCGTTGCCTACCTCATAGTCAAATGCAAATTGTTTTTAGGCTTATAATTAAAATTAGAGTAAAAAAACTAGAACAACACGCTTTTATGAACTAAAAAATATAAAATAATTTGACAACAAAATTAGCTTTACTGTAAAAAACGTGGTGCTAAATTTTCATAATAGCTCTACGTTTACAATTAGTTAGTAAATGAATAATTTATTACCGATATTAAGCACTCCACGCTTTTTACAGTAAAGCTAATATTGTTGACGAATTATATTGCATTCATAAAAGCGTGTTGTTTTGGTTTTTGTAAACTCTAATTTGTTTTAAGGAAACCTTCTTTGGGGACACCCACCCAAAATCAATATACCTCGGACTATAGAGTGAATTCGCAAGATTTTACATGAGACGTCTGGCTAATTTTAAATGTAAAACCATACTATGTAGCAAATATCATAACATGTATTACTAGTCGTTACCCGCGTCACCGTACTCTTGAACAGAAATTTTATTGTATTTATTTTAAGGTAGTTGTCGTGGTACAATATTGTCAAAAAGTTATAGATTATACGCGCCACAAAAGTATACTAGCTTGTAGCTAAGTGATCCATAATTTGTACGCAAGACTGTACCCGTGGAAACGTAACCCATACAGTATTCATATGCATGTATACTTTTCTATAAATTGTTGAAGTTTAAACCGTTATTTATAAATAATTAGACGGTCAAAAAATGTTTCTTATTTTTTTTTTAAACTCATTTCAAATGCATTGAAAGACTGTCAGTTTTTGGAAAGTTTCTGACAGTTAGTTCTTTTTTTATAAATAAGAAACTGGTTCAGAACTACAGAGATCATATACAAACAATGTTAATTATCCAATTTTTAATTGAATTTATCGCGGATTATATACGGTCGATCGACTTCAAATTTTCAGGGTAATTGTATTAGCATGTCCTTAATAAGTATACAAAAATTAAGAATTTTCTGACGGTGTGCCTTAACCACGACAACTACCTTAATGTATTAAATGTCAATATTTTTGAAGTTAGAATGATTCTGTCGTCAAAGTGGCTGCAATTTTTTTTATAATTCTTAAAGAAATTGAAATTTCACTAGGTGTGTCAACTGAAATGGGACGGGGCTCGTATTTTACTTCTTTATAAAATCTTTGTTTAATAAAATGTCTAGTCATTTCGTAAGCGGTCCGGTTATGTTGAATGATCATTTCATGATATGCTCAGTCATTTTCTGTTACTCGCGATGTGAGTATATTTTTTTACACTGCACTACGCACGTGCTTAAAATATTCAGTTGGTACCACTGACTTCAGCTTGTATGGACCCACTGGGATCGTTGTTTCTAATTGAGTTTTCCGTAGGTAGCTAAGAAACTGCAAAAACTTAGGTTTCTGTGTTGTTGTTGATGTCGTCGAATTGCAATAAGAAATAATTGAATATATGTATATACAAAAAGAAATGGAGAAAGCAATGCTATCCATGATATCCATACAGTAAGACCTCGCTTAACGCTGCTACGCTTAACGCTGTTTCAGTTTTACGCAGTTTCTAAAAAAAAGTTTAGTCACTATAACGTAAATTATGGATCATGATTCAAATGTTGATAGAAGTTCAAAGGTAAGACGAAGTGCCATTAATGCAATATTTTGCTATCGACGACAGCTTGCTGAACGAAACAGAAAAAGGTAAACGACATTAGATGACTTCTTCACAAAAATAAAATATGTCAAATGAGGAACCTTCCTCATTACAAACATAACTTCTTACTCGAACTTTTATTTGATTTTCATAAATGCTTAGTGAACAAAAATCGATATTAGTAATAAATAAATCTATAATTAATGCGATAAAAAAGTATTTAGCAATAAATGTTACAAAATTAAACAAAAAAAAACTAACAAATTTTCTTATTCTCGGTTCTGTTTCATTTAAGTATGCCTGTTATCTACGTATTAAGATGACCTTGTTTAGTGCTGTTTCGTATAACGCCGGAACTTATGGGAGCATATTTCCCGCATTAAGCGGAGCCTTACTGTATTTATCTATTGCTTAATGGTACATTGATTAATTTGAAACAGGCTGAGACGTGTAATTTATTGAGGTGGTTTTCAGGAGGTGTTTAAGATTAAAACGGTTAATACTAAAGGATATTTTGAGTTAAAGAATAACAATTCCAAAGTAAAATTTTATTAAAATAAGCACTTTCGACATGCAAGTCATCGTTAGATCATAAAATTCAAATTTTGAATTTTAGTTTATGATGTGATGATGACTTACATGTCGAAACCGCTTATTTTTATAAAATTTTACTTTGGAATTGTTATTCTTTAATTCAAACTATCTTTTTATATTAATCATTCCAAATTTCTATCGTACTTTATTATTATAAAACGGTTAAGAATTTTTGCAGGCTATAGGTTATTCGGTTGAATGTTTGCAGTTTGTTTTGAAGTTCCAGATAGGCTACAACCTGAATACAGTGAAGACAGGTGAAGCCTGTACTATGAAGAGGCGCCATGACGCGAGGCAAAACACTTTTGCGTTGTCATTTGCGCCTGTCGCTTTTTATCGTATATTTTCCATTGTGCGTCGTTCTATCGTACGTCCTTTTATGTTTTCTGTACAGTATTGGCTTTAAAATTACTAGGAAATATACATACGTTATAGCTTCGTACTTGACTAAATTCATAAACATTATAATAGCTATCGTCTGCTATAATAGGGATGTTGACTATTTTTGGGAAAGTGTTTTAAATCGCGCATAAGTACCTAATATAGCCACAAATATTTATTATTTTTATTTAAATACAACTCAAGCCTTAAAAATCATGTATTTTAAATCCCATTTCAAATTTCGGTCCAAAACGCCAATGCTAGTTGCGTGACGTCACCTGTTCATACCAAAGGAGGCTCAAAAGTTTACACGAGAGCTACCATCCTATAGATGCGTATTCTGTGCTCATAAACGTTAGTAAACTGAGGTGATGAAAAGTTGTTTCGTAGTCGTTGCTATAGTAACATGTAATTTAACGTTTCCTATAAACAAATAATAATAAATTACACACTAAATATTAACCAAACAATGAAGTTTTTTGACAGCGGCTGAACATATGACGTTATGCGCTCTGATTGGTGTTTGTTGTCACGTGACTTGAGAGTGATTTTATTAGGTTTTATTTATTAAATATTAATTAAATTTCTTAAAAATAAGGAAAAAATATAGTGTTTTTTAGTATTTCTATCATAGAAACTACTACTTTTCGTTAAAATTATGTTTTTATTTGAATTCAATCAACATCCCTATTGTTAAGAGACATCCACTATTGCAATGCTATACTAAAAAAAAAATGTTTCAAGAATTAAATATTGATATTAATGCCAACTTTTTCTAGTAAATCGTATATAAATTACAAAAGTATTCTATTAGAGACCTGGGTTTGTCCTTTATCTTCCTTATAGAGAAAGAATTTTTGCAAAATGTTGACGAATAAGTCTACAATCAGCTATCGGTCGAAGCCCTATTTTTGGCTTAATTTCAGAGCGTTCCGACAGCCTTAACTCGTCTTTTCCCGAGTTCATGTATAAATAGCCACCCCCTGTATGCCCGAGTATTTCAAACCAGCAATTTTTTTAATGAAGTGTGATTTTTCTGTTTAAAATAATCCAGGTTTGCAAACTTTATGAACATTTCTACCAACATAATTACATTTTTTTAAACACTTGTCCCAATTTTGGAACACTAGAACAAACGTACAGAGTTCCAGTTTTGGAACGCTGCGAAAAATGGGGTTAAAAAAGTCAAAAATATATAATGGGTGGCATTTTTTGTGACCGGAAGGGGAGAATAAGAACCTTTTAAAAAAATTGCACTCTTTATTACCAATTATATTATGATTTTGGCGCCCCCTGGACTGCAGGTGCCCCGATTTGCTCTCCCCTAGATCCAAGGCTGGACGCGTTGTAAAGAAATATTGAAGAATATCATCTTTTTGATTCAATTTTTAGGACAAAAATATACGTTTTGTTAACGTTTTTAAGCTGCTAAATTTTGTGAAGTTTATTGCTTAATCACAGTTAATAAAAACAGTAATAAATTGAATTTTTGCAACCACATACGTTTCGGAAATTTCTAATTTCTATGAAAAATCTTATTCAATCTTTGATGTTGGTAATAAACTAGAAATATGTAAGTACCATTCTTCCTACATGACTTTTTATAGTTTATTTGATTTAAGATCACATAAAAACGAGAATTTTAGCGTAAGTTTAACACAAACTTTTATACAGAAAAATCCGACATTAGTTTGCCAGTCCCGTACTAACAGTTACGCATACGCCGGCCCTCGCCCCATCAACACGCACAATCCCAGCACAGCTTCTGTCTTTTCCCTGGTTGGAGTACCGTGGAATACCCAGATACTTTACGCAACTTGCTCATTTCTAGGACCGAAGCCATTCATTGTTTTCGGCAAGCGCTGCAACATTTATAAGGGTTCTCTCTAGTGCACACTTTTTAAAGGAACCAAGTTTGAGAACTACCACCGGGTAATTTTGTTCGAAGTAGATTTTGAGTACCGGCCGCATTTTGAACCCGGCGTAAATATGAACCTCATTTAAATCACATCGTAAATGAACTTGGTTATCGATTGCAATATAATTCGTTTGAAATAGTTTTTTTCTTATTTAGATGAATTACCTAATAGGATATTATTATAAATAATAATAATAATAATAATATTTATTGTTACTCCAATATTACATGTGACTATACATATGTTGTTTGGTTACAAACATCCAAAGAGAAGAAAACAGATTACATATTTAAATTTAATTACATTAAGTCATTTTTATATGGCACAGTTTCCACCAGAATTTTTTTAGGCCATTTTTGAAACCATTTATATTTTTTATTTCTTTTAAATGATGAGGCAGTTTCTCATAAAGTTTATTTCCTTTATAGATAGGGCATTTTTCATAAAAAGATGTTCTATGTTTCATCGCCAATGTGTTGTGTTTTGTATTATCTTTTTTTGTATTTATATGGTTTAAAGATAATAAGTTCGATGCAAAGAGTAAAGTTAAAAGTTCATAAATGTAAATTCCCCAAAAAGTTAATATTTTTTCTTTTGCGAATATTTCTTTGCAGCTTTCTCTTGGTTTGATGTTAAAAATTAATCTTAATATTCTTTTCTGAGCTATAAAAACGCTGGAGCTATTTTTGTAAGTAGCCCAAAAAATAATACCGTATTTTACTGTAGAATACTTACCCGAGCGAATAATATACGCTCATTAGTGATTGATTATCCAACTTTCTTTTTAAAATTTTGATTTGGAAATGCAGCGAGTTTAGTTAATTACACACAGAATCTGCATGTTCCCCCCATTTTAGTGTGTTATCTATTTGCAAACCTAAAATTTTTGTTTCATTTTGTTCCTCGATGACCGTATTATTAACAGTAAAATACATATTATTTGATGGGCTAGAACTTTTTAACCGAAACCGTAAGATTGCTGTTTTATCAATATTGATGACCAAATAATTTTTTTACACCAATTTAGGAAGTAATATTTAGTAGTATTTAGGAAATAATAAAAAAAAAATAATATTATAACTATTTATTTATGAAGAAACTTTAAATTTGACTGATGCACTCCTCTTTGTCAACATCCGAAGAACATTCTTCCAAATGGTGTATTAACATTTCGTCTACCATCACGAACAAAATAAGAATAATCAAGTCTTATTTATTACGCAACGTACGTCACTGTACAGCGTGTTAGCTTGCCTGCTATATTTTTTTTTGGTAGGATTGAAATATCTCAGCCCTAGTACGACCGAATTTTACGGATCAGTATTTTCGACAGTGGATAGATGGAGCTAGGGTGCTGTGCCTTCCGGCGATGTGACTGCAGTGAGGAAACATCTCATCGCCTCGCTTGATAACTTCTTGTCGATATTATATTGGAAATGCTTCTTCGAGAATCTTTCGGTACAGGTATTCTCATCGTACACATTATGTACCAGTAAACTAGTAAGAGATTGCCTTGTCAGCTTTCAAAACAAAAAATAATACAGTCAATCCCGTTTACGACGACATCGTTTAGAACAACATACCGGTTACATTGACCAAAATCATAGGTCCCGGCTGAATGCTATATGACCGCCTTATAAAAAACACTGCTTTTTACGACATACCGCATTAAGTGACTACATTTAATGTCATATCTTTGGAGAATTATATCTGTTAGAACGGCATATGTACCAGTAAACTAGTAAGAGATATGCCTTGTCAGCTTTCAAAACAAATAATAATACAGTCAAAACCGTTTACGACGACATCGTTTAGAACAACATACCGGTTATATTGACCAAAATCATAGGTCCCGGCTGAATGCTTTATGACCGCCTTATCAAAAACACTGCTTTTTACGTCATTGCTTATTACAACATACCGCATTAAGCGACTACATTTAATGTAATATCTTCATATCTTCAGAGAATTATACCTGTTAGAACGACCAGCTGTATTGTAAACAAAATTCGTACGCAATGAACTGTTCCAAACAGACTAAAATTACAGATTTTATGAATACAAAAAAATGACAAAGATAATGTGAATATTATTCCTATTAATATTTATGGATTTATATGTACCTACACATTCAGTAATACTACATACTTAAAAACCCGGGTCGCAGTGCCAAAACCCTGCCGACAATATAGTGTATTTGCTAATACAGGCAGTGTGGCTTTATTATGCGAACTTAAGTTGGTTTTTGGGCAAAATGAAAAAAAATTGAACCCCTTAATACACCCCTTACAATAATAATTTTATTAGTTGAAATATTGTTATCAATCCAACATCTGCACCAAATTAAATACGACCTTCAGCAAGTAAATTCGTATACGTAAACTAGTGTTTTCATAAAATTTGTAAGTCCGGTCCTGTCGGGCCGATTCGCTTATAATTTTAGGAGCACTTTTTAATTGCTACTAAAGGGTTAAATTTCAATTTTGAAACGATTCTGAGAATTTTTTCGGTATTTTTGGGCCCAAAAACTTTTTTCAACCCCTAAAAACCACCCTTAAAATGACCCGATTGGGCCCATTTTAAATAGGCTTCGTGCGGTGATGGATTCCAACAAGTGTGCCAAATTTCGTTAAAATTAATTAACTCCTTCGAAAGTTATTGCCCGCACATATAAATATAAATATATATATATATATATATATATATATATATGTATATACATATATATATAAACATTTTTAAAAATGGTGCCAAAGTGTTTAGGAGGTTATGAAACGTCGAGAAATTTTGGTCCGACCCCTAGGTCCCGCCATCCGACCGATGCCAATAGTGTATGTTGCCATATAGCAAATACACTAATAAAAAAATACTTTGTACCTCGAAAACATCACTGGTTGTTACGACTAAAAGTTTTTACGACCAAATATGAGTAGACCCTTCTATGTCGTTATAACAGATTTTGACTGCAATAATAAGCAACTAGGCGAATACTCTGCACCGTTAATGGTCGGTTACGTAATATAATAGCGTGGAAATAAATTTTATTCTATTCAGAGACTTTGGCGCCACTGCGTCACATAATATTATCGACAATTGTTGAAATAAGCATATTGCTACCAGACGGCGACATTTGTTTTATTTTATTCTATTCAGAGACTTCAGCGCCACTACGTCACTTAATATTACCGACAACTGTTAAAATAAACAGATTGTCACCAGACGGCGACATTTGTTTTATTTTATTCTATTCAGAGACTTCATCGCCACTACGTCACTTAATATTACCGACAACTGTTAAACAGATTGCCACCAGACGTAGCCATTTGTTTTTTCTGAATGTTATTTTATGTAATAAAATTGTTAAAACTTTTAAACTGTAACGTAATTTCCACCACAAAAAAAGCTATTACTTAATGACCACAAATAGCGCCGGCCCTAGCCCTTGATCAGAGTAGAGCGAGATTGTCTTTCAGCGCTCTTTGGCCAACATTTTCACTTCACATAAATTGTACTTCGGTTTTATGTTAAATAAATAATAAGTTCCAAATTTTCAAAAATCAACTTTTATTGCAAACATCAACTCTTGTTGAATTTAAATTAAATAGCTTTGATTATTATATTTTTGCTTCTTTAACATTAAGAAAGTTTTCGTATTTGTCTTTTTGGCGCCTATTGCCACCTGGCACCTAGAGCGACCGCTCCTTAGATCTCTTATCCGCGTTACTCATCATATTCAGTTTGCTAGTTTTTAAAGCGTACTATCATTTTAATGGTAAATAAACGTCAGTAAGATCTGTTATTGTTTAAATTGGAATTCTTCGACGACAAGACGTCGCCCGAAGCTTTTGTTTATTTTAAGACTTCTCTGTCTTCATTTTGTTTTATCTTGCATGAGTATACTAATATATCCCGTGCAATTTTCATTTACTTGAGTATTTGAGATACATTAAAGTTAGAATAAACGTTTAAAAAAATAGAGTTAAAAAAACTAAAACAACACGTTTTTATAAACTAAAAAATGCAAAATAATTTGACAACAAAATTAGCTTTACTGTAAAAAGCCTGGGGTGCTATCTGCTTACATTTTCATAATAGTTCTACCGTTCTACGTTTACAATTAGCTAGTAAATGAAAAATTTAGTACCGATATTAAAGCTGTCGGGACGTTCTGAATTTTAGCCAAAAATAGAGCTTCGGCTGATAGCTGATTGTAGACTTATTCGTCAACATTTTGCACAAATTATTTTTCTATAAGAAAGATAAAAGGACAAATCTAGGTTTGTAATGGACTACTTTTGTAATTTATGTACGATTTACTAGAAAAAAAATTGGCATTAATTGTGCTAAAAAACACACGTTTTCAATGTCACACTACGACCTTATTCGTACTTATTTCACTAAATTGTTCCATCACAAACCTAACGTGACTCTTCCTTTTTCGGAAAAGTTTTTTAAATCTTCAAAATATTTCCAAAATTTTGAGTAATCAACTGACAGCGGCACCGTTGCAACAGCATTTTTTAGCCTCGTAGTGTAGCTTAAATTCAGAGCGTTCCGACAACCTTAAGCACTTCACGCTTTTTACAAGTAAAGCTAATTTTGTTGTCAAACTATTTTGCATTTTTTAGTTAATAAAGTATGTTTTAGTTTTTTTAAACTCTAATTTTAATTATAAGACTAAAAAACAATATTGCTTTTGACTATGAGGTAGACAACTCAACGTATGTCACTGTACAGCGTGTTAGCTTGCTTGCTGTAATTAATAATCAGTTTTTCAAAATTTTGTCTGGAGCCAATTTGGTTTAAAAATCAGTTTTTATATGCTTTTTCGGCGAGTCTCTTTTGAACATTGCGTTAAAAATTACCTTTTTAATAATTAATTACTTAAAAACTATATATACATCCAAATTTTGAAAAAGAATTTGATGTGTTGTATTAAAATTTCAGATTACCGTCTGAAAATTGCCCTATTCATCGAACAGCCTTGAGTTTTTTTTTTGTAATTTTGGAATTGTACCCTATTTAAATTAAATTTACTTCTATAGAAAGTTTGCATCCAAGTTTGTGTATTATAAAATATGACGCAGGCGAACAGAACTCTGCCGAAGTTAAACTTCCTCTTCGAAATGTGCTCCACGACGCCCCTTCCGCATGTGTAGATTGTTGTAGGAAAATATATGATATGGGTTGCGCGCCTATAACAATTTTAAGATGATGTATGTTGATGTCAAAATAACGATTTCAAAATAGCGGTCCAAACCGCTAATGTTTGCCCGGAGGACGTGACTACATATTTATTCGCAATTTTCAATTTGTTATAACCTATTTTATTATGTTTATTTCAATCGATGTTCACAAAATATATTTTTTTGTTATCAGTGGCGTAGCTACTTAACTAAGGGCCCCGTTGCAAAAATGAAATCGGAGCTCTATCTAAATTGGTTAAGTTTTATCGGCACAGCGCCGACCACACGGAGCCCTATATTGTCAATTATAATAAAAAGTATTAATAATAGAGCTCCAGGAGTCGACATTTTTTTCGGAAATTTCCTCCTTTTTTTAAATTTCATTAGCATTAATAGTTTTCGAGTTATTTGCAAAAAATTAGACCCCCTTTTATGGGATTCTTTAATTGTTAATAACTTTTGCAATTGTTTAGGTGCGGATTTCAAACTTCTGAACATTTTTCTAGAGGTGATTACGAATCCAATGAGCTATAACACGTATTTTAATTCGCGGTAGCAAAAATTAAACACGTTTTTCAACTTGTGAACCAGACTACAGAAACCGAAGAATCAAAAGTCAGAAATTCTTTATTCGATTAGGATATTTAAATAGCGTTTTCGAACGTCTCTCAGGAGGCCGCGGGACCCCCTGAGCTTGGGTGTCCCGAATAGAGATGGGAAAAACGGGTCTTTTTAGTGATCTGCATCTTTGCATCTGGATCCCGTATGTGAGCCGGCTCACTGAACCGGTTCAAAAAGAGCCGAGTTCTGAATATGTCACTGCAGTCTGCCACTGAGTTACCTAGTTCAGTCAATCACGACCTGTATAGAACCAAGAATGCATAGTCAAACATGTGATTCATGAGTCATTTGAGCTGACAGATGCATCAAAGCAAGAACTGATACGTAAGTGTAAAATGTGCTTCTGTGCGTTAAGTCTTTCACTGAGTTATGCGGACCCGTTGATCCGTCGGCTCAAAAAAAAGTGAGTCGGCTCTCACGGATCTTCTGTCGGAGTCGGCTCTTTGGACCGGTTCAGATCTGAGTTACCCAACTCTAGTCCCGAAGCACTACACCGCCTACCAGTCCGATAGCTACGTCACTGGTATAGTATGTATTTTTTTCTGGAAACTTCTAGTGCGGCTTCACTAACTGGAAGATTTGAAGGGTAAAAAAAAAATAAGGAACCCTATGCACAGTCTAGGCTTTTTTGGGTCGCATAATATAGATAGATAGAATATATTGTCAATCGATGCATTTATGATACATAATGCTTGACCTGTCAACAGTTACAATTAACCATTTAAAATTCCTGTATGTTATGTCTTATTAATAAAAAAATCTTTTAAACGTTTTTTAGACAAAGGTTTGCAGAACTACGCAAAATACAGCTTAAGCAAGTCCTTGTGCATATCTTTTGCGTAATAGAGTCGCGCGTCTGCATGATGTAGTAGTGATTGTGCATCCATTGAATGTAGAGGTCATGCTGCGAGGTCACGAGGGTTATGGCCCGAGAGCTGTTAGACATTTTTTGGGTAGGTATTTGAGGCACTGTGAAAATTTGTACAATACCTCTTTAGTAATATCCGAATACAAAAACACAGACCTGGCTGAAGGATAGCGGGGCTAAACCGACCCTCAAATTTTTAAACACCTGGCAGGTAGAATGCCCCACCGAAACGACCTGTGTTTTTTAATATATCTATTTTTAGTTACCAATATTATTCTGTTTAAATTTCAACGTGTCTCAAATATATTTTTAAAATTTTTCAAAAATATAATTTTGGAAACACCTGGCTAAGTTTTGGACCCGATTAAGAAATTTGACTTCAAGTCCTTATGTACTAAATTTCAAGATATTAAAATTTCAAAATGGCTTTTTATTGCGAAAATATTTTGCGAATTTAAAAATTTAAGGGTCGGTTAAGCCTCGTTAACCTTCAGCCACGTCTGCGGTTTTGTATTCGGATATTACTAAAAAGGTATTATATAAATTTTCACAGTTCCTCAAATACCTACCCAAAAATGTTTAACAGCTCTCCTACTATTAAGTTCTCTCGACGACACACATTATAACCCGTTCAACCTGTCCTCTGGCACCGCATTAGAGTTATTTATTAACGATGGCGCCCGTTAAAACGCCCCTGGATGAGCGTCGCCTCCGTATCTCCCTTTCGAACGCAGTCTTGTGCATTGCTTTGGTTCACCGTCACACTGTAGTTGTATTTTCGGTAGGGGGTTGGCCACACTGGTAAACGACAGAACACCAGTTCTGGGTACACTGTAAAACAAAAATGTTAAACTCTCAAAGTAAAATATAGAAGAGTTGAAACCACGGTATAAAAAAAATGGTAGTGTATCTTATATTCTTTTATACATGGAAGGGGTGAAGCTTCTATTAGGCGAGTATACGGAGAGCCCGCGGAGTAGCGCTGCGAGCATACCAGCAATGCTTGCTGTGTTGAAAAAAATGTGTAACAGGTTTGCCTATGCGTTTCCGTTGCATAATATACTTTGAAGATTGAATTTAGTCTTTTTTACTCTTTTTATTTAGCACAGTAAGCATTGCTGCTGAGCTCGCAGCGCTACTCCGCGGGTTCTCCGTATACTAGCCCAATAAGAGACTCACTTTTTTATGTGGGAGATACTATCATTCTTTCTTATTCCGTGGTTGAAGCTACTTTTTCGTGATTTTTCTGTTCACAAAGACGAGTGCACACGATAATTCATTTTTTGGACACTAACAGCGCTGATGTTCGTGAATTACTCTAAAATTCCTAGAGTTGACAGATTACCGCAGTTGTCCACCGTTTTGAGACAAACGATTCGATTGAAAGGTATAAAAGTTTGCGTAAGTAAAGAAAAATAATAATAAGTTAAAAAATAAATAAAATAACCCCTTAAGGCTGTCGGAATGTTCTGAATTTAAGCCAAAAATAGGGCTTCGGCTGATTGTAGACTTTTTTCTCAACATTTTGCAAAAATTCTTTTTCTATAAAGAAGATAAAGGACAAATCTAGGACTCTAATGGACTACTTTTGTAATTTATGTACGATTTACTAGAAAAAAGTTGGCATTAATTGTGCCAAAAAACACACGTTTTCAATGTCACACTACGACCTTATTCGTACTTATTTCACAAAATTGTTCCATCACAAACCTAAAGTGACTCTTCCTTTTTCAAAAAAAAATTTTATAAATCTCTAAATTATTTCCAAAATTTAGAGTAATCAGTTGACAGCGGCACCCTTGGAACAGCATTTTTTAGCCTCGTAGTGTGGCTTAAATTCAGAGCGTTCCGACAGCCTTAAGAAAGATATTTCATATCGACAAAAAACACCCTTGAGAAATAATTTATACCTATTTATTGTACTTAAATTAAAATGTATTGATTTTTGTTTTGTTTTGTTTCAGGTAAGAAGACGTTCTTTGATATAGCAATTATTTATGGTAAGTAATTTATAAAGAAAAAAAAATACTGGTTTTAAAACTTTTGAGACTTTTTGTGTGGAGTGAGGTAATCGCGTACCCTTCCAAAATTTTATAAAGTATTACAATACTCTTATCCAGCGTTTCCCAAACTGGGGTTCATAAATTTATCCAAGGGGATTCGCGAACTCATCTCCGGTGTAAGTGGGCAAACGGTGATATTTTTTTAATACGCTTTTATTAGCTTCACCTGTATGTTTGTTTGTTTGTTGTTTGTTTGTAATGGAATCTTTGACCGTGAAATTCACCCACTTCAAAACGTCAGATTAAACTGAAACTTTGTGCACTTATCAAGGACCGATGACAATACAATAATTTAATAAGTTTGCCCCATCATCCTGACCAGGATCACACTTTATTAGAAAACCGAACTTAAAAGTAAAAAATAATTTTTTGTTATGCTTATACTAACTCTACTTTTACAAATAGCTATACCAATGAAATATTTATACCAGTTGATATCAAGCACCCCACGCTTTTTTACAGTAAAAAAAATATTTTTTACTTTTTAGTTCGGTTTGCTACGAAAGCGTGTTTTTTTAGTTTTTTTAAACTGTGCTTTTTTATGCTATAGAAATGAAATTTTCTCAAAATCTACATCTAAATGTTAAAAATTGACATTTACCGACACTTAAGACAATTAAACAAATTGCTTTGTGTTATATTATAATAATAATAATGCGTTTAACGTCCGTTTCTCGACTTTATGTCATAACAGACGCCATTCGCACCATTACTATTTTCCATCGACCACACTTCCCGTTATTTTTCTACATTTTTAAAACTTCAACTTATGTAATAGCAATGGGCGAATGAAGGAATTATTGGAAATTAGGATAATGCAGGTAATTTTTGAACTAGGAGTTTGATTGGTAATCGGCCATGGCCTCAAATAAGGAACCATCTCGATATTTATCTGGAATTAATTGAGGGAAACCATGGAAAACCTCAATCAAGATGGCCTATACAGGAATTACCGTTTCTCGGCGAGAGGCAGTAGGAAAAAGTCCCAGCCACATCTGCCCCCGCCGTGATTCGAACCCGGACCTCCCGAATGCGAGTCTAGTGCTGTCACCACTACTCTAACCAGCTCGGTTTTGTGTTATATTAATTGAGATCTACGACATTTGGCTAATCTCCAAAGTGTCCGTAGACGAAAAACTTATGAAACCCTGCTCTAATTGATCCCGTGCTCCCTCAACATTTTGAGTTAGCGACGCCCATGCTATGTGTATAATTATGGAACAACATCTAAATTCTAAAGTAATCCGACAACAGCTTTATTGTTTGGGGAACTATATTTCTCCAATGTTGGCAGTTCTGTTACATAAAGTTGACCTCTGTAGTCGAGCCAGTATTCCAACTGCCTACTTCGCTCCCTGTTCGTCATTTGTATAGATTTTCTGCTGCAGTTTTAGAGGGAAGGTTGCCTGCCCTTGTTTGCCCGTCGCTATTTCACTGTTGTTGTTCACTTGTTATATACACGTGTCCCGCTTTGACCTATACTCTGTCCTTTGGTCTCGTCTCTGTCTGACGCACACCGTAGGGACCCGTTTATATCGACCGCTGGCTCCATCTCTCTGTGCTGCGGGCTATTTTTCAATAGGACCATGATGCAAATTTATTCTCGTAACGCTGAAACACCTAAAAAAGTAATAACAGTAGGTAGAGACTCTATAGCAAGAAATCGTCGCTAATTCGAAGAAGTTAACCATTTTCTTCCGCCGAAATTCAAGAAAGCCTGTAGAAAGAACGCTAAGAAAAAACGAAGTAATAGCGCGGGTGGGCCTTATCTAGATCAGGTTGTAGCGAAAACCATTATATACTAACACCACACGAAAATATGACTATAAAAAATCCATAGAAAAAGTTATTTTTTTATACCCTAAGCACAAAGTTAAGTAGTTTCGGAATTTGCTTTCTACGTAACGTATTTCCAAAGTTCTCTGCGTTTTCGGCACGGGTTAAACTGTATAAATTGAGCTGAAATTTTAAGCTAACCATTTTTTCAATATAGAGAACTATTTCAGGGGGTAGCAGCTCAAAAAATTTATTAAAAAAATGGCTTATATAAATAAGGGCCAGTCTAATAGAGTGGCCCTTATTTTGACAAGTTGGAAATTGTCACGTGCTAACCTTTAAAATGGTTCTTTACATTGCAAAAATGATTTTCTGAAAAATTCAGCTCGAATAATTAATATTAACCCGTGCCGAAAACGCTGTAACGTGGTTATAGGTTTTCATTAGCATTACATTTCGTAGTGCGAGTGCGTAACTTTGTCTATGACTTAACACCACCCAATTTCTACCTTAAAAAAGTCCTAGATGTGTTTAAGAGGAGAATTGATTTGTCCAGATCCATAGGAAAAGTTAATTTTTTATACCCTAAGCGCAAAGTTAAATAGTTTCGGAATTTGCTTTCTACATAACGTATTTCTAAAATTCTCTGCGTTTTCGGTACGGGTTAAACGGTATAAATTGAGCTGAAATTTTGAGCTTATCATTTTTTTAATATAGAGAACTATTTCAGGGAGTAGCAACTCAAAAAATTTATAAAAAAAATTGGCTTATACAAATAAGAACCAGTCTAATAGACTGGCCTTTATTTTGACAAGTTGGAAATTGTTACATGCTAACCTTTAAAATGGTTCTTTACGTTGCAAAAATGATTCTCTGAAAAATTCAGCTCGAACGATTAAACTTAACCCGTGCCGGAAACGCTGTAACGGTTATCATTAGCATTACGTTCCGTAGTACGAGTGCGTAACTTTGTCTATGACTTAACAACCAATTTCAATCTTAAAAAAGTTCTAAGATGTGTTTAAGAGGAGAATTGATTTGTCCAGATCCATAGGAAAAGTTAATTTTGTATACCCTATAGGCACAAAGTTAAGTAGTTTCGGAATTTGCTTACCCCTGAGGTAACGTTTACCCCTAAAGTAAGAAAGTAAGTAAGTAAATTTATTTACCACATTGACAAGAAAAGTATATGGCAAGTCCATAAAAACATATTAAAATTACACATTAAAAAAATTCTTGTATACAATAAAATTCTCTGTTTACCAGGTCATTCTTTAACTTCCTTTTTAAGGCTTGCAGTGGCAATGATTTGATTTCATTTGACAGATGATTGTAGATTTTAAGGTAGTTGTAAAGAACACCTTTTTCAAAAGTAGTTAAAGAATGATCTGGCAAACGAAAGTCACTGTTTCCTTTGGTATTATAGTTATGTAACAATTGGTAGTTACTAAAATAGCTAAAATGCTCTTTCACAAACACAATACATTCATATATGTAAACAGAAGGCAATGTCATGAGTCCATGTGTCTTAAAAATTCCTCTGCATGTGTCTCTAGGATTTATTTTGGCCAGAATGCGAACACATTTTTTTTGTGTTTAAAGATTAAATCAGTATTTGCAGCACCCCAAAAAATAATCCCATATTTCATTTTTGAATAAAAAAAACCCGGGTCGCAGTGTCAAAACCCTGCCGACAATATAGTGTATTTGCTGATACAGGCAGTGTGGCTTTATTTTGCGAGCTTAAGTTGGTTTTTGGGCAAAATAAAAAATTTTACTCCTTAATACACCCCTTAAAATAACATTTTTTTTCTTAATTGCAATATTATTATAAATCGAACCTCTATACCAAATTATATACAACTTCCAGTAAATAATTCACTATTTGTAAACTAGTGTTTTCATAAAATTTATAAGTCCGGTCCTGTCGGGCCGATTTTATTTAAATTTTAGGGACACCTTTTAATTACTACTAAAGGGTTAAATGTCAATTTTGAAACGATTCTGAGAATGTTTTCGGTATTTTGGGGCCCAAAAACATTTTTCAACCCCTAAAAACTAACCTTAAAATGCCCCGATTACGCCCATTTTAAATAGGCTTCTTGCGGTGATGGATTTCAACACGTGGACCAAATTTCATTAAAATCAATTAACTCTTTCGAAAGTTATTGCCCGCACATATATATATATATATATATATATATATATATATATATATATATATATACGTATATAAATATATATATATATATATACATATATATATAAACATTTTCAAAAATGGTGCCAAAGTGTTTAGGAGGTTATGAAACGTCGAGAAATTTTAGTCCGACCCCTAGGTCCCGCCATCCGACCAGCGCCAATAGTGTATGTTGCCTTATGGCAAATACACTAATTACCAAAATACATAGTTTTTATTGTATTATAATTGCAGAAAGTACTAATCCTACGTATAGCATATATACAACTACCAAGTTGTTTTGCTAATACATTGATATGCTTGCACCACTTGATATGCTGATCCACAAAAATGCCTAGAAATTTGACATCAGTCGAAAAATCAACTTAAGATGTAAACAAGCAGGTGTTTTTATGTTGCTTTGCTTAGTTTTAAATAATAGAAGATTACTTTTGTTCGTGTAACGGGTTTGTGTATGCGTTGGCGTTGCGTAGTAATATACTTTGAAAATTGAATTTAATCTTTTTACTCTTTTTTTTTAACACAGCAAGCATTGCTGCTGAGCTCGCAGCGCTACTCCGCGGGCTCTCCGTATACTAGCCCAATAAGAAACTTCTTATACCGTGTCTTCGATGCATAGATGTATATCGCTAATTTTTAGTGTATTTGGCATATGGCAACATACACTATTGGCGTCGGTCGGATGGCGGGACCTAGGGGTCGGACCAAAATTTCTCGACGTTTCATAACCTCCTAAACACTTTGGCACCATTTTTAAAAATGTTTATATATATATGTATATATATATATATATATATATATATATATATGTGTGTGTACGCGCGATAACTTTCGAAAGAGTTAATTGATTTCAACGAAATTTGGGCCACGTGTTGAAATTCATCACCGCAAGAAGCCTATTTAAAATGGGCCTAATCGGGCTATTTTAAGGGTAGTTTTTAGGGGTTGAAAACTGTTTTTGGGCCCCAAAATACCGAAAAAATTCTTCGAATCGTTTAAAAATTGAAATTTAACCCTTTGGTAGTGTTTAAAAAGTGTCCCCACCATTTTAATAAAATCGGCCCAACAGAACCGGATTTACAAATTTTATGAAAACACTAGTTTGCAGATAGTGATTTATTTATTGTAGGGTGTATTTAATTCGGTGTAGACGTTTAAGATTGATAATAATATTACAATTAAGAAAAAAATGTTATTTTAAGGGGTGTATTAAGGGGTTAAATTTTTTATTTTGCCCAAAAACAAACTTAATTTTACATAATAAAAGTATAAAACCACACGGCCCTATACAAGCAAATACACTATATTGTCGGCAGGGTTTTGGCACTGCGACCCGGGTTTTTTAAATTTAGAGTCAGGCTGTATCAAGTTGTTTTGGTATATAGGATAATTTGTTAAACATAGCAATTAGGTCGATGCTAACATTTTCATAATCTATGTGAAGTTGTTCGTGATATTCCGGCAGGGATGGGTGATACCGGCTCTAGTGGTCACTGCAGTCAAACTCGTGGTCAACGTCTCCCCGGACTATGGTTTGCGGTTTGTGTGGGGTACAAAGCTTTGAATATTAATTAACAAACTTATATATTATGCGCCATCGTTCACTACATGTATAGATGTTTATTTATTGCGTAATAACCAAACAGAGTTGCGGTTTCAATCGCCTCGCTGATTTCCGAATTGTTAATTTTCATTAATATTCGAAAGTTTTATAAGCTTGTTTTTGTCAGAACTGTTCGTAACATTATTTTGATACACAAAGGAAAACTATTTTAATTGTGGTTAAGCGCGTACCCAGCGAGGGGCAAGGGGTGCAGCTGCCCCCCTGGAAGCAAAAAATAAGTAGTTATTAAATTTTGTTGCTGGAATTTTTACAATTCTTGAAATAACTTTACTCCTACAAATCCAAGAAAAATGATACTAGTATAAGACATGTAACTAGAATAAATTTTTTTGCAAGCCATAAGTTAGTTGGTAAAGCACTGCGATAATTATACATAATTTTCTTAATATTTTGGTTTCATTCACCTTTTCCGTGATAAAATGTTACAACCTGAACGACCATGTCTTGCCCCCCCCCCCTAGTTTTGATCCTGGGTACGCCCTTGATTGTGGTTGAATTTTCGGGAATCGAAAGCGATCGACAGATCGCCGTGTTCATGAGATAAACGATCTGCTAAAAAGTTTTTTTTAAAGGAATATAAATGCATTTTGACGTTTCATTTTTACACCGATAGATCGCGTTACTATGCTCATTTTTACACATTAATTATAGATTTATTAATAGCTTATATCGATTTTTGTTCATAAAGCATTTATGAAAATCAAAAGTTCGAGTAAGAAGCTATGTTTGTGATGAGGAGTCATCTAGTGTCGTTTGCCTTTTTCTGTTTCGTTCAGCAAGCTGTTGTTGATAGCATCAATGACACTTCGTCTTGCCTTCGAACTTCTATCAACATTTGAATCATTTTGTATAAATTGATCCATAATTTACGTTATAGTGGCTAAACTTTTTTTTAGAAACCGCGTAATATTAAAACAGCGTTAAACGAGGTCTTGCTGTATTGTAAAATGAAAAATGAATTTTAACCTTAGTACTATTCCCCACTTGTGGAGTTAAGATGGTAATACTAGTGTATAACTAGGAAAACGCAAAACTCCTTTGGCCAGAATTCAACTAACCACGTTCATATTTTTAACCAACTTCAAAAATGGAGGAGAGGTTATATGTTTTTTTTTATATATTTGTTACGCGAATACTCCGCCAATTATGAACCGATTTGAAAAATTTTAACGTCATTTTGTTCAGAATACTACCGGATTGGTCCCATATAGTTTTTATTAAAATCGGTTCATCCGTTTTTAAATTACATAAAAAAACATATTTTTTATATTAATGCTACCTCACGCGCCAGCATTTGTGAACCGATTTTTTAACTGGAATGGCGCTAATACTGGTTTAAAACAACGAAAGATTAGAATTCTAAACGTGGAGGGAAAGTTTGGTTGAGGAACAGTTGAAAAAAGAAGCTTTACCGATGTTTCACTTGTGGCCTACGTTTCGAAAAATATATTTCCATCTTCAGGGCCTCAGGCTAGTCAAAGGGTGGTAAATTGTACTAATCTTAGATACATGATCATAATCTATGGGTTAATAATAATTTGTATATAAAAAAACACAATACTTCTCATTAAAATAGTTTTGCAAACTTACAATAAAAATGGTCTATTTGTTAAAAAGTCACAGGCACAAGATTAGTACAATTTACCACCCTTTGACTAGCCTGAGGCCCTGAAGATGGAAATATATTTATCGAAACGTAGGCCACAAGCGAAACATCGGTAAAGCTTCTTTTTTCAACTGTTCCTCAACCAAACTTTCCCTCCACGTTAAAAATATATATTGGAACAAAACTTATTAGACTATATTAGAATTCTAAGCTCGCTGCAAATATTCATCGTTGTTTTCGACGCAGTTGTTGAAAATCGCAGACTTGAAATTATAACGAAGTCCAGGTTTAATTATACAGTTTCCATTTCATCGTCGCTTGCCCTTTTAAGCTCATCATATTTTTTCCTCGTTTGTTCCATCTCAGTGATTTTTAACAACATGAATGCAAATGTTTGTGAGCTTTATTTTTTTGTTTAAAATTCAGAATACAATCAGAATAATCCTCGCATCAGAAAATACCCTCGACGGTCTAAAGAGACAGTAACCACGTGGGAGATCAACGTACTCACATATATATGGAAAAAAAACTCGGGTCGCAGTGCTAAACCCTGCCGACAATATAGTGTATTTGCTAATAGAGGCAGTCTGGTTTTATTATGTAAACTTAAGTTTATTTTTGAACGAAATAAAAATGAAGCCGTTAATACACTCCTTAAAATAACATTTTTTTTTCTTAATTGCAATATTATTATCAATCGAACATCTACACTAAATTAAATACACTTTCAGTAAATATCTCACTATCTGGGACATGTTTTCAGTAAATTTGTAAATCCGGTCCTTCTGACCCATTTTTTAAAAAAAATTAGGGGTGTTTTTTAAATGCTACTAAAAAGTTGAATTTCAATTTTGAAACGATTCCGAGAATTTTTTCGGTGTTTTTAAGCCCAAAAACTTTTTTCAACCCCTAAAAACTATCCTCACAATGGCCCGATTGGGCCCATTTTAAATAGGCTTCGTGCGGTGATGAATTCCAACATGTTTTTCAACCCCTAAAAACTACCCTTAAAATGACCTGATTACGCCCATTTTAAATAGGCTTCTTGCGGTGATGGATTTAAACACGTGGACCAAATTTCGTTAAAATCAATTAACTCCTTCGACAGTTATTGCTAAAGGGATGGTTTTTGGTTTCGAGTAAAACACAACATTATATTTTATATACTCTCTATTGTTTATCAAAATACAAAATGTCTTTACAGACAGAGAGCTTTGTTTTAACTAACTATATGTGGAGGTGTCATTGGTATTATATTTAAAATATATTCGATGCAATAAGCTTTGTAAGCATAACAGTCCGTCGCCACGACGGAGCCAGTAATTGATACATAATTTATTTTGTTTGACAATCTTATAACAACAAGAAGTGAATACAGTTTTTGTTTATTTTATGTACATTAAAACCAACACACCCCCTTCAAAAATGTATGAACTTATATTAGTCATTTTACGGGGAATTTAACGCTTAATGGCCCAACATTCGTTGCATGGGTTGAGGAAAACCCCCTCAAAAACTCAACCAGACCATAAATCATTTATTTAACAATATTTATCATTTTGATAATTTTGAAATTAACATTTTGTTAAACAACTTATTACTAGAGTTTTCTTAAAATTTCTTCCTCTATTTCTCTTGCAGTCCCATCTTCTCCCTCAGCTCCCTGAACTGATGTGCTGGTAACGACTTTGTCAGTAGGTCAGCCTCCTGATGACCTGTGGGCAAATATTTCAAACAGACAGTGTTGTTCTCTACTTGCTCCCGTATAAAATGGTATTTAACGTCGATATGTTTGGAACGTTTATGACTAACTGGATTATTTGCCATTGCTATACAACTTTTGTTGTCTTCATATAATGTTATTGGTTCCAACATATTGATATTTATACTGACTAACAAAGATTTAATCCATAAGGCCTCTTTTACTGCCTCAAATACAGCCATGTATTCGGCCTCTGTTGAGGACGCAGCAACTGAATTTTGTCGTCGTGTGATCCATGTCACTGTACAGTTTTCAAATAATTTAAATAAACATCCTGTTGTACTTCGACGATCTAATTCATTATTTGCCCAATCCGCATCAACATATCCTGTTAGTTTTCTTTCGTAATTTTCATTACGCCTATATACCAGTTTTATATAAATCGTTCCTTTAACATATCTTAATACTCGTTTTAAGCATTGCCATAGTTCTTTATTACATTTATTTTGATATCTACTTAGTAGATTTACTGCTGTACATAAATCCGGTCGGGTACACAACATTGCGTACATTAGACAGCCAATTAGGTTTCTACAGGGTGCATCATAATTATCATCTGAATTTAATTCTGAATAATTTAATTTCACAGGTAATGGTGTACTGATCGGGTTGCATTCATCCATTTTAAATTTCTCTAATATTGATTTTAAATATGAGGTTTGATCTAATGCTATTTCAGAATCTGACCTTAGTATTTTAATTCCGAGAAAATTGTTAATTTCTTTTAAATCAACCATTTCGAATTGTTTCATTAAAAACTTCTTAAAATTATTTATTGTATTTATGTCTTTTGTAGCAATGACTAAATCATCCACATACAATATTACATAAATGTTTTTGTGAACATGACCTCTGTCTAATAAATATAAACAATTATCGGCTGATGAATTAACAAAGCCTCGTTCATTCATTATGTTATTAAAATACTCATACCAGCATCGGGCTGATTGCTTTAAACCATATAGAGATTTATTTAGTTTACATACAAGGTTATTTGTTTGAACTGCAACACCGTCAGGCACCCTCATATAAATATTTTCCTTTAAAGTCCCATTAAGGAATGCTGTTTTTACATCCATTTGGTGTATTAATAGTTCAAACTGATTTGCAAAAGCAAGCACACACCTAAATGTTCCTATGCGCGCAACTGGCGCGAATGTTTCGTCATAGTCTAATGTTTTTCTTTGACTAAAACCGCGCGCTACTAAACGAGCTTTATATCTTTCCGAGTTTTCATTACTGTCTCCCTTTATTGAAAACACCCATTTACAATCGACAATATTTACATTACTCGGCTTCGGTACCAATGTCCACGTTTTATTTCGATTTAATGATTCTAATTCATCATTTATTGCTTTTTCCCATTTTGTTCTAAACGCATTTTTAACTACGTCTTGATAACTCTTGGGAATTTTATTTTCAAACATCTGATCTCCTATTAAATAATTATTAATATCGAAATTATCATCTCTGTATGATATTATTGGTTTATTTTTTAATCTTTTACTTCTCCTCACATCCTGTACATTATACGAACTTTCACTTTCACTGTCTGAGCTCATACTGGTTGGTTCAGAGACATCCCTTTTTGAGGATGTTTGACCTTTAGTGCAATTTTTAGGGACACCTTTTTCATTAAGGGTTTGTTTGCACCTTTTATCGTCCGTTTGACCAGGTGTGATATTATCTACAGATTCAGTACCAGCAGCACCCCCTGCTGAACTATTTTCTGTACCTTTAGGTACAGTTTTATCTGTATTTTCTTTACTACCAATTTTAACAATGTCATCAAGTTCTCGTCTTGATGTTTTATATGTAATTTCATCAAAAATTACATCACGTGCAATTATGAATTTTTCTGATTTCGGATTAAAAATTTTATATCCATTTGACACATAACCCACAAGAATTCCTTTATACGATTTACTATCGAATTTACTTTTTCTCGTTTTATCATGCACATATGCCGTACACCCAAATATTTTTAAATTACCTAATTTTGGCTTTTTATTATGCCACCTTTCATATGGTGTTTTATCGAACTTTATCGCTTTTGTTGGCGATCTGTTTACCAAATAGGTTGCAGTTAAGATTGCCTCGCCCCAGAAGCGTTTATCTAGACCCGCACTGTGCACCATTGCACGTGCCTTTTCTGTTAATGTTCGATTCATACGTTCTGCTAATCCGTTTTGTTTTGGAGTGTATGGCACTGTGAGATGATATGTTATCCCCTTTTGTTTACAGTATTCCTTCATTTCGCCAGATAAGTACTCACTTCCATTATCAGTATATAAATTTACTAATTTTGTATTAAATTGAGCTTCACTTTTTGTAACATAATCTTTAAAACAAGTGAATACCTCTGATTTATTTGACATTAAATAAGTTACAGTATAATGAGTATAATCATCAATAAAGTTTACAAAATAATTCTTTTCATCTATAGTTGATGGTGTTATTGGCCCACACACGTCAGAGTGCACAACAAATAATGGCCTTTGTATATACTCTTTATCTTTTGACTTCGCGAAAGGAAAGCGTACTTGTTTTCCACTAATACAAGCTTCACATAACGAATTAAAAGGATTTATATTCTTTAAACAAACAACATCACAGGCTAATTTATTTACTTTAATTTTTGTAAATTTTTCTTTACTAATATGACCTAATCTTTCATGCCACATTTTATCTTTATCAATAGTATTCGCCTCAGCAACGTAACCCGCAGCCCGTGCTTTATTATACGCATTTTGTACTATTAATTCTATAATATACAAATTGTTTATGCGCTTACCTTTAATAACTGTTCTGTCTCCTTTTCTGACCTCGACATGACCAGTTTCCGTGAATAACACCGACATTCCAGCTTCCTGGATGCGCCTAACTGAGATGAGGTTGGTTGGTACATTTTTGCTGTAGAGGACATTTTTTAGCTCGCCACTGTAGCCAAGTGAAGTTGTAACTTCTATCCTTCCCATATATGTTGCCTCAATAATTGTCCCTATTTTTGCCACAGTTATGCGAATTGGATTATCCAGCTGTTCGCATTCGGTGAAAAGGGTTAAGTCATTTATGATATGCTCTGTTGCACCAGAGTCCAGCACAAAACGCCATGATGCAGTGTTTTCATTACACATCATAAACGCAAACGCTTTATTTGTTACTGCTGTTGATGCACTTGCTTCATGATTGTTTCTTTTCTTACGTTTTTCTGGTCCCTTTAAAGTTTGTTTATAAAAATAGCAGTCACGTTTGTAATGATTTTTTCGTCCACAGTGAAAACACTTTTTCACCTGCCTAATTTTAAACTCAGGCTTATTTCTATGAGTAAACTTCTCCTTTTCCTTGTGATTATCAGGTGCACTTTTGGCGCGGAAATGAAGAGCTTTCATACTTGTATCAGCATTTTCACGCATGAGATACTCTTCATGTTCTATAAGCATTCCTTTTACAAATGCTAACGTAAGTCTTTCGTCCGTCATAGTTTTAATTGCAGCTTTTATTTGTGCATAACTCGGTGGCAACGAGTTTAATGTGTACCACACTTTTGTTGTTTCACTCACTTCCCCGCCGCAAGCAACCATATCACGCACCATTTCGTCAATTTCTACCATGTGCTTTTTCAATGATGTACCTGGCTTTAATTTGCAATTAAACAACCGATCTTGGAGACATAGCTGTGTTGATACCTTTCTACAGGCATAAAGACTATCGAATTTTTCCAAAATTTGTCGAGCTGTTGCACGACCTGGTGGCACTTGCGATACTACTGTGTCATCGAGGTACTCTATTAATGTACCTCTGGCAAATCTTTCCCATTTTATCCATTCCTCAGTAATTGGTATTGGTGGATCTTCACTTAATACTTTACTAGCACCTTCTTGTTCAATAATTTCTTGTAGTCTAAATTTCCACATTAAATAGTTTTCACCATTAAAAAGTTTTAAATTTCGCTTTAAAGCAGTTGATGTGCCGCTCGCCATCGTTATTTTATTATTCTTTATTTACACTGTTATTTACATTCACTCACTTAATTGCAATCACACACGGTGACTGGGCCCATAACCTAAAGGGATGGTTTTTGGTTTCGAGTAAAACACAACATTATATTTTATATACTCTCTATTGTTTATCAAAATACAAAATGTCTTTACAGACAGAGAGCTTTGTTTTAACTAACTATATGTGGAGGTGTCATTGGTATTATATTTAAAATATATTCGATGCAATAAGCTTTGTAAGCATAACAGTCCGTCGCCACGACGGAGCCAGTAATTGATACATAATTTATTTTGTTTGACAATCTTATAACAACAAGAAGTGAATACAGTTTTTGTTTATTTTATGTACATTAAAACCAACAATTGCCCGCAAACATGGTGCCAAAGTGTTTAGAAGACTATGAAACGTCGAGAAATTTTAGTCCGACCCCTAAGTCCCGCCATCCGACTGACGCCAATAGTGTATGTGCCATATAGGTATGACAAATACACTGTAAAGCCTTTATCGCAGCAGGCATTTGCGGCTGAAAGTAAAATCTACATAATATCTACTGACAGCAGTGATGTACCATAGAAGGTGTCAGTAAGTTCTGCCTGGTGAATCGCTGTTGATTCATCAACGAAACGAAACTAACCTCACATCAACTAGTTGAAAGACCAGTTGATTTCTGAAGGATGTCACCTGAAGGTAGTTGTCGTGGTTAAGGCACACCGTCAGAAAATTCTTAATTTTTGTATACTTGGACATGATAATACAATTACCCTGAAAATTTGAAGTCGATCGACAGTATATAATCCGAGATAAATTCAATTAAAAATTGGATAATTAACATTGATTGTATACGATCTCTGTAGTTCTGAACCAGTTTCTTATTTATAAAAAAAGAACTAACTGTCTGAAAAACTTTCCAAAAACTGACAGTCTTTCAATGCATTTGTTATGAGTTTAAAAAAATAAGAAAAATTTTTTGACCGTCTAATGATTTATAAATAACGGTTTAAAGTTCAACAATTTATAGAAAAGTATACATGCAATATGAATACTGTATGAGTTCCGTTTCCACGGATACAGTCTTGCGTACAAATTATGGATCACTTAGCTACAAGCTAGTATACTTCTGTGGCGCGTATAATCTATAACTTTTTGACAATATTGTACCACGATAACTACCTTAATGACTGATCCCTGAGATTGTAAAATTTGCTCTCGGGAAATTTCAAACTGTGGTCGCCAAATTCATTTTATTACTGTTTTTATTAGTTGCGATTAAATATAAAGATTCACAGAATTTGACTTGCTGGTTAAACATTTCAGGAAGCGTATATTTTTGTCCTAAAAATTCAATCAAAAAATGTGATATTCGTCATTAATTCTTTACAGCTCATCACGAGATTTCGAATTATGGGAAAGTTTTTTCTTCACAAATTTGTGTTACAAATACGGACAAAGACTTGCTGTATTATTTTTTCCAAATTCAATTTTTTCTGTACAATTTTTTTTGTAAAACTTATGTTTATTTTCTTGTTTTTATCTGATTTTAAATCGGTTATTTAGATAAAATAACTGTAAAATCGTAACTAAAAGTATAATCTTATCTAAAACAATGTAAGTACCGAATAATGTAAAGGTTATACGTTGTAAATTTCGAAAAAAGTTTAATACTTAATTAACTCGAAATTAGTTTTTCTTGATTCAGTATTTTGAGACAATAAGCTTGCGCTACAAGATAATATTACTTGGCACAAAATGACAATATTTATCCAGATATAGTAACTTTTTAAGTCGAGATATATTATGTATACCTACGAGGCGTGGTTTAAAAATAACGAAATTTTTATATGTCCTTAACTGCCACCATTAAACATACGTTTGATCAAAGTTAAAAAAAACATAATAGATAAACTCTTTCTTAAGTCGAGGTCTCTTCGTTACTATACACAATTTGTAGAAATATATATTTTGTAAGTGAAATTTATTTGGTGGTAGTGTAAGTTCCCATGAAAAAAATGTTGGCGTAACGAAAAGTGAAACGCCAGTGAGAGGAAGATGGTAATATCGATCGCCCTACTCCTGACGTCACATATGTAGGTACTGTACTATCGTGTGTTCATAAATTATTATTATTATGGAATAAACCTCCAGCAAATTCAAGCTTATTTTGTCACGATATTGCTAGTTCGTATATTGAGTGTAACGAAAAATGAAACGCGTAGAGTCGTCATTCATTGCGTTAGTGTGGACAGGGAAATGGGAATATCGACACACTTCCTACGGAGCAAATCGCCAGCGCAGTAAGACGAGCGTGTTTCAATTTTCGTTACGCCAAAATAGTAGTTTCCGAAACGTGAGTGAATTTTACAGTTGGTACTAGTGATGTGAACCGATTACAAATTTGAGAACCGGTTTTTACCGATTACTTTGAGAAAAAAACCCTGTATTTTTACAGTTACCCAACTCTAGTGGTAGGTAATGATAATTGAACTAACGAACTAATTTCTTGATTGGCTGCGAACTAGTTCACTCAGTTCTGTCATAAGAACACTCTTTTGAAATAGTTCGTTCGCGAACTACACAACTCTAGTTTTTTTAGGTTTTTCTAAAACTGGTTGGTACCGAGTAAACCCTAATGGAAACCATGCTTGTCAAAATCATCATTTTAATCATCATTTTTTAATCATCATTTAATTATCAGCTCGTAGTTTTACACAAATGTTTTATAGGATTTAAAAAAATAATTTTGCAGTCTTCCTAAAGAAAAATATGCGAAAAACAAAGAAAAACTCTTACAATTTGAATATAAATCATATACAAAAGTTATATTTGTACATTTTCTAAATAACTATCGACATAGTCCATATTATTCCTTTGCGACACATGACTAATAGAAGATCTAGGTGTAAGAATGAGTCGGACATTAACGGTTCTCATCCACCATTGATACCAAGGCAAAAACTGGTCCTTAATAAGTAAATATAGTGTAATCAAGTATCCCATTACAACTATAGTCAGGAAGAAACTGATAACGCTATGTGTCCATATCTTAGGGATCCCAAGTTTCTTTCCTTCAAGGACGAAATAATGCATCCTAAGCAAGCAAATAGTTACCAAACCGGCTGTGACAATAGTTAGTGTATCAGACCTCGTATGCACGATATGCGCGAGTAAAATATTCGAAGAAGACACGTCTGTTGTAACTGAAAAGCTTTGTTTCGGTTCGATACAAGGTCGTTAGCAAGGAAGAACTGCGCTCGGGGATTTACCTCTATACATTCCTTGTACCGCGTTCGAATACACTTTATACAAAATGTCTTTATAATACGCGTAATCCGCGAGCTGAATAAAAATGATCCGTTGTCTGTAATCAATTCTCTATACAACTATATACTGTATGTTTTCGAGTAGACTGACTACTACAGTGTGGTCTAGTGTTGGGTAATTGAGATCTGAATCGGTTCAAAGAGCCGACTCCGACAGAAGATCCGTGAGAGCCGACTCACTTTTTTTGAGCCGACGGATCTACGGATCCGCATAACTCAGTGAAACACTTAACACACAGAAGCACATTTTACACTTACGTATCAGTTCTTGCTTTGATGCATCTGTTAGCTCAAATAACTCATGCATCACATGTTTGGCTATGCATTCTTGATTCTATACAGGTCGTGATATGATTGACTGAACTAGGTAACTCAGTGGCAGACTGCAGTAACATATTCAGAACTCGGCTCTTTTTGAACCGGTTCAGTGAGCCGGCTCACATACGGGATCCAGATGCAAAGATGCAGATCACTAAAAAGACCCGTTTTTTCCTTATCTAGGAACTGGTACTTAGTAACCTTAAACCTCGAACCTAGAACGGTGTCCGGAGAACAGAGCAGTGTTGCCAACTGTTTGAAAACTTTCCTCCTAAAGCAATTTCAAAACGCACTAAATTCAAACCAAAACTCCCCATATCAGGGCCAACTATTTGTTAATTTCAATATTTTTTTTTTATTATAGAGTTTATTGGCTTTTGTTAATAATTTCAATATAATTAAATAAATTAAAATTGTTATTTAGTATTGGTCTAATTAAAACTAATACAATATTTTAGAAAAATTAAGTTATGTAATATATTAATCATCTGAATATCTATAATTATTCAAGAAGTAATTTAGAAAAATATAATTTCAGAAACTACATTAATTAGTACTGCCCAGCCTTAAATAACGTAAATAAAATTTTATCCCTAAAAATACCCCCAAAAAAATTTACCCCCCAAAGAACTCCCTCTATAAGTCCCCCCCCCCCCTAAATTTAGGGGGAAACCCCGGAGTTGGCAACACTGGAACAGAGAACGAATACTCGCAGTGGATATTGTCAGTGCATTGCTGAGAACAGAGCCAATGGCTAATTCCTCATAGGGCTTACAATATACAATAATAACGTACATTAGTTTATATTACGTTTATACTCTAGAGCAGGGGACGGCAACCTTTTTTACTACGCGGGCATATTTCGGAAATACGGTGTGTTTCACTTTACATGAGGACACCTAAATAACTTTTTCATTTTAAAAGCAATCATTATAAAATTTTCAGCAGTTACGCAGGTCATTAAGATGCATCTTTTTTGTAGGAACATTATTTTTCAAAAGTCAAAATCTAGCCAACTAAAATTAAAATAAAAAGTAGGGTTACAAGTAAACTCATATGTGCAAAATGAAGCAAAATTTTACTAAAAAAAGTTGTTCAGAATCACAAGAAACTCCTAGGTAAGAAGTTTCGTCAAAAAAATCATTTTTTAAATTTCTCAAAATATGAATACAATCTGTAATTTATTTGCTATTTTACTAACAAGAGTGCTATGAAATAAAATAGCATATAAATTACAGATGGCAATCATATTTTGAGAAATTTAAGAAATGCATTTTTTTTTACGAAACTTTTGTGATTTTGTGATTTTTTTAATAAAATTTTGGTCCATCTTGGTCGCGGATATGTGTTTACTTGAAACCCTACTTTTTATTTTAATCGTAGTTGGCTAGATTTTGACTTTTGAAAAACAATGTTCCTACAAAAAAGATGCACCTTAATTGCCTGAATAACTGCTGAAAATTGTATAACATAAATTATACAATTATTAAAATATTTATTAGTTTTTAGTATTTAGATATTTGAATGAGGACACTTAAAAAATCTTTTGCGGGTACTTCGGTGCCCGCAGGCACAATGCTGCCCACCCCTGCTGTACAGTCTACCCTTTTACGTCATATATAGTACCCACTTATGAGTGTATAACACACTCGAGACCCCATACACAGTTCTGTCTCTATATATGCAGCAGGAATGTTTTCAAATGTGTGGAAATGTAAAATTCATAACTTCCAAACAGATGCAGACACATTGTACATACTCAAAATGAATACAGAATGTTTGTTACTGCTGCTCCAAAGGAGACGAACAATTTATTAATAATTAATAAATTTTCATGGAACATACATAAAAAATAAAAAAAAAAGATTCCAACGAATTGAGAACAACCTCCTTTTTTTTGAAGTCGGTTAAAATAGACAACACAACATCCCTATTATGTGATGTCTGGTAACACTGGTTGTAGGTACTAATAAATAGTTGTATACGCATGTGTGGTGCGTATTAGTGGGGGGGGGGGGCACTGAGTTAAAAGTACAGCCTGTAGGGCGCGGCATGCAAACGGATCATGAAACAAGAAAAGCACATTAAGCTCTGTACACGACGTTCGGTCAGCTGAACGTGCGTTCCGCTTCGCAAGTCTACTGCGCATCTCCCTTTCACCTTCGCACAAGAGCTTTCGTGATTAAATCCCTTTACGTTTTATGAAAAAAAGTAATAGCCGTAATAATAATAACACGGTCTATTCTACATATTGTTGAAATACAATTTACATTTTTTTTTTAAATAAGTCAATCGATATGTGTTTAAGGCTGTCGGAACGCTCTGAATTTAAGCTGTTTGCAAACTTATTCGTCAACATTTTGCAAAAATTCTTTCTCTGTAGGAACAATAATAATAATAATAATAATAATAATAATAATAATAATAATAATAATAATAATGCGTTTAACGTCCGTTTCTCAACTTTATGTCATAACAGACGCCATTCGCACCATTACTATTTTCCATCTACCACACTTCCCGTTATTTTTCTACATTTTTAAAACTTCAACTTATGTAATAGCAATGGGCGAATGAAGGAATTATAGGAAATTAGGATAATGCAGGTAATTTTTGAACTAGGAGTTTGATTGGTAATCGGCCATGGCCTCAAATAAGGAACCATCTCGATATTTATCTGGATTTAATTGAGGGAAACCATGGAAAACCTCAATCAAGATGGCCGGTACAGGAATTACCGTTTCTCGGCGACAGACAGTAGGAAAAAGTCCCAGCCACATCTGCCCCCGCCGTGATTCGAACCCGGACCTCCCGAATGCGAGTCTAGTGCTGTCACCAGTACTCGACCCAGCTCGGTTGTAGGGATAATAAAGGACAAATCTAGGTCTCTAATGAACTACTTTTCTAATTTATGTACGATTTACTAGAAAAAAGTTGGCATTAGTTGTGCCAAAAAACATACGTTTTCAATGTCACACTACGACCTTATTCGTACTTATTTCACAAAATGCTTCCATCACAAACCTAAAGTGACTCTTTTTTCGGAAAAGTTTTTTAAGTCTTCAAAATATTTCCAAAATTTACAGTAACCAACTGACAGCGGCACCCTTGCAACAACATTTTTTAGCCACGTAGTGTGGCTTTACGGCACTAGCCGATACCCGCGGCCCCGCACGCGATTGGGATAAAACACGGCAGCCATTGGAATTGTAGTTTAAAAATTAGAATGTGTTAGATCTGTAATTCCCCTCCATCCACTGAAATTTAATCCTTTAGTAAAGATTGAAACGTGATGCTTAAATTTTAGTAAAATAGACACAACAGGATTTGACTTACAAATTTTATGAAAACATTAGTTAATGCTGATACGGATTTGCTATTGAAGGGTGTATTTAAGTTAATTTAAGTTAATATAATAACCTGTGATAGCAAATATAGGTACACTATATTAAATTAACACAGGATTAAGGCTAAAGATAACAATTTTTACTTGCTTACTTTATTGATTAACGTTTCGGCTGCATTTTGCGTCTTCCTCATGATCCATAATATAATTTAAAAGTTAAATGTTAAAATGAAATTATACAATGTTCATGCTATTTACACTATATTGTCGACATAGTTTTGGCACTGCGACCCGAGTTTTATGAGTTTTATGTGTCTGAGTTGTGCGATTTGTTCTGTTAGTGGTTTTTCCAATTATAATAAAGCTAGGAAGACGTTTTCAGTGAGAGATGTCTGAACGCGAAAGATAATATTTGACGAGGGTTTCTAGAAGAGCTCGGTTTCTACATTAGGAACAGATTAGAGCTATTTACCTTTATTCTACGGTCACAAGGCAAAATGGTTTCTGCCGGACATTGGTCAAGCCATATTTGTATTGTGTGCTCAACCAAAGAACGTCTGTGCTGAAAGGGGAGTGAAACTGCTAGAATAGAGTTGTGTAACTCAGATCTGAACCGGTTCAAAGAGCCGACTCCGACAGAAGATCCGTGAGAGCCGACTCACTTTTTTTTGAGCCGACGGATCAACGGATCCGCATAACTCAGTGAAACACTTAACACACAGAAGCACATTTTACACTTACGTATCAGTTCTTGCTTTGATGCATCTGTCAGCTCAAATGACTCATGCATCACATGTTTGGCTATGCATTCTCGATTCTATACAGGTCGTGATTTGATTGAGTGAACTAGGTAACTCAGTGGCAGACTGCAGTAACATATTCAGAACTTGGCTCTTTTTGAACCGGTTCAGTGAGCCGGTTCACATACGGGATCCAGATGCAAAGATGCAGATCACTAAAAAGACCCGTTTTTCCCATCTCTATGCTAGAACTCTACGAAACCTTAAACTGAGGTGTTCTTGGGTAGTGGGTGATGCGATATCGACACGATTCTTGTTGTAATTAATACGCACCAATAATTGAGAAAAAAATACAGTTTAAAAAAACTAAAACAACACGCTTTATGAACTAAAAAATTCAAAATAATTTGACAACAAAATTAGCATTACTGTAAAAAGCATGGGGTGCTATCGTAATAATGTATGACACGCTGTTTTTACATCGTGAAAGTTACCTCTGGCGTGTTGTTCCAGTTTTTTTAAACTCGAATTTTAATTTAAAGACTACAAACCAATATTGCATTTGAAGATGGGGTAGGCAACTCAACGTACGTCACTGTACAGCTCGTTAGCTTGCTTGCTGTAATTTTTCAAGTTTTTTTATTCTCAAGGTCTTGGTTAGGATAATGGGACAAACTTATTAAATTATTGTATTATCATCGGTTCTTGATAAGTGTGCAAAGTTTCAGTTTAATCTGACGTTTTGAAGTGGGTGAATTTCAAGTTCAAAGATTCCATTACAGACATTCAAAGATTTATTTTTTTTTATCCTGATGATCCTGGTCAGGATAATGGGACAAACTTATTGAATTATTGTATTGTCATCGGTCCTTGATAAGTATGCAAAGTTTCAGTTTAATCTGACGTTTTGAAGTGGGTGAATTTCACGTTCAAAGATTCCGTTACAAACAAACAAACATACAGGTGAAGCTAATAAAAGCGTGTTAAAAACGTTTGTCTTGTTTCGTCCTTTTGTATCACATATATTTCGTTTCATTTGAATAGTTTGACTTCAAAATGAATCTTTAAAAATACATATAAAAGCATTGCGCTTTGCGACTACGAAATATATACTTACTTAGGTTCGTCCAGTCGTCTATATAGCCACATCGCTTACAGATTTTTGAAATAAAAGACTGTCTGAGCTCGAGACTTGTATTTAAGAATCTTGGTTATACAGTACATAAAATAAAAACGTTTTTATGGCAAATTTAGTTGTGTATACTTCTACTAAATAAATGTTTTTTTTTGTTGGCGTAGCTTTCATGTTCTCGGACATATCGCGCTATAATATAATAAAGAGGACAAGTTTGTGTTTCTTTACGGCGGACATTTTAAGGAACGATTGAAGAAATTCTTTCACTTTTTAAAAACCCACTTCTTTCTGAGTGACAGGCTATTATTACGCTACGATCATGAAGTCAGATATAAAAGAGTGAAACGCATAGGCTTTTTGATGAGTTTTGTCTCCACAAAAACGATAATTCATTTTTTGAACTACTAAAGTCCCTAGATCTGAGCTGGGTAGAGTAGTGGTGACAGCACTAGACTCGCATTCGGGAGGTCCGGGTTCGAATCCCGGCGGGGGCAGATGTGGCTTGGGACTTTTTCCTAATGCCTCTCGCCGAGAAACGGTAATTCCTGTACCGGCCATCTTAATTGAGGTTTTCCATGGTTTCCCTCAATTAATTCCAGATAAATATCGAAATGGTTCCTTATTTGAAGCCATGGCCGATTACCTATCAAACTCCTAGTTCAAAAATTACCTACCTTATCCTAATTTCCTATAATTCCTTCATTCGCCCATTGCTATTACATAAGTTGAAGTTTTAAAACTGTAGAAAAATAACGGGAAGTGTGGTAGATGGAAAATAGTAATGGTGTGAATGGCGTCTGTTATGACATAAAGTCGAGAAACGGACGTTAAGCGCATTATTATTATTATTATTTAAGTCCCTAGATCTGATAGATCGTCGTCCACCATTTTGAGGCAAACGATTCAATTAAAAGATATAAAAGTTTTCGTAACTAAGGAAAAATAATAATAATAATTTGCACTGAGTTTTCACTCGGCACGTGGTAGAACATGATTAATAATAACAAATAATTAAAAACACTTAAAAATTCTACAAATAATTATTAAATTATTTTTCGACGATCGCTTCGGACAATAAGTCCATCCTCACGAATTTATTTCTGAGGATGGATTTATTGTCCGAAACGATCGTCGAGAAATAATTTAATAATTATTTAGCCGGAACTACCCAACACTACAAATAACTCGTTCGAGTATTCGAATTTTTTGAAAAATAATTTCTCGAGCGCCCCTAAGTAAGTATGTATTTACGTTGATAATTAATTACTCAATAATTATTCACAGTTCTGATGTGTAGCATTTCAATAACCGAACTACGGCGACAAAGTATAGTTAATTATTTACTAAGCAAATAGAGAAGGTATATATTATACGAACATACGTAATTACGCTCAATTTTAATTATGTTTACATAATATTTAATTAACACTACATACATGCATATTATATTACGCAGCAAGCTTGTTTGTTTGTTTGTTTGTCAATATCAAATACTAATTACTATTTCACCAAAAAGGCCTGTTGCTGTTATTTATTAAAACCGCCCTCAAACACAACAGAAGACGTAATCACGAGGGTGATTATTTACGAGAAAAAAGAATTGTAACATGTAAAACGACGGTGCCCAAAATGTGGCTTCAATTGTAATTCAAGAATATTATTATTAATAACAAATAATTAAAAACACTTGAAAATTCTACAAATAATAATCAAATTATTTTTTGACGATCGTTTCAGACTCCTGAGGATGGTCTGTGGCACTGTAGCTCTTAAACGGGTGAACCGATTTATACGAAAACAGGTTTTCTAGCGGTGGTTTTTAAATATGTTTTATCAAAATCGGTTCAGCCGTTTCAAGGTCATCAGCTCTTTTCTTAGCTGCGGTAGGGATCGTAAACGCATAACGGGTATTTTGTTTGTAACTAAGTTTAAAATGTTTGAAATACAAATTAAATTAAAAATTTAAAAAACCCCCGACACAAAAAAAAAGCATAAAAAGTTAAAAAATAAAATTTCTGGGCCTGATCCTTTAACTTTAATATTTAAACACTCAATTAATAATATTTTGTGATTCAAACGTCATCGCGTCGGGGGACCGCTAAATAAATAAAATAGAAGAATAAAAAGAAGCTTAATATAAGTATACCTACTCTATCTAGGTCCACCGACGCGACGACGTTTGAATCACAAAATATTACTAATTAAGTATTTAAATATTAAGGGGGTATTCTCATGTGACCACTTCGAAAAATCGATTTTTTTTTCATATTTCAATAGTAAAACCTATCGAAAATATGCTGTGAAAAATAGAGACCGCAATTCCTAATTTTAAATAAATTACAACTCATATAGTGGCCGACGCCCTGTAAGCGACTTGGCGGCTCTTGAAACTTTAAACGCATTTTTCTGGAAACATTATTTTCTAAAACTGTCATGGTCCTAAAAAAAAAGTATTCAACCGATTGCTTTGAAATTTATATATGTTCTTCTACTCATTAATGGTTATCGGCCGTACCAAAATTGCTTATTTTCGAAAATATTTTCTTATTTTTTTAAACGATTTTTAACAAAAAAATTAACAAAAAACACAAACTTTTTTTCTACAGTCCGACATTTTTTTTTTCAATGAAATTGATTAGTTTTGGTAGGGTCGATAGCGACATACCTCCTGAACAATGATACATTCGATTTTTTTATTTCACACAGCATGAAGAGCCGTTATTACCATGACCAGTGACCTGCTTTTTTTTTAGTGTCTAATTTAATTAAAGAAATATATATATATATATAAAATGTAAAATAAAAGAAAAAACATTTTTTTTATACAGTTTAAGATACAAATAAAATCATATAAAAAAATTAAAATGATTGACTGTTATTGTCGTCTAAAAAAAAATCCCTAAAAAGAGGTAAAATTTATGCGTTCACATGAGAATACCCCCTTAAAGTTAAATGACCAGGCCCTGAAATTTTATTTTTTTGTAGGTTTTTTTGTGACGGGGTTTTTTAAATTTTTAATTTAATTTAAACGTACGCCACTGTCTGTATTTATCGACTTTTCCTTAGGTCTATAAAAAATGAAGAATACATAATTTATTGAAGAAAAATAGGTTTCATTCAACTGAAGTTTCTCATCATTTTTCTTTTAACAAATACGCATCATTTACTTGTCCACGATTCAATCTGTTGCATAAATTATAGATTGCGTCATCAACGAAAACAGATAGTGACGGGAGATAGACCTCGTTACGTGAACGACAGAGCGAAATGACTGCATTAATATATTATAAGATGACCTGTGTTATTATTTCGGTAAGAGCTTTTTCAAGTATACGCATATATAAAATGTTTTTCAAATATTCATTAAATTTCCGCCATGGAAAGATACGTTGATATATTGATGTACGGCCGAATCAGCGTTGCCAGACGTCCCGATTTGGGCGGGACGTCCCGATTTTTAAATCAAAATTAAATGTCCCGCGCGGGACAGGCTCAGTCCCGCTTTTCGGAGATAACTCGACCGTGCGTAAATAATTCTTCTCTTATTGTAAGTTCCAATTTGTAACACTCACTCCTCAGACTATTGTTTGAAACGCCATATTTTTCTAATGAATAAAACTTTTTTGATTTCGATTTCTGTTTTTTTTATTTTTTTTTATTCAGAAGACGAATAAGACTCAACTATTTAACGATAGGGTAAATCTGATTGAAAATATCATATTTTTATTAAAATGCATTTTCTATGGCTATTTTTGCTATCTATTGTCATGTAAACGTAATTTGAACTCAAATAAAAAGATAAATATTTAAAAACTTCTTATTATTTATATACGTTTTTTTACCATGTCCCGCTTTCGACGAAAGAATCCCGCTTTTTTCACTCAAAAAGTTCCAAAATCCCGACTTGGCAAAAAAAAATATCTGGCAACACTGGGCCGAATACAGAGTCAGTGGCGTAGATTTAAACCTTGTGTACATATGCCCAGGCAACTACGGTACATTTTCATGTGTAAAAATAGTTGACGAAACCAAAAGTGCACATCTAAAATTTATATTTTAACTTTTAAATCTACTTGATCAAAACATTTAATAGGTGTGTATAATTAATATCTGATATTTTATATTTCAATTGTAAATTTACAAATTGTATTTTAATAATTCAATTACAGTTATAAGGCTTGAAAAAGTCCCAAGCAAGGGACGAAACGTCGCTATAAATAACAAATAGGTAAGTGTTTACTTAAAAAGTCCTTTTTCCCGACAAATCATTTTTAGTGCATTTGCCATATGGCAACATACACTATTGGCGTCGGTCGGATGGCGGGACCTAGGGGTCGAACCAAAATTTCTCGACGTTTCATAACCTCCTAAACACTTTGCCACCATTTTAAAAAATGTTTATATATATATGTATATATATATTTATATATATATATATATACGTATATATATATATATATATACGTATATAATATATATATATATACGTATATGTATATATATGTGTGCGGGCAATAACTTTCGAAAGAGTTAATTGATTTTAACGAAATTTGGCACACATGTTGGAATCCATCACCGCACGAAGCCTATTTAAAATGGGCCCAATCGGGCCATTTTAAGGGTAGTTTTTAGGGGTTGAAAAATGTTTTTGGGGCCTAAAATACCGAAAAAATTCTCCGAATCGTTTCAAAATTGAAATTTAACCCTCCGGCAGTAATTAAAAAGTGTCCTTAAAATTTTAATAAAATCGGCCCGACAGGACCGGACTTACAAATTTTATGAAAACACTAGTTTGCAGATAGTGAATTATTTACTGAAAGTTGCATATAATTTGGTATAGAGGTTCGATTGATAATAATATTGCAATTAAGAAAAAAAATATTATTTTAAGGGGTGTATTAAGGAGTAAAATTTTTTATTTTGCCCAAAAACCAACTTAAGTTCGCATAATAAAGCCACACTGCCTGTATAAGCAAATACACTATATTGTCGTCAGGGTTTTGGCACTGCGACCCGAGTTTTTTTATTTTTAAAAAATATTGAAAAAAAATTTTAAAAACCGGTCAAGTGCGAGTCGAACTCGCGAGAAGAGGGTTCCGTACTATTCCGTTTTCCGTAAGTATTTTAAGACTTACGATTTGCGTTTAGGTTTTCCTGTAAACTATGGGTGAGACCCGACATTTCCTATTTTTTTCAAAATTTTAGGCTCAGTAGTTTCGGAGATTAAATAATGGTCAATTGTTCACATATTTTCTTAAATAACTTTAAAACTATTTATTTTAAAATTATAAAAAAATATATTTGAGACCCTTACTACACGCCTTTTCATTTGATATGTCACACGGTACAGTTTGCTAAACTTTTTTTTTTAATTTCCTAATTTGCCCCCCAAAAATGTTTCCCATGTTCAAAATTCATTTATTTACGTTACACGTCCGTTTTTGGGTCACCGCCTTACATATGTGTACCAAATTTCAACTCAATCGGTCCAGTAGTTCGGCGCAAATTGGGACGGACAGACACACGGGTGATCCTATAAGGGTTCCATTTTTTCCTTTTGAGGTACGGAACCCTAAAAAGGATTGAAAAAAACATTTAAAAAAATTATTTATGTAAAAAAATTATATATAAATAAATAAATAAATCGCAAGTGGAGTAATAATATGAAATAAATATAATCTCATTTATCAGAATTTTCTGTAAAGCTAACTTTTTGTTTTCTCACATTGAAATACAACGAAATTGTTTACAGGTTGGCAACTCTAACTTTAAAACTAAACAGCCTGTATATTTATCAGTAAATGAGACGCTTTATTATATTTTCTTCAACACATTTGTATATATCGGTAACATAGAACTCTGCTTTATACCAACATGACTTTTGAATATTAAAACTTCGACACACACTTCTTAAATAAATATAGAAAATAACGTAGAGTGGATCGCGTTGTAAATCTTTTAATATGTCATGGTTGGCAGCTTTCATAATTTTTAATTAAGTGTCCACATTTTCCCCTTTTATGTAACATTTTAACAGTCCCTTTTATATCTGAAGTATATATTAAAAATGCGTAATTAAAAATATTCAGTATGCGAGTTTCATTATTGAAAACCGCTTTTTAATTTGTTGCTCTCATTTTATATAAAATTTGTTGATTTGAAGTTTGACGTAAAAATTTCAATATAAAAAATTGAAACAAATTTAGGTCGACGCAGGATTGTATTGAAACATTTTAATAATTCTATAACAACACCTGTTGGAACGAAGTTCCTTATCGCAGGTTAGCGAGGGGACCTAGCTGAGAAAAAATATAACGTGTCACGAAAAACCGTAAGACAAAAAATGTAACGTGTCACGAAAAACCGTAAGACGTATAATGTATACTGGTATACGGTGATACCAGGTGTTTTTAGATTATTCCGGGTTTTTTTAGATTATACCGGGTGTTTTTATATTATACCGGGTGTTTGTAGATTATACCGGGTGTTTTTATATTATACCGGGTGTTTTTGGATTATACCGGGTTTTTTTTAGATTATACCGGGTGTGTTTTACACGTTGTATTTGAATTTATCGTTCTCTAATTTAAATTTTATTCGTATTTCCAAAGAATTATATTATTGTATTCTTATTTTGAAAATTCTAGCCAATTGGGCGCCAGGACCATTCCAGCTTCATAAATATTGACATTTGGAATATTATGAGAAATAAAATAAAATGTCTGTTAAAGCATGCGCTGGGGGTAACGATTAGTAATAAATATTGTAAAATTTGCTATCCATTAAGAATAAGAAATTTTCTTAGTTTTCTTTAATTTTGTAACATTTATTGTTAAATACTTTTTTGTCACATTAATTATAGATTTTTTAATTGCTAATATCGATTTTTGTTCATAAAACATTTATGAATATAGAAATATAGAAATATATTTGTTCCCATAATATAAATACATAAAGTATACAAAACTTCTATACATATTTAATAAAGAATATGCTAAAAAAACAAAACCCAAATTACTGTATGGGAGCTATAGGTACATCCATAGGAAAAGCTGTGCTGGACGCACCGTTACAAAAAACATATTTTTCCCTAGCCGAATGTTATGCAACTACATAAAAAAGATCGTTAACATAATTCCTTTGTAAGAGCCATTTTTTAATCGTATTTAAAACCACTTTTAGGCTGTAAATATTCTTGTATTGAAGTGGCAAAATATTATAGATATGCGGGCTGGTAAAAAGAAAATATCTCTGAAACAGAGACTTATTTGGTTTTGGAACAAAAACGTTTACAGTTCGAAAGTTGTATTCTTTCTCTCCATAATTTGTGCCACTTCTTATGTAAAATATTTTTAATATTTTATATACATACAAATGTCTTACTGGTAATATTTTAAAACTTTTAAATAACGGATGTGAATGAGGAAGGTTCATCATTTGAGATACTTTGTTTTTTGTAAAGAAGTCATCTAATTTCGTTTGCCTTTTTCTGTTTCGTTCAGCAAGCTGTTGTCGATAGCAAGATATTGCATCGATGACACTTCTTCTTGCCTTTGAACTTCATTCAACATTTGAATCATTTCGTATAAACTGATCCATAATTTACGTTATAGTGGCTAAACTTCTTTTAGGAACCGCGTAATACTGAACCAGCGTTAAGCGAGGTCTTACTGTACTTACATGTAGTATAGGTATCATATAATGGAGTGGTTTTTCGACAAATGAATCCAGTTTAGTTCACAACAAACCTTTGTAATTGAGCCTGTCCGATTGCATTCCATAAAACAGATGTAAACGTATCGACGCCGCTCACATTAAACGGCGCAGTTATTTTTTATCGAGATCGTTAAATTGAATGGATGTACAATTCGATAGCGGCGGCGGGCGACGGCGGCTCAACGTGATTGTGTTGTTCTATCAACAGATTGGAACCCGCGTGCTCTGAATTGAAAACAAATTGCAATACGTCAACAGTTTGCTTTTATTTGTATTGACCTATGTAATTATGTGTATGTTATTTTTTTAAAGGACCGAGCTGAGTAGAGTAGTGGTGACAGCACTAGACTCGCATTCGGGACGTCCGGGTTCGAATCTCGGCGGGGGCAGATTTCT
The DNA here is from genome assembly GCA_034508555.1 of Venustoraphidia nigricollis. Taxonomy (NCBI): domain Eukaryota; kingdom Metazoa; phylum Arthropoda; class Insecta; order Raphidioptera; family Raphidiidae; genus Venustoraphidia; species Venustoraphidia nigricollis. The sequence continues at coordinate 305,218 of JAVRKA010000091.1, read as the reverse complement.
ATTGCCTCTCGCTGAGAAACGGTAATTCCTGTACCGGCCATCTTGATTGAGGTTTTCCATGGTTTCCCTCAACTAATTCCAGATAAATATCGAGGTGGTTCCTTATTTGAGGCCATGGCCGATTACCTATCAAATTCCTAGTTCAAAAATTACCTACCTTATCCTAATTTCCTATAATTCCTTCATTCGTCCATTGCTATTACATAAGTTGAAGTTTTAAAAATGTAGAAAAATAACGGGAAGTGTGGTAGATGGAAAATAGTAATGGTGCGAATGGCATCTGTTATGACATAAAGTCGAGAAACGGACGTTAAACGCATTATTCTTATTATTATTATATTATTTTTTTAAAGGATGTCACAAATTAATTATTTTTAGGGTTTCGTACATCCGATGAAAAAAACGGAACCATTATAGGATCACTCTCGTATCTGCTTCTACGCAGGGCCATTTTTCCCACTGGGCACGTGCCCAGGGCTTCGCGATCGATGGGGCCCCCTAGTTCTTGCCAGATTAACATTCTATAACTGATACTGCCGATAAATATCATATATCGATAATTTTTGTAATAATGTATTTGTTAATTTTTGATTTGCTTAGTAATTAATCTTTTTTTTAAGAAAAAATAGTCTTCCGTAATAGTCATAGGGGCCCCTTTATCCTAAAGTACCCAGGGCCTCCAATAGGTTAAAGATGGCCCTGCTTGTACTCTGTCACAGCTTATTTTCTCCGACTCTTTTAGACGAAACAAGTTGAAAAAAACGAATGGATCAGAGTTAGCCTTGACTGCATTAATTGTTATTTCTATTGCGTTACTATGGTAATCTTGAGGATTTCTATTTTATTTTGATTTATTTTTCAATTTATTGAAGAGTACGTTAATCAAATATTTGATTCATTTTTATTTTACTTGACTTTCTAAGTATTAAAATAGTAACGCAATAGAAATAACAATTAATGCAGTCAAGGCTAACTCTGATCCATTCGTTTTTTCCCAATGCTAATTTCCCTTACGCGTTTACATACTGTATAGAGTTTGATACAATCTACTATTTTGTTTGATGAAAACCGTTTGTGGTGCAGTGGATAGCGTGCTGGCTTCTTGACTAGATTGTCGTGGGTTCGAATCCTGCTTTTGTTCATGAGTGTTTTGTGATGTCGTCAAGTTTTAAGTTATTCTTATTTGATGTAATTACGATGCTAATGACCTATGTTGACGTGCGTCTATAATCTACAATAAGTAAGTTAAACCCTTTGTTGTTAAAGGCGCCGCACTGATCGTAAGTATATATAGGTCAGACAACGTCATCGGTGGATATTTTTTTGAAGAATCAACTCCATTTTTTGCTGTTGGAGATAACGGTGACAGTTGAATACAGTCTTGTGTGTGATAATGACCTATGTTGTCGAGCATCTATAATCTACAATAAATAAATAAAACTTTTTGTCGTTAAAGGCACCGCAATTATCGTAGTAGGTATATATTGGTCATACATAGAGTTGCCATCTCTAAAATTTGGCAACCAGGACAAGACGCGTGAAAACCCCGGATTTTAGAATCCAGAACCCGGATATGTCAACAGGTTTTTTAAACACAGTCAGTGTAATAAAAAGCAGTTGAAAATGTCATAAATCACCTTTTTATTTATTTTCAGACCTTAAAATTTAATTTACTCATCTTTTATCATCATTTTAAATGCACCTAACAAAACTTATTACAGTTTGTTACAAATTGTTTTAATAATCAGTTAGAATTTTTTTATTCTTAAATTTTTAAATCCGGACTACAAATGAAGCCCCGCCCGAACGCTCCCCGGATGCCCTCTAAACTAGGACAAATCCGGGGAAACCCGGACGGATGGCAACCCTAGTCATACAACGTCATCGGTGGATATTTGTTTGAAGAATCAACGCCATTTTTTGCTGCTGGAGATAATGGTGACAGTTGAACGCAGTCTTGCGTGTGCCGTACTGATAGTGTGATATTGGCTATCATAAGACACACGCGGCTGTGATCGGCCGTCAGTTACAACGCGTCAAGATTGAACTGATAACAGAATCGGCATCAAAGACCCACTGCGTCAAAATTCCGACTAACGATATCATGGCACGAACGTCAGAGGTTCTGGACAGAAAGCTGTAAGGAAAAAGGAGAATGGTTAATTTAACACGTTCACTGCAGCGTTATCAGTTACATGTGACCGGTAGGCAACTTTCCATTCCAGCGGCACAGAAAACTGTAAATTTTGTCGTTGTTGCGTGGACGATAAAAATGTTATTTGTTAAGATAGGAATCTGGTAGTGTTCGAAAAATAATTGTTCGATTGAAATTGAAACTGTGTATACGTGTATTTAACATAGTTTTTTGCATAATATTTACATTTTTTTACGCATTTTAATCAAAATTTGACTTGAAAAAATGAAATTTTTCTGTGTAGATCATGCATTTGTTTTTGTGTGAATACAATCTAATATTGTAGATGACAGGGAGTTTGAATACGATATTAGACTCATTGCCGGATTAAGCCAGCGCCGGGCCTGTAGCAAATTCTGTCAAGGGGCCTTTGGTTTGCTTTAGGTTCTCAAGTTTAGGGTATTGAATAAAACAAAACTGTTACAAATAAACTTTTCTGGATTTAATATGGGCAAATTTAGAGATAACACTTTCAATATCGACTTCTTTAAGCAACTCATGCTCTATATTCAACAAAGTAGATTGGATCGTGACTAAGTTAATAAAATTTAAATAGTTCGCCTGTTTTCTCGAAATACTTATAATCGATATTATATTAAAATCGATTAAAAAAGTACAATCTCGGCTACGTAAACTCGCAAAATAAATGTATACCTATATAAAAAATAAAAATCTGGCCGCTTGAAGGGTAGAAATGTGGTATAGATGCTAGTCTAAATATATCGATTATAATTAAACAGAACATTAACGTTAAAAAGTTCGTAAAATACCTACTTATTTTTACGATTTAACGTGACGAAATCGAGTTTTAGATTTTCAAGTGGAAGTGAGGCATAGCCTAAGCGCTTCGCGTTTAAGGCATGCAAGATATTTTACGCTCCTATCTAAATTAACATTTTTTTATTACGGTCAGACAGGCGATGGAGCGCGGGGCCCCCAAATTCGCGGGGCCCGTAGCATTTGCTACTCTTGCTACGTGGCTAATCCGGCACTGATTAGACTGCTCTTGTGTCTATGAAAACTGTAATTATATGATCCCAATCTAAGGTCATTGTCAAATCAAATTTTTTGACAATGTTTTGTGCAACTCAGCGCGTGTATGGATGACGGCTTTAATTCCTTGAAACGATTGTTAGAAAGATAAATATTTACGCCATGCTTTGACGTGGCATAACTTTGTTATTTTTAAAGATTTGACAACCAAATTTTCGCCATTTTGTAATTTCTAGAGCTATGATTAAGAATAAAAAAAAACCCGGGTCGCAGTGCCCAAACCCTGCCGACAATATAGTATATTTGCTAATACAGGCAGTCTGGTTTTATTACATGAACTTAAGTTTGTTTTTGGTCAAAATAAAAAATTTAACCCCTTAATACACCCCTTAAATTAATAGTTTTTTTCTTATTTGCAACATTACTATCATCGAACATGTACACCAAATTAAATACACCTTTCAGTAAATAACTCACTATCTGCAAACTGGTGTTTTCATAAAATTTGTAAATCCGGTCCTGGCGGGCCGATTTTTTTCCAATTTCGGGAGCACATTTTAATTGCTACTAAAAGAGTAAATTTCAATTTTGAAACGATTCTGAGAATTTTTTCGGTATTTTTAGGCCCAAAAACTTTTTTCAACCCCTAAAAACCACCCTTAAAATGATCCGATTGGGCCCATTTTAAATAGGCTTCGTGCGGTGATGGATTCCAACAAGCGTGCCAAATTTCGTTAAAATAAATTAACTCTTTCGAAAGTTATAGCCCGCACGTATATATATATATAATTTTTCCAAAAATGGTGCCAAAGTGCTTAGAAGCTTATGAAACGTCGAGAAATTTTGGTCCGACCCCTAGGTCCCGCCATCCGACCGACGCCAATAGTGTATGTTGCCATATGGCAAATACACTAAAAAGATTAGAAATTTCCAAATTGCTATATTTTTTGCAACTGTTGCTTAGAGAGCAAGAAGTACAATGCTAAAAATTCTGAAGATCACAATATGAGGTGTTTATGGATAGGAGATATCGAGTAGAGAACGCTACTTAAAATTTATTTCTTAGTCTTAGAATCATTTACATAAACATTTACTGTTTGGTGTCCGACATTTTGTGTAGGCCACCATATGACGCCGGCGGATATAAAACCTATTACATAACAGACAGACTTTTCAAAACTATTGTACTTTGCAGTTATTACTGTAGACAAGGCGCATAATAATAAAAGTTGACACTCCGTAAAACAAATTATTATTTCGTGCCAAGTATTATATTATGATATGAGATAATAAAACTGTGTCCGTCGCATCCCTTGCCGTTCGTTCTATAATAGGTTCCAACATAAATTCAGGGGTGTATCAGTGAATTTCCTAAGCGATGTACCTGTTTGAAATTTATTGTGACGCATAAGGGGAAATGGACGGGGAAGAAAGAATGTCTTGAGTGCGAGAAGGAAAGGGGAACGTATCGAGCAAAACCTTAATTTATTAATATTGACTTTTTAGTGTATTTGCCATATGGCAACATACACTATTGGCATCGGTCGGATGGCGGGACCTAGGGGTCGGACCAAATTTTCTCGACGTTTCATAAGCTCCTAAACACTTTGGCACCATTTTTAAAAAGGTTTATATATATATATATATATATATATATATATATATATATATATATATATATATATATATGCGGGCAATAACTTTCGAAAGAGTTAATTGATTTCAACTAAATTTGGCCCACGAGTTGAAAACCATCACCGCAAGAAGCCTATTTAAAATGGACCTAATCGGGCTATTTTAAGGGTAGTTTTTGGGGGTTGAAAAATGTTTTTGGGCCCCAAAATATCGAAAAAATTCTTCGAATCGCTTAAAATTTGAAATTTAACCCTCTGGTAGTAATTAAAAAGTGTCCCTAAAATTTTATTAAAATCGGCTTGACAGGACCGGATTTACAAATTTTATGAAAACAGTAGTTTGCAGATAGTAAATTATTTACTGAAAGGTGTATATAATTTGGTATAGAGGTTCGATTAATAACAATATTGCAATTAAAAAAAATGTTATTTTAAGGGGTGTATTAAGGAGTCAAATTTTTTATTTTGCCCAAAAACCAACTCAAGTTTGCATAATAAAGCCACAACGCTGCCTGTTTAAGCAAATACACTATATTGTCGGCAGGGTTTTGGCACTGCGACCCGGGTTTTTTTTCTTTTTGTCCTTGGTAATTAATATAAAAATGATTTGTCGGGAAAAAGGACTTTCTAAGTAAACACTTATTTGTTATTTATAGCGACGTTTCGTCGCTTGCTTGGGACTTTTTCAAGCTTTATAACTGTAATTGAATTATTAAAATACAATTTATAAATTTACAATTGAAATATAAAATATCAGATATTAATTATACACACCTATTAAATGTTTTTATCAAGTAGATATAAAAGTTAAAATACACATGTAAATATAAATTTGAGTTTAAAACAAAAAACAATGGTTCAAGTGAGGAGCAACCGCATAAATTAAGTCACATGACTTTATTTACTAACCGTCAATAAAATAAAATAGTTTGACCATCAACCGTAAAAATATTTTTTAAAAAACGGAATTATTACAAACTTTTTAATGAACAATTGTTTAACTAAAATTTATATTTACATGTGTATTTTAACTTTTATATCTACTTGATCAAAACATTTAATAGGTGTGTATAATTAATATCTGATATTTTATATTTTAATTGTAAATTTATAAATTGTATTTTAATAATTCAATTACAGTTATAAAGCTTGAAAAAGTCCCAAGCAAGGGACGAAACGTCGCTATAAATAACAAATAAGTGTTTACTTAAAAAGTCCTTTTTCCCGACAAATCATTTTTATCTTAATTTATTAATAAAAAAGCAAAAAATTTGACAGGAATGAACCAGTCATTGCATGCATGGACAGACCTAACGTGAATGAGTTGTAATGATACGGTAGGTGAGTGGATCAGATTTTCTTTGTGAGTCAGACTAGGAGGTATACAATAAATGCGACATCATTAAACTAACGTTGATAATAATGTGTTTGGTGCTGAAGGACAAAACGAAATATAAACAACGACAGCGAATCCTGCTGAGAGAACTCCGGTACAAGTAATGGCGTCGTATATACGAGTTATTTGTTACGATCATAAAAGGATTCACGTACGTTTAAACTAGAAATCACGTTTTAATTTCAGTATTCATAGTGCAGGCGCTAGCCAGTCTTGCCAACTGTTCGAAAACTTTCCCTCTAAAACAATTTCAAAACCCACTAATTTCAAACCAAGACTCCCCAAATCCGGACCAATTATTTATTAATTTCAATATGATTATATACAGGGTGTCCGAGAATTATCTTTACAACTTTGAAATTTAATAACTTTTGAAATAAAAAGGATATTCGCATTCTGTTTCCTGCAGTTATTAGTGCAACTCATAAAGTTTTGTTCCGTTTAGGTTAGCGTCTCCACATGTGCACCACGTGTGGCCCGAAGCACATCCAGTCGGTAATCGATTTCTTGCCAGGTACGCTATAACATAATGTCTGTGACAGTGGCAAAAGCCTCTGTAATGAGGGTTTTTAAGTCAGCAATGTCAGTAACCTTTCTCCGATAAACAATATCCTTCAAATAACTCCAGAGAAAAAAACTTTATGAGTTGCATTAATAACTTTAAAACACAGAATGTGAATATCTTTTTTATTTGAAAAGTTATTAAATTTCAAAGCTGTAAAGATAATTCTCGGACACCCAGTACATTAAAATAGTTATTTAGTATTGGTTCAATTAAAACTGAAACAATATTTTAGAAAAATTAAGTTAATATATTAATCATTTGAATATCTATAATTATTCAAGAAGTAATAAGAAAAATATAATTTCAGAAACTACATTTAGTACTGCCCAGCCTTAAATAACGTAAATAAAATTTTATCCCTAAAAATACCCCCAAAAAATTTATCACCTAAAGTACTCCCTATATAAATTCCCACAAAGGAAGTTTAACTTCTTTGGTTTTAATATTATTGCCAAGTTTAATTTTTTTATGTGAAATTAATTAAATAATATTTACACATCCTTAGCAACACACTATAAGCTTCTGTCCTTGTCAGTTTCATGTAATTAATAATAATAATAATAATGCGTTTACCGTCCGTTTCTCGACTTTATGTCATAACAGACGCCATTCGCACCATTACTATTTTCCATCTACCACACTTCCCGTTATTTTTCTACAGTTTTAAAACCTAAACTTATGTAATACCAATAGGCGAATGAAGAAATTATAGAAAACTAGGATAAGGTAGGTAATTTTTGAACTAGGAGTTTGATAGGTAATCGGCCATGGCCTGAAATAAGGAACCATCTCGATATTTATCTGGAATTAATTGAGGGAAACCATGGAAAATCTCAATTAAGATGGCCGGTACAGGAATTACCGTTTCTCGGCGAGAGGCAGTAGGAAAAAGTCCCAGCCACATCTGCCCCCGCCGGGATTTGAACCCGAACCTCCCGAATGCGAGTCTAGTGCTGTCACCACTACTCTACCCAGCTCGGTGTTTCATGTAATTTAGGAGACAAACTAACTTCCCCTTTATTTGCCAGTTCTACTTCCACTCGATTACTTACTTTTTTCAAATAGATACGTCGCTTCAAAAACTTCAAAAATCACCTTCTCTATTCTTCGTGGTTTAAACCTAGTCATGAATTATAAATTCAAATTTGAATAATAACGTTGTGTCTTTAATAAACGCCTTGTATAATTCATAGTCGTGAAAAACACATTAAAAAAAATGTACGTGATTTTATTATGTGTAGAAACCGCGCTATAAAAATTGTAATTAACTTAAGAGTTTTCTTATTATCCTTTTAATCTTCGAAGAACTAATTAAAAAATATATTACCTAGTTCTGGTTGCGGTGTCCTTCGTCAGGATTACCATGCATAAAATAAACCGCAGGAGTGCAACACGTCGTGTTTAACAGCTCCAACTGGAAAAGATTTTATTACAACTGTAAGAAGGATTTATTGTTACAAGTGACGTTCATTTGCAATCCTATTTTACATCTCACACTATAGTTTCCATTGAATTTATCTCAACCACTGCAGAACTGTGTCAATCTTCTGTATACAGTATATTGTAGGTTATGTTATATTAAATAAAATTAAAAGAAATAAATTTTAGTATATTACACCACAAGAGCCGAAAGTTGAATTTCCTGCACTGCGCCACATGATGTCCAAGGCGAAGTCGAGGGCATCGCACAGTGCAGGACTTTCAGCTTTCTGCTCGTGTGGTGTATACTATTTTTCTTCACACCATGCCGAAAGAACGTACTAATATATAAAAAACTATTTAATTTCAAGTGAGCAATGTTGAGGTTATATACGTAATGACACTTGCATCTAATAATGTCCATATAACAGCAGATGGCTGCCTTACACAGAGACATCTATGGGCGAACATGTGATGACAAACGCCATCAGTGCGCATGACAAAACTGTTTAGACGATAAATTTAGGCTTAAGTACTACTGTTCCTCACTTTTTTAATTCTGTCTGCACGTATCTATATATTTTTATCTGTAATTGAACCTACTGGTCTGTTGATAAATAAATTTATTATTATTATTCCAGCTTGTAACTACAACAATGCATAAATGACATACTTTCGGCATTAAAATCGAATCAGAAAGTACGTACTTTCGGCATAGTATGAAGAAAAATCCTTACTTTGTCTGTAATTGGTATATAATTATATCTCAAAGGTGTTTTTTGCCGGTATGAAATATCTTCCTTAACACTGTATCAAAATTTATTTTTGATACGCCATTTTGAAGATTATTTTTCTTACTAATAACGAAAAGTAAGTTATTATCTTAAAATTAATGTTACTATTTAATAATTGAAATAATTTGTTCTTTATTGGATGTAACATAGAACATTAATTAAATATAAAAATTGCAGTATTTTAGTACAATAATTAATCTTATCATATTAGGCAATTTGTTAAAAAATTATACAAGACTAAATGTTAGGGTTGTACAATTTAGTATACCACACAAACCAACAAATAAAAAAACTTTATCCAAACATATGTTTTTTGGATTAAGTGTTAGATCACTTTCACATAGTTTGTGCTGAGACCCAGCGGTAAGAGGCGAGGTAGGCAAAAGACATATTGTGGGTGTGACCTTCTTTAGCTCTGTCTCGCTCAAATCATCCGCACGTTTCAATTTTTGGCTGGTGCCACACTACGAGGCTAAAAGATGCTATTGCAAGGGTGCCGCTGTCAATTGATTACTCTGATTTTTGGAAATATTTCGAAGATTTAAAAAACTTTTCCGAAAATGAAGAGTCACTTTAGGTTTGTGATAGAACAATTTTGTGAAATAAGTACGAATAAGGTCGTAGTGTAACATTGAAAACGTGTGTTTTTTTGGCACAATTAATGCCAACTTTTTTCTAGTAAATCGTACATAAATTACAAAAGTAGTCGATTAGAGACCTAGATTTGTCTTTTATCTTCCTTATAGAGAAAGAATTTTTGCAGAATATTGACGAATAAGTCTACAATCAACTATCAGCCAAAGCCCTATTTTTGATTTAAATTCAGAGCGTTCCGACATTTCTGGATGTAAACAGATGATTTAAATAGCAAATGGTACTAGACCTAGATAATCCTGTAGTTTCAAATTATTAAAATTTATCACGCAAAGTATAGATAGAATTTTTTGTCATGTGACCGACAGCCGAAGCTCTAGTTTTGGTTTAAATTCAAAGCGTTCCGACAGCCTTAAGGGGACCTCAAAACGAATAAATCTTGTAAAATTTTGAAAAGTGAATTTTGACCTAAATTCATACACTAGTGGATTGGAAACGTAAAAAAACAGTATAGTGGGCTTAGTTGTACATGCCTTCTTTATTGTACATTATAAGTATCGTCTGTCTCATATCCGTTACAAGACGTTTGCCATAACCTATAGCAGTTTGTTCGTTTATCACTGAATGTATCCGCATCGCGCAAATCCCTCTTCTTCCCGATTCTCCCGACCACTTTCGACGCAGCGCCCACCCTTCGTAGTGCGTTCGCGTGAAATATAGACAGGTGTCAACTGTCAACTTACCATTATTTCAGTATACAGTGGTATCTCGAAATACAAGTTTTGTTCGTTCTGTAACCTTGTTCGTATGGCAATTTGCTCGTAACTCAAAGCAAATTTCCCTATTTATATTAATTGCTGGGATGCATTGAGTTGTGTGCAGCTCGATCGTATTTCTTTCACTGCTGTCCGTTCAACGAATGAGAAAAAAATACAAAAAAGATTGGAACTGTCAGTTTGCTATTATTTATGTAATTTTTAGACACAGACAAATGTTTCTAGATGCGCTTTTATACAATAAAAAAATATTTTTTACTTTTTAGTTCGGTTTGCTATTAAAGCGTGTTTTTTTTTAGTTTTTTTAAACTATTATTTTTTTCTTTAGTATCACACGAGCGTTGTGTTCGTCAGCTAATTTTAAATAAACTCCTAAAGACGTCCTCTAAGGATGTAACGTTCCCTTCCCTAATTTTGCTCTTTATTATCTAGGGGTGGAAGGGCTGTAGAAAATAAATAGCTTTTCTTGACTTTTCACTTTTTTTTTAAATAAATGAACTTTAATTTGGCAAAATTGCTCACAATGAGCGTTTATTAGAAAATTTAAGCGGTTTTTTTTACATACAAATTAAAACCAACAAAAATCAATAATAAAAAATAAATTTGGTAATGAGTGTAGGAAAGGAGTTTTTGTGTCTGAACTTGAAAAAATCCAAAGTTTAGACACGGACAACGGGAAACGACAGCCCCTAGAAATAAATCCGTAGAGAAACTGTCGTTAGGAGTCGGTAAAATTGGATTAAGTTACTGTCAACAGGACGAGTAACTGGGTGTGTGATAAAAAAAGGAATACAAACAAAAAAAAAACTTAACAAAAATAAAATCACAAAAGATTGAATAAAAATATTAAAAACCAAAAAAAAATCACTTTACTCGATTAATGACAGATTGACAAAATTGTTTTTAAATAAGTACAGTAGAATCCGTTTATTATGACTCCGCCTATATTGACAAACCGCCTATTATGACGTAATTACACAACGAGGTTTGGTTTTCATATAGAATTCTTTGTAACAAAGTCGGATATAATGACTTCGCTTACAGTGACATGTCGCTTATTATGACCCATTTTTAATAAATTTTGTCCGTCTATAGTGACCGACATGATTCTTTTACACCTTCGGCAATGTTCGTTGTGTCCCGACGACGTTCGGCACGTGGCTTGTTTTTGTTTTGAATCTCAGTGAGTAATTGATAGTTGAACGTCACGCATTGTTTTTAGTGATATCCTATGTAAAAAATGTCATCTCAACGTCGTAAAGCATTTACGATTGAGGAGAAAGGTGAATAATATGCAGATTAGAAAATGGAGAATCAAGCTCATCTCTCGCAGAGGAATTGGGCGTGGGTCATTCGACAATCTTAATGATTTTCAAAAACAAGAACCGGATTAAGCGATCGTTCAATTCAAATGTTTTGAAACCGAAGAGGCTTCGAAAATCGCGCAAGAAAATGTTGATCAAGCGTTAATTCAGTAGTTTAAAATCACGCGAAACAAAGGAATACCCGTCAGCGGCCCTATGCTACCTAAAAAAAAGAAAGGTTTTTTTTTCACAAAAATGCTTTGTAGGTATAACCAGGCTGTGTTCACTCAGTATATTTCTATTAGAATTTGTATTTTAAATCGTTCCCAGGTCACGGCAAGGCGCTTCGAGCGATTTTCATTTTTTGCAACCATGGAAACGTTTATATTTTAAATTGTAATCAATCTAGAGTTCACAAACTGTCATTCAAAAATTGTTTTATCATTTATAAAATATTATTTTATATAAGAATGGGTCGTTATTGTGACGAACTGTGAAAAATCTCAAAGTACGATTATTTTACATGTCCTAAGCAATCACGAGGTAAGTTACACTTGTGATCTAAAATCATTTTCAATGTATTTCGTAAATTCCAGTAAATTCATACTGTTTAGCTACTATATTATAAGCTCCACAAAGTTTAAATTATAGCAATTTTTTAATTTTGCAAATGAGATAAATCTTAAATGAGTTATTGAGAATATTGAAAGAAATATAACAATCAAATATAGACAATAAATGTGATTATCTTTCAAACCATCGATTATCTAAGTTGTTCGTTCTTTTATTTAGGTTTTAGAAGAAAGTTCGAAAGGAAGCGACACCAAAAGGATAGTCGATTTATCACCAAAGGCTCGCCATTATTACAAAGTCACCAGAGGCATGCTAAAAACCGCCAGAAAAATCGACTTGAGTAGGTACAGGAGATAATCATAAACGCATAGAACTTCTATGCGTTTATGATTATTTATGATCATCTATGATAGAAGCCTTAATACGACCAGGTACTCAGTGCACAAGCGTTTATCCGGTGTGTAATGAAGTAATGCACCATTACTTACAAAGTTGTGTTATTCAAAATAAACTGAGGGTTATTCTGATAGCACAACTCTGCAAGTACGTAGACCGACATCCAATCAATTTTACTTGTGTAAAACACAATTTACTCAATTTTTTATATTATTTTTTTTTTATTTTTACATAAGGACTTATGTAAGTAATGTAAATAATATATTAAGAGAATTAGATGTAAGATTTGCTAACGATAATATTAAAAAAATAGCATTAACAAGATTTAAAAAATACTCTATTAGAAATAGAACTGTACATAGAATTAAGAAATTACTATAAATAAACTCAAGTTTTCAAAAAAACTCACTATTTCAATCTTCCTATACCTACCTATAAACATTATCCTATAAAACGTTTTGTAAATAAAAAATTATTTTGAACAGTAATGGCAAGTGGTTTCGTTTTGTTTAATATTCTATTACTGTTGGTAGAGTCAATATTATTAATCATCCTATAAAATCTACAGAAATTAATTTGAATTTCGCGGTACCGGTAAAATAGCATCAGCAGCGCCACTTGCAGTGGTGACCTGGGACAGAACTAAAATGTAAAATTTGACCTTGAACGTCAAGTCGCCTATCTATAAAACTATCTAGTCTATGGGTATAACGTCCGCTTAGTATGACGTGTTTGTCAATTCCCTTCGATGTCATTATAAACGGATTCCACTGTATTTAATAAAATATGATCACCAAATGGCGTTTGACTCTGAATTAACTAGACAAAACTAAAAGAAAGACTAAACAAAATTACCACTGACACGACCTTTTATACAAAAAAAACAAAGACAGAAAATAAGAAAAAATTATCTAATAACAAAAAATAATTACCTACATAATGTACAAAATCGCGTCAACTTTTCAAAATAAAATAAATTCTAAATTTATGCATTAAAAAAAATAAAAATTATCAAATATACTGTAGCGTACCGATACAAGGAGACCTCACATTAATTTATATATATGCTGTTTTTATTTTTACACTAAACTTCGTGTTTTTTACAACTTCGCCACAAATAGTAATGTCAAAGTTGACGTTGAAAAATATATTCGTTTACAAACATAAAGTTGTCACGAAAATAAAAAAAAAATGAAAATTTACTACCGAATTTTCATAGGCATTCACACGTAAATTTCACGCTAAGCATGCACGGAAGTTGCGCGCGCAATATGCAACGTCTCTGGTACGGAAGTTGCAAACGTAGCATGCAGCGAAAATGAGACATCGTGAAGTTAGTTGTTAATTTAATGTGAATATACTAGGTGTATAGGCAAGGTGACTCTTCGATGCGGTATAGTTTTACTTTGTATTCATAGATGACACGTCTCCTTTCTGTGTTGTGTGCTGATGGAGTTTTCCACCTATTATCCAAAAGAAATAATAATAATAATGCGTTTAACGTCCGTTTCTCGACTTTATGTCATAAGAGACGCCATTCGCACCCTTACTATTTTCCATCTACCACACTTCCCGTTATTTTTTCTACATTTTTTAAAACTTCAACTTATGTAATCGCAATGGACGAATGAAGGAATTATATGAAATTAGGATAAGGTAGGTAATTTTTGAACTAGGAGTTTGATAGGTAATCGGCCATGGCCTCAAATAAGGAACCATCTCGATATTTATCTGGAATTAATTGAGGGAAATCATGGAAAACCTCAATCAAGATGGCCAGTACAGGAATTACCGTTTCTCGGCGAGAGGCAGTAGGAAAAAGTCCCAGCCACATCTGCCCCCGCCGGGATTCGAACCCGGACCTCCCGAATGCGAGTCTAGTGCTGTCACCACTAGTCTACCCAGCTCGGCTCAAAAGAAATAAGTACTTCTCGAAGTGAACAGGCTAAGTTTTAACTATACTTATCATCTATTTTATTTTACCAATATCTTTAACGAAAATGTGAATATCAATTATCTCGATCACACCAAAGAAGTATAACTTCTGTCGCGCGTAAACTTGTACACGAACTGCTTTTTTAACAATAATACCAGTTTTACTTCTGTAGTTTGTAGTGTAAAATACACAGTCTCTTTTTTTGCTTGACTTGAATATCGACCGTCTGTTCTGTGACACATTGCAAGTCTTACATGTGTCATTCAGTACAAGGCTTTTATGGGCGAGTAGAAAATCTATAGCGCAGTTTATAGCATCAAAAGCCTAGAGTATTTATAAACTGAACCGTAAAAATGGCAACGTCTTGTGTCACTTCTTGAAATAGTGTCACAAGTAAGTATACCGAGTTTCTTTTTATCTTTTGTTGGTAAAAATGTGTGTCATGTCGCCCGGAATATAAATAAAAACTCCCCTATATTTTGAGTAATAGATCTGACAGATGTAGAGATCGTTTACTGGCGTCTTTGTTTACGTGGTATAGATTGTACCCACAGTTCTTTTATACAAAATCTACCCCCACCCTGTTCGGGTAGATGAGTTCATAGGACAGTTGAACATGTATTTTTTTATCTACACTAATATTATAAAGAGGAAAGATTTGTATTTTTGTGTGTATGTTTGTAATGAATAAACTCAAAAACTACTGTACCGATTTAAAAAATTCTTTCACTATTAGAAAGCTACATTCACCCTGAGTAACATAGGCTATATTTATTGCTAGAAAATATTAGGGATCCTTACTAAAACTTTAGTAACGTAACCCAAGGTGTAAAAAAATGCCATAAAACATCTTTCGTCGCATGCGCTGCGGAAACTATTGATGATAGAACAAAAGTATGTTCTGCAATATTAAAGAACATATCAATAACTACAAAAAACTTCGCGATACTATATGAACTATTATCGTTATGTCACAATAACCACTTTTTACATTTTAATAATCTATATACATAAAAGACGATGTATATGTAATCTATGGACTCCAAACGGGTGGACCATTTTTGATGAAATTTTCAGACAATCTTTAGATTAGCCCAGCGGGTGATCTTCTGAAGTTTGGTAGCGATCGAATCAACTGAATTTTTTAAATTTCATTTTGAGAAATAAGATTTTTCTTCGATTTTTGAACATTCACAAATAAAAGCGATTGAATTCGCGCAAATTCAATACACGTTGAGAATTTAATGATAACGATTCTCATCTTTTATATCCTTTATATTACATTTACACCCGGGCGAAGCCGGACTGGTTTTCTATAAGAAGAGAGTTTTTTCTCGAGTCTCACGTTTTTAGTTTAATAAATAATTAGCCTATAAGAGTATTCTCTATATGAATACAAAATTTCATTTCAATCGGATGTATAGTTAATTAGTTATAACGGAGCAAAAAAAACCTCTATAGATTTCAGATTTCTAAACGCTGTCCTAGAGGTCGAATACCAAATTATAAAAATGTTATTGGCCACTTTTTGCTCCTGAAGTATATTGTGAACAGCGTTGCCAGATGTCCCGATTTTTAAATCAAAATTAAATGTCCCGCTTTTCGGGGATAACTCGACCTTGCGTAAATAATTATTCTTTTATTGTAAGCTGCAGTCCTCAGACTATTGCTTGAAACGCCATATTTTTCTAATGAATAAAACTTTTTTGATTTTGATTTCTGTTTTTTTATTTTTTTTATTCAGAAGACGAATAAGACTCAACTATTTAACGATAGGGTAAATCTGATTTAAAATATCATATTTTTATTAAAATACATTTTCTATGGCTATTTTTGTTATCTATTCTCACGTAAACGTAATTTGAACTCAAATAAAAAGATAAATATTTAAAAACTTCTGATTATATACGTTTTTTTACTATGCCCCGCTTTCGACGAAAGAATCCCGCTTTTTTCACTCAAAAAGTTCCAAAATCCCGACTTGGCAAAAAAAATCTGGCAACGCTGACTGTGAATGTCTAGTGTGTTGTGTGATTCCGTCTTTAATCATTAATCTTTGTGCGTGAAACATATACGCTTCAGCAGGACGTGGCAGGAGAGGGAAGTAGTTCTGTTGTAAGCGCGTTTTGCCGTCGGCTGAATTCCTTACAACATTTCGTATTTCCCTTGTTTTCACTTTGTTATAGTTTGCGAACAACAGGTCGTTATTTTTTGTTAAAGGGATTTTTTTTATATTTTGTTACATAAGCGTATAAACACATGCATACTGTTTATTCTATATAACAATATTTTATTCTTTTTATGTCAAACTTTGTATTTTGTTATTAACATTCTCTGATGTAAAAATCGTCTAACAAATAATTCGAAGTTAGCTATTCCTTTTAAATGGGATTGGATTTGTATATTTGGCATTGCATTTTTATTTTTGCGCGTTCTTCTTTTCATTATATTACAAAATAGCGGCCCAGTCCGGCTTCGCCCGGGTTTAAATGTAATATATATGATATAAAAGGTGAGAATCATTATCATAAAATTCTCAATGTGTATGGAATTTGCGCGAATTCAATCGCTTTTATTTGTGAATGTTCAAAAATCGAAGAAAAATCTTATTTCCCAAAAAGAAATTTGAAAAATTCTGTTGATCCGATCGCTACCAAACTTCAGAAGATCACCCGCTGAGCTAATCTAAAGATTGTCTGAAAATTTCATCAAAAGTGGTCTACCCGTTTGGAGTTCATAGATTACATATGCATCGTCTTTAATCTATATAGATTATTAAAATGTAAAAAGTGGTTATTGTGACATAATGATAATAGTTGGACATATAGTATTGCGAAGTTTTTTGTAGTTATTGATATGTTCTTTAATATTGTACAACATACTTTTGTTCTATCATCAATAGTTTCCGCAGCGCATGCGACGAAAGATGTTTTATGGCATTTTTTTTACACTTACTAAAGTTTTGGTAAGGATCCCTAATATTTTCTAGCAATAAATATAGCCTATGTTACTCAGGGTGAATATAGCTTTCTAATGGTGAAAGAATTTTTTAAATCGGCACAGTAGTTTTTGAGTTTATTCATTACAAACATACAAAAATACAAATCTTTCTTTTTATAATATTAGTGTAGATTGACCATTTGAAAATCTATGTATTTAACTTCTGTTACAGTAATGCTCAACTTTGGTTTTAGTCGAATTTACATATTTTATAGTTAAAATGAGTAAGTTTATTTCTCTGAAGTTCTGCAGGAACTGCGGATGTAATTTAGACATTTACATACATACATTGCTATCAAAGTTTGAACACAGTAATAATAAAACAGGTATAGTCAAGTATCAAAATAGTACGTACCGTTTGCTTACTCCCGTCAATAAAAAATATACCGCTTTTGTACATTGTGAAGTATTGACTCACTTTTTAAATTTTGAAGTTATAGTATAGTAAGTTATAGTATAGGAAAAAGTGTCTGACTTTTTGCAAATATTTTTAAATATATCTAATGAAGTTGCTATAAAAATTCCAGCATGAGTCAGTCACTTATTTTCTCATTTTTGATAATTCAACTTTGTAGAATTTTGGTTTAATGTTAACCCCCCCAAAAGTGTCTGCCTCATTTGTTTATTTATTTAAAATCAATTTAACTTTCGAATAGTACTTGGTGGCTTTTGAAACACGTTTTTGGACATATTTTTTTTAAACCTTTCCTGTATGCGCAGTACCTGGCGTACCCAGGTAGACCAGGCAAACACTCATTTACGTATAAATACTATTGTTTAAAATTTCTACCTGTATCAAACACTTCATGAAATGGGTGTCATTAGCTCTCCGTCTTTTACACAATATGGCCAGTGCCGGATTAGCCACGTAGCAAGAGTAGCAAATGCTACGGGCCCCGCGAATTTGGGGGCCCCGCGCTCCATCGCCTGTCTGACCGTAATAAAAAAATGTTAATTTAGATAGGAGCGTAAAATATCTTGCATGCCTTAAACGCGAAGCGCTTAGGCTATGCCTCACTTCCACTTGAAAATCTAAAACTCGATTTCGTCACGTTAAATCGTAAAAATAAGTAGGTATTTTACGAACTTTTTAACGTTAATGTTCTAATGTTTAATTATAATCGATATATTTAGACTAGCATCTATACCACATTTCTACCCTTCAAGCGGCCAGATTTTTATTTTTTATATAGGTATACATTTATTTTGCGAGTTTACGTAGCCGAGATTGTACTTTTTTAATTGATTTTAATATAATATTGATTATAAGTATTTCGAGAAAACAGGCGAACTATTTAAATTTTAGTCACGATTCAATCTACTGTGGTTGGTTGATTTATTATAAAATATAGATTCATTTTATAAGTGAATATAGCTGACCTTTTTTTGAATCGATTATCATATCGTCTTAATCATCTCACTTTGTTGAATATAGAGCATGATTTGCTTAAAGAAGTCGATATTGAAAGTGTTATCTCTAAATTTGCCCATATTAAATCCCGAAAAGTTTATTTGTAACAGTTTTGTTTTATTTAATACCCTAAACTTGAGAACCTAAAGCAAACCAAGGCCCCCTTGACAGAATTTGCTACAGGCCCCGCGCTGGCTTAATCCGGCACTTAATATGGCAGATGACAGACGTCATTCTTTGTAGGGCATAGATACAGTTTTCGAGATGTTTCACCCTATATAGATCTATGTAACCAAATTCCAACACCAATAGTAAGTGTGCCAATAGGCAAATACATCCATAACATGTTTCAGGAATTGCCATCAATTTATTTCGTGATGTAATATTTACGATGAAAGTGTCGAAGCGTTCTAATTGAAATTGACGCCAACAAAATTGATTGCAATAATAGATAAAGTTGATAAAGGCTTATACAGAGAAATATCGCTCCCTATACACTGGTTATATAAACCAGCACTTTTCAAACTTTTTAATCCGACGGATCCTTCGAATTTAATTGTAAAATTTTAGTGCTCTACTACCTCAACACCAATTTCAAGTCGTAAGGATTTATTTGCTTTATTTCAAGGATTCCATACCTCAAAAAGAAAAAAAAGAATCCTTATAGGATCCGTTTGTCTGTCAAGACACTTTTTCTCAGGAACGCGTGGAGGTATCAAGTTGAAATTAATATTAAATAGCCAGGTCTGCATCCATTGGAGCTGTGAAAAAATCAAACTTCTAAGTCAACGCACTCAAAAGATACGGCCGTTTATGCCGCATATTCATAGCCCATAGGGTACTTCCTGTTGACCTAGAATCATGAAATTTGGCAAGAAGCAATATCTTATAGCATAAGTAAAGGGAAAAATCCGAAAACCGTAAATTTGTAGTTACATCGCAAAAAAATATTTTTCTATAAACGTCAAAATAGTGCATACTAGCGACATCGGACGGCATCTTTTAAAAGCTATTAGTTCAGGCATTTCTGCGCCTTAGTGTGTATTACTATGGCAGCGCAAACAATTATTAATACAAAATAAAGTTAATAAATATTAACGGTAGTGCGGAACAGCGTTAAGGTAATTGTCGTGGTACAATATTGTCAAAAAGTTATAGACTATACGCGCCACATAAATATACTAGCTTGTAGCTAAGTGATCCATAATTTGTACGCAAGACTGTACCCGTGGAAACGTAACCCATACAGTATTCATATGCATGTATACTTTTCTATAAATTGTTGAACTTTTAACCGTTATTTATAAATAATTAGACGGTCAAAAAAAATTTCTTATTTTTTTTAAACTCATAACAAATGCATTGAAAGACTGTCAGTTTTTGGAAAGTTTCTGACAGTTAGTTTTTTTTTTTTATAAATAAGAAACTGGTTCAGAACTACAGAGATTGTATACAATCAATGTTAATTATCCAATTTTTAATTGAATTTATCTCGGATTATATACGGTCGATCGCCTTCAAATTTTCAGGGTAATTGTATTATCATGTCCTTAATAAGTATACAAAAATTAAGAATTTTCTGACGGTGTGCCTTAACCACGACAACTATCTTAAGCGAAGCTTTACTGTATGATGTCTCATGTCAAGTACTCTAAGATCGTTATATGTTATGTTATTGACCATAAGTTTTAATCCAGTTTTGATTTACGTCCGTAATGGATGCTTAAAGTGCTTTGCGACTTGTTTTCTATTGCATTGCTGAGAAACTGCATGCGCTAATAGTTTTAGAAGCACTGCTATAAACGCCTTTCGGGATGCAAGTAGTAGCGGTACGTTGGTACCCTCGTTTTGTGGGAATTACAGGGATTCCCGTGTACTCAAAAGATTCTATGCGTGATGTGAATTTTTATGCGCAATGGTTTACCGACTCTGTTTACACTTTGGACGTTGTAATAATAGAAATAATTATTGACTATAGCTATAACACTGACTCCCGTTGACGTTAATTTTATATTATTTATGCCCTGTTTTTAATTACATTTCAAACGACATGCTTTGCGTAAATTAATATCTAGTTTTGGCTGGCAACCCGGACATTTGTCTGGGGCGCCAAAAATTTATGGGCGGCATTTTTATTGTAAGTGTAGGAAAATTTTTGATGTGTTAAATACTCAATTAACCCCATTTTCATCCCTTTTTCACCCTGTTTTCACTCCAAATATTTTCATTCCTAATATTTTCACTTTTAATATTTTCACTCCAAATGAATTTTCGGTAATTTTTATTCATTTTCGGTAATTTTTATTCATTTTCGGTAAATTTTATACATATTCGGTAATTCTTTGCATTGTCGGTAATTTTTAAGCATTTTCGGTAATTTTTATGCATTTTCGGTAATTTTTGGCATTTTCGGTAATTTTTTTGCATTTTCGGTAATTTTTATGCATTTTTGGTAATTTTTATGCATTTTCGGTAATTTTTATGCATTTTTGTTAATTTTTATGCATTTTTGATAATTTTTATGCAATTCGGTAATTTTTATGCATTTTTGTTAATTTTTATGCATTTTTGGTAATTTTTATGCAATTCGGTAATTTTTATGCATTTTCGGTATTTATTATGAATTTTCGGTAATTTTTATGCATTATCGGTAATTTAATAAAAATGTATATATTGAAATTAAGAAAGAAATGTAACATATTTAATTTTGTTATTTTGTTTAACAGTAATCTAAAAATGAGGAAACTGTTATGTTTATTTCAATTCGATGTTTCACTGTACTGCATTCAACCTAGGTTATTTAGTAAATATCTTTTTATGATTTAGTAACAGCATTTTTTTCGTATAAAATATCTTTGTTTCAATATTAACCAATTCAACTATGAATTCGATTCTTATAATAAACATATATACAGGAAAATTTCAGATAGGTATCTATTTTTTCATTCTTGATTCTAAGTATCAACTTGGTCCCTATTGTATAAGTCTGCGCAGAAAGTTTTGCGCATGATTGTAAATTCCGATTTGCATTTTATATCTGTAAATATAAATACGCCCAAAAATACCCAGGTCCTGTTGTATCGATTTTATTAAAATTTTAGGGGCACCTTTTAATTGCTACTGAAGGGATATATTTCAATTTTGAAACGTTTCTGACAATCTTTTCGGTATTTTGGGACCCTGAAATATATTCTTAAGGGGTGGCAATTTGTCTTTTTGTCCTGCGTGACGTAACCGTAAGCGTATTTTTTACATTTACGTTCCAGATATATAAACTACCATTTTCCAACATGAATGTTTCCCACTTCTGAATTCCACGTAAATAGAAAGGCAATAGTTCAAGGTCACACGTTAATATTTATGTAAATTGACTAGTGCCTTGTTAAAGGATTTAATTCCGAACATGGCAAATCCAATTTCCTTTGATCGCTCCGGACTTGGTGTAGTTATGGGGATCCGATTTATTCCGGTGGTATTAGACATTCATGCGTATATGTGCGGACGTATCTGGAGATAATCCCGATAGGCTTTTGTTTCGCTTCCTGTCCCGAGTGTCCGGCGCATTATCCCGTTCCTGGAAACGAGTTGACGACGATGAGGTGATCACGGAGCTCTGTTATGTCTTATCTAGCGCGCCTGATTGATTAAAACATTTTAATTACCGTCTACATTTCCTAGGATTCCGTGCCCGAAGAGTGAAATCATTGGGGTTCCGTACCCTAGGGATGCTAGCGGAAATCATGTTACTAAGGCTCCGCTGTCTGTCGTAAGACTGTATCGTTAGAACCGTAATTTTTCACAGAATGTAAGACCTCGCTTAACGCTGTTCTGCTTAACGTTGTTTCACTATTACGCGGTCTCTAAAAAAAGTTTAGCCACTATAACGTAAATTATGGATCAGTTTATACAAAATGATTCAAATGGTGATAGAAGTTCAAAGGTAAGATGAAGTGTCATTGATGCAATATCTTGCTATCGACAACAGCTTGCTGAACGAAACAGAAAAAGGCAAACGACATTAGATGCCTTCTTCACGAAAAACAAAATATGAGGAACCTTTCTCTTCACAAACATAACTTCTTACTCGAACTTTTATTTGATTTTCATAAATGACACTTCCTGAACGAAACAGTAAAAGACAAACGACTTTAGATGACTTCTTCACAAAATACAGTAAGACCCCGTTTCACGCAAAAACTACATTCCAATAAGTTCCTGCGCTATACGAAACAGCGCTAAACGAGGTCATCTTAATACGTAGATAATAGACATGAGTGAAACAGAACCGAGAATAAGAAAATTTGTTAGTTTTTCTTTTTGTTTAATTTTGTAACATTTATTGTTAAATACTTTTGTATCACATTAATTACGTATATTATTTATTGCTATATCGATTTTTATTCATAAAACATTTATGAAAATCAAATAAAAGTTCGAGTAAGAAGTTATGTTTGTGATGAGGAAAGTTCCTCATTTGATACATTTTGTTTTTGTGAAGAAGTCATCTAATGTCGTTTGCCTTTTTCTGTTTCGTTCAGCAAGCTGTTGTCGATAGCAAGATATTGGATCAATGACACTTCGTCTTGCCTTTGAACTTCTATCAACATTTGAATCCTTTTGTATAAATTGATCCATAATTTACGTTATAGTGGCCAAAACTTTTTTTTAGAAACCGCATAATACTGAAACAGCGTTAAGCGAGGTCATATTGTTCAATATTTCAATTAAAAGTTTGAACAAACCCAAAAAAGAAATCCTACTACAGCCCGCTTAACCTTTTAAAATATGTTTCAACAAGAGTCAAATCATTCAATATAGAAATTATGTCTAGTGAGTTACGTAATGAAGGTTTTGTTCAAGATCGAATACTTTTGTAACACGATTAGTATTAGTTAGAACGTAGACTCTAGTGGAGTGTTTGACTTTAATAAGTGCATAATATAATTTTAATAATATTAAACTGACTATAACTATAGTGTATAAAAACAGTGGAAATAATTGGAAACGTTTCCCCGGCATCTGGATTCAAAATTACAAAGGAGTAGAAGAGAAAATGGTAAATACCAAATTTATCCAATTGTGTAGGCTTTCACGGCTGGCGTTGTTGCAAAACTTCTTGGTTTTCGGGCGAAGTGTCCTTCTCGGCTGCTTGTGAGCAGCCGAGAAGGACACTTCGCCCGCTACCACATCGCCTTTGATAATGTCTACCGCAGTTGTAGACAAAACGTCAGGTAGAAATACCAATGGGCCACGGCGTACAAGCCCGGAAACCAAGAAGTTTTGCAATACCAAATTTGTTTCTCTTTGATTTTTGTATTATTATTATTATACGGCGTTTCCAATGACTTCTCTATTATACAAACCCCTAGTTTCTTAGATTCTAATCTGAGAACTAGTAAAAGTTTTCAAATTGACTATTCCAGGCAAAATACATCGTTATTTTGACGCCAAAATACTCGCATATAGAATCTGTGAACACATTTATAATAATAATAATTATAATAATGTTATTACTAAACATATTATCACAACCGCGTAATACTGAAACAGCGTTAAGCGAAGCAGCGTTAACCAAGGTCTTACTGTATATTTTGTAAAGCTCTCTGTGTGCTTCTGTTAAGGTAACCCGCATTTGCCCAGGTGATGGACACAGATGTACTTTAATACAAGTACCTGTACGTCCTGCGGGTCAACAAATCTGCTTATAATGCATTGTCCCTCTGTGATGGACACTTCTCTGTATATTAAAGGCTTCAGTTTATAACGACGCGCCACGGCTATCGCTTCTTGTTTGCATTATAGATCAGAACCACTTATTATTGCCGTTTTATTGATGATTACCTACTGTTAGACCGTACAGTCGTACCAGTAGCTATGGTAGTCTTAGTGTAAGAAGTATTCACTTCAGCTGTATGTAACGACCATCGGGGAATCCATTGAGGGACGGGTACAAAGTAAGAATGGTGTCGATTTTTGATTGGCCGGCACATTGTGCTGCATACAAAAGAAAATTTCCTTTTACAGCATAGCACCAACATAAATTTCATACCACTAGACATGCGCAGTGCGTCGGCCAATTACAAGCAGACACCACTTAGTTCGTCACGCCCCTCGTCTAAAATCCTAGTACATGCTCTGTCTCTATATTCTTATGTCTATAAT
This sequence comes from Venustoraphidia nigricollis, assembly GCA_034508555.1. Taxonomy (NCBI): domain Eukaryota; kingdom Metazoa; phylum Arthropoda; class Insecta; order Raphidioptera; family Raphidiidae; genus Venustoraphidia; species Venustoraphidia nigricollis. Next base: position 280,071 of record JAVRKA010000091.1, on the reverse strand, counting down.
AACGACACACTTTCTAGTTTTAATATATTGAAAGATAGGCTGATTATTTTTCTTAGTCGAACGTTGAATTGATTTTGTATTGACGTGAAGTGTCGACAATCATTTGTTCAGCAAGTTCAAGTGTGTGTCCACGCCCCTCCTGTTACCGATTGGTTTAGACTAATAGCTCCTCTAATTTATCGACTGACGGATGATAAATCGACATCATTACCGGTTCATCGTTTGTGTTTAATATTAGGCTAGGTTCATTTTACCTGCGAGTAATTTACTTCACTATAATCATATTATAATAATGTGTCAAAACGAACCTTCAAATCTAGGTCACCGTAATGTTTTTACGCGGTGTTGCTTCATATATTAGACATCAGGAATGGACTAGGCCAACATTTTTTTAGGGTTGGATTCTACGTTACAAATCTATGCTAATGATAATAATATTGTCATACTAATATTATAAAGAGGAAAGATTTGTATTTTTGTATGTTTGTAATGAATAAACTCAAAAACTACTGTGCCGATTTAAAAAAAAATTTCACCATTAGAAAGCTACATTCACCCTGAGTAACATAGGCTATATTTATTGCTAGAAAATATTAAGGATCCTTACTAAAACTTTAGTAACGTAACTCAAGGTGTAAAAAAATGCCATAAAACATCTTTCGTCGCATGCGCTGCGGAAACTATTGATGATAGAACAAAAGTATGTTCTACAATATTAAAGAACATATCAATAACTACAAAAAACTTCGCGATACTATATGTCCAACTATTATCGTTATGTCACAATAACCACTTTTTACATTTTAATAATCTATATAGATAAAAGACGATGTATATATGTAATCTATGGACTCCAAACGGGTAGACCATTTTTGATGAAATTTTCAGACAATCTTTAGGTTAGCCCAGCGGCTGATCTTCTGAAGTTTGGTAGCCATCGGATCAACAGAATTTTCTAAATTTCTTTTTGGGAAATAAGATTTTTCTTCGATTTTTGAACATTCACAAATAAAAGCGATTGAATTCGCGCAAATTCAATACACGTTGAGAATTTAATGATAATGATTCTCATCTTTTATATCCTATATATTACATTTACACCCGGGCGAAGCCGGACTGGACCGCTAATTATCTATAAAGAGGCAAGGTTTGTAAGTTTGGATGAAGGAAGTAATCTCCGAAACTACTTATCTGATTTCAGATTTTTTTTCACAAATATTTAGATGGACATCCTACTAATATTATAAATGTGAAAGTTTGGATGTTTGTTACTCAAGCCGTTTGAAATGAAGACATTTTTTAGGGTTCCGTACCCAAAGGGTAAAACGGGCTCTATTACTAAGACTCCGCTGTCCGTCCGTCTGTCACCAGGCTGTATCTCATGAACCGTGATAATTATATAATAATAAAAAACCCGGGTCGCAGTGCCAAAACCCTGCCGACAATATTGTGTATTTGCTTATATACAGGCAGGGTGGCTTTATTATGCGAACTTAAATTGGTTTTTGGGAAAATAAAAAAATTGACTCCTTAATACACCCCTTAAAATAACATTTTTTTCTTAATTGCAATATTATTATCAATCGAACTTCAATACCAAATTATATACAACTTTCAGTAAATAATTCACTATCTGCAAACTAGTGTTTTCATAAAATTTGTAAGTCCGGTCCTGTCGGGCCGATTTTATTAAAAATTTAGAGACACTTTTTAATTACTACTAGAGGGTTAAATGTCAATTTTGAAACGATTCTGAGAATTTTTTCGTTATTTTGGGGCCCAAAAACGTTTTTCAACCTCTAAAAACTATTCATAAAATGGCCCGATGACGCCCATTTTAAATAGGCTTCTTGCGGTGATGGATTTCAACACCTGGACCAAATTTCGTTAAAATCAATTAACTGTTTCGAAAGTTATTGCCCGCACACATATATATATATACGCATATATATATATATACGCATATATATATATATATATACGCATATATATATATATATATATATATATATATATATATAAACATTTTTAAAAATGGTGCCAAAGTGTTTAGGAGGTTATGAAACGTCGAGAAATTTTGGTCCGACCCCTAGGTCCCGCCATCCGACCGATGCCAATAGTGTATGTTGCCATATGGCAAATACACTAATAATAATATTTATTGTTACTCCAATTTTACATGTGATTATACCTACATGTTGTTTGGTTACAAACGTCCATTAGAAGAAAACAGATTACATATTTAAATTACATTAAGTCATTTTTATATGGCACAGTTTCCACCACAATTTTTTTTAGGCCATTTTTGAAACCATTTATATTTTTTATTTCTTTTAAATGATGAGGCAATTTCTCATAAAGTTTAATTCCTTTATAGATAGGGCATTTTTCATAAAAAGATGTTCTATGTTTCATCGCCAATTTGTTGTGTCTTGTATTATAATTTTTTGTATTTATATTGTTTAAAAATAATAAGTTCGATGCAAAGAGAAAAGTTAAAAGTTCATAAATGTAAATTCCCCAAAAAATTAATATTTTTTCTTTTGCGAATATTTCTTTGCAGCTTTCTCTTGGTTTGATGTTAAAAATTAATCTTAATATTCTTTTCTGAGCTATAAAAATTCTGGAGCTATTTTTGCTACTAGCCCAAAAAATAATACCGTATTTTACTGTAGAATACCCGAGCGAATAATATACGCTCATTAGTGATTGATTATCCAACTTAATAGTTAGATAGTTGAAATTTTCACAGATTATGTATTTCTGTTGCCGCTATAACAACAAATACTAAAACAGAATAAAATAAATATTTAAGAGGGGCTCCCATACAACAGACATGATTTTTTTGCCGTTTTTATAGATAATGGTACGGAACCCTTCGTTCGCGAATCCGACTCGCACTTAGCCGGTTTTTTTAAATTCTTGTTTTATTTGCATTTAAAAGAAAGAATATAAAAACGAAATATTTAGTTTACATTATTTGTTTATGCATAACAGAGGCTCCCAACCTTTTTTGGACCACCACCCGTTTTGGAAGAAAAAAAATCCAGCGTCCCCGTAGTTCAAAATAATTAATTTTATTTGTAGTATTATAATTTTGCATATTATCTGTATCTAATTTATCTATTAAAACCATAAAGCCCCCATGAAAGGTACCGCCCCCGTTGAAATCTATGATGTATGAGAAATAATGGGTAATATTCAGAATTATCAAATTTTGATGGGCGGGACAACCCTATTTGGTATTTCATTTGTTGGGCTCTCTATTTTGTTTTAGCACCACCCAGAATCGACACAGTAAAATTGTGTAGGTATTTAGGTGTTATAAATTATTTTTGATGAATAATTTATTACAATGCTATTAGGTACATAATTTCAACAGATGTAGCGTAATATTGAATCTAAACCGATACATATTTGTGTTATTTACAAAATATATTATGTAATTTTTAGGGATGTACGAGTACACACTAGAAAAATGTGAGTTTAAAAAAAACAACATGCTTTTATGAACTAAAAAATGCAAAATAATTTGACAGTAAAATTAGTTTTACTGTAAAAAGCGTGGTCCAGTGTAACAAATTCTCACTTAAGGTAGTTGTCGTGGTACAATATTGTCAAAAAGCTATAGATTATACGCGCCACAAAAGTATAGGTACTAGCTTGTAGCTAAGTGATCCATAATTTGTACGCAAGACTGTGCCCGTGGAAACGTAACCCATACAGTATTCATATGCATGTATACTTTTCTATACATTGTTGAACTTTAAACCGTTATTTATAAATAACTAGACGGTCAGAATTTTTTTCTTATTTTTTTAAACTCATAACAAATGCATTGAAAGACTGTCAGTTTTTGGAAAGTTTCTGACAGTTAGTTCTTTTTTTATAAATAAGAAATTGGTTCAGAACTACAGAGATCGAATACCATGAATGTTAATTATCCAATTTTTAATTGAATTTATCTCGGATTATATACGGTCGAATGACTTCAAATTTTTAGGGTAACTGTATTATCATGTCCTTAAGGCGATAGATTCCCTACGATGTAAATCATGCGTTACCTACCCCCTTCCCCGTAGTCACCCGTGGAGCTCTAAGCAACGAGCATATGAATAATTTTTGCACAGCAGAAGAAGACTAATTTCGTGAATGATCGGATCATATACTTATACCTAATGATATTAGCACGATAGTATACGAGGAGTTTATATTTTCCATGTGACTATATAGATTAGAGACCATAATATTCCATAGGCGTAGGTATTTTTTTAAAATGTTTTTGCAAACAATTACCTATATCCATATAGATATATTTTTATCCATTATATTTGAATTTGAAAATACATTATCAAATACCCCGGAGGTCTACTTATTGTGAATTGTTTTATATGTTTATGAAGAAAAGAGGAATATTGGGCGATAAGAATATCGAAAAAGTTTTTTATGTAAGTTAATCAAAATTTTATTAAAAGCATATTGATTACAGAAAATATTTATTCAATTAACAATTTTCTTTTAATTATTTTAAATACTATTTCAATATTTTTGTATATTTATGCAAATACTAAAAAAAAGTATTTTTATTTTAATTCGAACACTGCATTTAGGATTTTTACAAATATTGCAATGTACATACTGTTGTCGAGTTGATAAGTAGTCATTAATACATTTTAGATTTGCAATAATATATAATTATAAAAGATAAGAGTATATAAAATATTTTATATGAAAAATCACAGAAAGAAAAATCAAAAAAATATTCGTTTCTTAAATTATCGCTAGATACACTTTCGAAATTACATATAATTAAAATAAATTGAAATTTAGAATACTGAAAAATTAATTAATCTCTCGGAGGATTGCGTATTGCCATATTTCGCAAATGCCTTGAATCAATTAATTCCGGAAGAAAACACATTTGATAAAAATTAATTAATTTTTCTTCCATATTTTCTTTCCAAAAATTGTCATCACAATAAATTTTCTTAACTAACATTCCAAGTGGAGTCCATAAAACAAAGTAGCAGACACGTTTTCTGGCTATGTGCAACTGTCCTTGAATCTGGTACATATAATTATGGTTTTGTTTTAGTTTCATCTCATTTTTAAAAATATTCACAAAATTTACTTTTTTATTTAAAATGGCTTCTACTGGAGTAAGTTTTGCAGCAACTGCTATACACTTTATTTCAATAATACCATCATCGTCAACTAAGCCATTTGGACTTGCGCCTAAATATCCATATTTAATATCGACAAACAAGCCACATGTTTTTACCGTCTTCTGTGTTTCTGATTCAAATTGACGAATGGCAAATTGCTCGTGCTCTATTCCGTATTTTGTTGCTTTTGTACCTTCAAATTCGGAATAAAGCAGTAACACAAGTAGTTTTTCTCATTTTGCAAATTTTACCAAACGAAGATGCAGTTAGTTTTTTATATCTTTCCTCTTTCCATAAGTGATTAGAACTTTGCCCTCGCGTGTTCTCTTCGAGTTGTGCTATTTCCGTTTCATTTTTTTGTAAAGATTTTAACAAAATTTCTTTTTTCGCTCTAAATTCTTCGTCAGATATATCAGGTGTTGCTGACTTTTGGCCGTCGTGCTCATCACTTTGAACGTTTTCTTTCCTTCGTTTTGTGGAAAAATCTAATTTGCGTCTGGAATTATATTCCAAGATTCTTTTTTTTTTTTAATTATACAGTTTAGTGTATTTTCCAGGACTTCTATTTGTCAGTGCCTTGTGAATTCTTCCATGATAATAACCACGCATATTATAAGATATAGTAGCAGCTTCACATCTAGTTTGGTAACTACCTCGCATAGCAAAATTTATTCTTTTGCCGCCAATAAATTTCGCAACCACTGCATTATAATTTTCAGCTAAATTATTGTCCATATTCATAATTAAACTCTCGAATAATGAACTAAGCGATATACACAAATCAAAATGTCATCGTAAAGTCCACATTCTTTTAATTCGGGCACGGAATGTACTTCATTGCCTTTTGTTCATCGACAAAAATATCTAGCACAGTTATCATGTTTTCTACGAAATATGAAATAAATATTAATGGTTTATTTTTACACAAAACTGATAGAAGTACTTCCAAATACTAACCTTATTTCAGTTTTTGGCAAAAGACGTTTACTTTTCCGTTTTTTAGAAGGCGACAATGATTTTTTGTATGTTTTCACGCGGCCCATTATAATGGCTTTAAAATTAAGACGCTTGTAGGAAATTTGCAGATAATGGCTACTAAAGTAAGATACTAGTCAGAACTTTGCACAAAATTATTACAAAAAGATTAATGGAATAAAATATTAATTATTTCAAAAACAATATACATTTCAAACGAACACAATATCTTAGTACAATAACACATGACGTGATCCTTTATTCAAAGATGTGATGATAGGTAAGAAAACTGTCCCTCGAACTTTATATTGTATTTTATTTACATTGGCAGGTATAATAATTATTAAATAATAAAGCCAAATTTGTCGATTCAGTTATTGATAATATTGATCATAATATCAAGTCAAAGTTTATGGGCTGTATAACATATTTTTATGAGATTATTTTTTAGCTATGTAAGGCGTAATAAGAACAATGAAATGCACACATTTTCTTATATATGAATATAATATATTTCATTTCATTTTAATAGTCTGTCAATTCACAAACAAGGGAACGAAAAAGTACAGATTTAAAATAAATAATTCTAAAGAATAACAAGTCTAGTAATTTCAATTCTTTTAAAAGATTTATTTATTTTATTGTATACTTACTGTATGGAAAGTAGAAATTTGCTATACATAGTCAAGTAGCTATAATGGTTAAAATGTAAATGGGACAAAACTCTTTAACATTATAGTGAGCATTTTTGTGAAGAAATGTTTATTTTTAAAAATATAGGACTACTGTATACTTCGTCAGTGCTGCACGAGCCGACACTGAACTCTGCACACAGTGAGAAATTGTTTGTGGCTCATATACACAAGTAGCGACTTCTATTGGCATTTCAGTATAATACAATTTCACTTAGAAAACAGTTCGGAAAAGTTTAATTTTCATGGAAATTTCTATACAATCTTTGATGATAATGTTTACAAAGTAAACTAGAAATATGTACCATTCTTCCTATGTGACTTTTAACCAAGTTTTTACAGTTTATTTGATCTAAATGAACGATTTAAAAACAGACAAAAATGAGAAAATTAGCGCATGTTTTACACATTTTTTTGTACAGAAAAAATTAAATTTCAAAAAAATTATTGAGTAAGCCAAATTTGTCAGTCTTTTTAACATACATTTGTAAAAAAAAAACTTCAAAATTTTTATTTGCCTTCCCGTGATTCGAAATCTCCTGACGTGCTACAATGAAAAATTGACGAAAACCACGATTTTTGATTTACTTTTCAGGGCAGAAATATGTGTTTTTTGAAATTTTTAAGTAGTAAGCCAGATTTTGTGATGTTTAATGCTTAATCTCAGCTAATAAAAAAAGTAATAAAAACAATACTGCGACCACAGTTCGAAAACTCCCGAGAGCATATTTTACAATCTAGGGGTTCTATCGCCTTAATAAGTATACAAAAATTATAAGAATTTTCTGACGGTGTGCCTTAACCACGACAACTACCTTAAAGCTATAAGTGTTTTCGTTCTTGTATTGTGTTCTGAAAAACATTTTATAGGTTATGTGAAATTAGTGGTATTACGATCTATTGTGGATAAAACAGGAGCTTTTAGGTGGCTGCAATTTTATTTGTAATAAACATTTTGTTACTGAAATTTACGCCATAAATTCAGGATCTGATTTGTGACGAAACAGAACACGTTTACCATTTAATAAGAAAATGTAAATTTCCATATTAAGCTGACTGATCCTTCAGATCGCAAAATATGCTCTCAGGAACTTTAAAACTGTGGTCACATTTTTATTACTGCTTTTAATAGCTGTGATTAAGCACACAAAATTTAACTTGCTGCTTAAAAGTTTCCAAAGACATTTTTGCCCTAAAAATTGAATAAAAAAACGTGATATTCGTTAATATTTCTTTACAGCACGTCTCGAAATTTCAAATTACGAGAAGGCAAATTAACATTTTGAAGTTTTTTCTTTACGAACTTATGTTAAAAGTACTGACAAATTAGGCTTGCTTAATAATTTTCTTTAAATTAATTTTTCTCTGTACAAAATTTGTGTAAAACTTATGCTAATTTACTTGTTTTTATCTGATTTTAAATCGTTTATTTAGTCCAGAGAATATGTAAAAACTTAGCTAAAAATCAGATGGGTAAGAATGGTGAATATTTCTAGTTTATTTTGAAGCATTAACATTAAAGATTGAATAAGATTTTTCATAGAATGATTTTTGAAACGAGTGTAAGTGCATTTTACATGCATAACACACATTTTTAACTGCTCATAAGATATTTCTTGGTTTCCGGGCTTGTACGCCGTGGTCCATTGGTATTTCTACCTGACGTTTCGTCTACAACTGCGGTAGACATTATCAAAGGCGATGTGGTAGCGGGCGAAGTGTCCTTCTTAGCTTCTCACAAGCAAGTGTGTTGCTTGTGAGCAGCCGAGGACACTTCGCCCGCTACCACATCGCCTTTGATAATGTCTACTGCAGTTGTAGACGAAACGTCAGGTAGAAACACCAATGGACCACGGCGTACAAGCCCGGAAACCAAGAAGTTTTGCAACAACGCCAGCCGTGAAAGCCTACACAATTGGATGCTCATAAGATAGTTATGCGGGTAAAGAACGGAGCATATTGTATTCAGTATCCTTAACAAAAAAAGAAACGCTTTTCTGCCGCGAAACTGGTGACGTAACGGTTTGGATTTGGTTAAGGCTGTCTCAATTTAAGCCAAAAATAGAGCTTCGGCTGTCAACTGATTGTAGACTTATTCTTCAACATTCTGCAAAAATTCTTTCTCTATATAAGGAAGACAAAGGACAAATCTAGATCTCTAATTGACTACTTTTGTAATTTATGTACGATTTACTAGAAAAAACACACGTTTTCAATGTCACACTACGACCTTATTCGTACTTATTTCACGAAACTGTTCAATCACAAACCTAAAGTAACTCTTTCTTTTTCGGAAAAGTTTTTTAAATCTTCAAAATATTTCAAAAAATTAGAGTAATCAATTGACAGTCGCACCCTTGCAATAGCATCTTTTAGCCTCGTAGTGTGGCACCAGCCAAAATTTGAAACGTGCGGATAATTTGAGCGAGACAGAGCTAAAGAAGGTCACACCCACAATATGTCTTTTGCCTACCTCGCCTCTTACCGCTGGGTCTCAGCACAAACTGTGTGAAAGTGATCCAACACTGTTAAAGAGTCTGGTTACGTGATAATTTTTTTAATTACTTCTCTTTCATGATATTGACGACGATCGGATGTAATTATTGAAATAAAACCACAAACCAATCAAGCGCGGTGCTAATGCATGATCACCACCTAAATAATATTTTGTTCGTTTTGTTGACCCACGCTGATGTAATACATTATTTTGATAACATATACGTGTAAATTTCCAGCGTATATTTCAAACTTCGGTCGAATAATTTCACGTTATTTATTATTACCATATATAAATCACCTACCTATGAACAAATGAAACTGCGTAACTAAACATAGCTTTAAATATTGTTTTATACTTTCCATTTATATACCTACGTAATCGGTATTTATTATTTTTCAAATGTGTTTTTGTCGGTATGAAATATCTCCCTTAATACTGTATCAAAATTAATGTTTGATACGCCATTTTAGAGATTATTGTTCTTTCTAACGCCGAAAAATAAGTTAATATCTTAAAACTACAGCTTAAAGATTTTAACAATTTCGTTAGAGAAAATAAGATTCTAGTATACTAGTATACATGTCGTGGCCAGATCTTAGAATTGATCATTTCATGATGTGGTCGTCCAATTAATGAATTGTCACATCATGAAATACAACAGTTTCATAAAATTAATAATAATAATAATAATGCGTTTAACGTCCGATTCTCGACTTTGTCATAACAGACGCCATTCGCACCATTACTATTTTCCATCTACCACACTTCCCGTTATTTTTTTACATTTTTAAAACTTCAACTTATGTAATAGCAATGGGCGAATGAAGGAATTATAGGAAATTAGGATAAGGTAGGTAATTTTTCAACTAGGAGTTTGATAGGTAATCGACCATGGCCTCAAATAAGGAACCATCTCGATATTTATCTGGAATTAATTGAGGGAAACCGTGGAAAACCTCAATCAAGATGGCCGGTACAGAAATTACCGTTTCTCGGCGAGAGGCAGTAGAAAAAGTCCCAGCCACATCTGCCCCCGCCGGGATTCGAACCCGGACTTTCCGAATGCGAGTCTAGTGAACAGTTTCATAAAATTGGTCGGTCACATCCTGAAATCATCAATTGGGTTTTTGAATTATTTTTTTTTTACATAAATGGAAAGATCACATACAAGTTTTATAGCGAAAGTACTTTTATTATTTTGTTTAATTTCATAATGAAAGAGTTATATTTGTTTTAAAAATAATGTTTAAGCTAAGATCCGATAACGCGCCAAAAACCTCTGTGACGTCAAAATGTTTTTATGGTCCTGGTTGCCATGGTTACTTTGATAGTATGTATTATAAAGCCATACACAAATACATAACTTTTATCATTTTGACGTCACAAACATTCCTATGGTACGTTTTGTAATCACGTTATATCTTATGAAGTTTTATACATTTTACTTAATTTGTTATTAATTACCTATGGCTTAAATTTTTTTTCTTTTCGTTCTTCAATATTATTTACGATATATTATTTAAAAAATAAAAAAAAAATAGTTTTTTTTTTTAATTCAAATACTCAATTCTAAGATCTGGCCACGACATATATAACATTACTTTAACAGGTGCTACTCGCACAATTATTATTTAGAAATTTAATTTTTTCTGTTTAAAATTTTTGAATTTTTATTTTGCTATAATAACGCGGCATGATAGAAAATTGAAGCAGGAGTAAAAAGCGGCCTTGACCTGGATAAGTGTCTCGACATTTATTTGTACAGGAAATCCCATTTCTCGACGGAAAACAGTAGGGAAAAAAAATCACTGTCGCATCTTCGTCCTGCGGGATTTAACCAAACCAGTCTCTCACCTCTTAGCCTATTTTTATAAAACGCTGATTAAATACAAAAAAAGGACAGTAATGGCGTTTTTTTTACGAAAACGTAAAAACAGTGTTTTATACGGGATAATATAAAACTTTTAAAATGGTATAATTTGCACTGGTTTTCCACTCGGCACTTGGTAGACCATGATTAATAATAACAAATAAATAAAAACAATTGACAATTCTACAAAAAATTAGTATTAAATTATTAATAATAATAATAGTAATAATAATAATAATGCGTTTAACGTCCGTTTCTCGACTTTATGTCATAACAGACGCCACTCGCACCATTACTATTTTCCATCTACCACACTTCCCGTTATTTTTCTACATTCAACTTCAACTTATGTAATAGCAATGGATGAATGAAGGAATTATAGGAAATTAGGATAAGGTAGGCAATTTTTGAACTAGGAGTTTGATAGGTAATCGGCCATGGCCTCAAACAAGGAACTATCTCGATATTTATCTGAAATTAATTGAGGGAAACCATGGAAAACCTCAATCAAGATGGCCGGTACAGGCATTACCGTTTCTCGGCGAGAGGCAGTAGGAAAAAGTCCCAGCCACATCTGCCCCCGCCGGGATTCGAACCCGGACCTCCCGAATGCGAGTCTAGTGCTGTCACCATTACTCTACTCAGCTCGGTTTATTATTAAATGATTTCTCGACGATCGTTTCAAACAATAAGTCTATCTTCAGGAATATAGAACATATACTACTATAAACTAGTTATAGGAGAGCTGATCTTACTTTTGTTAAAATCTAGTTGGTCATTTGTTATATTTTTATGTTTCCTAATAGCTTTTAGCTAACTGTTATGTTTTAAGGAAAACAATAATTTTAAGATATTAACTAATTTATCGTCATTAGAGAGAATAATTATCTCCAAAATGGCGTATCAAACATTAATTTTGATACAGTATATTTTCTACCAACAAAAAACAGCTTTGAAAATTAATATACATATACCGATTAAAAATTATTTTTTTCCTTTTTAATACACTACAATAAAAGCTTGTCTTTAAAAATATGTAGAAAATAACGGGAACGTGACAAATTGAAAATTGTGCGTCAAATGACATTATTACAGGATATTGAAAATCCTTCCCAGTTCCGAATATTGATTTTTGTGTAGTGAAAGCCTTGTTTGCATTTGGGTATAGTAAACAGGAAACGTATAAAATGTCTTTCAAGTAAACAGGAAACCGGATGTACATTACAGACACTAGAGAAACGCCGTATCCAGCTGATTTTGCACGCTCCAGAAAACAAATCTGCAACCAGAATACTTCGCAAAAAGTATAGAATAATATAGTCACAATATACTGTCGATAATATTGTATAAGACTTGCAGTTTGTCCGCGTGGTTATATTTTACCCGGTTAAATTCTTTTATATAAAATCCACCACCATCCCGTTCGGGTAGTGCAGTGGTTCCCAACCTTTTTCAGCTGGCGACCCACCTTTCCTTATCGAAATACATCCTCGGTCCATGGTGGAGTTAAAAAATTTGTATTGTAATCAAAACACAATTCGATTTGTTTCGATTTTTCTTATCTTTTCTGATGGCTTATTCGATGGTTCCTGATAGGTAGTGTGTTTCAAAGACCATCGAACATGTATTTCTTTTTTAATTTAAGGTAGTTGTCGTGGTTAAGGCACACCGTCAGAAAATTCTTAATTTTTGTATACTTATTAAGGACATGATAATACAATTACCCTGAAAATTTGAAGTCGATCGACCGTATATAATCCGAGATAAATTCAATTAAAAATTGGATAATAACATTGATTGTATACGATCTCTGTAGTTCTGAACCAGTTTCTTATTTATAAAAACAGAACTAACTGTCAGAAACTTTCCAAAAACTGACAGTCTTTCAATGCATTTGTTATGAGTTTAAAAAAAATAAGAAAACATTTTTGACCGTCTAATTATTTATAAATAACGGTTTAAAGTTCAACAATTTATAGAAAAGTATGCATGCATATGAATACTGTATGGGTTACGTTTCCACGGTAAATCCCTATAAGCCTCACAGAAACCCTATTAGTCTGATATCCTCCCCACCCCGATACCCACACGTGCGCGGAAGCAACGGCTTCTCAAATGATAAGAAACTATTGGTCCACCTGCATTTTGGAACTATAAAAGAACGCCTCCGGTGGAACAAACCCGTCTCTGATCGATTGATACAGTTTTCCCCAGCGCTAGGCATATCTCTGCGGTATATAATGCATGTTCCGCTTGTGTAGTCGATGCGCGGTATATATCGAAACCCAGTACTAGTGCGGCATGTTACAAAAAGCTAAACTCCTTTCGTTGAAATAGAACCGTACAACAAAAGTTTTTGCTATAGGTGCATAGTCTACTCTAGGGATGTCAGAAGTGCCAAAAAGTATCGATATATATCGTATCGATATATATCGTATCCATATTTTTTTCATGTATCGATATCGGTACCGATATATTTTTTAAAAAATATCGATATATCGGTACAATTATAAAGAGAACATTGGCACTCGAAGAAATTTAGTATACATATTGACTAGCTTAATATAATCTCAAATAGCAATTAACGGACATTTCTAATAAATCAAGTAGTAAATAATTATCTGAAATCAAAAACAACGATCAGATTTTTTTTGTTTATTAATCAAACCTCAAATACATTTAGGAGCAGATAATTTTAAAGATTAGTCGAACAATCAATAAATCTAGGTATGGCGAACCTATGGCATGCGTGCCAGAGGTAACATTCGACAGAAAATTGTTGGTACAGCATGAATTGAGGTGTAAATCGAAATAATTAAAAATATTCTAGATGTTGTAGAAATGAAATGAAATATTGCATGTAATATTGACTGTTTTATTAGTCCGAAAATATCGAAAAATCCGATGAAAAAGAAACGTGTTTTACATGTGCTTTACTCACTGTTGTTGTTTTTAGAACGCACTTAAAAGTTTGTTCCAAAAACTTATGTAAAAACACATGTTTCTTTTTTAGTGGAGTTTACGATATTTTCGGAATAATTAACGGCCGATAAAGCAGATCAGTGTTATCTCAGAAAGATCCATAGATAGATAGATAGATAAGAAATCTTTATTTACATATTTCAGTTTTTTGCTATAGCCCACCAGAACAAAAATAATAATTGGAAATTGTTGCGTCCATATTTTTTTTCAAACATACACAATTAAGTTAGCAGAAAAGTGGACAAATTGATGTAAATCAATAAACCAATTATTAATTTATTAAATGACCGAAACGTCGCTAAATTTTATAATTGGTTTATTGATTTACATCAATTTGTCCACTTTCCTGCTAACTTAATTGTGTATGTTTGAAAAATAATAATTTTCGACTAATTTAGTAACAAAAAAATATTTTTTAAACTGGCAAAAAAAATTTAAAAAAAGAACCAATTATAAAGAAAGATCCATAAACTACCCATCAACCGCAACCTTTAACAGAAATTTTATTTTATTTATTATAATATTTCAAATGTCAATATTTATGAAGTTGGAATTGTCCTGTCGCCTAATTGGCTGGAATTTTTTAAAATAAATTATGTTGTCATACATGGTGCCTTGTTAAAATTCATTTTAATAATTAAATGTTTTCTTTGTTTCAGGTAATGCTCGCAAACTTTTATTTTTGAACATCTGCTAAGGTAAGATAAAAAAAACTACAAAAACCGCTCTTGGAAATCTTGTTTCAAAAATTTAGAATGTGCTAGAACTGAGTAACTCAGATCTGAACCGGTTCAAAGAGCCGACTCCGACAGAAGATCCGTGAGAGCCGACTCCGACAGAAGATCCGTGAGAGCCGACTCACTTTTTTTTGAGCCGAGGGATCAACGGATCCGCATAACTCAGTGAAACACTTAACACACAGAAGCACATTTTACACTTACGTATCAGTTCTTGCTTTGATGCATCTGTCAGCTCAAATGACTCATGCGTCACATGTTTGGCTATGCATACTTGATTCTATACAGGTCGTGATATGATTGACTGAACTAGGTAACTCAGTGGCAGACTGCAGTAACATATTCAGAACTCGGCTCTTTTTGAACCGGTTCAGTGAGCCGGCTCACATACGGGATCCAGATGCAAAGATGCAGATCACTAAAAAGACCCGTTTTTCCCATCTCTAGATTGTGCCTTGGTGAACCGTATTTTGTTTTAAAATAACAAATGTAAACTGTAATGAAAAATACATATTTCATTGAAGTTGGTTTATGTTTGCTTTTAAATAACATTTCATTTTCCTCTAGAACTATTTTTCGATACTGATTTCAATTCCGATAAATAACTTCATATTTTATTTGATTGTTTTTTGTTTCAATAAAGGGGATTCTTTTGTTTGCATGATTGAGTTGTTTGTTGCGTCATACATGAATAAATAAATAAATGTATAGTTTGTGTTTGTGTAGCTAACAAGGGGAACAAATTCAAGTTAGGACATTGTAGGGTTATAGACGCTTAACAACAGAAGTCGTAAGTGTTTACAAAAAAATATGCGTGTTCGTTCGCTGTGATATTTATATATTTTGTTTTGTTTTCAAAAAAAGGGGGTAAAGCTACCGATATCCAACCTGTGGCTAACTCCTTTTTATCCGCTAACGACCTCAGTTATTGAACATCTATAATGGATAGTTTCTCTCTCTTACATTCATAGTTGACAGAATTTCTAGATTACATATTACATATCGTACGGAAGGGGTGGGAGCTCTAGTTGAGCCATTTTTCACAAAAATTAACATATTTTTAAATTACGTATCCTTATTTTTCATGCATTACAAGCATGAAAAGTAAGGATAACCTATATTTTATCCTACAGAATTTATAAATGGGCTTCACTTTATGGCAGTTTAGCCTCTTTTTAATATTATCGTAGATCAAGTTATTTATTATTAAATAAATTAATTATTCATTAATTATTTTCTAAATTAACTGAACGTCACTTTTATTGACATTTTCATAGAAAAATACCATCTTAATTTCTGACTTTTCTTTCATGCAAACCTTGTCCTGACAATTGCGAACACAACAACAAAAAAAAACTGCAAAATCGGTCGAGCCGTTCTCAAGTGATGTTCTTTCATACATGCGACCATTGATTTTTATTTAAATATAGATTTGTTTTCAAGGTTAGTGATAAAGTTGTTTATTGCGTCTGGAACAGTGACTTTTTGAGGTAGTCCCACAAAAAAATAGTCTGACTGCAGACAAATAAATTATTTATTTATTAAAATGAGATATGAAATCATGCGATCCGTTGACACGGATGTGTTTTGTTTCACGCCATCTTTGCACTTATGCTATTGTTTTTCATCAAAAACAAACACATGTGCTAGTTAAAATCAATACTCTGTTTAAATCAATCTAATTGGTTACAACTTTACGGAACCTAGCAGTCGGATCAAAGTATCTCGACGTTTCATAGCCTCCTGAACATTTTGGCATCATTTTTGAAAATGTTTATATATGTATGTATTTAAAAAACGATGTCAAAATGTTTAGGAAGCGATATGAAACGTCGAAATATTTTGATTCGACCTCTAGATCCCGCCATCCGACCGACGCGAATAATAAATCTGTATAAATAATCTATGTAAATAAAAATTAAATTCTTTGGTAAGCGCATCGCTTGAGAACAGATGCACCGATATCGACTATTTTTTTAAATGTTCGTAATAATCCGAATATGGGTTTTAAGGACAGAAAAATTGTCCGGAAAAGTGGAAAATGGCGAAAAACTGGAAATGATATTTTCTGTGGGATTTATTTTTATTAAATCAATGTCAGAGCCTTGCGAGACTGTAAACTGATGGAGCCGATGGCTCTACTACTGTTGTCGTTATCGAGCGGGGCACAACCCCGCGAGACAAAATTATTATACGATTGCGCCGAGTAGTCCACTACTGTTGGTGCTTCCGAGCTGGGCGAAGCTTCGCGAGACAATACTGTAATACGGTGGAATCGAAGGCTCCACTACTGTTTTATCTCAACTGTGTGCGGAGCTGTGGGTAACGGCTACTACACTAATAAATATTTATTCTTATGTTACTATGTATTCGTATATAAGAAGATGTTATTAAGTTGATTTTAAGTTAGACAGTTAGAAAGACTCACGCGACGCCATCTCGAGTTATTAAAGTGTACTGGAGAATGGAGACATGATTCAATTATACAAACGACTAATTAATTCTGTAACAAGTGTGTTGCGAGCATACTATTATCTCTTCTGTCAGTTAATTACTGACAGTTCCCATGTAGGAACGATAAATTTATACTGACTAGTTTGTGTAACGATTTCCAAATCCCTTTGCATATCTTTAGCCGAAAGTTTTGTTTAATTTGATAAGTATATTAATTTTCTCAAAACAGCTTGTTTAAAGTTATTGACTTTACAAGAAATGGGATTCAAGGCAAGAGATATGTCTATATTTACTGAATTTAATGACCAAAGTTTCGACACAAGCTAAGTACTCTACGCCTTTTACAGTAAAGTTAATTTTGTTGTTGCATTTTTTAGTTCATAAAAGCGTGTTGTTTTAGTTTTTTTAAAACTCTATTTTTAGTGTATTTGCCATAAGGCAACATACACTATTGGCGTTGGTCGGATGGCGGGACCTAGGGGTCGGACCAAAATTTCTCGACGTTTCATAACCTCCTAAACACTTTGGCACCATTTTTAAAAATGTTTATATATATATGTATATGTATATATATATATATATATTTATATATATATATTTATATATATATATTCATATATATATATTTATATATATATATTTATATATATATATATATATATATATATATATATATATATATATATATATATATATATATATATATATATATGTGTGCGGGCAATAACTTTCGAAAGAGTTAATTGATTTTAACGAAATTTGGTACACATGTTGGAATTCACCACCGCAAGAACCCTATGTAAAATGGACCCAATCGGACCATTTTAAGGGTAGTTTTTAGGGGTTGAAAAAAGTTTTTGGGCCCAAAAATAATAGCAATTAAAAAGTGCTCCTAAAATTTTATTAAAATCGGCCCGACAGGACCGGATTTTCAAATTTTCTGAAAACACCAGTTTGCAGATAGTGAGTTATTTACTGAAAGGTATTTTTAATTTTGGTGTAAACGTTCGATCGACAATAATAATGTAGTTAAGAAAAAAATGTAATTTTAAGGGGCGTATTAAGGAGTCAATTTTTTTATTTTGCCCAAAAACCAACTTAAGTTCGCATAATAAAGCCACACTGCCTATATTAGCAAATACACTATATGTCGGCAGGGTTTTGGCACTGCGACCCGGGGGTTTTTTTTTTAAAACTCATTGCAAATGCATTGAAAGACTATCAGTTTTTGGAAAGTTTCTGACAGTTCTTTTTTTATAAATAAGAAACTGGTTCAGAACTACAGAGATCGTATACAATCAATGTTAATTAACCTCCTAAACACTTTGGCACCATTTTTGAAAATGTTTATATATATATGTATATATATATATATATATATATATATATGTGTGTACACGCGATAACTTTCGAAAGAGTTAATTGATTTCAACGAAATTCGGGCCACATGTTGAAATCCATCACCGCAAGAAGCCTATTTAAAATGGGCCTAATCGGGCTATTTTAAGGGTAGTTTTTAGGGGTTGAAAACTGTTTTTGGGCCCCAAAATACCGAAAAAATTCTCCGAATCGTTTCAAAATTGAAATTTAACCCTTTGGTAGTGATTAAAAAGTGTCCCTAAAATTTTAATAAAATCGGCCCGACAGGACCGGACTTACAAATTTTTTGAAAACACTAATTTGTAGATAGTGACTTTTTTATTGAAGGGTGTATTTAATTCGCTGTAGACGTTAGTTTCACAATAATATTAAAATTGAGAAAAAAATGTTATTTTAAGGGGTGTATTAAGGGGTTAAATTTTTTATTTTGCCCAAAAACAAACTTAATTTCACATAATAAAAGTATAAAACCACACGGCCCTATACAAGCAAATACACTATATTGTCGGCAGGGTTTTGGCACTGCGACCCGGGTTTTTTTAAATTTGGAGTCAAAAAATTGTAGGTCGACTTTCATTAGTTGGATTAATAGCTGATACATTAATATTTCACGTTCTCAAAACAGGAATTAATTCAAGCGTAGGCGGCGGTAAAGGTTTGTCTGTAATATTATTCATCTTTAATATTCAGGTATCGTATCTCTACAGAAATTTAGCTTAAAACAAGACATGCCACTGGACAGAGGTCAGCCTCAAACGATCAAATAGCTCGAAGCAATATTCTCAATAAAGCTGGTGTTTCTAGCCACTTGCATTGTAATTTACACAAGCTGTGTCATACTTTGTTTGTTTCGATTGTTTAATGCGGTGATTCTCAAATTCTCCTTTGAAATGTTCTCCATTTATACGTCTAATTTCTGCTAATATCTAAATCTTGTACACACATAAATAAAATCGACAATTCCAAACTTTGTATGATACAGCACTCTTTACAGAAGTAATGATTGATGTGTTTGTATATATAGCCAATATATTACAAAGTCCACATACTGGGAGCGTTGCTTTTCGAATGAATTTTACAGAAGTTAGTTCAATTATATACAATTGTGTAGGCTTTCACGGCTAGCGTTGTTGCAAAACTTCTTGGTTTCCGGGCTTGTACGCCGTGGTCCATTGGTATTTCTACCTGACGTTTCGTCTACAACTGCGGTAGACATTATCAAAGGCGATGTGGTAGCGGGCGAGTGTCCTTCTCGGCTGTAGAGAACGACAACCAACGGTGCATAAAAGAAGAAGGAGCAGCAATAGTCGACACACTTGCTTGTGAGCAGCCGAGAAGGACACTTCGCCCGCTACCACATCGCCTTTGATAATGTCTACCGCAGTTGTAGACGAAACGTCAGGTAGAATTACCAATGGACCACGGCGTACAAGCCCGGAAACCAAGAAGTTTTGCAATTATATACATTTAAATAAAATCGGCATTCGAAACTTTGTACAATACAGGACTCTTTACAGAAGTAATGACTGATGTGTTTGTATATCTTTCCAATGGATTACAAAGTCCACATTCTGCGAGAGTTTAATGAATTTTACAGAAGTTAGTTCAATTAATACAAATAAATAAAATCGTAGCGTAGTCGGTAATTGTACAGTTTTAAAAATTCCTAGAGCGAGGTTTCAGTTTTCAGCCGGTTTGTTCTGTCAGTCCGGGCGAATCTTTGAAACGGCTGAGCCGATTGTGATGGCACTTCATAGACAGGTAAAGGATTATGCCAGGAGTGATCTGGGCTACATTTTATTCTAAAAATAACCCTTATGGGGGCAAACGGGGTGATGGAACAAAAACGCCTCTATAAGATATTCGGTACAAGAACTACCTTTTCTCGGCAACAGTTGGGGGCTCCTGACACACGCGGTGTGTTTTGTTCGAACAGCAGATGGCGCTAGTTTTTTTCATCCTTCTACAGTTTCATGACTGGATTTATTTATTGCTAAAGTCGAAGACATAAATCGTAACTTTACTGCCATAGACAAAGGTAGAACAACACTGTTGCAAATAATTTAACTGTTCATTTTGCTGCATGGGTCATTTTCGAATCGGGTCTTTTAAATTTTTCAAAGGGAGCTTTAAGAAATATTTCATTACAGATTTTTTGAAGTAAAACTACTTGATTGAAATTTTCTGTGTCGATTAAGGGGAAATAACGCGTTACGTTAAAGCAGAAATATAAGAGAAACCTTGGCAATGCAAAATTATATAAATAACATCTATACTAATATTATAAAGCTGAAGATAGTGTTGGGTAACTCAGATCTGAACCGGTTCAAAGAGCCGACTCCGACAGAAGTTCCGAGAGAGCCGACTCACTTTTTTTTGAGCCGACGGATCAACGGAATCGCATAACTCAGTGAAACAATTACACAGAAGCACATTTTACACTTACGTATCAGTTCTTGCTTTGATGCATCTGTCAGCTCAAATGACTCCTGCATCACATGTTTGGCTATGCATTCTTGATTCTATACAGGTCGTGATATGATTGACTGAACTAGGTAACTCAGTGGCAGACTGCAGTAACATATTCAGAACTCGGCTCTTTTTGAACCGACTCAGTGAGCCGGCTCACATACGGGATCCAGATGTAAAGATGCAAATCACTAAAAAGACCCGATTTTCCATCTCTAGCTGAAGAGTTTGTTTGTTTGTTTGGTTCAACGCGCTAATCTCAGGAACTTCTGGTTCGAATTAAAAAATTGTTTTTGTGTTGGATAGTCCATTTATCGAGGAATCGAGGAAGGCTGTAGGTTATACTAGCTGATACCCGTGACTTCGTTTGCGTTGTTTATTATATTAAACGCAGACAAAGTCGAGGGTATCAGCTATTATTCTATAAGAAAGATCACTGTAGCATAATATGTCTTAATCCAAGCGAAGCCGAACCGGGCCGCCAGTCTGCGAATAAAGAAGTTTCACTTAACAGAACAGTGCTATTAATGTACAAAAGATTTTGTTTAAGGTAGTTGTCGTGATTAAGATACACCGTCAGAAAATTCTTTTTTTTTGTATACTTATTAAGGATATGATAATACAATGACCCTGAAAATTTGAAGTCGATCGACCGTATATAATCCGAGATAAATTCAATTAAAAATTGGATAATTAACATTGATTGTATATACGATCTCTGTAGTTCTGAACCACTTTCTTATTTATAAAAAAAGACAAGGGCGTACACAGGATCAAAACTAAGGGGGGGGGGGCAAGCCATGGTCGTTCAGGTTGTAACATTTTATCACGGAAAAGGTGAATGAAACCAAAATATTAAGAAAATTCTGTATAATTATAGCAGTGCTTTATCAACTAAGTTATTACAATTATTTGCTTGAAAAAAAAATATTCTAGTTACATGTCTTATACTAGTATCATTTTTCTTGGATTTGTAGAAGTAAAGTTATTTCAAGAATTGTAAAAATTCCAGCAACAAAATTTAATAACGACTTATTTTTTTCTTCCAGGGGGGGACAGCTGCCCCCCTCTGCCCCTCGCTGGGTACGCCCATGAAAAAAGAACTAACTGTCAGAAACTTTCCAAAAACTGACAGTCTTTCAATGCATTTATGAGTTTAAAAAAAAAATACGAAAACATTTTTGACCGTCTAATTATTTATAAATAACGGTTTAAAGTTCAACAATTTATAGAAAAGTATACATGCATATGAATACTGTATGGGTTACGTTTCCACGGGTACAGTCTTGCGTACAAATTATGGACCACTTAGCTACAAGCTAGTATACTTTTGTGGCGCGTATAATCTATAACTTTTTGACAATATTGTACCACGACAACTACCTTAATTGTATTATATTATTACTATTTTATTTTAACTGACATATTTTATATCTTTGGTGTCACAAAATAAAATTCATTATTATTATTATGAACTTTTCCTCTTTATAATATTAGTATGTAAATATAGATTCTAAATTCACGTTAGTTAGTTAGTTAGTTATTGACAACTTCTTTCATGACCGTTTTGATCATTATGCCTCAGCCACACACTCGACGAGTGGGATGGGAAGTAGCGAGGAAAGGAGGCAGAGACGTTGTGTGGCCGCGTTACTCGTCATGCCGCACGTCATGCTCCTCGTCATGCCCAGTGCTCCCTCGATTGTCGGTTTTTTGTGCGCGAGTCAAAGGACCGGCAATAAGAGCACGAGTAAGCCGGCCACATACTCCCGCGCCACTCAGTACGCATTAAGCGGTCTAAGTGTAAAGGCATAGTGCGCACGCTGCAACAGTATCGACCTCCATTGCCGAAAGGCGAAAGCCGAGTGCGGAGCGTCGCGAGTACAGCAGTGTCTGGCCGCTTAGGGCAACATCGCGACAGCGCGATGAGCAGAGCGTGGAGCAGTGCGAGGAGCATAGTCTGGCAGTAGGATTACATATAAAAGAAAAAGCATTGATAATAGAAACTTACAACAAAACTATGTTGTGGTCGACAATGCAGAGTATTAATGTAGGTACTAGGAGACCCAACACTACAAACGCTCGACAACTAAGGACGTCATAGTGTGCTCCAAATCGATGTTTGTACGTTGTACTTTGCAAATATAACTTTCTGGTAAACAAAACTCGGAACTAATTTCGAGCCGGAAATTAAATCTAACTTCCGTCGAATTGAAAGCAGTGAAGCCAGTTTTGAACGATATGTATTCTATTACAAAATGCACACCGTTTTATATCAAACGCATTCTTTTCATATTTTTTCCTGTTTTTACCCGACTACGGCAAAATCAAAAAATGAGATTATGATTCTAGTAGTCCATTATAGTCCGGGATACAGGCCTATTTTTTTTAATGATTAGTAACAGGCTAGATTTTTGCCAGTAGCTTGCTGATGACGAGACGCCCAACTTTTCTATCTTCGAAAATTCTCGGAAATGGTGTCCAGTGACTGGCCGGACTAGGCTTGCCAACTTTAAAATACAAATTTGCTGGAAATAATGATTTCAAATGCGGGACAAGGGTTTAAAAAGCGGGATCCAACTAATTTTATTTAGAATACAAAAAAACGTGAAATTTTCTTTACAAATCAGAATGAGAAGTAAAATAAAACATCTTGTTAGATTAATAATAGTCAATATTTACTAAAAAAAAGTTATAGTGTAATTTAGACTTTATTATGAAAACTATAAATTACTTTTTAAATGAGTATTTTTCTTGACATTTTGCACTTAAGGTAGTTGTCGTGGTTAAGGCATACCGTCAGAAAATTCTTAATTTTTGTATATTTATTAAGGACATGATAATAATACAATTACCCGGAAAATTTGAAGTCGATCGACCGTATATAATCCGAGATAAATTCAATTAAAAATTAGATAATTAACATTGATTGTATACGATCTCTGTAGTTCTAAACCAGTTTCTTATTTATAAAAAAAGAACTAACTCTCAGAAATTTTCCAAAAACTGACAGTCTTTCAATGCATTTGTTATGAGTTTAAAAAAATAAGAAAAATTTTTTGACCGTCTAATTATTTATAAATAACGGTTTAAAGTTCAACAATTTATAGAAAAGTATATATGTATATGAATACTGTATGGGTTACGTTTCCACGGGTACAGTCTTGCGTACAAATTATGGATCACTTAGCTATACAAGCTAGTATACTTTTGTGACGTGTATAATCTATAACTTTTTGACAATAGTGTACCACGACAACTACCTTAAGGATTTTTTTATTTTTCATAACAAAATTGTAAAAATCGTAAAAAGCGGGATATTTAGCGTCCCATACACATCCTGAGTGGGATGTCTCGTTAAGGGTATCAGAAACGGAACGTCCCGCGTATAGTGGGACGGTTGGCAACCCTAGGCCTGACTGTCTAACATGTTGATTTTATGATTTCGGAAATTTTATTAGTAACAATAAGTTTGTTGGTTTAATCAATAAATAATGTGATAAAGAACGTCCTACAAAATGAGTGGTGTCACCGACGGGTCCTCCACCCCCAACAAGTACAAATGGTGGAAAAATAATTACTAGTAACAAGCTGATTTTTTTACTATTAATTTAATCATTATATGTATCATTTAAAGGTCACATTGTCCTACAAATTCAGTGGTGTGATTTCTCAGTCCTACGTTCTTAACTGGTTAATTTCAGGGTAACATTTCTATCATTAGTAACTGTAAGACTAAAATACCACCTAATAGATATATGTATCACCGCGATAGCATAAGCCGGGTCCAGACGTGTGTAACGCGTAATGTAATCTATCGCGTAATGTAACACGAATTCTGCTTGTGGACGGCACTACGAGCATTACATGTAACGCTCGCGCCGGCGTTCGCCGTGATCCATCGGCTGTCAGTTTTTAGGGCGAACACAAAGACGCTCGCAGTACTCGTTTGGACGGCGTTCGTGATGATTGTGTCGTGTGTACGTTCATGATACGAACAATCGCTTGAACTTATCAGTTTGTATCAAGAAAAACATGTTATTTGGGATCCAAAAAATCCGAATTACTGTAAAAAAATCTGAAACTTCAGTTAATAAATATATATAAATAAAAGCAGCACCAGCTATCATGACTTTCCTATTCGGCATGTTCGTAGCAACTGAGTGGAAACAGCTCTTGACAAAGATTCGCTTTCACGATTCGCGTTGAGTTCGTGTGCTGTCTACACTGTTGACGCTAAATTACACGTAATCTTACATTACACGTTACACACGTCTGGATCCGGCTTAAAACGTATTTATTCTTTCGAAGATCGAATCCAAATCTTGCTGTTTTATTAGTGTATTTGCCATATGGCAACATACACTATTGGCGTCGGTCGGATGGCGGGACCTAGGGGTCGGACCAAAATTTCTCGACGTTTCATAACCTCCTAAACACTTTGGCACCATTTTTAAAAATGTTTATATATATATATGTATATATATATATATATATATATATATATGTATATATATATATATATATATATATATATACGTATATATATATATATATGTGTGCGGGCAATAACTTTCGAAAGAGTTAATTGATTTTAACGAAATTTGGCCCACGTGTTGAAATCCATCACCGCAAGAAGCCTATTTAAAATGGGCGTAATCGGGTCATTTTAAGTGTAGTTTTTAGGGGTTGAAAAATGTTTTTGGGCCCCAAAATAACGAAAAAATTCTCAGAATCGTTTCAAAATTGACATTTAACCCTCTAGTAGTAATTAAAAAGTGTCTCTAAATTTTCAATAAAATCGGCCCGACAGGACCGGACTTACAAATTTTATGAAAACACTAGTTTGCAGATAGTGAATTATTTACTGAAAGTTGTATATAATTTGGTATTGAAGTTCGATTGATAATAATATTGCAATTAAGAAAAAAATGTTATTTTAAGGGGTGTATTAAGGAGTCAATTTTTTTATTTTCCCAAAAACCAACTTAAGTTCGCATAATAAAGCCACACTGCCTGTATAAGCAAATACACTATATTGTCGGCAGGGTCTTGGCACTGCCACCCGAGTTTTTTTAATTTGCAAAAGTTAAATAATAGCCAAATGATTTCCACGCGATTGTCGCGAAAAACATGAATCAGTTTTATTGCAAAGAATTTGATTTGTTTCTTACGTTTAAAACGTGCACAATTTGCAAATTTTGACAACCCTGGTTTCATAACGGTGACATTAAATGTACGTTGTCATTTCGTGACGTTTTACTTATTGATGC
Organism: Venustoraphidia nigricollis; assembly: GCA_034508555.1. NCBI lineage: Eukaryota > Metazoa > Arthropoda > Insecta > Raphidioptera > Raphidiidae > Venustoraphidia > Venustoraphidia nigricollis. The sequence continues at coordinate 253,574 of JAVRKA010000091.1, read as the reverse complement.
AAGTTTACACAGAATTTATGTTCTGTCAGCTTTTCAACTAACTGAATGTACTCGGATAATTTTCCTACTGTAATTACTTTTAGTTTTCTTTGAAAATTGCTTAAGAAGTTTGTGAAATTAATTTACTCGCAACTTTATGAATTTTGTTGACGTTGTGTTTGTTTTTATTATAATTCCAGCGGTTTGCCCGGAACTAGAGATGGGAAAAACGGGTCTTTTTAGTGATCTGCATCTTTGCATCTGGATCCCGTATGTGAGCCGGCTCACTGAACCGGTTCAAAAAGAGCCGTGCGGGAGGCGTCAGTTTCGTTCGATACGCCTTAAAGCCAATTCAGACTAGCCGTTCTCGGTTACGATTCACCGGTCCGGTTGGGAGCTCGACCAATCAGGGCGTAGTCGTTCCCGATTGCGGTTCGGTTCGAGCGTTTAGGTTCAGCTCTAATTTCAACCGGACCGTTCGCAACCGTAGCCAATGAGAACGCTTGCTGGAGTCACGTGACTAGCCAGCTGTTTTTGTTGACGTTTAACTACACATCAAACGTCAAATCATATTTCGAAATTGCGCATGCGCACCGAGAATAATCGTAGAACCGAATCGGGATAGTGTGAGCAGCCTGGATTAATCGAAAACCGAACCGGACCGGTGAATCGTAACCGAGAACGGCTAGTCTGAATTGGCTTTTACAGGTTACACGTTAGTCATTTTGGGCAGGAATTTGTTGCGTCGAGTAATATTCAGAGCGCCATAGATTATATTTTTACTTTTGTTGATTTATTTAGATTTTTATGTTTATATGGCTCAGGCGTTTATAGTATTAATGTAAGATTATTGTAAACCCATAATTACCAGGCTCTGTCCGGAATTTATACTTGTTAGGTCCTAGGTGCCAGATTTCAATTAAAACCAAAAATTAAATCAATGGTTGATTCAATTTTAAGTGGCTAAAAAATATACAATGTTCATCTTTGTTGATTTATTTTAATGCTATGTATGATTGTTTAAACGAAAAAAGTATCGAAATAAGACATAATTATTCCATTTTTTGTTTATTAAAAATCTTAAGTGTCCAGTACTCGAGGGACTTCCCCTACTATACAATAAAAAAATAGTTTGCATTTGATAGTTCCGTAAAATAAAGAACTGTTTTCAACTTGGCGGTTCACATTCTCTGCTCAAAACTATTTGGGTGTATTCTAACGGAACACCTATATATGAAAATCACAAAAAAACACATATTATGTCGTTGAGAATGTTATAAATGTTAAGAATGTCGCATCGCTCGTGGATATTGTTATGATACGAGAGCAGCTCGTAACGCGAGACTGAAAATGAGTTGGTATTATATAACTCGTGAAGCGTGAAGCGTCCATCATAATAAAAGAACGTCGTGCCGGATATGACGTTGTCGCGATGTAATGGCTGACCTAGGGCTGTGCACCAAATTTCACTATCGTCATTCCCATTAGCAGATATAGTAACCGCTGTTTCCTTTGTGGCGTTTGATGTTAAAAAACAATATTATTTGAACGCTCTGTAGATCAAGAAAAGAAATATACTAATTAACAAGAAAATCAACAATTTATTTCAAATATTATGAAATACGAGTTACACTCATAAGTAAAAAATGAAATTAATTAAAAAAAAAATAATTTACAAATAATAGATCACAAAACAAAATAATTATACCAAAGAATAAAAAGAAATCAAAAAAGGCAATAAACTGTTTATAAATTAAAATATTCGAATCAGGATTTGATTTTAAGGGGGTATTCTTATGTGAACCCATAAATTTTACCTCTTTTTAGGGAATTTTTTTTAGACGACAATAACATTCAATCATTTTAATTTTTTTATGTTTTTGTTTGTATCTTAAACTGAATAAAAAAAAATTTTTTTTCTCTTATTTTACATTTTTTATATATATTTTGTTAATTTTTTTGTTGAAAATCGTCTAAAAAAAATAAGAAAATATTTTCGAAAATAAGCAATTTTAGTACGGACGATAACCATTAATGAGTAGAAGAACATACATATATAAATTTCAAAGCAATCGACTGAATACTTTTTTTTTTAGGACCATGACAGTTTTAGAAAATAATGTTGCCAGAAAAATGCGTTTAAAGTTTCAAGAGCCAACAAGTCGCTTACGGCGCGTCGGCCACTATATGAGTTGTAATTTATTTAAAACTATAGGAATTTCGGTCTCTATTTTTCACAGCATATTTTCGATAGGTTTTACTATTGAAATATGAAAAAAAAATCGATTTTTCGAAGTGGTCACATAAGAATACCCCCTTAAAGGAAAGACGGTTCTCGCACTTCTGACCAACTACTCAATTTATTAAAATTAAAGAATGCTAGTCGGGCGACTTTAAAATACCCTTTTACTATATAATTAAATAAAGTTTATATAAGCTTTGAAAACCAAAAACAAATAATTAATGTATGCAAGCACACCGACTAGAAAAATGTAATAAAATAGTTTAAACATAATAACTAATAATCAATAATTTACTGTTAAAATCAATATACCAAATCAAATTAAAAAGAACAGAATAAAATTAATTGCAATACTGTTCAATATTTTTATTTATTTATATTTGAAAATTGAAAAGGACCAAAATTGTTGGTCGAAACGTCTTTATATAAATAAATATTGAACAGTATTGCAATTAATTTTATTTTGATAATATTCTATTACTGTTGGTAGAGTCAATATTATTAAAAAGAACAGGTTTTTAGTTCGCTTTATCTTGAACAAGGATTATAAAAAAATGATCGGTATATATTATTTGTCGAAGGTGTTTTTTGTCGGTATGAAATATCCCCCTTAATAATATATCAAAATTAATGTTTGGTACACCATTTTGGAGATTATTTTTCTCTCTAATGACGAGAACTAAGTCAGTATCTTAAAATTAATGTTTCCATTAAAAAATTACAGTTTAAAAATTGTAACAAACTCATTACAGAAAAAGCAAATGTCGCCATCTGTTTATTTTAATAGTTGTCGGTAATATGACGTGTAGTCTTTGCATAGAATATAATAAAATTTATTTCCACCCTATTATATTACGTAGCTGACCACTAATGGTGCGAAGTATTCGGACGCGTCCGCTAGTTTGTAATAATTTAAGTTCATAATTATAAAAGCGTGGGTTATAAGCTCTATGATAGTCACGGCCCACGCTTTTATAATTATGAACATGAATTATTAAAAATTATTTTTATCATTTTTGGTACACTGCAACAAAAACTTGTCTTTACAAAAGTTTTATTATAATATATCGATTGCTACCGAGCTGGGTAGAGTAGTGGTGACAGCACTAGACTCGCATTCGGGAGGTACCGGGTTCGAATCCCGGCGAGGGTAGATGTGGCTGGGATTTTTTCCTACTGCCTCTCGCCGAGAAACGGTAATTCCTGTACCGGCCATCTTGATTGAGTTTTTCCATGGTTTCCCTCAATTAATTCCAGATAAATATCGAGATGGTTCCTTATTTGAGCCCATGGCCGATTACCTATCAAACTCCTAGTTCAAAAATTACCTACCTTATCCCAATTTCCTATAATTCCTTCATTCGCCCATTGCTATTACATAAGTTGAAGTTGTAAAAATGTAGAAAATAACGGGAAGTGGTAGATGAAAAAATAGTAATGGTGCGAATGGCGTCTGTTATGACATAAAGTCGAGAAACGGACGTTAAACGCATTATTATTATTATTATATCAAATGCAAATATTTTTGAACCTGGAATGAACCTGTCACCCAATTGGCTGGAATTTTTCTACCTCATTTCACGTGTTTCCTTTCTGTTTCAAGACGTTTACGGGAGCCTGCTCTAGCCTCGATTTCTTGGTGGAAGAACTCATTAATTCATATCCTGAGCATATAGATATTACTGTTAAGGTAGTTGTCGGGGTACAATATTGTCAAAAAGTTATAGATTATACGCGCCACAAAAGTATACTAGCTTGTAGCTAAGTGATCCATAATTTGTACGCAAGACTGTACCCGTGGAAACGTAACCCATATGCACGTATACTTTTCTATAAATTGTTGAACTTTAAACCGTTATTTATAAATAATTAGACGGTCAAAAATTTTTTCTTATTTTTTTTAAACTCATAACAAATACTTTGAAAGACTTTCAGTTTTTGGAAAGTTTCTGACAGTTAGTTCTTTTTTTATAAATAAGAAACTGGTTCAGAACTACAGAGATCGTATACAATCAATGTTAATTATCCAATTTTTAATTGAATTTATCTCGGATTATATACGGTCGATCGACTTCAAATTTTCAGGGTAATTGTATTATCACGTCCTTAATAAGTATACAAAAATTAAGAATTTTCTGACGGTATGCCTTAACCACGACAAATTCCTTAAGTCTTGCAGGTCGTCTACTTTTTATATACAAACGTCACGGTTGTCGCATCGTCCCCAGTTGGTTGTAAAAAAGCATATGGCGACGTCGATCCTTGTGCTGGCGATGACTTGATGACGTACACTTGTCCTGTGTTTATGTTTAAAACACATTGGTTCTCTCTCACACACTTGTTATCCTTGTCGGTTTTTCTTTTAATATAACATGTCGTGCTGTTTTCATGTTGGCAATAGTGATTACGTTGCAGGTGTGAAAGGTTTGATGCAGAAAAAAAAACAACTGCTGTCTGGGAAAGAAGTCGAGTTTCGTGAAACGTTTGACTTTTCTGAGTGCAGTTTCATGCAAATGTTTGACTCTGTTTAAAATTTGTTTTAAATGTTTGTGACGTTTGTAACAACTTGCCCCATATATTGGTATCAATTTGCCCCAACGTGGGGTATATTCACTATGTATTGGAAAACATTTTTTTAATAATTAAAACAAAAATGATGCGTATAATTATGTACGCGTGGCAGAAGTTATACTTCTTTAGCGTGATCGCGATAGAGTTGAGTAACTCAGATCTGAACCGGTTCAAAGAGTCGACTCCGACAGAAGATCCGTGAGAGTCGACTCCGACAGAAGATCCGTGAGGGTCGACTCCGACAGAAGATCCGTGAGAGCCGACTCACTTTTTTTTTGAGCCGACGGATCACCAGATCCTCATAACTCAGTGAAACACTTAACACACTGAAGCACATTTTACACTTACGTATCAGTTCTTGCTTTGATGCATCTGTCAGCTCAAATGACACATGCATCACATGATCACATGTTTGGCTATGCATTCTTGATTCTATACAGGTCGTGATATGATTGACTGAACTAGGTAACTCAGTGGCAGACTGTAGTAACATATTCAGAACTCGGCTCTTTTTGAACCGGTTCAGTGAGCCGGCTCACATACGGAATCCAGATGCAAAGATGCAGATCACTAAAAAGACCCGTTTTTCCCATCTCTAGATTGCGATAATTGATATTCACGTTTTCGTTAAAGATGTACATTAATAAAATAAAATAGGATGTCTAGGGAGATGATAAATATAATTAAAAGTTAGCCTGTTCACTTCGAGTAGTACTTATTTATTTTGAATAATAGTTGGACAACTCCATCAGCACATTATAACAGAGAAAGGAGACGTGTCATCTATGACTATAAAGTAAAACTATACTGCAACGAAGAGTCAGCTTTATCGACGATTTTAACCTTGGCGATATAATATTAACAACTACATGGTGTCTAATTTTCGTTGCATGCTGCGTTCGCAACTATCTTAAGGTAGTTGTAGTTAAGGCACACCGTCAGAAAATTCTTAATTTTTGTATATTTATTAAGGACATGATAATACAATTACGCTGAAAATTTGAAGTCGATCGACCGTATATAATCCGAGATAAATTCAATTAAAAATTGGATAATTAACATTGATTGTATACGATCTCTGTAGTTCTGAACCAGTTTCTTATTTATAAAAAAAGAACTAACTGTCAGAAACTTTCCAAAAACTGACAATCTTTCAATGCATTTGTAATGAGTTTAAAAAAAAATAAGAAAAAGTTTTTGACCGTCTAATTATTTATAAATAACGGTTTAAAGTTCAACAATTTATAGAAAAGTATACATGCATATGAATACTGTATGGGTTACGTTTCCACGGGTACAGTCTTGCGTACAAATTATGGATCACTTAGCTACAAGCTAGTATACTTTTGTGGCGTGTATAATCTATAACTTTTTGACAATATTGTACCACGACAACTACCTTAACAGAGAAAATTTTACCCTCAATGCGCCAAAGAAGTGTAAATTCAAAAAAAAAAAAGGGTGCAAAAATATTCAGTCAAAAATAAATTATATAAACCTGCCGAGTAGAGACCGCTGACGAACTATTGAAAAAAAAACGGCTTGTGTTTTAAATATGTAGGATACGGTAAATTCAGAGTAATAATTTTTTCAAAAGCGATTACTGGTATGTTACTGATGTAACGATAATTAAAAACTTTAATTATTACAATTGTATCGTCTATTTCAATTTATTTTATATTGACAGGTTTGTATCGCACATCTAATTGAAAAAATATAATTACTATCGGATTAAAATACTACATTTGCCGTGTGGTCTGTGGAGTATTAGTATTTTATCAATAAATGTTCAATTCATATATTTGAAAACAAGCAATTTAGAGTTCCGTTTGATGCTATGAAATTTAATTTTGCAACCTGCTGGCGATTCCCTAGTGGGTCAGGCGCGGGATAGCCCTTGTGTTAAGTAACCATATTTTATCCTTGCGTATTGCAAGAACGTTGCAGGAATCAGATGATTTTTGAAATAAGATATCGTGGCTTTTCATTCAGTTATGATTATTATAAAATTCCACCCCTGCACCTTTGTAAACTAATGTTTGACCCATAATGTTTAAGCGAATGTTATTCAGTATTGCTCAATGAATTGTGTAATGGTTTATGTTATGTAAGCTGCGTGCATTGATATTGTAAAGATTGTAAACGGATGCTTTAACATTCTGTGTTGAGACAGGATGGAGTTCACATTGATTGTATTGCTGAAGAGAATATACTTTATTTAATAATAGAAATGATGATCGCGGGTAATTGGAATAATGTGGTCAAATCAATTTAAACACTCAATGATTGGCAACGTTTCGTTTTTATTCTTAAAACTTTATCAAGCTCTCAACTATGTTTAAACGGTAGTCAAATTCAGGGCCGCATTTAGAATTTGGAGGCCCTGGGGCCATCATTTGGTGGAGGCCTCTATAGTTTCTCTGGATAAAATCGTGTATTCTTGAATAAAATGACATGCTTACGTACGACATATTAAAAACTTTATTCTTGAAAAGTATGTTGCTCACTGACAGTTTGCGATTTTAAGTGAAAAAAGCTTTGCGCGATTTCTGATTTGCGTAAGTTTTGACAATATCATCAAAGTCCATCTCGCGAAGTATGTCGCTTTCCGAACTAAGAAGCATGAGATTCGATAAGCGATCTTGAGACATTGTTGTCCCAATCTGTTCTTAATTATCCTTAGCTTTGAGAAAGATCTTTCCCCAATGTAATTCATTACCATCATCGATAAATACATACGAAGTGTTACTTCTGCGTTGCAGAAAGTAGATTGTACATTGTTTTGCAAAATTATCCGATAGAAAAAAATTTCATTCGTTTCACCCGTTTTCTTTTCGTACTGTTTTGCGAAAGTCGCGAGATCAGTTAATTCATTAGCCAAATTCAATTCCAAATCTTCAGGATAAGAATGTACTAGATTTTTAGCCTTCAGTTCCAACTGAAAAGGTTCCATTGTGGTCATTTCAGCCAAGAAACCAAATCGTTCATCAATGACTGCCAAAATAACTACATCAAATTTTTTTTCTTCATCTCTCTCAGAATCGGGACTAATTTTTAAAAGAAACTCATAGTTTTTCAATTTTTTGCCGCATTGGTGGGAGCCCTGGGGCCATGGCCCCACTGGTACCATCCTAAGTGCGGCCCTGGTTTTATTTTTACTAATTATTTTGTAGTCTTGTAAACTTTCATTGGATTTTATTTAATTCACCAAATAATGAAAGTTATTTTAATGCAAGATCATGTATGTCTATATTATATTTTGACTATCGTTTAAACATAGTTGAGAGCTTGATAAAGTCTTAAGAATAAAGACGAAACGTTGCCAATCAATGAGTGTTTAAATTGATTTGACAACATATTCCAATTACCTTTGATCCTGATTTCGATTATTTATATATCTGGAATTGAACTTTGAAGATGACTTTATTTAATAGTTGAATACTTGTTTATTTATTGGTTTCTTAATTTTATTTCCTACACTTATTTGATTGTTTGCACAAAATTGAAAGGTTTGTAGAAATAAACTACAAACTGACTGACTGAGTAAATCAGTTGGTACCTTTTAGTTTTGTACATATATTGTATATGTTCATTTGCGTATTGATTATCTACCTATGCCTGAGTTATTACATTATAAATTATAATCAGACGTATTTCTGTTTACATAAGCGGTTTCGCCAAATATTCCCTCTCACTCCAACTAAATGTCCAGTGAATGTAATGTGAAGTGAGATAGACAATGACCGATATTCGGTAACACAAACTGTATGAATCGGTTTTGTATTGAATATTGGAATCATGCTGAGCATTTTCATTTGTGCGCTTTTGCGTATTTAATTTACTGTTTTGTTTTTGTTGCACAGAAAGCAATTCGTCGAAATTTTGTTTGTTTCAATGCATATTTTATATTTGCATATAGAGAGTGTTTTTTTAAACAAATTTATTTGTAATAACAAACAAAAACACTTGAAAATTCTACAAAAAATATTATTAAATTATTTGTCGACGATCGTTTCGGACAATAAGTCCATCCTCAGGAATATAAAGCATATAATTAGTACAGGAAATGCTCACTAATCTGACAACAATTTTTCACGTATGTCAGATTAGTGGAAATGTGGGATTACCAGATGTAAGTACGGACTAAAACTTTTAACTATTAAAAAATAGTTCTTCTAACTTTTTTTGTTCCTAAAGTCAATAACGACTTTATATAATATCTATTTAAAATACATAATTATGGAAGGTTTTAACAGTAATACAATTTTTAATTTCGAACTTTTATAACACAAACAACGTGGCTTCTTCTCCTTCCAATGTCAGACTACAGAGCGAACGACTCCACGCAACGTCGGAGTATAGAGAAATATTTATCAAGTAAACAGGTGTGTCGGATTACAGAACTCCAAATCGTAAAAATGTCGGATTATAGAGCGATTTTTCTAAACCTCTACATACTTAAAAACAGCGGATTGCTGGACGTGTCGGATTAACGAGCAGAGATCGTGTCCTGTATATGTTTTTACGGTTTGTTATTTAATTTTTAGAGCAAAAACATTTGTTTTTTGAAATTTTTAAGCAGCAAGCCAAATTTTGTGAAGCTTAATACAAGTTAATCACAGCTAATAGAAACAGTAACAAAATGAATTTTTGCGACCACAGTTCGAAATTTCCTGAGAGCATGGTTAACAATCTTAAGAAGTATGTACTATTATGTTAACCCTCTTTAGTAGCCTATTGCAGAACGAAAGTTGGGAAAGTATATATATACCAAATCTACAGCAAATCACATGTTTGATGAATTCTTAAATATATTTTTATTCTACTTTAATTTAGTGTTTCCAAAAACAACTAAAATAATAAATTGTAAAACCAACACTACATGTAAAAATTGGATAACCCCTAGAATTAAACAGCTGTCTACTATCAAAAAAGAAGTATACTTACTTATCAAAAGCATGCGTGCAAAATTAATGGACGTGCAAGATCTACAATGCTATTATAAACAAATCTGTCAAAATATCAAAACAGAAGTAGCAAAACAAAAATTAGACTTTTATAATTATAAATTAAATAAATCAGAGAACAAAATTAAAACAAGTTGGGCAATAGTTAAAGAAATTACACACAAAAATTTAAATAAAAAAATAATCTCAAAAATAAAAGAAGACGAAAACAGTGAAATTGTAACTGATCCGTCAATAATACCATCAGTTTTTAATAACTTTTTTGTAAATATTACAAATAGTATGAATCTTAAAAAACCCGATTTAAACTTTAGTTACAAAAACACAATTAAAAATCATCATACATTTTTTTTTGTCACCTACTGATAGTAACGAAATACTAAACATATGCATGAATCTAAAAACAAAAACAGTGTAGGATGGGACGAAATTCCAATCAAAATTATAAAAAGAAGTGCACATTTCATTTGCAATATACTCAATACTATTGTAAATCGTTGCTTAGAAGAGGGTGTTTTCCCCGATAGCCTCAAGAAAAATATTGTTATCCTATTGCATAAGAAAGGTGACGAACAAAATGTTGCAAATTATAGACCAATTTCACTGTGTTCAAACTTCGCAAAAATTTTAGAAATAGTTATTAATAAAAGACTAATAGACTTCGTTCACAAACATCAATTGATTAATAATGCACAACACGGCTTCATCAGGGGAAGTTCAATAAATTTACCAATTTTTAAAATTCTTGATATGATTTATAATTGCTGGGATAATAAACAGGCTTCATCATTATTGTTGTTAGATTTAGCCAAGGCATTTGACAGTGTCGATCCAACGCTACTGTTGTGTAAATTAGAAAATTACGGAATAAGAGATAAAGCTCTCGATCTTTTGACCTCATATATGACAGGCAGAGTTCAGTGTGTTAAAGTTAATGTTAGTAAAAATAATACGAACAGAGAGTTTTTTTCGAGTTGGAAAGAGTGCGTAAGAGGCATCTTTTCTATTTTTGCTTTTCATCAACGATTTGCCGTTAACTACCCAAGACAAGCTATCATTATTTGCTGATGACACGGCGGTCATATATGAGGCAAAAGATCGAGAAGCTCTTATTAATAATATGCAGACCTCAGTACTTTTACTTAATATCTGGTTCACAAAAAATAGCATAAATTTAAATAAAAATAAAACAGAACTTATAAAATTTGGAAATTACTTCGATTTCCCGCGACAAATGAAAATATTAGATAACAATGTAGCGTTGCAAGACACTGTCAAATTTCTTGGCATTGCTATAGACAAAAATCTAGATTGGAAAGCCCATATAAATTATATCATACCTAAACTAAATAAAGCAATATATATACTCCGAGTTTTAAGAAACTGTGTAACAACCGAAATACTAATATCTGTATATTATGCTCACTTTCATTCGGTTATGCAGTTTGGCATCATTTTTTGGGGCAATTCGGTACACACCATCAAAATTTTAAAACTTCAAAAAAAATGTACCCGTATCATAGCGAACGTGGCTCCCCGTACAAGCTGCCGCAATTTATTCTCAAAATACAATATAATCACAGTCTTTGGTTTGTACATTTTAGAATCCGCTAAGTTCGTAAAGAAATTTTCATATCTGTTCACTTCAAATCAAATAAAGCATGAACATATTACCCGCAATAAATATAAATTAAAACCAAATATATCACATCTTTCTGTAACATTTAAGGGGGCCCGTAACGCTATGATACGGATACATAATAATATCCCAGATGAAATAAAAATTGTAGATGATTTGAAATTTAAAATTAAATTAAGAACATTTTTAATTAATAAAACATTTTACTCGATGAAAGAGTTCTTTTAAATATAGAATATGGACGCTATTTATACATCTTTATATGTATTTCTAAATAAAGTTAGGTATTAGTGTATTTGCCATATGGCAACATACACTATTGGCGTCGGTCGGATGGCGGGACCTAGGGGTTGGACCAAAATTTCTCGACGTTTCATAACCTCCTAAACACTTTGGCACCATTATTAAAAATGTTTATATATATATTTATATATATATTTATATATATATATATATATATATATATATATATATATATATATATATACGTATATATATATATATATATATATATATATATATATACGTATATATATATATAATATATATGTGTGTGCGGGCAATAACTTTCGAAAGAATTAATGGATTTTAACGAAATTTAGCCCACGTGTTGACATCCACCACCGCAAGAAGCCTATTTGAAATGAGCGTAATCTGGCCATTTTAAGGGTAGTTTTTAGGGGTTGAAAAATGTTTTTGGGCCCCAAAATACCGAAAAAATTCTCAGAATCGTTTCAAAATTGACATTTAACCCGTTAGTAGCAATTAAAAAGTGTCCCTAAAATTTTAATAAAATCGTCCCGACAGGACCGGTTTTACAAATTTTATGAAAAAACTAGTTTGCAGATAGTGAATTATTTACTGAAAGGTGTATATAATTTGGTATAGAGGTTCGATTTATAATAATATCGCAATTAAGAAAAAAAATATTATTGTAAAGGGTGTATTAAGGAGTCAGACTTTTTATTTTGCCTAAAAACCAATTTAAGTTTGCATAATAAAGCCACACTGCCTGTATTAGCAAATACACTATATTGTCGGCAGGGTTTTGGCACTGCGACCCGGGTTTTTATTATTATTATTATTATTATTATTATTATTACTAAACACTTATTAGTACGAAACAAAACCACTTTATAAACTGACTTCTTTTTGTTTTGCTTTTTTCTCTATATTTCTATACTTCTGAAATAAGGATAGCAAGCGCTACCAGAAGTAGGTAATAGCTTTCTTTTTAATGATGCCAATAACCAATTACATTGTTTTGTAGTACGTATAAGTGAAGTTAGAGAATTATTGTTGAAGTACAGTGGACCCTCGGTAATCCGACAAACATTTTGCAGGGCAGTGTCGAACTATCGAATTTGTCGGATTATAGAGTACTGCCTAAGACCCCCTATAGTCCGGAATTTTTTACAAAAGAGTACCTTGTAATCCGACAAATTACAGATTCAATGATAAGATTCTATGTTAAATATATGTACTCTGAACTTGTTCAATCATGCATTAGCGAAGATTGTCAAAAACATATTCAATAATAAATAATAGATCATGTCGGATTACAGGGGATGCCGGATTAGACAGGGGTTGGATTACCGGGGGTCCACTGTATTTGTGTATATGCACCGTGCTTTAGCAAATTACGTTCTACAATAGCTTGGTTCTCGTTGGCAACTTACATTGTAGAAAATTAATCGGTGAGTTGGGGTTATTGTTTTAATGACATCGTTAAAATACCAAAATATATATATTGATCATATATGTCTATTAAGGAGGTTCAAGACCAATTATTTATCTGGGGTACCTTATAAAAAATCCATTGTCTTTTTGCAAGCTGACAACTCTTACCCACCAAATTTTCACATAAAAAATGTTGGTAATCTGCTTAATTTTTAATAAATATTATATTTTACTTCATATTAAATCTTAATTAACCTAATAAAAAACATTTTCTTTTATTGAAAAAGTGTTTTTAACGAAATGATTAATGAAATTGTTTACACGAAAACAATGCAACACCGCTTGACCGTTGTTAAGTAAATATTATATTGGAAATAAAAGCCGAAAGTACGTACTGATGGGTTATATATTTTTGGCGATTTTTGTTAAACACACGAACACCCTGTATAATATGCACGTCAGTTTTGAACTGCATCGTACTTAATATTGAAGCGAACTTAACGTTGCTATGGAAGTGCAGTTTGTATTCAAAGTAATGAAAGCCGATTTTCTGACTAAATCTGCTTTACTGTACGTGTACAGCAAACCCTCGTATAACACGATAGTTTCAATAAAATTTTGTGTAGTTTATGTTCCAAAGCCTAACAAGAATACATCAGTTTATTCTTCAACTATCTATAATAATAATAATTGTAATAAAAACCCGGGTTGCATTGCGAAAACCTTGCCGACAATATAGTGTATTTGCTAATACAGGCAGTGTGACTTTATTGTGTGAATTAGTTTGCTTCTGAAGGAAATAAAAAAATTAACCCCTTAATACACCCCATAAAATAATATTTTTTATCAATTTATCATCTTCACAAAATTTTTTATCTAGTCTTCTGGAAGTAAAATTATCCGCAAACGTTTTCCGGTAGGTACTGTGTTGATTTTATTAAAATTTTAGGAACACCTTTTAATTGATACTGAAAGGGTACATTTTAATTTTGAATAAATTTCGAGAATATTTTCGGTTTTTTTGAGGCCCAAAACAATTTTCAACCTCTAAATAGACCCCTAGATGGTACAATTAGTCCCATTTTAAAGAGGCTTCGTGCGGTGATAAATTCCATCCTGTGGGCCAAATTTTATTAAAGTCAATTAACTCCTTCCAAAATTATTGCCCGCATACATATATTTATATAAACATTTTAAAAAGTGGTGCCAAGATGCTTAGAATGATTTTTTTAAACTATTTTTCTAAGAAACTAAACGTTTGATCATTTTCAAATTTGGAGAATATGTCACTAAATTATTTATTTATATGTATACTAAGTTTCAAATTTTAAATTTGAAAAATTCGTTTTTGGAGTATATCACTGCTGGGGGGGATCCATTGAGGGACGGGTACAAAGTAAGTATGGTGTCGATTTTTGATTGGGTGCCTCATTGTGCTGCCTACAAATGAAATTTTTTTTTTACACCATACTACGACATACTTATCATGCAACTAGACATGCGCAATGTGCCGGCCAATGACAAACGGACACCACTCACTTCGTCCCGTCTGTTAATCGGCTTTACCCCCCTCGTCTAAAACTTAAGTACATGCTATGTCTCTATATTTCTATGCCTATAGTTTTATCTAAGATGTGCTCGAACCTCCATAAAGAGTCACCATCCGAAGATTTAGTATTTTGCGGGAGTTTCCTGTACATATTGCGAATAACATGTGAAGTTAGCAACTGTTCATGTGAATTTAAACAGGTTTACTACTTCATATTATTATGTGGGTACTTACTTAGTCTAGACTAGATTACACTAGTGACTAGACCAGGTCTTTGTGCCAGATCAATTATTCTCAATTGGAATTCGTATTTAATAGGTACTGTACGGATATGACTATCTCGAGAATATAACGATTGATCATTACTTACTGAAGGCTGTAGGTATATAATTTTGTGCAGATGATGAATTGATAAAATTGAGACGACATATTGAACATAGGAAAAAACATTATTTTAATGGGTGTATCAAGGGGTTACATTTTTTATTTTCTCCTAAAACAAACAAATTCATATCATATATATTAATACGCTAAGGTTAAGATGTTTGCCTCCCTTTTTCGAAAAAAACACACAATTGCTCCACATAAATTTTATATCATTTTATAGATAATTACTTGCTCTATGTGCATCAACAATTAAAAAATCTATTATTGCTTTTGTTTTTGCAAAATAATTAATTATAACAATTATACATTTATTCAGTATATGTAGCAATGCTGCCATCTGATGGTTCTAACTTTGAAACAACGTCAACATGATTGACGGTTGGTAAATTTTTTTTGTTGAATTTTTAATCAAAATTCACGTATAAATACTTTTCTTATGGCGGCGCTTCAGCTCAACGTTTTCGATACTATATAACATTTTTAGAAAAATATTTTCTTGAACTGTCACTGAGCTTCGTAATGTAATAAAACAGAAAGAAGAAAGTTACAAAGACTGTGAGAAATTAGAAACGAATTTTAGTGCGAATATTCGCACGGGTACCGCTAGTAATATATAATCACACTGCCTGTGTTCAGAGTCAGGTTCCGATAAGCCATGAAAAGCATCAGTTTGAATTATCTCTTTAGTTGAGGCATTATTTTAGTAGTTAAATAGAGCTTCTCGTTCATGTTATGGACGCTTTCGTAAATTATATAACATTATTGATCAGTGTCAGCTCTGTGTATCTGCACTGAAAACTAATTAGCTACTGCAGCTTAATGCGCTAACTTATTAAAGCTGACGTTGTTGTCACTAAGCTCACAAGACACTTTAAAAGTCTTTCCTAAAAACATAATCTGGCAACAAGTTTCAACGAATTATTTGAATTTTCGTGCGTTTTTTGGGGATATTTGCATTGATCTCAATAATTCGTTCTAAAGTTATTAATTTATCGAAACTTTTTCATGGTGGAAGAAACGGGACATTCATGGTGGAAGTGACGTGATTTCAATGAGGATAATAATCCCGCTTCTCTGTTTCTTTTGCTGTCAGAGTTATGGGCGTTTACAGGTTCTCATAAATTAAAAAAAATTTGAATGCGAACAGATTCTTAACTTAGAGAAATGCGGAAATTTTCTTTTTTACAAGCTTTTAGTAAGTTTAAGGTAGTTGTCGTGGTACAATATTGTCAAAAAGTTATAGATTATACGGGCCACAAAAGTATACTAGCTTGTAGCTAAGTAATCCATAATTTGTACGCAAGACTGTACGCGTGGAAACGTAACCCATACAGTATTCATATGCATATGTACTTTTCTATAAATTGTTGAACTTTAAACCGCTATTTATAAATAATTAGACGGTCAGAAATTTTTTCTTATTTTTTTTTAACTCATAGCAAATGCATTGAAAGACTGTCAGTTTTTGGAAAGTTTCTGACAGTTAGTTCTTTTTTTATAAATTAGAAACTGGTTCAGAATTATAGAGATCGCATACAATCAATGTTAATTATCCAATTTTTAATTGAATTTATCTCGGATTATATACGGTCGATCGACTTCAAATTTTCAGGGTAATTGTATTATCATGTCCTTAATAAGTATACAAAAATTAAGAATTTTCTGACGGCGTGCCTTAACCACGACAACTACCTTAACCTGTCCCGATGTTTGTCTATTATCGAATTGAATTTGATCCACTTTCCGTTGTTCGATAGAGTTGAAATTTTGCACACTTATTTGGTTCTGAAGACAATACAATATAGTACATTGAATATTGTGGGAGATCCAATATGGCCGTCACCACAAAATGGCTGATTTCCTTCTTTTTTACAACCCCCTCCACATGAAAGTTTTCGATTTCCATAGGATTTGGAACTGAAAAAGAAGTAGTTGAATGCTATCAGAAGGGAAGAAACTTTTACTGTAAATCTGTTTTAAAATAGACTACCATAATAATAATAATACTTTATTGCTCCAAAGACAAAAAATATTGTATAGAAGTCAGTATGACAAACAAGATATATAAAAAAAATTTCATACTTATTAAAAAAATCCTCAACAGAGTAAAAACATTTATCAAAAAGAAAAGCCTTAAGTTTTCTTTTGAACTGTCGACGACTAGCAAAGTTTTTTATTTCTTGAGGAATATAATTAAATGTCCTAGCACAACAATATAAGGGACTTTTCAAGTAGAGTGTTAAGTTAGGTCTAATGCTTCTTAAATTGTTCCTATTTCTTGTACTATATTGATGACCAAGAAAATCAAAATTGTTGTAGTTGTTCCAGGCAAAAATAGCAGCTTTATAAATATATACGGATGGCACTGTTAACAATTTCTGTTCAATAAAAATATTACGGCAGGTGTCTCGTAATCTAAGATTAAAAATTATTCTTAAGGCTTTCTTCTGTAGAATAAAAATACGATTCGAACATGTAGAATAGCCCCAAACAAGAATTCCATTATTAATGTGCGAATAAATGGAGGCGAAGTAATATGTCAAAAGCGTTTGTCTGTCGACGATGGACGAGAGTCTGCGTAGAGCAAAATTTGATCTTGCTATTTTGGTGGAGCATTCATTGATATGGTTGGTCCAGTCAAGGTTCGAATCAACTGTAACACCAAGAAATCGAAATGAGTCCATGTTGTCAATAAGGTGGCTCGTTTAGTGCAGAACAGCATTGAAACAGTTTTATTTAAGTTCAACTGCAACTTATTGTGTGCACTCCAATCATATACAAAATTTGCCATAATATTGGAGTTAATTTCCAAATCAATTAAATGCGTATGCTTAGTTAATATGGATGTGTCATCAGCATACATGACTACTTTAATGCTGCTGCATAGAGCCGACGGTAAATCATTTGTGTAAATTAAAAAAATAAGCGGACCCAAAGTAGAACCTTGAGGCACTCCCCTCTTAACAGACAATTCAGAAGACGCTTGCCCATTTATATAAACGCGTTGCGTACGATCAGACAAAAAAAAAGGTTTTGACATTATAGCGTTCCTCTTGTACGAAAATTATCCTCCATAGTGGAAACGAATCATAACTTAAGCTGCCATCTGCGTTACGCTTGTGTCCATGTTTTTTGGCTGGATTTTTTTTATTATTATAACAGAACAATGTGAATCGACTTCAAAGACCATTATCGCGACATAAAAAAATATTTCAATTGTGTAATACGAGAAAAAATACTGAATAGTGGAACATTGCAATTTTTGTTTATTTTTTGTCGCTATGTAAAAACACGTTATTTATTCCCATTATTGATATAACGTCAGAACATTAAATAAAATAAACTCTCATATTCTGTTTGACACTTTTCATCATCACTGCGTCTGAGGGATTAAAAGAGGCTCATGTTTTATCGTTTGATATTTTTAATTTTTCACTTTTAATGGATTATACCTACGTTAAATATTTGCCAGACTATATGTGAATGACAGATGGTGTATTTAGTGTTGAGTTTTGTCATTGAATAATATTGAAACAAAGAAAAGCACCGACTGTTATCTTCAATTGTCAGAAAATCTGGTTTGACAATGCAGAGTTTTCAAGTTTATTCTTTTTAACACGCTTTTATTAGCTTCGCGTGTGTTTGTTGGTAACGGAATCTTTGAACGTGAAAATCATCCAATTCAAAACGTCAGATTAACCCATTTTCTCCCCAGTGTTGCAAAATTAAAACTCGTACGTTTGTCCTAGTGTTCCAAAATTGGAACAAGAGTTAAAAAAAATTGTAATTTAAAGTTTGCCAGCCTGCATTATTTTAAACAGAAAAATCACACTTAAAAATTGCTGTTATGAAATACTATCTATACAAAATATATATATTACTAGCGGCCCAGTCCGGCTTCGCCCGGGTGTAAATGTAATATATAGGCTATAAAAGATGAGAATTATTATCATTAAATTCTCAACGTGTATTGAATTTGCGCGAATTCAATCGCTTTTATTTGTAAATGTTCAAAAATCTAAGAAAAATCTTATTTCCCAAAAAGAAATTTAAAAAATTCTGTTGATCCGATCGCTACCAAACTTCAGAAGATCACCCGCTAGGCTAATCTAAAGATTGTCTGAAAATTTCATCAAAAATGGTCTACCCGTTTGGAGTCCATAGATGACATATACATCGTCTTTTATCTATATAGATTATTAAAATGTAAAAAGTGGTTATTGTGACATAACGATAATAGTTGGACATATAGTATCGCGAAGTTTTTTTGTAGTTATTGATATTTTCTTTAATATTGTAGAACATACTTTTGTTCTATCATCAATAGTTTCCGCAGCGCATGCGACGAAAGATGTTTTATGGCATTTTTTTTACACCTTGGGTTACGTTACTAAAGTTTTAGTAAGGATCCCTAATATTTTCTAGCAATAAATATAGCCTATGTTACTCAGGGTTAATGTAGCTTTCTAATGGTGAAAGAATTTTTTAAATCGGCATAGTAGTTTTTGAGTTTATTCATTACAAACATACACACAAAAATACAAATCTTTCTTCTTTATAATATTAGTGTAGATTTATAAAAAACTAGGGTTTAACTAAAACTTTGCACACTTATCAAGGATTGATGACAATACAGTCTTTAATAAGTTTGTCCCATTATCGTGACCAGGACCTTCAGGATAAAAAATTTGAAAAATTACAGCAAGCAAGCTAACTAATCGTACAGTGACGTACATTGCGTTGCTTAGCCCGTAGTAGAATATAGTTTTTTAGTCTTATAATTAGAATTAGAGTAAGCAAATTTTGTTGTCAAATTATTTAGCATTTTTTAGTTCATTAAAACGTGTTGTTTTAGTTTTTTTAAACTCTAATTTTATTCGATCGAATTTCGATGGGGTCAATTCATAGTTTATGATTGAACGATAACTAACAGGTGTAACAACAGAAACCGACGAAATCACGCGGAGAGAAAATAACTAGTTGTGTGTCGGTTCAACAATAATTTGTGATTAAACTCGTTACGTTGCCTGTGATGTGTATTGTATAGGCAGCCCGATGGAAAAACACTGTTGCTCATAGATCTGGCGTTGACGTATCGTCAATTTATAGCGCTGTTACATGTTTATGTGCGTTCATAGGCGTACGCACGGAACACAAATGGGGCGTAAAAATATTCAGTAAATACGATGCTCTTAAAACCTGCTTTAAATATAACCCTAAAACTATACATATTCCTTCATAAGAAAAACGTTGTTGGCCAAAAATCAAACTGTTTCTCTTAAGGTAGTTGTCGTGGTTAAGGCACACCGTCAGAAAATTCTTAATTTTTGTATACTTATTAAGGACATGATAATACAATTAGCCTGAAAATTTGAAGTCGATCGACCGTATATAATCCGAGATAAATTCAATTAAAAATTGGATAATTAACATTGATTGTATACGATCTCTGTAGTTCTGAACCAGTTTCTTATTTATAAAAAAAGAACTAACTGTCAGAAACTTTCCAAAAACTGACAGTGTTTCAATGCATTTGTTATGAGTTTAAAAAAATAAGAAATTTTTTTTACCGTTTAATTATTTATAAATAACGGTTTAAAGTTCAACAATTTATAGAAAAGTATACATGCATATGAATACTGTATGGGTTACGTTTCCACGGATACAGTCTTGCGTACAAATTATGGATCACTTAGCTACAAGCTAGTATACTTTTGTGGCGCGTATAATCTATAACTTTTGGAGTTTAAGCCAAAAATAGGGCTTCGGCAGATGATTGTAAACTTATTCGTCAACATTTCGCAAAAATTCTATCTCTATAAGGAAGATAAAAGACAAATCTAGGTCTCTAATGGACTACTTTTCTAATTTATGTACGATTTACTAGAAAAAAGTTGACATTAATTATGCCAAAAAACACACGTTATCAATGTCACACTACGACCTTATTCGTACTTATTTCACAAAATTGTTCCATCACAAACCTAAAGTGACTTTTCCTTTTTCGGATAAGTTTTTTAAATCCTCTAAATATTTCCAAAATTTAGAGTAACCAACTGACAGCGGCACACTTGCAACAGCTTTTTTTAGCCTCGTAGTGTGGCTTAAATTCAGAGCGTTCCGACAGCCTAACGTAGCCTTTGGTTTTAAAATTAGGCTACGCAATATTTCTTATAAAATTAAGTACTTATACTGAATACAATGGCTCTTTAGGCTATTTGCTACACCCCTGGAGAGGTACGTGTTTTCTGTTCGCCCTTTAAGGCTTGACAAAACACAGAAACACTTTTTGTGTCCGGCTTTTAGCGAAATTAAAATTGTATGACGGGATAAATGATTACTGCAGTTGATTGAGATGAAATTTGTTTTAATAGTTGTATAAGTCGATGTATCTATGTATGTTATCGATGGGCTCCAAAACGGCTGGGCCGATTTTGATGAAATTGTCAGGCAATCTTTAGATTAGGCCAGATTTTTGAACATTCTCAATTAAAAGCGATTGAATTCGTGCAAATTCAATACACGTTGAGAATTTTATGATAATGATTCTCATCTTTTATATCCTATATAGCACATTTATACCCGGGCGAAGCCGGACTGGGCCGCTAATATTTTATAAAGTCTTATACATTTTAATTAATTTGTTATTAATTATCTATGGCTTTATTAATTATTACAAGAATAAAATTTTTGTAGTGTTTTTTTTAATTTAATAGTCCTGTTACTGGAAATATCTGTTTTGCGGTGATGCCGCTTTTACTATTTTAAATAACGTTATAAATTATTTGTTACAGACATTTCGACATGGCTTCCCGTTCCAACCGACGGCCGTGGCCTTCGACCCGGTGCAGCGTCTTCTGGCCATCGGCTCCAAGAGTGGATCTCTCAGAATGTATCCTTTTTCTATATATATTTCAATACAAAATGTAAATGTATCTAAATCGTCTGTATACGTCACTATCAATGTCTCTTCGTTTCCTGCATTTCGTCCGACACACCAGAGAGCAGACTTTAAAGGTAAGTCGTTTTCAAAATATTCTGAAACAGTCCAAAGTCGGAAATTCACGAAACCGATATGTTAAATTCCGTAATAGCTCGAATATAGCGCGGTGTTTTTCGGTCTATTTTTATGTACCTAGAATAATTTTATTCATTTGTTGTTTAAAGAAAAATTCTTTTTACAAATTATTTATATTTGACGACGAATGTTTTTTTTTTCGGTGGTCATTTATGACAAATATCGTGGATGAAAGGGCGCTATTTTATAGGTGGGTGTGCAAAAATTCAATTTAAGACTCTTTTTTATCGTTTTTGTTTATTTTTCGTATTCTAGAATTTCAGATCACAAAAAACTGTACATTTTGTAATTATTCTAGATTTATAAAAACGTATGAGAGCGAGGATGCAAAATATGTTCGTATTTTCCATATTTTTTTCCGTTACCTTTGCAATATTCCATTTTATGCATAGGTGACCGATCTCTCATTGCATGGTAACTTTCAGCAAGACTCTAATATATATGTTACGGTAAATGCAATTAATCGGGTGATTATATATAATTGTTGGTTATTATACATAATCACCACTAAACTTGATGGTAAATAATTGAAAATTTATGAAATTAATTAATTTGTTTACAAAATTTCCCACTAGTAATGGTAAATGTGATCAAAGTCTTTTCCAAAATTCGTTCAGTTTGCAAAAGACAATGCGACTCTGGATAAGGAGGCGTCCATAAACCACTTGTCCCTATTTCAGCCTCTCTGGAACCTCTCACTCCCTTCATGTAGCCTAACGTAGCCTTTCCTATGACCCCCACCGGATGAAACATAGTTTTTTATAATAGAAAACAGTATCACGGGTAATTGGAATAATTAAAATAATAATTGTTTTTTGTAATGCCAACTTGTATATTATATCATAGTTTAACTATCGTTTAAGCATATTGGGAGCTTGAAAAAGTCTTAATTAAAGAAAAGACGAAACGTTGCAATCAATGAGTGTTTAAATTGATTTATTTTCATTATTCCAATTACCCGTGATACTGTTTTCTATTATAACATAATATATCTGGAATTGAACTTTAAAGATGAATAGTTTTTTATTATCAAGTCAAGATATTTTGTGTTTTCTGTTAACAAACTATTAATGTGCGGCGTTAGGGGGATTCTCCTTAACTGTTTTGTATAAATTCAAAATAAATTTATATCCCTCATTTGACAATTCCTTATTCAAATTTTGTTCAGGCTACACCCATGTAACTTAAAATAACCATTTATATTGACTTTTTAATTGTAAATTAATAATACTTTTCACGACATAGTGTTCAACGAAAAAATATATTTCTGACTACCTACTCAAAAAACTTCACTGTATTCTATTGGCTCTGTCATTTATGATATTTATTACATTTGCTTATATGAGTTGGTAATTAACCGGTTAATGTAATAAATTTTCATATTCACCGAAATTAATGGTGATTATGTATAATTGCCAGTTATTATACATAATCACCAGTTAATCACATATACCGTAACATATATTCTGTGACGTCATTTTAAATTCTACACGGCTGGTGTCCTTGTTTTGTATTCTGAAAGGTTGCCATGGAGATATACACAAATATTCATAAAATATGGATATGCAAACGTTCTGTAAATAATATGTGTGCACCAGATGCAATCATTTATGCATTTAATGTTCGCAACGTTATGTAATAGATTTTTTTATTCCCACGTTTTTATTAGCTCGTTTTCTTGTCTATCCGTGTCATGTCGATCTGTCTTAGTGTTGGGTAACTCAGATCTGAACCGGTTCAAAGAGCCGACTCCGACAAAAGATCCGTGAGAGCCGACTCACTTTTTTTTGAGCCGACGGATCAACGGATCCGCATAACTCAGTGAAACACTTAACACACAGAAGCACGTTTTACACTTACGTATCAGTTCTTGCTTTGATGCATCTGTCAGCTCAAATGATTCATCCAAAAATACTTAAGATGAATCAATTTTAGATCAAATGTAGGGCTCTTAAGTACAAAACTTTTTTGAGGGAGTGTACAATGTACATGTGCAAGGTATGTGAGACATATAAAGTTTTATGACAAAAATGCATTACAATACAATACCTATTTTAAATTGAAAAAACCCGGGTCGCAGTGCCAAAACCCTGCCGACAATATAGTGTATTTGCTTGTATAGGGCCGTGTGGTTTTATACTGTTATTATGTGAAATTAAGTTTGTTTTTGGGCATAATAAAAAATTTAACCCCTTAATACACCCCTTAAAATAACATTTTTTTCTTAATTGTAATATTATTATCAGTTTAACGTCTACACCGAATTAAATAGATCCTTCAATAAAATAAATGTTATACTATCTGCAAATTAGTGTTTTCAAAAAATTTGTAAGTCCGGTCCTGTTGGGCCGATTTTATTAAAATTTTAGGGGCACTTTTTAATTGCTATTAAAAGGTTAAATTTCAAATTTGAAACGATTCTGAGATTTTTTTCGGTATTTTGGGGCCCAAAAACTTTTTTCAACCCCTAAAATTCACCCTTAATGTGATCCGATTGGGCCCATTTTAAATAGGCTTCGTGCGGTAATGGATTCCAACATGTGTGCCAAATTTCGTCAAAATTAATTAAGTCCTGCGAAAGTTATAGCCCGCACACATATATATATACCTATATATATAGGTATATATATATATATATATATTGAAAAATGTATTTATAATTTATATATATATATATATATATATATATATATATATATATATATATATATAAACATTTTTAAAAATGGTGCCAAAGTGTTTAGGAGGTTATGAAACGTCGAGAAATTTTGGTCCGACCCCTAGGTCCCGCCATCCGACCGACGCCAATAGTGTATGTTGCCATATCGCAAATACACTAAAAACTGCAACATAGTGGCAGCCAATAAAAAGAAACGTTTTATACATTAGGTTTCTTATTTTTTTTTTTGGAACATTAGAAAATGTTCAAAGCAAAGCACTTTTGTTTTACAGACTAAAGAGAACATCGCCATGTAGAGCAACAAAAATCTGGACTGGATTTTTGATGGAATTTTGGCCTATGCTAGGTTGCAGAAAGCATTGTCGCAGAAAATCTGATTTGACAATGACCTTAGATTGTGATATTTTTCCATAGAAAAGCGTTTTAAAAATTTAATTCGATCCTGCTTAAAAATTAAATAATCTATTGAAGCGATATTTTTCTTAAACTAACGCTGTTTCGGTATTACGCGGTTTCTAAAAATAAAGTTTAGCCGCTATAACCTAAATTATGGATCAGTTTATACAAAATGATTCAAATGTTGATAGAAGTTCAAAGGCAAGACGAAGTGTCATTGATGCAATATCTTGCTATCGGCAACAGCTTGCTGAACGAAACAGAAAAAGGCAAACGACATTACATGACTTCTTCACAAAAAACAAAATAAGTCAAATGGGGAACTTTCCTCATAAACATAACTTCTTAGTCGAGTTTATATTTGATTTTCATAAATGTTTTATGAACAAAAATCGATATTAGCAATAAATAAATATATAATTGATGTGATAAAAAAGTATTTAACAATGAACCTTACAAAATTAAACCAAAAAACTAACAAATTTTCTTATTCTCTGTTCTGTTTCACTTATGTCTATTATCTATACATATTAAGATGACCTCGCTTAGCGCTGTTTCGTATAGCGCAAGAATTTATTGGAACGTATCTGCCGCTTAAGCGCGGTCTTAGTGTACGTATTATTTCCACGCGTAATTTATATTTGTAATTATCTACGAAACGCGACCAGACATTTGTCTTGAGAAACAACAGTTTATAATTACATAACCGGGCGGCGGATTGTTATGACTTATGAATTATAATCCAAGCGTTTTCACAATAGGGATGTGGACTGTATTCAAATAAAAACATAATTTTAACGAAAAGTAGTAGTTTCTATGATAGAAATACTAAAAAAACACTCTATTTTTCCTTATTTTGAAGGAATTTAATTAATATTTAATAAATAAAACCTAATAAAATTTATCTCAAGTCACGTGACAACAGACACCAATCAGAGCGCATGACGTCATATGTTCAGCCGCTGTCAAAAAACTTCATTGTTTGGTTAATATTTAGTGTGTAATTTATTATTATTTGTTTATACGAAACGTTAAATTACATGTAACTATAGCAACGACTACGAAACAACTTTTCATCACCTCAGTTTACTAACGTTTATGAGCACAGAATACGCATTTATAGGATGGTAGCTCCCGTGTAAACTTTTGAGCCTCCTTTGGTATGAACAGGTGACGTCACGCGACTGGTATTGGCGTTTTAGACTGAAATTTGAAACGGGATTTAAAATACATGATTTTTAAGGCTTGATTTGTATTTAAATAAAAATAATAAATATTTGTGGTAATATTAGGTACTTATGCACGATTTAAAACACTTTCCCAAAAATAGTCAACATCTCTATTACCGTATAACGTCACGGTAGCAATATAACATTAATACGTTGCGAAATTCAGATAATCTTCGAACAATCCCGGATGCTTTCGGAAGCCAAAGTCGGATTGTATAACCTCTTTTTTTTATGTCGGTTAAACACAGTGATCAACCTATACCTACCCGTTCAGACGGAGTTTTCTTTGAGAGTAAAGTTACGTGACGGCAACGTAAATACACCAGACAAGTTCTATGTCTAGATTGTAAATTATGTACGTCTTGCACCAGGAGTGCTCAACATTTTTATGCACGGGTTTCAAAATTGAAATTTAACCCGACAGTAAAGATTAAAGTGTGCTGCTAAAATTTTTATACAGTAAATAATCAGATTAATCGGACCAAACAACTCAATGTTGACATTAGACTTTCAGTTATTGCAACGTTTCGTCGGACATTCCGACTTCCTCAGGCAATCTACAGAACACATATATAAAAATTACATATTGATAGTGGACTCCTTCTTAATCTCTTGCCAAATTATGTATAAAAAAATATTGAATAATAGTCTTCCTTGACAAGATGAACTTTATTTTATTTTAAAAAACAATGCTTGCTACATGTTTCGATAGCATAGGCTATCATCATCAGGCAACATTAGAAATTAATTTACAAAAATGTTTGGTTGATTTAAAAATCTTAAACATATCTTTCATGTTTAAGATTTTTAAATCAACCAAAAATTTTTGTAAATTAATTTCTAATGTTGCCTGATGATGATAGCCTATGCTATCGAAACATGTAGAAAGCATTGTTTTTTAAAATAAAATAAAGTTCATCTTGTCAAGGAAGATTATTATTCAATATTTTTTTATATATAAAAATTACAGTCGACGTTACAAATTATAAATAACTAGCGGCCCAGTTCGGCTTCGCCCGGGTGTAAATGTAATATATAGGATATAAAAGATGAGAATCATTATTATTACATTCTCAACGTGTATTGAATTTGCGCGAATTCAATCCCTTTTATTTGTGAATGTTCAAAAATCGAAGAAAAATCTTATTACCCAAAAAGAAATTAAAAAAATTCTGTTGATCCGATCGCTACCAAACTTCAGAAGATCACCCGCTGGGCTATTCTAAAGATTGTCTGAAAATTTTATCAAAAATGGTCTACCCGTTTGGAGTCCATAGATTACATATACATCGTCTTTTATCTATATAGATTATTAAAATGTTAAAAGTAGTTATTGTGACATAACGATAATAGTGAAGTTTTTTGTGGTTATTGATATGTTCTTTAATATTGTAGAACATACTTTTGTTCTATCATCAATAGTTTCCGCAGCGCATGCGACGAAAGATGTTTTATGGCA
Source organism: Venustoraphidia nigricollis (assembly GCA_034508555.1). Lineage (NCBI taxonomy): Eukaryota > Metazoa > Arthropoda > Insecta > Raphidioptera > Raphidiidae > Venustoraphidia > Venustoraphidia nigricollis. The sequence continues at coordinate 225,718 of JAVRKA010000091.1, read as the reverse complement.
TTTTTTTACACCTTGGGTTACGTTACTAAAGTTTTAGTAAGGATCCCTAATATTTTCTAGCTATAAATATAGCCTATGTTACTCAGGGTGAATGTAGCTTTCTAATGGTGAAAGAATTTTTTAAATCGACACAGTAGTTTTTGAGTTTATTCATTACAAACATACACACAAAAATACAAATCTTTCCTCTTTGAAAGTCTAATGTCAACATTGAGTTGTTTGGTCTGATTAACCTGATTATTTACTGTATGATTTGTATGGACCTAAATAATACTACTATGGATAACATTTTTATAAAATTGGCTTGACAGAACCGGACTTTTTTTTGAAAACACTAGTTTGTGGTTTTATATTTACATACTGAAAGGTGTGTTTTATTTAGTGCAGAAGTTGGATTAACAGTAATATTGCAATTAAGAAAAGCGTTATTATTTAAAGAGGTGTATTAAGGATTTCATTTTTTTGTCTAAAAACAAATTTAAGTTAACATAATAAAGCCACAAGGCCTGTAATTGTTGTCAGGGTTTTGGCACTGCGACCCGAGTTTTTGTTGCGACGTTGTGGCAGCTTTGAAAATAAATGATGTAACGTTGTGCATATGTTTTTTTCTGATCATCCGGTGCAGTCTTAAAAGTTTATGAACTTTCTTGGAGCCGAGTTACATAACAGACGAGATAGGCCACCGTTACCAACAACACTGTATACCCATAGTGAAAATATTACATGGTGTGTTCATTAATAATCGTTTCTTTCTTGCACCGTGCTGTAAAATAATATTCAGGTCTATAAATTTATAAAAACTCATAAAAAAACGTGAGGGTTTTTATATTTAAATGTTTTAGTATAGCCCACAATTTGAAAAATAAATAGGAAGCGTTTAGGCGACCCCCGTGGTGACGAAATTTTTACACAAAAAAAAACGTTTTTTATAGCTCGAAATTATAATGAGATGTTTGGACAATTATTTCACAAATGTTTATTACTAAATTAGCAACGTTTCGATATCCATGATATCATCATCAGGCTTCTTAGCTGTTAATACCTGATGAAAGCCTGATGAAGATATCATGGATATCGAAACGTTGCTAATTTAGTAATAAACATTTGTGAAATAATTGTCCAAACATCTCATTATAATTTCGAGCATTTAATAATATGGACGTAAGAAAACTACACGTTTTTTATAGCTACAGTCAAAATCTGTTATAACGACATCGAAGGGTCTACTCATATTTGGTCTTAAAAACCGATAGTCGTAACAACCGGTGATGTTTTCGAGGTACAAAGTATTTTTTTATTAAGTATGTAGTATTGTTGAATGTGTAGGTACATATAAAATCCATAGATATTAATAGGAATAATATTCAAATTATCATAATCATTTTTCTGTATTCATAAAATCTGTAATTTTAGTCTGTTTCGAACACTTCTGGGCGTGCGAATTTTGTTTACAATACAGCTGGTCGTTCTAACAGATATAATTCTCCGAAGATATGAATATACTACCTTATATGTAGTCGCTTAATGCGGTATGTCGTAAAAAACAGTGTTTTTTATAAGGCGGTCATATAGCATTCAGCCGGGACCTATGATTTTGATCAATATAACCGGTATGTTGTTCTAAACGATGTCGTCGTAAACGGTTTTTGTGGTACTTATATTGTTGCCGACGGATGATAATCAACTGTTATACCTCAAAATTTTGTGAGATGGCGCTATATCATATGTAAACAATGTAAGATGTATTCTTGATTTTTTTTATAATGTTTCATAAACTTTCAGTCTTACAGTAAAGGAAGTTTGGTTGAGGATCAATAAATAAAAAACCCGGGTCGCAGTGCCAAAACCCTGCCGACAATATAGTGTATTTGCTAATACAGGTATTGTGGCTTTATTACATGAACTTAAGTTTGTTTTTGGACAAAATAAAAAAAAAATGAACCCCTTAATACACCCCTTACAATAATTATTTTATTAGTTGAAATATTGTTATCAATCCAACATCTGCACCAAATTAAATACGACCTTCAGTAAGTAAATTCGGATACGCAAACTAGTGTTTTCATAAAATTTGTAAATCCGCTCCTGTCGGGCCGATTTTCTTATAATTTTAGGAGCACTTTTTAATTGCCACTAAAGGGTTAAATTTCAATTTTGAAACGATTCTGAGAGTTTTTTCGGTATTTTTGGGCCCAAAAACTTTTTTCAACCCCTAAAAACCACCCTTAAAATGACCCGATTGGGCCCATTTTAAATAGGCTTCGTGCGGTGATGGATTTCAACATGTATGCCAAATTTTGTTAAAATGAATTAACTCCTTCGAAAGTTATTGCCCGCACATATATATATGTGTATATATATAATAATAATAATAATAATAATTTATTTATCATTTGGACTAACAGTATATGACAAGTCAGAGAAAAAAAAATTACATGAATTCAGATACTTTATAAAACATTTTAAGTAGTAAAAATTGTTTTACAGCACTTTTAAATTTCTTTAGATCTTCAATTTTTTTTATTTCTTTTGGTAGGCAATTGTAAGCTTGAGTAGCACTAACCATAAAGCCATCATTTAGTACTTTCAGCCTATGCTGAGGTGTTACATAGCAGTCCTTATGACGCGTATTGTGACTATGAATTTGGCTTAATGTACTTACTTCAAGCGTGCTAATATGAGTTCTAAAAAATGTTAAAATTTTTAAAATGTAGATACAAGCAATCGGCAACACTTGCAATTGTGTGAACAATTCTTTGCTGGGATGATGTTGTCCAGTACCACATATTATTCTCAACGCTTTTTTTTGCATAACAAAAATGTTATCAAGCTGAGATCTGCCCCAGAAGATTATACCATAGGAACAGTGACTTAAAAAATGAGCGTAATATATCATTATGAGCGATTCCAATGAAGTTACAGGTTTGAGTCTTCTCAGTAGATAGCAGGCTTTACTCAATTTAGTATTAAGGTCAGTAATATGGTGATGCCAGGTCATTTTCTGATCTATCATAACTCCTAAAAATTTTAAAGTTTCAACTTGACGAACTGTTCTGGAGTTTATGCTGAGCCGAATGCTTTCATTGTAGGTAGCATTTTTTGGTAGAAAATACATAAATTGAGACTTTGCTTCATTTAGTTTAAGATTGTTATCACTACACCAGTTCCGCATAGTAGAGATAGCTGATTGTGCATTTTCTAATAGTTGAGTTTTATTTTTATGTGAGAGTAAAATACTGGTATCATCCGCATATATCACAGTTTTGATATCCCTAGGAAACATCATGGGTAGATCATTTATAAAAACGATAAAAAGTAGGGGACCAAGAATTGATCCTTGTGGCACTCCAATATTGCAAACCTTTGCTGTTGATAAGACTGCACCATTAGGTGTACTTATTTTTGTCACATGTTTTCTATTCAGCAGATAGGATTTAATAAATTCTAAGGAAACACCTCTAACTCCATAGAATTCCAGTTTGTCAAATAGTATATTATGATCTATTAAATCAAAGGCATTGGAGAGGTCAAAAAAGACACTCAATGTGTTGGATTTTGAGTTCAGTGAATTTAATATGAAGTCAATAGATTCCGAAATGCCAGTCTCAGTCGATCTAGTCTTACGAAATCCATGCTGAGAGTGTGTAAGAATATCAAACGAATCTAAGTACGATAACAGTCTTCTATGAAATATTATTTCATATAATTTAGAAAAGATATTTTGTACTGCTATTGGTCGATAAGTTGAAACATCGTCTTTGCTACCTTTGTTTTTATAAACTGGTGTGATTTTCGAAACTTTAAGTCTGTCTGGAAAAATACCATTACTTAGTGACATATTAATCAAATAAGTCAATGGTTCTATTATAAATTGCGAGCAATGTTTGAACAGCGTCCCAGGTAGTCCATCTTCGCCACTAGACTTGCTCTTACTTAATTTTAATAGTATGTCCCGAATTTCCTCTGTGTCTGTTGGCATTAAAAAGAAATTACTTGAAGCTGGTATCAGTGTTGATAAATTATTTGTTGCCGTATCTACAGAACTTCTAGCAAAGTGACTGTTGAAGATTTCAGCTATGGTTGACGTGTCAGTAACAACACTACCTTCAAAGAGAAGTGATTTGATCTCTTTATTATGATTCGAGTTTAATTCAGCATTGATAATGGACCACGCTTCTTTAGTTTTATTTTTAGCATTGTTAAGTCGATTACTAGCGATACTTTTTTTGCTACTGCAGATTAATTTGTGATAGTCTTTTTTTAAGTTTACATAATGTTGGTGAAAATCCGTATCTTTAAATATTTTATCAAAGAAACTCATATTTTTTAGAAACACAGAAAATTGTTTTATTTCATTAGTCACCCAGTTTTTAGTTAAATTTTGATTTATCCGTACTTTTGTTAAAGGAAAAGCACTGTTAAAGCAATAAATAAAAAAATCATAAAAGTAGTTGAAGCTATCAGTTAGTGATTGGGAGTTATATACTTCAGACCAATCTTCTTTAGATAGCAAGTAATTAAAATAATTAAAATTGGTGTTGGAAAACACGCGTTTAAAAATGTTGTTTGACACTGCATTAGCTGATTCAGTATTAAACGATAACAGCTGGTAATTATGGTCAGACAAGAAAGTGTTGCCTACATTCGTACTATACATGTCTTTGTTTATATTAACAAATATATTATCAATACACGTTGAACTGCCAGTTGTAACTCTAGTCGGTACACTGATTGTTGCGATCATATCAACCATTAAAAAACTGTTGATGAGTTTTTCTTTTAGTACTTGTTTTTGTCGAATCTTAGATAAAAAGTCCATGTTAAAATCCCCGCAAATTATGAAATATTTTTTTGGGTCATAAATGGAATCTAAAAATGAATTCAAGTTGTTAAAAAAACTATCAGTATCACTATCAGGAGACCTGTATATGACTGCAATTTTATATATAGAGTTTTTGGACAAAACCAATTCACAGATGGCCACTTCAAAAGTTTTTTCAGTGATAGAATTATATTTAATTTCTGTATAGTCCAAATGTTTTTTGACATATATACAAACACCACCCCTAATTGCTGAAGAACGACAAAAACAACTAGCAAGCTGGAAGTCTTTAATAAATAGGCTACTTATCTGCGTATCGTTAGCCCAATGTTCACTCAAGCATAGGATATCAACTTTTAATTCATTTAAACACACTTCTAGACTTTCCATTTTATTACTAAGTCCTTGTATATTCAGATGCATAAGTTTTAAATATAAACTAGAATTTTGCTGTTTCGTTTCTGTACCGAAAAAACTGAAATGGCTTTGCCACAACGTTCATAGGCCAAAAAGCATCATCAAAAAGTAGTTCACTCAATGAAAAGTTCGCTCCCACTTTGAAAGAGGCACTGGTTGTGGTGGATTTTAAAGGTTCCACTATGAACCCAGATTCCTGATTGCTAACTTTAGAATTTAAATACCTAATAACATCCTCAGCGGTTACAGAGGGATCTACACGACCGATGTAGAGCCATACTCTTTTCTGCGCACCTTTAAAAGTCTGTGAATTATTAGCAGTCCCAATAAGCTTTTTTCGATTTGCCTTTCGTTTAGCATGTCGACTTTCTACAAGGGTGAAATCGTCTGATTTAATCGGGATTGTTTCTTTATTTATTGTGTTAATTTCTGATACAGGTTGAGAAGATTCTCCACTTATGTAATTGGCACTAATTTTCAATGGTGAATTCTGAGTCAATATTTTCGATTCAGTTCTATGAGTCTCATTTTGAATCATTTTTTTACTTTTATTTTCATTTTTAATTAAGTTTTCTTGTACTTGAGTACCACCTTGTTTATCCACTATGTTGTTTTTCTTTAAATTTTCAGCACAATATTTTTCTTTCAACAGCAGATTTATTGTTTCCAAGTCTGTATTTCTTTTTTGTTGCTCGTTTATTAATTTGTCACACAGATTGAGTTGTTTTGTCAAAGATTCGTTTTCATGTTTCATTTCGTTCATGCACGTGTCACTTGAAATATTATTTTTATCATTAATTTTAGCATTAGATACATCACAGAAATGGATTTTACTATATTTTACTAAAATGTCATTATTTAATAGATTATCTGTTAAATTTTTATGAATTATTATATCCACTAAGTCACTTTTTCTTAATTTATTTAATTCACTTGCAAACAGTGTGTAGTCAATATCCGCCATCTTGGTCTACAATATATATATATATATATATATATATATATATATATATATATATATATATAAACATTTTTAAAAATGGTGGTTTAGGAGGTTATGAAACGGCGAAAAATTTTGGTCCGACACCTAGGTCCCGCCATCCGACCAACGCCAATAGTGTATGTTGCCATATGGAAAATACACTAATAAGCTTGACCAAAGTTTTGCTCATGGTCAACTGTATAAAAAAAATCCTCACGTTTTCTGGGAATTTTTATGAGTTCATACACATGAGTATTATTTTGCAGCACTGTGCAAGGGAGAAACGATTTTTAAAGAGAGAAACCTGCCTAATAAGCACACCATGCAACGTCTTCTCCATGGTATGTACGTGACATACGTACAATATCTCTAGACACCGAGCTTTTGTGTTCTTATGTAAGCTTGCGCTCGGTGCACTGCCGTTGCAGCACCACAGACACAAGCTTTCATTCCCCATATGACGTCATTACTTTCGCGTTGCTCTTATCTCTTCTTCAAGTTCGTATTCCCTTGTTTCTTCTTTACTCTTATACTGGCGTTTTTATTACCTGCAAACTGAAAAGAAAAATTAAAATAGATTGCACTATCAGCATCTGGTGAATAAAGTTCATGCAGGTTCACGTTTGCCTTTAAGGTGGCTGTTTACCAGCTGTTCAATATGTTTCCTTTTTACTACGCTTTTATTAACTTCTCTTCTATGTTTGTAAAGGATTTGTTGAACGTGAAATTCACCTACTTCAAAACGTCAGATTAAACTGAAACTTTGCACACTTATCAAGGACCGATGACAATGCAATAATTTCATAAGTTTGTCCAATTATTCTGACCAGGACCTTTTAGGATAAAAAACTTACCAACTTAAAAACGTCAGATTAAACTGAAACTTTGCACACTTATCAAGGACCGATGACAATGCATTAATTGAATAAGTTTGTCTAATTATTCTGACCAGGACCTTCAGGATAAAAAAACTTACCCACTTCAAAACGTCAGATTAAACTGAAACTTTGCACACTTATCAAGGACCGATGACAATGCAATAATTTCATAAGATTGTCCAATTATTCTGACCAGGACCTTCAGGATAAAAAAACTTACCTACTTCAAAATGTCAGATTAAACAGAAACTTTGCACACTTATCAAGAACCGATGACAATACAATAATTTGATAAGTTTGTACCATTATCGTGACCAGGATAAAAAACTTGAAAATGTACAGCAAGCAAACTAGCACGCTGTACAGTGACGTACGTTACGTTGCCTACCCCGTAGTCAAATGCAATACTGTTTTTTAGTCTTGTAATTAAAATTAGTTTTAAAAAACTAAAGCAAAACGCTTTTATGAACTAAAAAATGCAAAATAATTCGACACCAAAATTAGCTTTACTTTAAAAAGCGTGGGGTGCTATCTACTTAAATTTTCACAATAGCTCTACGTTTACAATTAGCTAGTAAATGAAAAATGTATTACCTATATTAAGCACTCGACGCTTTTTACAACAAAGCTAATTTTGTTGTGAAATTATTTTGCATTTTTGAGTTCATAAAAGCGTGTTGTTTTAGTTTTTTTAAACTCCAATTTTTTCACCTGCATAGCTTCGAAAATCTCTAATTTCTATGAAAAATCGTATTCAATCTTTGATGTTAATGCTTCAAAATAAACTAGAAATATGTACCATTCTTCATATATGACTTTTCTATTTCGTTCAGCAAGCTGTCGTCGATAGCAAGATATTGCATCAACGACACTTCGTCTTGCCTTTGTATCATAAAGTGATCCATAATTTACGTTAGAGTGGCTAAAGTTTTTTTTTAGAAGCCGCGTAATATTGAAACAGCGTTAAGCGGAGCAGTGCTAAGCGAGGTCTTACTATACACTAATTTGTCTGCAGGATATCGAATCGCCATTCCAGTTTTTTTATTTTAAAAATTATACCCGCCAGCCTTATAGATGCATTATTATCACTGAATCATGTAACATAAATGTATTTTTATTACAAAACAAAAGTGAAACGTTTCATGTTATAAAAGTTTGTAACCCCTGTGTATCTGTAAAATGGCGTTGTATTAGTGAGTTGACATGTCTTTCCAATTACCATATTGTTTTTTTTGCCTGTCATTATTCATTCTGTTTGCCTCCTAAACAAATAAAACAAAGTAAAACTTTTCAAAACAGCCATGTAGAATTATTTGTGTTTTTATTACAAAAGAAAATGTCCGCTTATTCTGTTACTGCCCCGACGTGCTTTGAAAAAAACTACACTGATATTATATCGGATTTCGAGACGACGTTATGTAACAATCTGATTTGAAAATACAGTACAACCTCGATATAACAAAGTTGAAGGGAATTAGAAAATATTCTTTATACCAAATAAATCGTTATAATGAAGTTTATTATATATAGAGGCTAGGTTTGTCTAAGATTCATTTTAACAAGGTAAGAAAACCCCTTTTCTTCTGACAACGTATCTTCAAACTTTAAAATTGTGGCCAATGTACTTGCGGGAATTTCGAACTCTGTAATGATGTGTAATTTTTTCTTTGTAGAATTACATACTTAATGATTTTTCGTTTCTCAGCGACGATTAAGGAACACCTTTTTCGTTTCTCAGCCGCTGCAACTTTAAATTTATTAACAACAGTGACCAACAGCAGTGTTTACATTACATCAAACAACAATTATTGTCTTACGATAAATTTAAAGTGTCTCAGCCTGTCGAGACATGAATTGTTGTTGTTATTGTGGAATTGTGCGTGATTGATTGGTAGGATACGTTATGTAAAGGTTATAAGTTGACAAAAATCATTTAAATAGAGGTAAATTATACTTTTTATTTATATTCTGCAATGATTGAAAATTCGTTATAAAGAGATTTTTGACAAAAAGTATTCGTAATGTAAAGGTTTTCGAAAAATGTGTTAAATCGAGGAAATCGTTATATTGAGGTTCGTTATATAAAGGTTACACTGTACTTTATTTAATATTTGAATACTTGTTTATTGATTGGTTTCATCATTTTATATCCTACATTTGTAGAGCTGTAAAAGTAACGAGAAATTGTGTACCCGCATGTATTCGTTACTAAAACAATCAGCACCCGTTACTTTCGTATCGTTACGTTACTCGTTACTTTAGAGTTTTGATACAATCAAGCACTAGCGTCCAGCTGCTAATACAATGACACGAGTGCGACTCGATGCGATACTTCATGCGAGACTCGAACATGAAGTATCGCTTCGAGTCGCATTCGCGTCATTGTTAAAATGATTTTAAGAAGAGGTTTATCACAAACAAGTAACAACATGCGACAACAATATAATATGGAAAATTCTTTATTGAGACAACATTAACAATTAAAAACTCTGAAACAAAATAAAACATTCTTTAGTAAAATAAATAATAATGAAAAGAAACATTTGAGAAAAACTATAACTATCTCAAATTATTTATCCAAATTTTCAATTTACAAATTATGCACTGTAAGTGTTAATGTTAAAAATATGCAAAAATACAAAATAGGCCTTTGTGTTGTGAAAATTATTACTTACCTCATAAAAAATAGCAACACAACACTTTACACTACTCACCGAGCTACTCACTAAATATTATCTCTTCTAAAATAATGTTACAATGTACGGCGGTATGCGCAGCAATAACGTAATATTATATTTGTATTGTAATGTACCGAACGAATTCAAAATACATCAAAAATGAACGTACACATTACACATACACACGCATACGTACGACGCACGATGTATTCCAGTTCACGTTCACGTATGATTCGTATTCGTTCGTATAACTATAACGAATCAAACCTGGCTCTGTGTCTGTGACCAGCTCTGTGAATCAAACACTGACATACGACAAATGCGAGTAACGAAATTAATTTGTGAGTAAACGATTCGGTACTTTGAGTCAGGCGATGTACCCGTTACTCAGTAACGAATACATACGGTTTGCTACAGCTCTATACATTTGAATGGATGTTTGTCTCTTATTTTTGAGTTTTGAAAAAAAGTTATTTAGAATATTTGTTCGTCTATTTGATTTCTACACGCTGTTAAAAAAAAATCAACCTAAAAATCACTCTGTATTCGGATGTGTAACTGTTACGTCACTGACAATTATTTTAGAACTGTACTATAGTGGATTACAAGAGATACTTTTGAGTTCGCGTCATCGCTTTTTAGTTTATCAAAACTGTAATTAATTGAAAGGGATTTAAATGAAAACGTAGTCTTGCGTTGCAGATAATACATACACAAAATAATAGACTCAGTGTCTATTATCTGATGTCTATACAATAGTACAGACAAAGACACTGAAACCATGGACGGAATGTGTCGCTATTGTATTACTGTTATATATAGTGTGTGTCAACCGACGTTGGCTAACATGGGTAACTTTGTTATTAGTGGAGATAGAAAGTCGGTTAAATGGGCAAAGTAGTGCAGAAAAGTGTGCTCATTAACGTCCCGTCGAAAAAACAATTGAATTTTGACACCCTATGAATTTATTCAGAAAACAGTGAAAATTGCCATTTATGAAAACTGGCCATAACTTTTTTATTTATGAAGATATTTGAAAATTTCATTAACCGTTCTTTGATAACTTTTTAAGGTCTTTTCAGTGGCGTAGGTTTAATTTTTTTATTTCCACTACATAATGAGATATTGCCTTGAACTTTGGTTTTTCTTATGGACGGCATTTTTGATTTTCAGATATTCGAATTCTGCTTATTTTTCTGAATAATTTGACATAGCATATCCTATATCTAAACCAATCAGAAGCTACAGAACTGACCAAAATAGCTTTTTGACGTTATCCATACCGATCAAAGTGTGCCGTGTAAAACAAAATTTGTTGAAACAAATACATATCGACAGGTTAACAATCTGTCGAGCGATCGCTACAGTTTTGTTTGATTTACTCTCTAAGATGGCTCAAGCATTCTCAAATTTGGAGAAACAGGCCATTTTTGCGCATACATTCAGCGTAACAAAAAAACCACGTGGGCTCAAGCAGAATACTTGAACCTTTATCCAGAAAGGCGACAGCCTTATTCAATAACTTTTAGGAACTTAAATAGAAATTTAAAGGTATACGGTTCATTTTCAAAGAAAAAAGGCAACATTCAACACTGAAGAAGAATTAGTTTTAGCAAACTTTGAAATTAATGGAGAAAAGTCAACCAGACAACTTGCAGAATACTTGAACTTTTAATTTAATAATAATAATATATAGTAATTAGGGAGCTAGTGATGTCTTGAAAAGTTTTCAAACCGACTTGACTAAAATATGGGTGGACATACAAAAAAAAATACATATAGACGAATATAAAACCTCCTCCAATTTTGAAGTCGGTTAATGAAAAGTTAGGAAGAAAACTCTCCAATCTATTTAAAACAAATTCGATAAACTTGTCATGCAAGAGAATTGAAAGAATGCACTCAAACATTGTGATAAACTGCCGTATTTTAATCTGAGCAAAACCGCAAGGTACTGTAGAGTTAACGTTGCATGATATTCTATGAAAAGCTTATGCTAATCCGCCTTTCGTTTCAAATGCAGTCTTTTTCATCGACTGTGGACGTTGAGTTTCCGCCACTTTTCATATATGCATTGAAAAATGCTGAAATATATTGACTTTTTGTGCAGAAAATGCATCTCTGTGAACTGAATCGTTGACTGAAAAATCTTAAAGCTGAAAAATAATCGTTGATTTTATTATGTTTTCAGTAAACAGTAGTAGACTGAATACCTGCATTAGGTATGACGTATATCTTGTATTTTTTGCACGTACCTCCATATAAAGTAGCTGCTTTCACTTCATTTTCAAAATTTCTGACGGCCCACTTTTCAGCAAACATCACTTATAATATCTATATATTTATATAAAATAATAATTTATAAAAACAAAAAAAAAACGCTTTAATAGCAAACCGAACTAAAAAGTAAAAAATAATTTTTTATTATTAAGATTTACTATTATTTATTTTTCTATTTTGAGTCCTTTTTTTATACTGATTGTCCTGGTCAGGACATTTGGACAAAGCTATCAAACTATTGTATTTACTGTCTCATTCATTTTATGAATGGTACCAACATGTTTAACCTGTAGAATTAGTTATTTTTTTTATCCTAATGTAGTATGCATCTCGATTGTAATGCTCTTATTACTCGTGTGACTGTTAAAACTCACTAAACGCTCATCTTAACATAATGTTACACCTCAGACGTAAAATAATGCATTACAAGCTAAATACATAAACCACTATTTTTTTCTGATTAAGTTAACTAATAAGGTTTTTTTTTTGTTACAGGTAAATTGTTTTTGCATTACTACTATTCTGTAATTGGTAAGTTAAAATACATTTTTTTTGTGTTACAAAATGACAACCATGATATTATCTTTTTTGTTAATCGAATTTATGGAAACAACTTAGTACAAAATATATTTTACAGTTTTTTTGTTTGTGAACTTTTGGGCTAAATGTTTGTTTTAATATGATATTACATCTCGGACAAAAAATAATGCATTACATTCTAGATACATTTACTTAGCACTACTATTATAGCGATTAATTAGTTTTAATTTTATTAAACAAAAACGCCTCTTAAAAATTACATAATTAAGTAATGGCTTTCTTTTTATTACTTAATTTATTTTACGCAATGTACTGTGTAAAGACCCCAGTACACAGTGGTCTGTAGTGGGCCATACTTTGCAATATGCAACTGTAGGCCACACAATGGCCCATGGCTCATTTCTGCCTGGCGAAGCACTGGCGATGGACGTGGAAGTAATTACGGCTGCGGCTATTTATTTATATACTATTTACAAGTATTATAGTATTATAAACCTAAAAGTCTCTTCATTGCTCCAGGATACTGATATTTTAGACGATTAAAAATTTAAATAGTATAGCACGCAACAAAAAAAGTAGTTACCTGTCCAAACAATGGGCGACTGTGTGAACACCACAGGCCACGCCACATGACGATTCCTTTGAAGTGTGTCAAAAAAACCGACAACAAATGGATTGCGCACCACGATTCACAGTTGTCCGCCACTACAGACCATTACCCCCTGTACACAATGGCGATGGTCTAGGAATGGACTCGTCCTCAATCAGAACAAAACGTGTGCTGTTCAGTTTTGCAACCCTCGTTCAATTTTAAATAACTGTAGCTTATTAATTCGCGCTCAGAACACCTGACGCCAATTAGTAAAACATGCAAATTCTTAGGTTTACATATTTCAATGAACTTAGATTGGTCGGTACATATAGAAAACATGATTTCCCAACTCACTAAAACGTGCTATTTAATAAAGAAACTTAAGACATACGTAAGTATTGATGTTATTATGCAGGCGTACTTTGGAAACTTTCAATCCCGACTTAATTATGGTATCATATTTTGGGGAAACTCGACGTTGGCAATACGAGTTTTTAGGTTGCAAAAAAGTTGTTTAGAATTTTAACTCTGCCATCGCTTTTCATTTTACAGTGCGCATTATTTGTCAAAAAGAATAGTTCTTTATTTACTTTGACCTCTGCTGTACATTCTTATATTACTAGGCAAATTGATAACATATACATAAAGTCATTCAGTACTACATTGGGCAGTAAAGGACCTAGACACGTGTGTCAAAAAATATATAGTAGCTTACCTCCTGTTATACGACAGATTGAAAATTGCGATAAATTTAAAAGTTCTCTGAAACTATATTTAATTGAAGAAGCGTATTACTGTCTGGATGAGTTCTTTGGGAATCTCTCTTAATTATGACCTTTGACACTATTTGTTATTATGCATATATAACAAATAAAGAAATTTATTATTATTATTATTATTATTATTATTATTATTATTATTATTATTATTACAATGGCCCACTACAGACCACTGTGTACTGGGGCCTTAATAGTACTTCCCTGTGTTGTAATAATTGCCATCTTGCAATTAAAATATGGCGCGTGCGAATATTGCAAGGTGCGTGGATCTAAAGTCCGAACTGATGAGACTCCAACGGTTAAAAACTGACTTGGAACTTTTGCCGTTCAAAGGTTTCATCTACAAATTGATAAAAGGGGAACGATTGATTAATTAAGAGATAGTGCAGAATCGGAGATAGTCAGTAGTGATGTAAGTCTTCAGTTAGTCGGGGACCGTGAACTAGTCGGAAAGAGTTAGTTGGTCAAAGATAGGTCAATGGTGAATAGATCGTGAGTTAATCGGTGAAGTTTGATCTATATTGTGAAATAGAATAAAGAGACGTGCTAATAAAAAGAAACTGGTTAAAAAGTAATATTGTGAATAACATGTCTATGAACAAACCTCAACCCGCCTGCTGCAAAAAACTCGGCCCAAGGTCCATTCAAAGACCCGTTACAATAAGATTACATAAGATTTCACAACTACCAATACAAAGGTGATTTAGATACAAATATAAAAATTAACAGCAGCATCATTTCTAGAGTTGAATCTACAGAATTCTTAGGTTTAAATGTCGATCAACATTTAAACTTCAAGAATCATTGTAAACAACTAGTTTCAAAACTTAACAGCATTTATTTTATATTTAAAAATTTAAAAAATATATTAACTACTCACCAGTTATGTAATTTCTATTACGCTCAGGTATGCAATTTGCTTCTGGGGTCCGTCGCAAATACCTCACATTTGTGTGTCAAAAAAAAAATATCAGATCTATTGATGGTGTGTCGCAGCGAACAAGTTGCAGAGATTTGTTTAAAAAATATAAAGTACTCACTTTATTTTCTATTATAATTTTTGAAATGTCCATTTATGTATCAAGAATTCTAGTAGGTTCATCAAGAACTCGGACGTTCATGATCTAAATACTCGATCTAAGTGTGAGCTTAGAATGCCTTTCAAGCATTTGAATATCTCAAAAAAATCCCCAAATTGCTTGGCTATTACTATTTTTAACAAGCTGCCTCAAAATATTAAAAATTGTGGCGAATTATCAAAATTTGAAAAATACTTGAAAGAATTTTTGATAGCAAGCGCTTTTTATAATTTAGATGAATTTCTGTTAGGTCATGAACGACTGTGTTCTTGATGAACCTACTAATGTCCTTGATGGACTCTGAATTGACAATTTGTATCCACTATGGCACCACAAATACTATTATTATTAGCATTACAACAACTGTCGGAAATGGCCATCAGTCGCGACTCAATATGGCGACGACGGGATGCATTGGCCATACTCTTACTACAGTTACTCTATCAATGACCTTTTGAAAGCGCCAATCTCGTTTTCACTAATAGGTTGTAGTCTTTAATGTACATTCCATTATCTTTGAGTATCTTTTCAGATAAATAGATCTACAAAACAACTAAAAGGATAAACAGAACAAGGAAGTCAGCTGGAGATATTTACAAAACCTCGTTACTCTAAAATCCCTGGAGGAAATTGGTTGGGTTGTGTCATTATACTGTAACAAGTGTTGGTGAAAAAGTGAACTAATAAACAAATGAAGTCTGTTGAAATAAACAGCAGCCGGAACAAAAGAAACGATGGGGATTAAAAACAAAAAACAACAACAAATCGACAACATATTACCGCGCCGGTTTCCATTAGCTCTGTCGTCGGGTATTCTGACGAAAGCATTTGGCGTGCAGTAAAACGAAACCTAATACAGTGAGACCCCGCTTAACGCTGCAGATACGTTCCAATGAGTTCCTGTGCTATACGAAAGAGCGTTAAATGACGTTATCTTAATACGTAGATAGGCATAAGTGAAACAGAACATGAATAAGAAAATTTGTTAGTTTTTTTGTTTTGTTTAATTTTGTAACATTTATTGTTAAATACTTTTTTATTACAATAATTATAGATTTATTAATTGCTAATATAGATTTTTGTTCATAAAACATTTATGAAAATCAAATAAAAGTTCGAAGAAGAAGTTTGTTCTGATGAAGGTTCCTCATTTGACATAATTTGTTTTTTGTGAAGAAGTCATCTAATGTCGTTTGCCTTTTTCTGTTTCGTTCAGCAAGCTGTTGTCGATAGCAAGATATTGCATCAATGACACTTCGTCTTGCCTTTGAACTTCTATCAACATTTATAAATCATTTTGTATAAACTGATCCATAATTTACGTTACACTGGCTAATTTTTTTTTTAGAAACCGCGTAATACTGAAACAGCGTTAAGTGAGGTCTTACTGTATTAGATAGCTGTGGCCCAAAGGCGAATTTGCTAATGTCGAGTGATATAGTTTTTGCCCGAATACGGCGAAGCCAAAAAAGATATAGGTTATGATTTTAGTGATCTTTAGATATATATGTTCTCTCGCAGGCTCAAAATATATACTTGACCAGTTTTCGTAATCGAAATGTCATTCGATTTAGTTTTTAATCACGCGACTGATGAAGGCTAATTTTTTTTCTGAATTCAAAATGGCGGTAATGTGAGATAAATGTCTAAAATTTTTTGAAGTAGAACTTCGACAAAAAAAACTATTTATTTTTTTAATTTAAATGTAATTATGTAAAATGTATAATATATATATATATATATATATATATATATATATATATATATATATATATATATATATATATATATATATATATATATATATATATATATATATATATATATGTTAAATGTTAAATGTAAAGGTTACACACAATTATCTTTTACTGGTCGAATGAGGTTCCAGTTAAAAGAAAATTTTGTGGTGATTCTAAAAATATATGTTTTGTGTGGTTTATAATAAATAGGTTATATTATAAATAGACTCAAATAATAAGAAAAGTTTAAAACAACTGCAATCAGGCTACGTAAAAGAAGAAAACAAGCTTCCAATATAAAATGTAATCGGGTAAAAACATGTTGGTTTTAGTGTCATCTATCAGCTAGAATTTTAAATTGGAAGCTTGTTCTCGTCATGTTACGTGGATAGTTAAGTTTTGATTTTTTAACTTATATTTTTACGAGCCGTTGTCTGCGACTTCTTCCGCGTGATATCGATGATTTATTTGACCCAGTTAAATTTTTTAATATAAAATCCACCCCCACCCCATTCAGACAATTTGTTTTGAAAATCATAGATCTTTATTTTCGTAGCAAAAGTTCAATAATAAATGAAAAGCAACTACTCAGGAAAACTAAGTTGCCTTTTTTTGATCTTGAAAATAAGTGCTAAAGTTCGCAAATATAGATTGGTTTTTTAATTTTACTAACTTAATCCCACAATATTTTTTTCGCATTGAATTTAAGTTCTGATATATTTCGTATCTCTACTACCGATCTTTTTTTGAACATTGCGTTGTCTCTTCGGGTTAGACAAATAGAGCGAACCTTTAAACCAGAGATATTCAACCTTTTTATCGTTAAGATCATCTTAATTCACTTGCCTAGCCGATCTTTTTTTTTACATGAAATTCATAGACATGTAATGTCTTACTCGTACTATGTTTCAAATGTACTTTCGGTATACCGCTATGTCACGAACCGCTCAACTAATCTCTCAAACCAGATGTCAGGTGATCGAGTCACTTATTCCCCTTCTACCGATAGTACTGAGAATTTTGACGACTGGTTTCAGTCGCCTCTAGGCTTTGTTTGCGTGAGGGTGTTTTTACGCCGAAATTTCTAAATTGTTCCACTAAAACTCGGGAACTACAAGTCCAATCGCGAAAATACAAAAATAAAAAAAAAAAAAAGATTCCGACGAATTAAGAACCTCCTCCTTTTTTTTGAAGTCGGTTAAAAATGCGATGTGATCCTCAGAACTAAATCTCTCCAATAACACCAATTCCGAGTACCAGAAGCACTCACAGAAAATAATAACATTTAAACCTAAAAATTTGAAATGCCTCGACTTAAAAATTGCGATAAAACTAGAACCAACAATTTAAAACCGAAAACCGGTAAATCCTATGCAGAGCATCAACAGGCCTATCGTTTGAGGCTAAAGTTAAAGTGATTGGGCGAGCACTTCGAAAATGGCAACTATTTGAAGATTAATGAAACCCCGTCAGCACCCAAACGGCCTGCATCTCCGATACCTGATTCTATGTTTACCGTTAGTCCCACGACTACCGGGGGATTTTTTTTTAAATTACGCACATTTATAGAAAACGACTCGCTCAATTTAAATAGTCAATGAAAACATGATAACATGTGTCATTTTTTATTTAGGCGTCTGAAAACTCAAAACATGCGTAGTTTCTAAACTAAGACGATTTTGTTTGAATTTTTGAGTACAGCATGTCTTTTTCTACAAGCATACTCAGTCGATTTAACTGTTGCTAAAACTATTTTTGGACCAGCAAAAGTTAAGGTCATTTGGGCCTTGTACTATAAATAAATATTTATTTTTACACCAATGCGAACGATTTCATCTATCTACGTTAGGCAATAGATATTAAATTATTTTTTTCTAAAATCAATGACGATCAAATTAAAACCGTCCCGACGATTGTCCGGTTGAAGACCACTGCTTTAAACGTTAATGACATTGTTGCGGAATGAACCGACTCTCTAAATGGAGAGTTGTGTTGATAAATTGCCAACACGAGCGACTCTGACAGTTTTCCCTCCAATAAAACAATACACCGCATGTCGTCAGCATACGCAGACTTAACCCTGGGTAAATCCCCGGTTTTAACATACATACATACAGTACGACTAAAGGAAGCATAATAATGAAAATGCATGTTGTCCAAAATCAGTTGTTTCTACTAAACCAGTGTTTTCGATAGTAGGTTTCGGGAGACAATATGAATAAATAATTTGGAATTTTATTTTAAAGATGTTAGTACTCTCATAGTATGGGTAACAAATTTAGTAAAAATTGTGAAAATCTTTTTATAATATTGAAAACTATATGTTAAATTCCGAATTTAACATACCTATAGTTTTCAATATTATAAAAAGATTTTCACAATTTTTACCAAATTTGTTTCTATGTTACTTCAACTTCTTAAATTATTCGTGTAATGAGGCTTAACTATGGGAACTTAATTATATCAGTTTTTTATATCTTTGGACTTCATGAATAAGATGTATGACACTCTCTCTCTTTTTTTGTGAAATAATGTTTTATGTAGCCTGAAGATGATGGCCAAGCCATTGAAACATGTAGAACGTGTGCTGTTTTAGATACAATAAATAGATCTTGCTTAGGAAAATTAAAAAATAATTGACTTTTTTTCTTTTTTGTCCTTGGTAATTAATATAAAAATGATTTGTCGGGAAAAAGGACTTTTTAAGTAAACACTTATTTGTTATTTATAGCGACGTTTCGTCCTTTGCTTGGGACTTTTTCAAGCTTTATAACTATTAAATGTTTTGATCAAGTAGATATAAAAGTTAAAATACACATGTAAATATAAATTTTAGTTAAACAATTGTTCATTAAAAAGTTCGTAATAATTCCGTTTTAAAAAAATATTTTTACGGTTGATGTTCAAACTATTGAAAAAGTCCCAACCAAGGGACGAAACGTCGCTATAAATAACAAATAAGTGTTTACTTAAAAAGTCCTTTTTCCCGACAAATCATTTTTACTAAAAAAAACCCGGGTCGCAGTGCCAAAACCCTGCCGACAATATAGTGTATTTGCTAATACAGGCAGTGTGGCTTTATTATGCAAACTTAAGTTGGTTTTTGGGCAAAATAAAAAAATTGACTACTTAATACACCCCTTAAAATAACATTTTTTCTCTAAATTGCAATATTATTATCAATCGAACCTCTATACCAAGTTATATACACCTTTCAGTAAATAATTCACTATCTGCAAAATAACGTTTTCATAAAATTTGTAAATCCGGTCCTGTCGGGCCGATTTTATTAAAATTTTAGGGACACATTTTAATTACTATCAGAGGGTTAAATTTCAATTTTGAAACGATTCGAAGAATTTTTTCGGTATTTTGGGGCCCAAAAACATTTTTCAACCCCTAAAAACTACCCTTAAAATGGCCCGATTACGCCCATTTTAAATAGGCTTCTGGCGGTGATGGATTTCAATGCGCAGCCCAAATTTCGTTAAAATCAATTAACTCTTTCGAAAGTTATTGCCCGCACACATATATATATACGTATATATATAAACATTTTCAAAAATGGTGCCAAAGTGTTTAGGAGGTTATGAAACGTCGAGAAATTTTGGTCCGACCCCTAGGTCCCGCCATCCGACCAACGCCAATAGTGTATGTTGCCTATAGCAAATACACTAATAATATTTTTCTTTAAATATTCATGTGCAAGAGGTTAAGAGAAAGTTCACCATCTACTTAATTAGTGTATTTGCCATATGGCAACATACACTATTGGCGTCGGTCGGATGGCAGGACCTAGGGGTCGGACCAAAATTTCTCGACGTTTCATAACCTCCTAAACACTTTGCCACCATTTTTAAAAATGTTTATATATATATGTATATATATATATATATATATATATATATATATATATATATATATAACACATCGTTCAATAAGTCCCGGGACTAACTATGAAAACAATATTTTATCGGTAAAATTCTTTATTATTCATCAACATAATCTCCTTCAAGTGTAATACAATCATTCCAACGCTTCTCTAACTTTTCAATGCCATGTTTGTAGAACGATTTGTCTTTTGACTCAAAATGAGCCTCAGTAGCAGCGATCACCTCCTCATTCGAGCCAAATCTTTTTCCATGGAGCATCTTTTTGAGATCCGCAAAGAGCCAGTAGTCGCTGGGGGCCAGATCCGGCGAGTACGGAGGATGGGGAAGCAGTTGGAAGCCCAATTCGTTGAATTTGGTCATCGTTTTGATTGACTTGCGGCACGGTGCGTTGTCTTGATGAAAGATGACTTTCTTCTTCTTCATGCGTGGGCGTTTTTTCGCTATTTCGGCCTTCAAACGATCCAATA
Source organism: Venustoraphidia nigricollis (assembly GCA_034508555.1). Classification (NCBI taxonomy): domain Eukaryota; kingdom Metazoa; phylum Arthropoda; class Insecta; order Raphidioptera; family Raphidiidae; genus Venustoraphidia; species Venustoraphidia nigricollis. The sequence continues at coordinate 204,572 of JAVRKA010000091.1, read as the reverse complement.
ACACCATGTAGTAGTCGCTATTGATGGTTTTTCCTTTTTCGAGGTAGTCAATTAAAATTATACCATTCGCATCCCAGAATACGGGCGCCATCACTTTGCCGGCTGACTGTTGTGTTTTTGGACGCTTCGGGCGGCTTTCACCGGTCGTACGCCATTCAGCTGACTGCCGACTTGACTCCGGAGTGAAATGGTGAATCCACGTTTCGTCCACTGTCACATATCGACGCAAAAAATCCTGTTTATTGCGAGTAAACAGTGCCAAACAGCTCTCCGAATCATTGATACGTTGTTGCTTTTGTTCCATTGTGAGCAAACGCGGCACCCATTTGGAAAAAACCTTTTTCATAGCCAATTTTTGGTGTAAAATATTAAATGGACTACATTGAGTATGTGCACTATCAGTTGATATGTTCACCATCTTAGCTATCTCGCGCACTTTCATTTTGCGGTCACCCATCACGATTTTCAATACTTGCTTGATGTTTTCGGGAGTTACTGCCTCATTTGGCCGACCCGAACGTTCCGCATCATTTGTATCAGCACGACCGCGTTTGAAATCAGCATACCACCGACAAATGGTTGTTTTCGACGGAGTAGAGTCCGGATAACGTTTTTCAAGCCATTGCTGAGCTTGAACAGTGTTTTTTCCCATTAGAAAACAATGTTTTATCAACACACGAAACTCGTTTTGGTCCATTTTTTCACTTTAACCACTATAGCTTTCTTGGTAATGTTTCGAATTACATCAAATTTTGACACATCTCATCTAAGGTTAGTACTTCTCAACCTTGGTATATACATGGCATTATTAGCGCCATCTCTACGCTAGTCCCGGGACTTATTGAACGATGTGGTATATATATATATATATATATATATATATATATATATATATATATATATATATATAGGTATATATGTGTGCGGGCTATAACTTTCGAAGAAGTTAATTTATTTTAACGAAATTTGGCACACATGTTGGAATCCATCACCGCACGAAGCCTATTTAAAATGGGCCCAATCGGGCCATTTTAAGGGTAGTTTTTAGGGGTTGAAAAATGTTTTTGGGGCCTAAAATACCGAAAAAATTCTCCGAATCGTTTCAAAATTGAAATTTAACCCTCCGGCAGTAATTAAAAAGTGTCCTTAAAATTTTAATAAAATCGGCCCGACAGGACCGGACTTACAAATTTTATGAAAACACTAGTTTGCAGATAGTGAATTATTTACTGAAAGTTGCATATAATTTGGTATAGAGGTTCGATTGATAATAATATTGCAATTAAGAAAAAAAATGTTATTTTAAGGGCTGTATTAAGGAGTAAAATTTTTTTTTTACCCAAAAACCAACTTAAGTTCGCATAATAAAGCCACACTGCCTGTATCAGCAAATACACTATATTGTCGGCAGGGTTTTGGCACTGCGACCCGGGTTTTTTAATTTAAATTCAATAAGACTGTTGATGTTTGCAATAAGTGTTGATTTTCGAAAATTTGAAACTTATTTATTTAACATAAAACCGAAGTACAATTTACGTGAAGTGAAAGCGTCTATCAAAGGACGTTGAAAGACAATCTCGTTCTACCCTAAACAAGGGCTAAGACCCGCCCCTATAAGTTTATAATGTACTTAGTGTATTGCTTTAGCTACTTACAACATTATTTTATGTAAAGAAAATCGATACGCAATTTCAAGTTTCAGAAACTCATCTATGCGAGCAATTCGTACGGAGGTTTATTTAAATTCATATAAAATCAAAGCTAAATGATTTACTTTAGAATGCGTGGAGCGGTTATATAACACGCTCCAAGTTTACTTTCTCCACAGATTACGTAATATTTTGTATAATAGAAGAGATTATATAATGTTATACAGAAACGAACGCAACGCTGGAACTATCTGAATAGACAGATGATATCGCATCTTCCTTCATGGCGACCGCATCTCCTGTTTAAGGATGTTGAACTTGATTCAGCATAGTCTTCGAACCGTGAACGTTTTATGAATGAACCTTTTTCACTTATAGATTCTTGGGTTTAGAAGAAGACGCAGTGCTGGATTTATTCTAGTGGGGAGGGGCTATGAGCAAACATTTTGTGGGGGGCCAATTTTTTAACAAGCTTTTATTAGCTTTACCTGTATGTTTGTTGGTTTGTTTGTAAAGGAATCTTTAAACGTGAAATTCACCCACTTCAAAACGTCAGATTAAACTGAAACTTTGCACACTTATCAAGAACTGATGAAAATATAATAATTTACTAAGTTTGTCCCATTATCCTGACCAGGACCTCCATGATAAAAAAAAACTTATAAAAAAATTACAGCAAGCAAGCTAACACGCTGTACAGTGACGTACGTTGCGTTGCCTACCCCATAGTCAAATGCAATATTGTTTTTTTGTTTCATAATTAAAATTAGACTTTACAAAGACTAAAACATGCTTGTATGAACTAAGAAATGCAAAATAATTGGGCAACAAAATTAGCTTTACTGTAAAAAGCGTGGAGTGCTTAATATCAGTAATAAATTATTCATTTACTAACTATTTGTAAACGTAGAGCTATTATGAAAATTTAAGTAGACAGCACCCCATGCTTTTTACAATAAAGCTAGTTTTGTTGTCAAATTATTTTGCATTTCTTTGTTCATAAAACGTTAGTGTCCGACCGAAAGTTCGGTTCCGGTTTCGGTCGAGTTTCGGCAAAAAAACGAGTTTCGGTTTAGTTTCAGTTTCGACAGCAAACCTGCTGAAACTACGACCGAAACCGAAACTGCATTCGGGAGTTCTCGCGCTGTGATCGGTCATGTTCGGGACCTTAAATTCCATCCAAGCAAGTAAGCGACGAAGATATTTTGCCGCGTCCACGTGCCCTAATCATGTGGCGAATCTGATTGACTGATTATAATAACGTTTTCTTTATTTTTCCCTCAAAACATGATCCTCGTAAGGAAGTTATAGTGTATTGATTCTCATCCATGTTTATTTATATTGATAAGTTAATTGGGAACTTGGATATAAATAAATTGATGCTAAATTTTCAAAATTTGCAACGTTTCGTTGGTTTATTTTTTACTTCTTCAGGCAAGCTACAAGAAATACAATTAATTGCATTGATAATTGTGTAAATATTTCTATGGTTAGCATATTTGTGTTGTCAATAATCATTATTAGTAAAATATTTGTCAAATTCATGTGAAGCTTTTCTTTACATATAATATGTTTATCTGGTCTTATAATTTCAATCGACTTGTTATATGCATTACAATATTTCAACGAAGATGCTAACCTCAAAAGTAAATATTACAATTTTATTTAATTGTTAAAATAAAAAAAAAAAAATTAATTCTAATTTTACAAGATATGTCTTCTGTTACACAATTATCAATGTAGTTAATTGTATTTCTTGTAGCTTGCCTGAAGAAGTTGGAAATAAACCAATGAAACGTTGCAAATTTTGAAAATTTAGCATCAATTTATTTATATCCAAGTTCCCAATTAACTTGTAAGGAATGTTGCCGAAATTCGCTTTCGGTTTCGGTCGTAAAAACCAGTTTCGGTCGGACACTATAAAACGTTTTTTAGTTTTTCAAAAGTCTAATTTTAATTATGAAACTAAAAAAACAGTATTGCATTTGACTATGGGGTAGGCAACGCAACGTACGTAGCGTGTTAGCTTGCTTGCTGCAATTTTTCAGTTTTTTTTTATCCTGAAGGTCCTGGTCAGGACTTATTAAATTATATTATAAAAGCGTGTGGTTTTAGTTGTTTTAAGCTCTAATTTTTTTAAGGGGTTAGGTGGGTTTCAGAGGTTCAAAAAAAGGGTATTTTTACTACTTTTTTTTAATATATACAATCATATATTTTATTTAAACAATTCAGCATATCAAAGATACATATTTAAACAGTATTTTGTGAAATTTTTATTTGAAAATTCCGAAAATTCAGCCGTTGGTACCTCATCTCCCTTGACGTCTCAAAAAAATAATGCTCTTGCCGTGGACAGAATAACTCATTAATGGTTCTTCCAAAATCAAAAAACCAAAAATATTTCGTTAGTACATGGATAAATCTAGGTATTGGACGAAGGAAAAAAAATTAAAATTTGAATTTTTGACAGACATTGAACAAAAAAACACATTTTTTGGTCAAATTTGTGCCATTTAATTGGCTCGAAAAAATTAGTTGTAATAAAAAAAAATCCTTCGTTCAGTTCCTAGATAATGTTATTTCAAAAATGTGTGCAAAATCGCTTCATAACTTTTCGAGAAATCGTGTCCACCGACTTAAAAAATTGAGTTTTGAGATAAACGCGTTTAACCTGCGAAGCGCTGCACTGACGTGGCCTGATGGGCGGAACTTCCAAAGGGTCTATCTCTTAGAATTTTGCTCGGATCGATTTGAAATATTAAGAGAATATTTTAAACATATTGTACTATTTACTAAGACAAAAAAAAATGAAACGATTTTTTGAAATTTTCAAACCCACCTAACCCCTTAATTGATTGTTTGAACGATTCCGTGTTAGAACGAACTGTATATTATAAGCGTCTTTATGCGGCCGCCCGGTGGAGTGGAGGCGTCGAGGAGGACCTCACACCACGGCACTAATACATGTTTTACGTCTTCATGAATTTGATTCCAGTAGACCGCACAGTTCCTGTGTACCGCTTCGCTTTGCTGGGAACTGGGTGATGTCTTCTTGGTCGCCGTCGTCGCTCCTCCTTGTTGATACGCATCCACATGGGCGATGGAACCAGTTTAAGATTAGTGATGTCAAATGAGATTATTAGACTACAACAGCTACAAGTAGGCTTGCCAACTTTAAAATACAAATTTGCGGGAAATAATGATTTCAAATTCGGGACAAGGGTTTAAAAAGCGGGATCTAACTAATTTTACTTAGAATACAAAAAAACGTGAAATTTTCTTTACAAATCAGGATGAGAAGTAAAATAAAACACCTTGTTAGATTAATTAGATTAATAATAGTCAATATTTACTAAAAAAACAGTTATAGTGTAAAACTTTATTATGAAAACTATAAATTACTTTTTAAATGAGTATTTTTCTTGACATTTGGCACTTTTAAGGATTTTTTTATTTTTAAGTACAAAATTGTAAAAAGCTTTGCATGGATAAAAAAAATTTACATTTACTTGTAGTTCTGACTTTACAGAATCCATATAAAGACGATTTCGCGCGTCACTCCAGGCATTATTACAAAGTGAGAAGACTCTCTCTGCTGCTGCATTAGAACACGGAATAGATACAATGTATTTAGCGTCCTCCGAAAAGCGGGATATTTAGCGTCCCGCACACACCCTGAGCGGGACGTCTCGTTAAGGATATCAGAAACGGGACGTCCCGCGTATAGCGGGACGGTTGGCAACCCTACCTACAAGGCAATACGTATATATCTGATGGAAGGTCAAATAAAATTGTAAATTAATAAAGATTAAATTAAACAAGCTAAACACTACGGCAACTGACCAAAGAAGAATCAGGCCAATAAGAATTAAAAAAGCACCATTCTTTGGGAGTAATATCTCCAAACTAAATAAGAAATAAATGATATGTAGCTTAAAGAAAAAATTAATAAAACACGCTATTACTACGCACTAAAAATTATGAAAAACAAAAAGACGCAACACAAAACCCAACACAAAATCGTAAAAAGGCAACACAAAACCCAACACAAAATCATTAAAAAGCAATAATAAAACAAAAATGCAACACAAAATCTTAAAAAAACTAACACTAAAACATAAAAACGCAACATAAAGTTATAAAAATGCGACGCGAAAACACAAAAGAAAGAGAGCAGAATTTTTGACCGCTTAGAACGCGAGATAGTTAATAACAAAGTTCGCATTTTCTCTTGCTTACCACGGTAATTCACAAAAATTCCGAACTTTGTTATTAATAATTCAATAATAAATCACAGGTAATTGAATTTAATAAGTCAAAACAATCATGTCATTGTTAATATTGCAACGTTTCGGCTCTTTATTGAGTCTTTATTATTTTGTCTTATTAAGTCCAATTACCTGTGATTTATTATTGAATTATCATAAGAATTTTGAATGCGATATAATGTTGAATTTGTTATTAATTATCTAGCATTCTAAACGGTCAAAAATTCTGAAACGGGATTTATTAGAAAACGTTAATTTGACCCTTTGAAAAAAAGATGAGCAAAATCTGTCGAAAAGTGATTTTTCTTATTATACCACGCTAGAACTACCTTATCTACATTATAACAATGAAAATATAAATTTAAGTATTATTACAAGCACTAAATCTCAGTATTGCCCACCTCTGGTTGGGAGAACATACCGTCTTTCGATCACGTCGTAAACTCGTTCCTTCACCAGCGTTAGGGTGGAGATGTGCACGAATCGATCTATAAAATATATTCATACGTTTATGTGTTGGTACGTTTGCTGTATCGGTTTTCTTTTGTATCTAAATACGGTTGGCAATACACTGTATGGCCACACTATACATGTTTATGTGTATACAAGACGGTTCGCCCTTCCGAAATACAGTAAGACCCTGCTTAACGCGGGAGATATGTTCCGATAAGTTCCTGCGCTATACGAAACAGCGCTAAACGAGGTCATCTTAATACGTAGAAACAGGCATTTAAGTGACACAGAACCGAGAATAAGAAAATTTGTTAGTTTTTTTTCGTTTAATTTTGTAACATTTATTGTTAAATACTTTTTTTATCATATTAATTATAGATTTATTAGTTGTTAATATCGATTTTTGTTCATAAAACACTTTAAGAAGTTATGTTTGTGATGAGGAAGGTTCTTGACATATTTTGTTTTTTCTAAAGAAGTCATCTAATGTCGTTTGCCTTTTTCTGTTTCGTTCAGCAAGCTATTGTCGATAGCAAGATATTGCATCAATGACACATCGTCTTGCCTTTGAACTTCTATCAACATTGGAATCTATTTGTATAAACTAATCCATAATTTATGTTATAGTGGCTATTTTTTTTTAGAAACACGTAATACTGAAACAGCGTTAAGCGGAGCAGCGTTAAGTGAGGTCTTACTGTACATTAGTGTTGAATGATCTTTCCACTTGTTATTTACAAAGTTATAACAAGTACATAAAATGTAATAGAATTTCGACTCAGCAACTTTACATATTATGTAGAGTTGCGGGCTTAATATAGTTTATAATTTTATTCATGTAGCTACCGGTTTTTAACACGGTTTTATTAGCTTCGCCTGTAACTAACTATGTATGTAAACAAATTTTGGAAGTAAAATTTAAACAACTTCTAATTGTCGTATCGATTTGAAACTTTGCAAATGTGTGTAACACCGATGACTAGACAATAATTTAGTTCAATCGAGCCAATCTGATGATTGTCACGTGTGCTTTTAATTATTTTGTGTTACTTAATTCACGTGCTGCCATCCATGAACTCATATCTGAACTTTTATTGCATAAATCGTTCTAAAAGATGTATGTTAAGTAGGTATCTATTTATTTTGTAATACTTGATCCACGTATTTACCATCCATGGATTTATATCTGAACTTTTATTGTATGAGACGTTCTAAGGATGCATGTAAGATAGGTATCTATTTATTTTGTAATACTTGATCCACGTGCTGGCATCCATGGACTCATTCTAAACTTTTATTGTATGAGTCGTTCTAAATGACGATTTTTGGCCGAAATCAAATGTTTTGTAGAAGGTAGCCCAAGTTTCGGTCGGGCTCAGCGTTGCCAGACGTCCCGATTTTGGCGGGACGTCCCAATTTTGGCGGGACGTCCCGATTTTTAAATCAAAATTAAATGTCCCGCTTTTCGGGGATAACTCGACCGTGCGTAAATAATTATTCTCTTATTGTAAGTTGCAATTTGTAACACTCACTCCTCAGACTATTGTTTGAAACGCCATATTTTTCTAATGAATAAAACTTTTTTGATTTTGATTTCTGTTTTTTTTTATTTTTTTTTATTCAGAAGACGAATAAGACTCAACTATTTAACAATAGGGTAAATTTGATTTAAAATATCATATTTTTATTAAAATACATTTTCTATGGCTATTTTTGCTATCTATTGTCACGTAAACGTAATTCGAACTCAAATAAAAAGATATATATTTAAAAACTTCTGATTATATACGTTTTTTTACTATGTCCCGCTTTCGACGAAAGAATCCCGCTTTTTTCACTCAAAAAGTTCCAAAATCCCGACTTGGCAAAAAAAAATCTGGCAACACTGGTCGGGCTCCAGCTTTCAAACATTCAGTCGTCTCATCAGTAATGTAAACACATGGACTATTTGATAGTTTAATTGACGAAACAAACCTTTGCTGAATTACACGAACACTTTGTGTGCAGACTGAAATGATAACAATATGTGTAGAGAGAAATTTTACAGTCGTATCAACTTACAAGTAATTAAATAACCAGGGCACGTACATGAGCAGACTTGGAAGTGTGAATGTCTTGCGCAGTTTGCAGTTGAAATCATGCCCAGCAGATGGGTAGAATGTTGACTCTTGTCTTACATCAGGGGTCTCCAAACTTTTTGATATATTTTTCCAGCACAAGCTTATAAAATTACAACCCACTTTTCAAAATTCAACCAGCTAATTTTAAGTAATTTTTTTGTTTACAGTTAAGTAATATATTAAATCAGCATGCTTTTCTCTACGGTGATTCAAATGAGAAAAAGAAAATTTCTGCGACTCTTTTAAGTTTGGAATCTGCTTGCATTCTAAGATTTTTTAATTTGTGGGAAACAGTAAACGCCCATAACTTTGAAATCAGACGAGACAGAGAAGCACGAATCTTTTCCCCATTGAAATTCCGTCACCTCCACCATAAATGTTCCGTTTTTCCACCATGCAAAAGTTTCGTTAAGGTATATATTAGTAACTGTTAATAAATATTTTCATATTTCTGAAAAAGAAGCTTGTTTGGAAAAAAAACTTATTAACTTAAAAAATGTGCATTCCATAGCTTGTGACGTAACATAATCAATAACACTTTTTAATACGTTTTTATTAGTGTCTGTTTGTAATGGAATTTTTGAACGTGAAATTCACCCACTTCAAAACGTCAGATTAAACTGAAACTTTGCACACTTATCAAGGACCGATGACAATACAATAATTTTATAAGTTAGTCACATTGTCATGACCAGAACCTTCAGGATAAAAAACTTGAAAAATTACAGCGAGCAAACTAACACGCTGTACAGTGGCGTGCGTTGAGTTGCCTACCTTATAGTCAAATGCAATATTGTTTTTAGTGTATTTGCCATATGGCAACATACACTATTGGCGTTGGTCGGATGGCAGGACCTAGGTGTCGGACCAAAATTTCTCGCCGTTTCTTAACCTCCTAAACACTTTGGCACCATTTTTATATATATGTATGTATATATATATATATGTATATATATATATGTATATATATGTATGTATATATATATATATATATATATATATATATATATATATATATATATATATATATATATATATATATATGTGCGGGCAATAACTTTCGAAGGATTTAATTTATTTTAACGAAATTTGGCATACATGTTGGAATCCATCACCGCACAAAGTCTATTTAAAATGGGCTCAATCGGGTCATTTTAAGGGTGGTTTTTAGGGGTTGAAAACAGTTTTTGGGCCCAAATATTGAAATTTAACCCTTTAGTAGCCATCAAAAAGTGCTCCTAAAATTATAAGCAAATCGGCCCGACAGGACCGGACTTACAAATTTTATGAAAACACTAGTTTGCGTATACGAATTTACTTACTGAAGGTCGTATTTAATTTGGTGCAGATGTTGGATTGATAACAATATTTCAACTAATAAAATTATTATTGTAAGAGGTGTATTAAGGGGTTCAATTTTTTTTTTATTTTGTCCAAAAACAAACTTTAGTTCATGTAATTAAGCCACAATACCTGTATTAGCAAATACACTATATTGTCGGCAGGGTTTTGGCACTGCGACCCGGGTTTTTTTAGTTTTATAATTAAAATTAGAGTTTAAAAAAACTAAAACAACACGCTTTTATAAACTAAAAAATGCTAAATAATTTGACGACAAAATTAGCTTTACTGTAAAAAGCGTGTGGTGCTATTTTCTTAAATTTTCATAATAGCTCTACGTTTACAATTAGCTATAGTAAATGATAAATTTATTAGCGATATTAAGCACTCCACGCTTTTTACAGTAAAACTAATTTTATTGTCAAATTATTTTGCATTTTTTAATCCATAAAAGTGTGTTGTTTTAGTTTTTTAAACTCTAATTTTATTGGTAAAGGAAACTTGAACCGCGTGCTCTGATAGTTGCAGGTTACGCTTCACGCGATAGGCTGTAAATTCACATGCAAACTTGTATGTCACGTGATTTGTGGTTCTAGTAAATTCTTGTCAGTTTGTTTAGTTTCCGTTTTTGTCGTCACGTGACCCAAGCATGTACAAACAAGGGGGTTCTCTCTAACATCTAATTCTTCCTTCCAACGATGTACGACTGTTTAATTACACTTACTAAACCTTGCAATGAATCTAATATATTAGTTTGTTTATGAATATACGAAGGTGAATTTGTAAAATCAAGATGCCGTCTTTAAAAAAAGACTTAAACAACTGAAATTTGAAGTGCGGAAAAGTTTTTGTCTAAAAATTCTCTTTAAAAATTTTTTTCAAAAATTTTCTTTAAATCTTTTTCAAAATTTTTCAATTTTTTTTTTGAAAAAAAAATTTTGTTTTTAAAAAGATATTTCTTATAAAATGAGCTATTATGGTGCACGAAGCGTTGAAATTTTTTTTTCTTCTAAAGGGGGCGGTGGTCCTTATTTATAATATTACAAAAACTAAGATATATCGTATTATTTCTAAACTTATTTAATGATCGACATAACGGCAGTAATTCTCATTCCTTCCTCAGGACCTATAACAATAATGCCATTCCTTATTTTCAGTTACACTTACATCAAACTATATAATTCGAACTCACAATTTTATTATATTTAATTATTTGTGTATTATTGTTTTTTTGTATATCAAATAATTTTTATAACGGGTGGTTAAATTTTAAGGGCCGATGTTGAATGTGAACCACACCTAAACGTCAAGTTTTTTTCTGCATTTCATTTGACATTTCTCAATTTCAGACTAACTCAATTTGAACCATGGAAAGATACACAATCGAGCAACGCGTTAAAGTTATTCAGGCTTATTATGAAAATGGGCGTTCAAATAAAAATGCATATCGTGCACTTCGTGATTTTTTCGGTCAATTTAATCGTCCAAATGTACGTACAATCGGAAAAATCGTGCAAAAATTTGAGAAACCCGGGTCTGTAGGAGATGTGAAAACACCAGTGCATGCTCGTATAGCTCGTACTGCAGAAAATATTGCATCATCGGGCCGTATTTTTTCCAAAATGAGGCCGGTCAGGCAGTTACTGTGAATGGTGTTCGCTATCGTGAGATGATAACGAACTTTTTATGGTCCGAATTGGAAGATACAGATGTGGACGAAATGTGGTTTCAACAGGACGGTGCCACTTGCCACACAGCTAACGAAACAATGGCTCTTTTGCGCGACAAATTCAATGGCCGTGTTATCTCACGTAGTGGCGATGTCAATTGGCCGCCAAGATCATGTGATTTGACACCGTTGGACTTCTTTCTTTGGGGTTATTTGAAAGTAAAGGTGTACGTCGATAAGCCAGCAACAATTCAAGAGCTAAAGGATGAGATAATTCGGCACATTAACGGCATAGAACCTCAATTATGCCTCAACGTCATCGAAAATTTGGACCATCGGATGGAGGTGTGCCGCCGAGGTCGCGGCGGCCATTTGGCCGATATTTTGTTCCATACATAATTGAACCATACCATATTATCATAATAAAAAGAAATGACAATAATTTCCTAAATAATTTGAGTTTTATTCAAAATCAACATCGGCCCTTAAAATTTAACCACCCTTTACATAGCTTAAAAATTAGGAAATGTCAAAGCCATAAAACTAAATAAATTGCAAAATTAATTTCGTCAAAAATTAAAAATGGCACGAAAATTTCTGCCGAAACATTGATCATTAAATAAGTTAAGCAAATACATTTTTGTTTTTAATAGCCTTGTATTCCGTACCTGTTAGTTATTATAATAAAATCGATGTTTTGCAAAATCCGGAATATAGAATTTTCCTACGAATACACCTGCTGGGTCTATTAATTTTAATGATCACTTTTGCTTAATAGAATATATTTTTTCCGGCGCGTTAATAGGGGTAGCATTAGTATAAACGCACTGTATATAAGCTTATTATACCATAAACTATAATATATAATAGTAGGAGAGCTGTTAGACATTTTTGGGTAGGTATTTGAGGCCCTGTAAAAATGTGTACAATACCTCTTTATTAATATCTGAATACAAGAACACATATGACCTGTCTGAAGAGTGGTGGGGCTTAACCAATCCTCAAATTTTTGAAAAAAATTTTTTAATGTAATAATTCAACTAGTTGAAAAAATAAAAAAACCAGCTTTCTTAATCGGGTCTAAAACTTAACCAGCTGTTAGCAAAATTACATTTTTGAAACATTTTAAAAATTTATTTGAGGCACGTTGAAATTAATAATAATAATAATAATAATGCGTTTAACGTTCGTTTCTCGACTTTATGTCATAACAGACGCCATTCGCACCATTACTATTTTTTCATCTACCACTTCCCGTTATTTTCTACATTTTTTACAACTTCAACTTATGTAATAGCAATGGACGAATGAAGGAATTATAGGAAATTAGGATAAGGTATGTAATTTTTGAACTGAGAGTTTGATAGGTAATCGACCATGGCCTTGAATAAGGAACCATCTCGATATTTATTTGGAATTAATTGAGGGAAACCATGGAAAACCTCAGTCAAGATGGCCGGTTAAGGAATTACCGTTTCTCGGCGAGAGGCAGTAGGAAAAACTCCCAGCCACATCTGCCCCCGCCGGGATTCGAACCGGAACCTCCCGAATGCGAGTCTAGTGCTGTCACCACTACTCTGCCCAGCTCGGTAAATAAAAATACATATATATATATGGAAAGTTATCCGCGGACTTAGGATCCAAAATAAGTCAATACTAAATTATTATTAGCGCAACGTTTCGGAATTTATTATTCCTTTCTTAGGCGTCATAAAAGGTTTATGTATTAACTGTCTCATAAAGTAGTTGCTTTGTCGTTTCCATATTAGTCTACGATTTTAAATAGTTCCTAAAAATACTTTTAAACTAATTAAAACACACAGTCTGCAGCCAGTATAATGACAAAAATCAGCCATATTGTCTATTTAATTCATAGTCAGGGTCGGAACATGCTTTGTAAAAATAGACATTCAAAAAACATCAAGTCGTTTCGGTGGGACATTCTACCTGCCAGGTGATAAAAAATTTGAGGGTCAGTTAAGCCCCGCTACCCTTTAGCCAGGTCTGTGTTTTTGTATTCGGGTATTACTAAAGAGGTATTGAGGCAATTTTCACAGTGCCATAAATACCTACGCAAAAAAGTCTAACAGCTCTCGGGCTATATAATACATAATAACACGCATCATTAGTGAAGCCGCGGGGGGTTCAGGTGTGCCTGTTTCTCGCTAATAATAGCATATCGTCGAGGATGCTCGACGAAACAACGCAGCTACAAAGGTATTCACTAGCTAGGCCAACCTTTTGCCACACGAACACTGAAGGGCTTTGCGACTTAAGCCTCGGCGTCGTCATTAGAAGCTAAGCGCCTCGTTCAATATAACCATAGTCTTGTTTATGCTTCATGTTTCTTACGTACCTTTCGCAAGAGATACACGATAATAGGTTAGGTATAATACTCGCCACGGTTCTAAAAGGTTCTGAAGTTAGTGACAAACAGCGTCTCAAATGCATATTTTGGTTGTTTGATATTTCTGGCTAGTGGCCAGAAATATGGTCTCAAAAAATTTTCTCTGGATCTTTTTGAAAAACTAAAGTAACGTTAACTAACAACTAAACAATTTTTCAAAAATAGTCTCATTAACAGTTACTACACAGTTTCAGAGATATTTAATAAACAATAATGGAACATTTACCAGATTTCGGCATAGGAAAGGTTATACGATAAACGATCTGGCAACAACGCATACGTATCTAACCCGTCAAACAACTGAGGTGCGTATGCATACGTACACTGTAAACAATGATTGTAAAATTACATTGAAAGTTAAAGTTAAATTCCCTCAATTTTCTAGGTAATTGTTCATTATTATTTATTTTTACAAGAACTGTATACAAACTTGGACTTTCGCTGTGAAATTAAACAAATTTGGTGTTTATACATAAAGTAAAGTAAAATTACATACACTTACGTAGTTTTAATGTATTTTATGTGATTTTCCATTAAATTAGTGTAAACATTTCATAACAAAATATGAAATATTGTGGAATATTCTAGTTTAGTACAATCACGTGATTGTCTGTGAATCCCACGGTATAAGGTCATGTGACAAGCGTCTAGCGGTTCATCATTCATGTACTATCGGCTAACTTCGATGAGTGCACACAACATACACTTGCTGTCTAGTACTGAGTATAAAAATTATATTCAAAAATCTTATTGTATGTAATTTTACATTTAAATATGTATTATTTTATACAAATATTACATAAAAAAATTGTAGGGTATAGGTTAGGAAATTTTTCACATATTTTTTGAAAAATAACATTTTTTTGTTTAAAATATTACATATTTGTATGTAATGTGGACTACACAACTACATATATATATATATGTAAATTTACAGGAAAATGTGTAGCATTCCATATGGTGTCTACGATTACCAGAATAATCGCTGACATTGTATGGATCAGCGAGTTTACATGTAATCGACCTCAATTTTTACAGTGTACTATAAAATATTTTAACGCTCCGACAGTGTTGCCAGATTTCTCGCTCGGGATTGGCTAAAATTAGTACAGAATCTGCAAAAATTATTGGGCTTGGTAATAACAACTTTCAACTACATGTACTGCATAAACCAGCATAAATTTTTTACTATGATTGTCGCGAGGGTACTACCTTAAATTTTAAACAAGAACTGTTGTAGTAATGTCCGGGGGTGAATTATGAGGGGCGAAATGTCGGTGGATGAATTGTCCTAAAAGCCGAAAAATTGTGTGAAACAACACGTGACAATGCGCCTGGCTTGGCGCCGTTCGAATAAACTCTTAAGCACGTTCCTCAAATAACAACAGTACAATACCCTATAAGCAAACACTATTACCCTTTTATCTCGACTATTTCTCGACACGTCGTATTATTTTTAGCATTTTTTTGAATGTCGATAGGAAGACAGGAACGCCTTTTATCTCTTGAAGTGAACAGAGACAATATAACGTTTGAATTGTTGCAGAGTAAACCATCAAACGTGCAATAAAGTTAAAGAGACTATAAAACTGTGAAAGGATTACAACACTAGTATAGGCGTGCATACTTGTACACTAAAAAAAATCCCTTTTTTGTGCATGTTAATGTTATTCTCGACGCTTTTTAACGTTCGAACGATCTGTCCAAGAAACTTGTTAACGCAAATTGTTCTAGTTTTTGAGGCGAACGTCTTTTAGGCGCGGTAGGCAGGAGCGATTCCCGGAACTTCATCACTATTAGTAATATTTTTCATTTAATGACCGATCTGGGTAGAGTAGTGGTGACAGCACTAGACTCGCATTCGGGAGGTCCGGGTTCGAATCCCGGCGGGGGCAGATGTCGCTGGGACTTTTTCCTACTGCTTCTCGCCGAGAAACGGTAATTCCTGTACCGGCCATCTTGATTGAGGTTTTCCATGGTTTCCCTCAATTAATTCCAGATAAATATCGAGATGGTTCCTTATTTGAGGCCATGGCCGATTACCTATCAAACTCCTAGTTCAAAAATTGCCTACCTTATCCTAATTTCCTATAATTCCTTCATTCGCCCATTGCTATTACATAAGTTGAAGTTTTAAAAAATGTAGAAAAATAACGGGAAGTGTGGTAAATGAAAAATAGTAATGGTGCGAATGGCGTCTGTTATGACATAAAATCGAGAAACGAACGTTAAACGCATTATTATCATTATTATTATTTTTCATTTAATGTTGAAATAGCATAGTCCTTTACAGTACGCGCCGTGGATCTAAAAGGTTCGGAAGTTAGATGCAAATGGAGGCTTGCGCAGGTACAGTCGGTTGAAAAACTACAAACTTGCGCTATATTATTATTTTTAATTTTTCTTTAATCTAAAGGTCTACTTCCTTGCATAAATTCATCCAAAAAAAATTTTTTTCGTGCTTGCCTATGCAAAACTGTATTAGGCATGCTGATCAATTAATAATCAAAGAAACAACTTAACAATAGCGTACTGGACTGTACTTTATAGCAGGAAAGCGACAATTGACAAGACAACCAGCGGTAACCGATCACCGATGAGCGCACGTTCTGTGCCGGTAACTGGGAGGAGGTGGGAGTCTTCCTTTCCCACAAAACAACCAGGACGGCTCTAAAATATGCATTTGCGTTGCTGTTTGTGACTAACTTCAGAACCTTTTAGATCCGTGGCGAGTATTATACCTCTCTGTGAATTTCATCACAATCGGTTCGGCCGTTTTCAAAATTAGCCCTGCAAACAAACAGACATACAAAAAAGTAAACATTTTTGGGATAAAATGTAGGTTATAATACGCGTCACGGTTCTAAAAGGTTCTGAAGTTAGCCACAAACAGCGTCGCAAATGCATATTTTGAGCCGTCCTGGTTGTTTTATGGGAAAAGAAGACTCCCACCACTGCCCAGTTACCGGCACAGAACGTGCGCTCGTCGGTAATTGGTTTTATCACTGGTTGTCTTGTCACTTGTCGCTTTCCTGCTATAAAGTACAGTCCAATACGCTATTTTTAAGTTGTTTCTTTGAATGTTAATTGATCAAGATGCTTAATACAGTTTTGCATAGACAAGCACGAAAAATAATTTTTTGGTTGACTTTATGCAAGGAATTACACCTTTAGATTAAAGAAAAAATAAAAATAATAATATAGCACGAGTTTGTAGTGTTTCAACCGACTGTACCTGCGCAAGCCTCCATTTGTATCTAACTTCCGAGCCTTTCAGATCCATGGCGCGTACTATACATCACTTCTGGCATAGTTCTTTACCTGTCCGTGAAGTGCCATCATTAAGTTTTGAAACGGCCGAACGGATTGTTCAGTCGTTTCGAAGCTTAATCCGGACAAACTTACAATTTTTACATTTTTTTAATTTTTACACAGCAACCCGAATATTTCCGGAATAAATAGTAGTCTAAAATAATAAATTTTCGAAATTAGCGAGTGTAACTTTGTGGAAAGACATATTTATAAAATAATAAGATAAAATATCACAAACAATGTTTTATTTCCACTTTACTTTATTTACCGTCAGAACGTTTTCGAACATTAACTGTTCATTATCGATGACCATGTAATACATGTATTACATGGTCATCGATAATGAACAGTTCTGACGGTAAATAAAGTAAAGTGGAAATAAAACATTGTTTGTGATATTTTATCTTATTATTTTCTAAAATAATCTTCGAAAAGTTCTCTATCTGTAAATGAAAGTCTCGTCGAAATCGATTAAGCTGTACAAACAAATAGGATTTGGTAGTGCATGAATAACCATACGAACTTCAGGAAAAAGGATTTATTGTGAAATCACACACAGACACTGAAATTTTATATACAGGGAAATAAAACCACGTTTTGGTAACCGCTGAGAACGAAAACAACAATAATTTTGTATTCTATTTGATATCATTCTATAAAACCAACAAGTAACTAAGCTATAGCTTAAAAGGAATTAGAAATTAAACCACCGTAATCAAGATTGTTAACGTAAATATTACTATGCTGTTTAAGAGTAAATGTATCAGATCCCGACCATTGTTATGTTTAGCTTACAGAGTGCATTATTACATAACAATTTATAGTTTTTAATTTTGTTTTTAACACGCTATTATTAGCTTCACCTGAATGTATCAATATGGCGGATTCTTTCAATGTAATTTTCACCGACTTGAGGACGTCCGATTGATAGAAACATTTGCACACGTATTAAGTAGAGTTGGGTAACTCAGATCTGAACCGGTTCAAAGAGCCGACTCCGACAGAAGATCCGTGAGAGCCGACTCACTTTTTTTTGAGCCGACGGATCAACGGATCCGCATAACTCAGTGAAACACTTAACACACAGAAGCACATTTTACACTTACGTATCAGTTCTTGCTTTGATGCATCTGTCAGCTCAAATGACTCATGCATCACATGTTTGGCTATGCATTCTTGATTCTATACAGGTCGTGATATGATTGACTGAACTAGGTAACTCAGTGGCAGACTGCAGTAACATATTCAGAACTCGGCTCTTTTTGAACCGGTTCAGTGAGCCGGCTCACATACGGGATCCAGATGCAAAGATGCAGATCACTAAAAAGACCCGTTTTTTCCATCTCTAGTATTAAGGACCGATGACAATACAATAATTTAATAAGTTTGTCCCATTATCGTGACCAGGACCTTCAGGATAAAAAGACTTGAAAAATTACAGCAAGCAAGCTAACACGCTGTATAGTGACGTACGTTGCGTTGCCTACCCCATAGTTAAATGCAATATTGTTATTAAAATTAGGGTTCAAAAAAACTAAAACAACACGCTTTTATGAACTAAGAAATGCTAAATAATTTGATAACAAAACTAACGTTACTGTAAAAAGCGTGGAGTACTTAATATCGGTAATAAATTTTTCATTTACTGGCTTGCTCACTAATAAAAAACATATCTATCTATCTATCTATTGTAAACGTAGAGCTATTTTGAAAATTTAAGTAGAAAGCACCCCACGCTTTTTACAGTAAAGCTAATTTTGTTGTCAAATTATTTTGCATTTCTTAGTTCATAAAAACGTGTTTTATTTTTCTTAAACTCTAATTATTACATTGAAACGCAATACCAAACACTACTTGTCTGTTGGGTTTAGTACTTATATTTAGGCGAATCAAGCTGCCATACAAGAATTATTCTTCTCTCTGGATTAATGCAAAACGGAACAAAACCACTTTTGGGAAATCATACTCGTGAATCAACTACTTTTATTATACTCCTGAGAAACGTTTATGATATAGTTTTATCAAGGGGTTACGTTTTGTTTCGAGAATTACTCTGACAACTTGAAATGGAAATTTGTTATATCGTTAATTTAACACCTTATTGTGAATTGTTTCGTTAAAAAACTGTAAAGTTTCGAACAAATTACTAACTCGATACATATCTTTGACTACAAGGTAAAAGCGCTTATGTCGACTTTGTGGTAATATAAATGGTAGAAATATTATATAAAACACTTCTATACAGACACGCTTTTATTGCAGTGTACTAAAAAGTATAAAAATAATTTTCAATAATTTAAGTTCATAATTATAAAAGCGTTGGTTGTATGCTTTATGAAAGTCACGGCCCGCGCTTTTATAATTATTAACTTAAATTAGTAAAAAAATTATAATGAGCCTTACGCTCGCATAAGAAGTTTAACTTCTTTAGTTTTTAACATTATTCCCAAGTTTGATTTTTTTTATGTCAAACTAATTGATAATATTATATTTAGCAACACACTATAAACTTCTGTCCTTGTCAGTTTCATGTAATTTAGGAGACAAACTAACTTCCTCTTTGCAGAACTTCTTGGTTTCCGGGCTTGTACGCCGTAGTCCATTGGTATTTCTACGTGACGTTTCGTCTACAACTGCGGTAGACATTATCAAAGGCGATGTGGTAGCGGGCGAAGTGTCCTTCTCGGCTGCTCACAAGCAAGTGTGTCGACTACTGCTGCTCCTTCTTCTTTTATGCACCGTTGATTGTCGTTCTCTACTCGGTCCTAGTTTTATAGACGAAACGTCAGGTAGAAATACTAGTGGACCACGGCGTACAAGCCCGGAAACCAAGAAGTTTTGCAACAACGCCAGCCGTGAAAGCCTACACAATTGGATAATTTCCCCTTTATTTGCCAGTTCTACTTCCCCTCGATTTCTTACTTTTTTCAAATAGATACGTCGCTAAAGAAGTTAAGCTTCAAAAATATTCTTATCCTTTTTAGTATATGAGCTTGGCAGGTAATGAGCCTTGTAGGAGGTGCCATTAGCGTCAATATTTGTCAAAAAGAATTAAGAGAAACCAATGAAAATCCTAAAAATATGTCCGCTACAGAAATTATCATTTCTCGGCCAGAGAGAAAGAAGTCGACTTAAATGGTTTTGTCTTTTGGTTAAAGATTTTCTTTTAAAACGCTTGGAATAAATTTACAGTGGTATATTCAAAGAAAACTGGAAGCAAAGTGCAGTCTTTTGTTGTAAAACTTACATCGATAAATTGTTGAAACAGTGTTGCGATCCCTTTGGCGTATTATCAGCACAGGACTTTAATACAAAGTCTGCAAACTTATTATGTTGCAAAAGAATGGTGATAATATAAGAGACGGATTCATTTTGAAATCCTATAACCAGACACAATCGTGCCAATAATAGAATTCAGTTTGGATATTATGATTTGTGAATTAACTAAAGCATGCTTGTCTGCTACCTAACTAGTTTTTTTTTGACAGACCAAAACAATTTTATTTTCAACATATCTCGGAAACTACAGTAAACTGTGTGTAGTTATTTAAAATTCAATATGGCGACCAAAAGTTGTAACTAAAAATTTGAAAATAATATATTAGATAAAAAACTTCTATGAAGACAAGCTTTTATTGCAGTACTTATACTAAAAAGGCTAAAAATAATTATACATAATTATACAAGCGTGGGTTGTAAGCTGGATGATAGTCACGACCCACGCTTTTATAATTATGAACTTAAATTATTATTAACAATTATTTTTTTTAGTAGGTACACTGCAGTAAAAGCTTGTCATTATAATTTTTTTTTATCTAATATTTTATTTTCAAATTTGTAGTTACGCCCTTGGTCGCCATATTGGATCTATTGTTATTGAGGAATATCGGCGCATGCGTAGAAGAGATATGCGCCTATAACTTTGTTTTTTTGTGTCATAATGGTATACTTGCCATAACGGTTTATTATTCTATTTTTCTTTTTGTCTAAGCATTATAGTTTCAGAAATATTGTGAAAAAAAAGTTAGTCTTTTGTTCTGATCTCTCAAAAAGAAATTCGTTAAGTAGCAGATAAGCATGCTTTGGTTAATTTTTACATGTGAACATGCAAATAAATAGCAAATATAATATTTATTACTAGTTATTACCCGCGTCACTGCAAGCGCTTGTAACATAATTACAATTATACATATTTATAAATAAAATAAAAAACGATCAAACATATCAGACAAGTTAAAATAATTTAACTATATTCATAATTTATTAAAATACTAGCCATATAGTGATATAACATAACTTATCTGTCTTATGTAACATAAAAAAATAATAAAAATTCTGATCTGTAAAATTAGTTCTCCGCCCTTGTTCAAAACGAAAATTTTATTTAAACAATTGTAATTTAATTTTATATTTGAAAATTGAAAAGGACCAAAACTGTTGGTTGAAACGTCTTTTATATAAATAAAATTATTGAACAGTATTGCAAGTAATTTTATTTTGTTAATAAAATATTAGAAATTGACCGAAATCAAGTTATTTCAATAATTTATTAAAGTAATAACAATTTGATTATCGCGATTTATATATGCTTTGTATATTGTATTAAAGTTATTAAAATACAAACTTTATCTTCATTTTCAACCTGAATTTCTTTTAATACAAATTTCGAACCACAAAGTCGTTATACGCTTACAGAAATTTATTTTTTTATAATATGTCAAAATGACAATATTTTTGAAGCTAGTCTGGTCCTGTCGTCCAATTGACTGGAATTTTGTATTAGCCGTTACTAAAAGATGGGTGTCAGATATTTGAACAGTGTTTTTCTGTGCTTGTTGTAAGAGCTTTTTGACATAAATACCTGATATATGTGTTTGAATGCTACTGTTTCTTTAAAAATGGCTGAAATCCGTTTCTGGAATATAAGATGCACTTATTAGTTTTACCAAACTTCACTTTGTTTCTGTTCATTCTTACGACAGAGAGCTAATACGTTATTGCAGCACTAGTCAAGATTACTTTTCACAAACTGTAATTTCACAGGATTGCATTTTACAGGACCGGCTTAGGAATATTTTTAATCAAATAGAGAAGGACATTATTTCGTTGTTGTGTAGTGAGAGCACTAGGCTCAAAACATTGTCAAAAAAATGAATTTGACAATGACCTTAGATTGTGACAATGCATTACAGTTTTCATGCATGCAAGAGCAGTCTAATGTCGTATTTAAACTCCCTGTCATGTACAACATTAGATTGTATTCACACAAAAACAAATGCTTGATCTACACAGAAAAAGTTCATTTTTCAAGTCAAATTTTAATTAAAATGCGCAGAAAAACGTCGTTTCCAAGTGAAACTTATGCAAAAACTATGTTAAATACACGTATATACAGTTTTTAAAAAAATATCATTTCAGTCGATCAATTATTTCTCGAACAGAATCGAATTAAAATTCTACAATGCTTTTTTATGGACAAAGCCGTGTGTTCATAATCTAAGGTCATTGTCAAATCCAATTATTTGACAATCCTTTCTGCAACCCAACAATAGAGTGGTATCGTTTAGAGAAGATAATAGTGTCATTTCTGTGCCCAAAAGAGTTTCGGTTCAGTCAACAGCTGAAGTTATCTTTATACCATAAGATAGGACGCAATGAATATAAGCCATAGTATACACATTTTTAATGATAGATTTTGAAACACATACAGAAATCTTTCTAAGCAAAAAAATTACTGTTGTCTGTTACTTATATATTTAATATGTTCTGCCCACTTCATGCCGTTATTCATATGCAAACCGAGGACAGTGTGGTGTAGTGGTCACCGTCGTGGCTTCTAGATCGCACTAATATTAAATAAAACAAGTTGTAGCTAATAGGGATGTTGACTATTTTTGGGAAAGTGTTTTAAATCGTGCATAAATACCTTGCCACAAATATTTATTATTTTTATTTAAATACAACTCAAGCCTTAAAAATCATGTATTTTAAATTCCGTTTCAAATTTCGGTCCAAAACGCCAATACTAGTCGCGTGACGTCACCTGTTCATACCAAAGGAGGCTCAACAGTTTACACGGGAGCTACCATCCTATAGATGCGTATTCTGTGCTCATAAACGTTAGTAAACTGAGGTGATGAAAAGTTGTTTCGTAGTCGTTGCTATAGTTACATGTAATGTGACGTTTCCTATAAACAAATAATAATAAATTACACACTAAATATTAACCAAACAATGAAGTTTTTTGACAGCGGCTGAACATATGGTGTCATGCGCTCTGATTGGTGTCTGTTGTCACGTGACTTGAGAGTGATTTTATTAGGTTTTATTTATTAAATATTAACTAAATTCCTTAAAAATAAGGAAAAATATAGTGTTTTTTAGTATTTCTATCATAGAAACTACTACTTTTCGTTAAAATTATGTTTTTATTTGAATACAGTCAACATCTGTATTACACTACGTGTAGAAGCCAAAAAACCTATATATAAAAAAAAATAATTTCAAACCCAGAAAAACATGATTCGTATATAAGATCAATTTTATGCCGACAACCAGGCAGTTTATTCTGCCACTCGAATTGTTTTTACGTAAATTTTTCCGTTCTGATTGGTCACCTGTCTACTATGCTTGCACTTTACCTTTGTTCATACTCTATCTTCATCTTAGCACATTATAAAGACAGTTGAATAAGTTAAAACATCTGTATTTGAAAATGAGTAATGGCTTTACTTCAGAAAGGTGTAACTCGAGCGTATCTTTCATTTCATGTACTTTATGATTAAAGTAAAGAACTTCTTATTCCAGGTTCTCTAATAACTTACGTTAACGTTTGCTATTTAATAATAATTATTCAAGCATAGAAATGCAATGCATAAAATCAAAGACTTTAATACTAAAGATTAAAGTAGAAGGGGGTGGTCTCTTGGTCCAAATGCACCACATCCTGAAAGGATTTTTCTGCTTCCCCTTTTACTAGTCAGCAAATAATCTGGATTTTCTTATGAACTCCAGCAGATCGACTACTAGATTGTCCTGTGGAACTATACCATCCTCATCTATATAACCAAAGATGGTTGTCCTCCTGTAAGTTAAAACCTCACATTCGAACACGATATGGATCGCTGTTTCATCTTCCATTTCGCAAAATCTACATAGTGTTGTTTCCCCATCACATGTAGGTGTTTTCTCAGGAAAGCATTACCGGTTAAAAGCCCAATCACCTTTCTGAGGGTTGCTCCGTGGAGTCTAATTAAGTTCTCAGTTAGCTTTGAGGAAAAATAAGGCATACCTAACATTTTTTACCACGAACTTATGTTGTAATAAAGTAAGATAAAAATAGAATGGGGTGGTCTCTTGGTCCAAATGCACTACATCCTGAAAGGATTTCTGTGCTTCCCTTTTTACTAGATGTAGTCAACAAATAATCTGGATCGTCTTATGAGCTCCAGAAGATTGGAACTATTCCTTTCTCATCAATGTAGCCAAAGATGGTTGTCCTCCCGTGGGTTAAAACCTCACATTCGAACACGATATGGATTGTTGTTTCATCTTCCATTTCGCAAAATCTACATAGTGTTGATTCCCCATCACATGTAGATGTTTTCTCGGGAAAGCATTACTGGTTAAAAGCCCAATCACCTTTCTGGGTGTTGGTCCGTGGAGTCTAATTAAGTTCTCAGTTAGCTTTGAGGAATAATAAGGCATACCTAACCTTTTTTAACCACGAACTTATATGCTGTAATAAAATAATCATCATTCATACATAAGTTGTCTGTTCTTATGTTGAATGAACTTCCATAAATCTTATTTCGTGACAGTCACAAATAGTAAAACTATATTATAGATATTAATGTCTTCTTCATTCAGTTTGTTTATAATGGCGGCGGCATGTTATGAAATATGTGACAGGCGTATATCTGCCGGCGTATTTATTGTTCTGACATATTTAATATATTATTTATTGTTTTCATAAAGTTTGTTATTGAATTTAATAGCGTTTTGATGCTGAGAAAATTCTAGGTTATTTAGAACATTAGATGAAGAGGCTATAAACATGGTCACGTCTGTGATTGGTTGAGTCGATTGCCTACGTCACCGATGTCCATGGCTTGGTTTTTCAATTATTGTTATCCCAACCGTTTGGAAAAAGACTCCATGTGACGTCACACGTCTACTTCCCTTGCCCTCTCACGCGTCTCGCCTTGTCACACCTTCAACAATGCTAACGCCCAACCTTAGTTTCTAGTTTCCTTGGGGAAAATTATTGATAGCCAATACTGATACTTTCCCACAGGGTCGGATTTATGAGAGGACAAAAGGATCTGAAACTCCGAAATCTCCATAATTTTTTGTGTGTAACATCTCAGCTCTCGGTATGGGCAGTAATTTTGTGAATGAAACGGAGATATGTTAAGAAAGTGAGAAAAATGCTTGTTATTCAATTCACTATAAGACGTACGGTCTTGAGTTAACGCATGCGTTACAGCGTATTAGAGAGAGAGAGAGAGAGAGAGAGGGAAATAACAGTGGACAATAACAGTTGCGAATCAGGGTCGGACTGGCCCGGAAGGGCCCGGGTGGCTCTCCACAAGCCTGGGGCCCGAGATTGGATAATGGTAGATGGGATATTTTTCTATTTCATTTCTCTCTAATGTATGAACGAATTATCTGATCTACTTAGTTTACATTTAGGTCGCAAGAGCTGGGACCTAGCCTGCACGGGCCCCCTATCCTACACACCGTCTGGCGTGCGGCAAGCCCCGCAAATCTATGACCGTTACAGCGTTTTCGGCACGGCTTAATTTTAATCATTCGAGCTAATATTTTCAGAGAATCATTTTTTCAATGTAAAGAACTATTTTAAAGGTTAGCATGTGACAATTTCCAACTTGTCAAAATAAGGGCCAGTCGATTACTAGACTGGCCCTTATTTGTATAGCCAATTTTTTTTTAAATTTTGTGAGTTGGTACCCCCTGAAATGATTCTATATATTGAAAAAATGATTAGCTTAAAATTTCAGCACAATTTATACAGTTTAACCCGTGCCGAAAACGCAGAGAACTTTGAAAATACGTTACGTAGAAAGCAAATTCCGAAACTACTTAACTTTGTGCTTAGGGTATAAAAAATTAACTTTTCCAATGGATCTGGACAAATTAATTCGCCTCTTAAACACATCTTAGGATAAGATAGAAATTGGTTGGTGCTAAGTCATAGACAAAGTTACGCACTCGCACTACGGAACGTAATGCTCCGTGTGCGGCCCGCGCAGGCTGGGGCCTGGCTGGCAATCGCCATTTCGACTATATGGCCAGTCCGACGATGTTGCGAATAACAGCTAAAAACGACTGACACGATTTAGCAGTCGGTGGACATTCAAAACAATTTTCGCAAAATATTCATAAATTATAATCAAGAACCTTCCTAGATAATCCCTCTTTCTATTGGTGAAATCCGTTTGAGAATCGGTACAGTAGTTTGTGAGATTAGTCTAGACCACAAATACAGCGAGGCGGGTGACTTTAATTTACAATATGCAGTGATCGTACAGCAATGCCTTTTTTGTTTCAAAATTATGTAATACCTTGATTAAAATAAAATACTATTCAGTCGGTGGCAGACAGCCAAGTGCCAACGTGTTTTAATAGTTATTGCATTATTATGTGAAGTTTTTTCTCATAGAGTTCTTATTTTATGTATCTACAATTTGGTTAAATATTTTTAAACACTTTTTCTGGACACGTGAATATGTTGTGTGGTCGGAACTACGTGAGTTTCAATTCAGTGAGATTTGACCTTAACTTATAAGTAAAAAGCTTTTAAATTTTTTCGGAGAAGTGAAAATTTGATCTATTATCATCGGAACTATGTCTGCAAAGTTGCTAGTCGACTGGTTGCGTTGAAGTGGAAAAAATTGGGTTTCTAGATTTAATCGTAACAAGTAATGTTTTTTCATTACAAATCTGTATTAAAAATATAGCAATTTAGCTTATACAACAATTTTTTGAAATTAATTTTAATAAATATATCATACTAGTGGAGGCTTATGTCTAGCGTTACCGAAACTAACATTAGCTCTCGCATGATGTGAATTTAGTGTTGCAATTTGCTTTATTATGAGAAGGATTAAATGTTGAGATATGGCACCGTAGAGTAACTGATACTTCAACCGCCGCGAAAGTGGAACGATTCGGGATTAAATCCCGACGGTGACAGTAATAATTTTTTCTAATATAGCATTGTAACAATGGATGTATCTTAACAATTATAGCAAACGATAGCTATATTGTTTGTTAATTTAGAGTTACGAACTATACCATGGTGAACAATTTATTAATATGATATTTTGGTGGTTAATTTACCAATTTGAAATTAACGTGTTTTCCACTTTTAACTGACCTAATGATATATAGATAATAATATATTCTGCGACTTTAATGAATGGAAAATTTCATTTTTAATTCACCAAAAAACTCTCATTATTGCGAAGGCTCATGTTTATCGTTACCTAAGCTAAAAATTAGCACTCCCATGATGTGAATTTACTGTTACAATTTGCTTAATTGGGAAAGATTAACTGTTGTGATATGACACCAAGTGATAACTCATTCCGCTGCGAAAGTGGAAACATTCGGATTGTATGAATATGAATTTTTCTAATATAGTCGGGTAATATTATTTGAAATAAAGCTTCGTTTCAACAGTATTACGACAAAAGGCTCTTTTGTATAAAATAACTGGAAAATCGCTTTTAGGTACATTAAAAGGTCTTTTCAATTCACTTTGACGCAGTAATGTATTTCACTGTTTTCAAATCCTGTATTAATTAAAGCGGCTATTAAAACTAAGTAGCGTTTACTACAAACGTGCATTTTTTTTATTAAATTAATTATAAATCTGCATCTACAAACATTGACGCCACTAGAAAAAATTTTGGAGGGCATTTGTGAGTAAAGTTTTATGTCAGTTGAAACAATAGTGTTCCGTTCAAGAAAATATTTTTTTTATTTTTTTGAAGAAATGATCTTTTTTCCATAAATATAATACTATAGAGTCTAAATGATTTGTCTTCAAATAAAATACCTAATTAAATATTATCTTTGTTTCAGGTAAGATGACCTTTTTTACTTTAACATCATTAATAAGGTAAGATTGTAAAAAAATCGTAAAAATAGGAAAACAGTTCACATTAATGTATTTAAAAAAAATCCAGCCAATTTGGTAACAGATTTATTCCAACTCCAAAAATATATATTGTTGACATACGAGTAATATAATAAGTATTTGTAACTATAACTTAACTCGCTTTATTTTATTTTATTCTATTCTATTCAGAGACTTATTATAACCGACAACTGTTAAAATAAGTATATTTCCACCAGATTTTCTGAATGTTAATTTCTGCAATGAAGTTGTTAAAATTTTTAAACTGTAATTTTTGTTAATGAAAACATTCATTCTGAGATATTACCTTATTTTTGTCATTAGAGAGAAAAATAATCTCCAAAATGGCGTATCAAACATAGATTTTGATACAGTGTTCAGGCTGTCGGAACGCTCTGAATTTAAGCCACACTACGAGGCTAAAAAATGCTATTGCAAGGGTACCGCTGTCAGTTGATTATACTAAATTCTAGAAATATTTTGAAGATTTAAAAAACTTTTCCGAAAAAGAAAGAGTCACTTTAGGTTTGTGATGGTACAATTTTGTGAAATAAGTACGTATAATGTGACATTGAAAACGTGTGTCAACTTTTTTCTAGTAAATCGTGCATAAATTACAAAAGTAGTCCATTAGAGACCTAAATTTATTAGTCCTTTATCTTCCTTATAGGGAAAGAATTTTTGCAAAATGTTGAGGAATAAGTTTACAATCTGCTATCAGCCGAAGCTCTATTTTTGGCCTTAATATTTCATACCGACAAAAACACCTTTGAAAAATAATATATACCGATTATTTTAATCCTTTTTAGTATATTGCGATAAAAGCTTGTCTTTATAAAAGTTTTTTTTCTAATTTTTTTTTAAACAGTGTGCAGCAACTAGGGCTATTTACACTGTACTAATAAATATATAGAGTATGGTTTCTAATATTTTATTATTTAAGGTAGTTGTCGTGGTTAAGGCACACCGTCAGAACATTCTTAATTTTTGTATACTTATTAAGAACATGATAATACAATTACTCTGAAAATTTGAAGTCGATCGACCGTATATAATCCGAGATAAATTCAATTAAAAATTGGATAATTAACATTGTTTGTATACGATCTCTGTAGTTCTAATCCAGTTTCTTATTTATCAAAAAAGAACTAACTGTCAGAAACTTTCCAAAAACTGACAGTCTTTCAATGCATTTGTTGTGAGTTTAAAAAAAATAAGAAAGAAATTTTTAACCGTCTAATTATTTATACATAACGGTTTAAAGTTCAACAATTTATAGAAAAGTATACATGCATATGAATACTGTATCGGTTACGTTTCCACTGGTACAGTCTTGCATACAAATTATCGATTATTTAGCTACAAGCTAGTATACTTTTGTGGCGCGTATAATCTATAACTTTTTGACAATATTGTACCACGACAACTACCTTAAATATAGATTATCGGTTTTTTTGTGTAGCGATATTATCCAATGTTTTATGTGTTACTCTGCGAGTAAGCTCTCTTGAGTCCATTTTTAAACTCGCAAATTGTCGATATTATTTGGTCGTACATTTTGTGAGAACGTACGCAAGGGTTTCTCGGAATATCACTTATATCAACCAGAACTCTTGAACTGTTACGCCGGAGTAAATCGTCAAGTGCGTGATGAAGACTGAAGAGCTCACTTGAACGAAACGTTTGACCTGCATTAGTTCGATTTCCATATTTATACAACGCAGTTGTCGAAAAGGTTCACAATAATAAACTTCCAAGACATATCAGATCTATTAAATCTTTTTCTTGTTTTAAAACGTTTTCTAATAAATCCCAGAGTTTTAGAATTTTTGACCGTTTAGAACGCGAGATAATTAATAACAAAGTTCGCAATTTCACATGCTTACTACGGTAATTCACGAAAATTGAGAACTTTGTTATAATTATCTTGCCTTCTAAATGGTCGAAAATTCTGAAACTTTGGTATTTATTAGAAAACGTTATTTTGAGCGTATGAAAAAAAGATGAGCAAAATCTGTCGAAAAGTGATTTTTCTTATTATACCACGCTAGAATTACCTTAAACAAAACCGTCGCCGCCTCTTTGGCTAATGCAGTTCCTTCAGAAATAAGATTTTTTAATGAAAAACTCTTCAAACTAAAACTAAAAAAAATACTTTCTGACCAATACATTTTTACAACACAGCAGATTTTTTGAATTTTCAATTTACCTTTTATATCTACAAATTTTTTTATAATATTATTAGTGTATTTGCCATATGGCAACATACACTATTGGCGGGACCTAGGGGTCGGACCAAAATTTCTCGACGTTTCATAACCTCCTAAACACATTGGCACCATTTTTAAAAATGTTTATATATATATGTGTATATATATATATATATATATATAGGTATATATATATGTGTGCGGGCTAGAACTTTCGAAGAAGTTAATTAATTTTGACGAAATTTGGCACACATGTTGGAATCCATTACCGCACGAAGCCTATTTAAAATGGGCCCAATCGGATCATTTTAAGGGTGAATTTTAGGGGTTGAAAAAAGTTTTTGGGCCCCAAAATACCGAAAAAAATCTCAGAATCGTTTTAAAATTGAAATTTAACCCTTTAATAGCAATTAAAAAGTGCCTCTAAAATTTTAGTAAAATCGGCCCAACAGGACCGGACTTACACATTTTTTGAAAACACTAATTTGCAGATAGTGACGTATTTATTGAAGGGTGTCTTTAATTCGGTGTGGACGTTGATTGATAATAATATTACAATTAAGAAAAAAATGTTATCTTAAGGGGTGTATTAAGGGGTTAAATTTTTTATTTTGCCCAAAAACAAACTTAATTTCACATAATAAAAGTCTAAAACCACACGGCCCTATACAAGCAAATACACTATATTGTCGGCAGGGTTTTGGCACTGCGACCCGGGTTTTTATTATTTCGGGGCAAATTTACTTTTTATAGATTATACTAATTTGTCGACAGGGTTTAGTAGTGCGACCCGTGCTCATACTTTAATATTGGTATCATTTAATGTTATAGGCTATTATCAACAGATGACTCTGCTTTAAGCTGCCCGACTGAATGACTCAAGTGGCACAACCGGGAACTAACGAGCTTTGTATATAGAGCAGTGCTTCTCGAACATTTGAGAAACAAATAAAAAAATGTTAAGATGACTTGAACCTTTAGATTGTAAAATACGCTCTCGGGAAATTTGTGGTCGCAAAACTCATTTTATGACAGTTTTTATTAGCTGTGATTAAATACAGTGGCGGTCGTTTACTGGAAGCCCACTGTACTTAACAGAACAACTATGATTACAGCCGTTTTTAAATCAGTCATTGAAATAATTAATATTATGTACCTGCAGTTTGAATCCATTTTCATGACGGCTAGCTGATTGCACAGATGGTGCACCGCTCTTGTTTAAATCGCCGCTATGAGACAGGCGCGGATTTAGGCTTAGGGCGCATAATTTTTAACAGACAAACGAACAAACATTACGCTTTTATCAAAGCGATCGGTAGCTCGCCGAGAAAATTTGTTTTATGGGTAAATAAAACTAACACATCAGTAGCGGATTTACACATTTCCCAAGTATAGGCTGTTAAATTTTTGCCGTCCTTATCTCTACAATAGGGATGTTGACTATTTTTGGGAAAGTGTTTTAAATCGTGCATAAGTACCTAATATTGCCACAAATATTTATTATTTTTATTTAAATACAACTCAAGCCTTAAAAATCATGTATTTTAAATCCCGTTTCAAATTTCGGTCTAAAACGCCAATACTAGTCGCGTGACGTCACCTGTTCATACCAAAGGAGGCTCAAAAGTTTACACGGGAGCTACCATCCTATAGATGCGTATTCTGTGCTCATAAACGTTAGTAAACTGAGGTGATGAAAAGTTGTTTCGTAGTCTATGCTATAGTTACATGTAATTTGACGTTCCCTATAAATAAATAATAATAAATTACACACTAAATATTAACCAAACAATGAAGTTTTTTGACAGCGGCTGAACATATGACGTCATGCGCTCTGATTGGTGTCTGTTGTCACGTGACTTGAGAGTGATTTTATTAGGTTTTATTTATTAAATATTAATTAAATTCCTTAAAAATAAGGAAAAATATAGTGTTTTTTAGTATTTCTATCATAGACTACTACGTTTCGTTAAAATTATATTTTTATTTGAATACAGTCAACATCCCTATTGTCAGTTCCTAGATTATTTTTACAATTCGGCAATTTAGTTCAAATTTTTCAAAAAAGAGTTTTTGGATTTATATTTGAGCTAATCAACGCTCAATCATGTACGATTAATTTGTACTACTTACTCAATACTATACATTCGGTAAACATCATCTGAAAATCTCATAAATCCTTTTGATTTTTGTACGATGGCTAAACAAAATTTAGTTTCTAAATTTGTCACCCCTAAAATCTGCCGGTCTAGGCTCAGCCTACTGGTTTTACTGGAAAATTGTTTTAGGGTCAAAATTCAAATTTAACACTTTAGTAGCAATTAAAGAGTGCCTCTAAAATTTAAAAAAATCGGTTTAACACCGGAATTAAAAATTTTCTGAAAACACCAGTTTGCAGATAGTGAGTTGTTTACTGAAAGGTGTATTTAATTTGGTGTAGATGTTCGATTGATAATAATTGCAACTAAGAAAAAAAAATGTTATTTTAAGGGGTGTATTGAGTTTAAATTTTTTATTTTGCCGAGAAACATGCTTCAGTTCACATTATAAAGCCACACTGCCTGTATTAGCAAATACACTATATTGTCGGCAGAATTTTGGCACTGCGACCCAAGTTTTCAAAATTTGTAAACTGTAATTTTTAAATGAAAACATTAATTTTAAGATATTAACTTATTTTTCGTTATTAGAGAGAAAAATAATCTCCAAAATGGCGTATCAAACATTAATTTTCATACAGTATTAAGGGAGATATTTCATACCGACAAAAAAAACACCTTTGATAAATTATATATACCGATAATATATTAAGAAGAGTGCGGCAATCTCCGGGGCCTAGGGGATATTTTGAATGAAATCCGCACCTGTTGTGAGGTGTTTTATGACGGGGGTCAAACACTGGACAGTTTGTATCCATATTTTGATGTCGACGTGTTTCGCACTGCTGCTCTTGCACTATGAATGATTAATCAGAATTATACGTCAGGTTTTATACATTTGCTAGTTTGTTAATCGTTAAATGTTTCACCACAACCGACGCCTGCTTCCTGTGTACACGGTGCAGGGTAGACCGGGGGCCGGTTGGTTGACGTAAAGTTAATATCTCTCCTGGGCAAAATGCGCCAACGATTAAGGTATTAAACACATTGGCCATCGGTCAGATCGCGGTGTAAGATATAGAGCAATTGAAACAAGTAGGCTTTTTCATGGATTTTGTCTACACAAAAACCAGTGCACAGGACACTAATAGCGCTAACGTTCGCGAATTACTAACATTCCTAGATTTGACAGATTACCGCAGTCGGCCATCATTTTGAGGTAAATGATTCACTTAAAAGATATAAAAGTTTGCGTAACTATTGAAAAAACCCGAGTCGCAGTGCCAAAACCCTGCCACAATATAGTGTATTTGCTTGTCTAGGGCCGTGTGGTTTTATACTTTTATTATGTGAAATTAAGTTGGTTTTTGGGCAAAATAAAAAATTTAACCTCTTAATACACCCCTTAAAGTAACATTTTTTTCTTAATTGTAATATTATTATCAATCTAACGTCTGCACCGAATTAAATACACCCTTCAATAAATAAGTCACTATCTGCAAATTAGTGTTTTCAAAAAATTTGTAAGTCCGGTCCTGTTAAGCCGATTTTATTAAAATTTTAAGGGCACTTTTTAATTGCTACTAACGGGTTAAATGTCAATTTGGAAACGATTCTGAGAATTTTTTTCGGTATTTTGGGACCCAAAAAACATTTTTCAACCCCTTAAAACTACCCTTAAAATGGCCCGATTACGCCCATTTTAAATAGGCTTCTTGCAGTGATGGATTTCAACACGTGAGCCAAATTTCGTTAAAATCAATTAACTATTTCGAAAGTTATTGCCCGTACACACACACACACGCAACACACATAAATATATATATATATATATATATATATATATAAACATTTTTAAAAATGGTGCCAATGTGTTTAGGAGGTTATGAAACGTCGAGAAATTTTGGTCCGACGCCAATAGTGTATATTGCCATATGGCAAACACGCTAATAATAACTAATTCAAAATAAATATCGACTGCATATAATCATATTCAAAAATACGTAAATTACCCAAATTACGTAATATCACATGGGTACAATGGATCCTGATAAAGTTACTAATCTAGGAGCTTTACGACGACGTATCATTTTACAACGTCAAACGGGTTCTCCTTTCACATTTTTTATTTTTTAAAGACTAAATTGAGAATTTTTTGAGTCCTGGTATGTTTTTAATATTTCGGTTAAATATGGCGTAGAGTGTTTGTGTCCCCGTCGTTAGTTGAAATTAATTCTTTGAAGTTTAACTTCTTTAGCGACGTATTTATTTGAAAAAAGTAAGAAATCGACGGGAAGTAGAACTGGTAAATAAAGGGGAAGTTAGTTTGTCTCCTAAATTACATGAAATTGACAAGGACAGAAGTTTATAGTGTATTGCCAAGTATCTGTAAATATTATTAATTAGTTTCACATAAAAAAAAACTTGGAAATAATATTAAAAACTAAAGAAGTTTGTCTTATGTGAGCTTATGAGGGTGAGACTCATTATATATATTTTTTTTAAATAAAATAAAGATGTTTAAATGTCAAACTGGATTGTATATTATCAAATACACTATTTTGTCGGCAGTTTTTTGCCCTGTGACCAGTGTTTTTAATGTTTTAGATTTGTTATATATAAATTAGCATGCAAAAGTTTGCTGTGCAGAATTGTAACAAGATTTTTAATTAAAATCAGTGAAAAAAAATCACGCTTGATAGAATGCAAAAAAGCACAAAATGCATGTTTCAGTTTACACATGAAATATACTGATGACATTTGTAAATAATGATCAAGCGAAAAACTGTTCGAAAACAACTAGCTACCACTATTAGGGTAAATTACCCACCAAAGTAAGGTTTTACTTTAGTAAGGGTCCCAAATATATAAATTTTTATAATTTCAAAATGAATAGTTTTCAAGTTATTTAAGAAAATAGAACAGTTGACCATTCCCCCTCCCCCCCTTATCTCAGAAACTACTGCGCCTAAAATTTTGAAAAAATAGGGAATGTTGGGTCTTAACCCATAGTTTACAGGAAAATTGAAACGAAAATCTGTAACGTAGTGCGGTTTCTGATAATAAAAAGGTGGTATAACAGAGTTTAAATGTCGCAAAGAAACACACACGTACTGTTAACAATACCAGTGAAACTGGTTAGATCTTTATTTAGGAGATTTTACTTTAATAATTCCTAATAATAATGAAAGAAAAAAAAAATGAAACGTTTTAACAAACAATTTATATTTAAAATTAAATTAACAAGTACAAAAAATAAAGGTATTGACAGGAATGCGGACGGCTAGTTTCTCACCGAGAAACGGCACTTGGCCTGTATTTATAAACGAGGTTCGCATCGTCCTGTTATGGAAAAATTATATAATAATTACGATATCTCTGTCAGATCGCAGTTAGTAATAATGATGTAATGCTGGTTGCGGTCTGACAGGATATTTGAAAGAAGAGAAAAAAAAATATCAAAAAATTTATATACATAAATTTTGAAATGTGTAACACATTTTAAAAAGGTGAAAAAAAACATGTAGTCGCTGCATTATCCCCCGGTGAAAAGAAGCGCGTTAGCGGCTTCTTCCCGTTGAACGAATGGTTTCAGTTGACTGACATGTGCTCGGTGTTGTCTAGTGGGGTCTTCATCATTGGCTACAATGCAGGAGGTTGGAGTAGTGAATCGAATGATCCGTCTCGGCTCACTCCACGCAGGAACGAATTTTTGTGCTTCCGGAGTGCCAGGTCGAACTATGTGGTGAAGACGTTGGACTACGAGTTGGCCGACATGTAGTTGATGACCTGCAGGTTGCCGTAGGTCGTACAAGGTCTTAACTTTTCGGTTCGCCTGTTGAAGTTTTCGTTCGACTTCAGCTGGAGTAGAAATAGCAGCCGGATCGATATACTTCTCCAATTCCCACTGATGGTCCAAGGAGCGGGGTATTTCACGACCCAGGAAAACATTGGCCGGAGTTTGATTGGTCGCTTCGGATACATTGCCGTTGTGAGAATAAGTAAAAAGTTTTAAAAATTTATCCCAATTTTTGTGGTTGTTTTGCGCGCAAGTGCGTATCATTATTGACAAGGAATTTTTTAAATCGCGCATAGAGCGCTCCACAGCATTCGAAGACGGTTGGTATGGTGAGGTGAAGATATGTTTGATTCCCCACGCCAATGTCATTCGCTTGAAGAGATCGCTGCGGAAGACGGTGGCATTGTCCGATACAAGCGACTTGGGAGGTCCGTAGGTGCACCATAGGTCTATCAGCTTCTTGGTGGTAACGGCGGCTGTAGCTCGACGACAAGGGATAGCCTCTATCCACTTAGAGAAACCGTCAAGAATAACCAGCACGTAACGATTTCCAGTGGACGATGGAATCAACGGACCGCAAAAATCGATGTACACCCTCGAGTAGACGGCTGTTGGAGGTGTTGAAACCATTGGAGCTCCAAGACGAGTGTTGGCTGGTTTGATACGCTGACACGTTTCACAGGATCTGACGTACTGACGGATGTCCTTATACATTTCTGACCACCAAAATCGACGAGCTATAGACCTATAGATTTTAGTTATTCCAGGATGTGATGCGTCTAAATCGTGGAAGTAGTATAGAATCATGTTTCGAACTGAAGATGGAACAACTACTCTTCTCAAACGATTCTTCCCCACAAGTCGCAACAGGAGGCCATCACGTTGAACATACCCTGTCACATCTTGGCCACTTTGGAGGCGTTCCAAGATGAGGCGTGTCTCGGCGTCGGTTTCCTGATGTTTCTTTAAGGTAAGAAAACTTTGCGGAATTTCGTGCAGTGCGTGCAGATCAGATTCTATTTCTTTCGAGTCGGGATCTGGAGACGATTCATATAGGCGACTGAGTGCGTCGGCGACAGAGTTCAAGGGACCTCGGATGTGTTGAACTTGAAACTTGAATTTGGATAGTTTAAGGACCCATCGCCCAATCTTGCCTAGTTGTTTGGGATGTCGAATCATCCAGGTTAACGCTTCGTTATCAACTTGTAAGATGAATTCCTGGCCTTGTAGGTAGTCTTCAAACTTGTCCAGCGCGAAGATAATTCCGAGTGCCTCTCTCTCCATGATAGGATACCGCTTCTCGGTATTAGAGAGTTTACGGGAGGCATATGAAACGGGGTGGGTACCATCTTCGAACTCTTGTAAGAGTACAGCTCCCAGCGCTAAGTCTGAAGAGTCGCTACGGACGATGAATGGTCGCTTGAAGTCCGGATACTTAAGCACAGGCGTAGTTGATAAAGCTTCTTTAAGTTTTTGAAAAGCATCGAGCTGGTCTTTGCCCATTTCAAACTTGACCTTTTTGCGCTTCAGGTGATTTAGAGGAGCTGCTAGTGCACTGAAGTTTTCAATAAATCTTGAAAAATAGGCAGTCATGCCTAAGAAGGTTTTGACCTGTTTCAGGTTAGTGGGCGTTGGCAAATCCTGGATGGCTCTGATTTTTTCAGGATCGACTTGGCATCCTTCAGCGGAAATCATAAATCCAAGACATTTAAGTCTGGACCTACAAAGGTATGCCTTTTCAGGATTGACGGTGAATCCAGCTTGATGGAGTCGGGAGAAGACTTCTTGAAGATGATTCATGTGATCGTCGACACTTTTAGAATATATCAAGAGATCGTCAAAATAAGTTATGACAAATCTGTAGTGGAGATCTCCAAAAATCAAATTCATAATTCGGTTCAAAGCTGCAGGTGAGACCGAGAGTCCAAACGGAAGATAATTGTATTGATAAGATCCGAAAGTTGTTGAAAACGCAGTGACTTGCTTGGAATCTTCTGTTAATGGAAGTTGATGAAAAGCCATATTAAGATCTAATTTTGAAAATATTGTGGAACCATGAAGACATTGGAAAATTGACTCTGGTTTCGGCACCGGATAAGCGTCATAAAGAACTCGTTGATTTACTCGCCGATAGTCTATTACAAGCCTTTGAGTTCCGTCCTTTTTAGGAATTAAAAAGCATGGGCTTGAGTACGGTGAATGGCTTGGTTCTATGACTTGAAGCTGTAGAAGTTTGTCGATGTGAGCTTTCATGGCAGCGGCCTTCGGTGGAGTTAGCGAGTACGGAGACTGATGAACCGGAGTCGGATCTCGGAGTCGAATGCGGTAAGTATAATTTTTTACTCGACCAAGTTCACAGGTGAGAGTCTCTTGATATTCTTGTATGAGCTGTTGAAGACGGCCTTCTTGCTTCTCTGTTAATTGATATTGACATTCAACCATGGAACTTAATGTTATCTTCGTATCTTCCGTTTGACGAAGAAAGGAAACGTTAACGTTAGGACTAAATCTGAAGGACAGATAAGATTCTGATAGGTTTAATATAGCGTTCATATCTTGTAAGGACTTAACTCCAATGATAAAAGGAAACACCAGGTTAGGAACGACAGAAAATTTTAATTTCCAGGTATATTTGAAAATTTTAATGATGACGGAGAGTTCGTGGCTAATGGAGACGAAACGATTATCCGGGAGGCGAACCATGGAGCTGGTCGAAGTAGAGCGCCCCAGACCGGAATGAAGAATACTGTTGTATACTTGTTCATCACAAAAGTTAGAACTTGCTCCAGAGTCCAAGAGAGCTTTGTAAGGTAAGCAGTTTATTTTTATTTCAATAATCGGTAGAATGACTTGCTGCGTTGACGAATATAGATTATTGCGACCACCCCGGGATCGCATCGCTAACAGTTTTTTGAAGGCGACTGACTGGATGACTGTTGGCTATTAGCTTTCTGACGACGTCGGCAGACAGAAATATGATGTCCTGGAAGCTTGCAGTAGGCACAATTAGCGTTAAATGTAGTGAGTGTGCTTGATGAAGAACCCTGCTCACGCTGTTTGGCCAATTGAATTAATAAATCTGTCTGATTCATTCGGTGAGATAATTCTTTCAAGTCGGTGAAGCTTCTTGGCATTGGAGTATTCTTTAATGCAATCAGTGTTTCAGAGTTAGCATGAGACCAAATTTGACATATAAGCTCAGCTTCTGATATTTCAGCATTCAGTGCTTTTGCTTTGCGAAGTATGTCCCGGATAAAATCGCTAAACGATTCTTCAGAGTGATGAAATCTTCTCACCAATGCGTTGGTTAGTTGCATTTTGATCATTGGCGAAAGAAATTTATTTAGCATTTGAAATTTCAATTGAATCCAATCTGGAAATGTAGCCACAGCTTCAGGCCACCAAGTCAACAGGTCTCCTTGGAGGCGGCTTAAGAGTGAAGACAGAATAGCAGGTTCCGGACGAATTTTCATATCAATTAAGTCTTGAACATCTTCTATAAACGTCACCAGTTTTTCTGGATCACTGCCGGTACATATAGAAATCTTCGTAATGAAATTCGTAAGATCATGTTTAAATTCTGTATCTGATTTAATTAGATGCTTAGATAGATTCTCGGACCACTGTGCGAGTTGAGCGATTTGATCGTGGATTCCGGCAGTCATCTGCATATGAACGGCGGTTGCTTGAGCGATAGCTGACGGCTGATCCAGATTTCCAGATCCAGATGCTGTAGGTCGTTGTGGTTGATGGGCTGAATGAACCGATGCTTCTTCATTGTCCGAGATGTTGGCTTGTGATCTTGTATTCGTTGGCATGATGTGATTATTTATTTATAATTATTTCTTATTATTCACTTTAAACACTTATATTTATACTGCGAGAAAATGCCGACTTGAGGAAGAGAAATATAAAATATGGAAAAAAAAAATCTTAAATACCGTTTAATAAAACAGAATATTGTACGAATAATTCAATTAAATTATAAGATTACGCAACTTTGCAATATAGACAACCGGTTGCATAATATAAGAATTTATTAATAATTGTAAGATTACGATTTGTAAAAAAAAATTTTTTTTTAAGCAATAAATTATTTCAATAGAAAAAAATACTGCATTTACTAATTATTTGAAAAGGGAAAAAAAGGAAATTAAGGAAGCAAAATTCCAATTACGCTCTGCTACCAAACTGTAACGTAGTGCGGTTTCTGATAATAAAAAGGTGGTATAACAGAGTTTAAATGTCGCAAAGAAACACACACGTACTGTTAACAATACCAGTGAAACTGGTTAGATCTTTATTTAGGAGATTTTACTTTAATAATTCCTAATAATAATGAAAGAAAAAAAAAATGAAACGTTTTAACAAACAATTTATATTTAAAATTAAATTAACAAGTACAAAAAATAAAGGTATTGACAGGAATGCGGACGGCTAGTTTCTCACCGAGAAACGGCACTTGGCCTGTATTTATAAACGAGGTTCGCATCGTCCTGTTATGGAAAAATTATATAATAATTACGATATCTCTGTCAGATCGCAGTTAGTAATAATGATGTAATGCTGGTTGCGGTCTGACAGGATATTTGAAAGAAGAGAAAAAAAAATATCAAAAAATTTATATACATAAATTTTGAAATGTGTAACACATTTTAAAAAGGTGAAAAAAAACATGTAGTCGCTGCAAATCTTAAGTCTTAAAGTTCTCATGGAAAGCGGAATAGTACGGAACCCTCTTCTCGCGAGTTCGACTCGCACTTGACTGGGTTTTTTAAAGCGTGACGGTAATATTACCGTTCGCAGAGTGGTTGGAACAGAGATTATAAAGCCGGGTCCAGACGTGTTTAACGCGTAATGTAATCTATCATGTAATGTAACACGAATTCTGCGTGTGGACGGCATTACGAGCATTACATGTAACGCTCGCACCGGCGTTCGCCGTGATCAATCGGCTGTCGGTTTTTAGCGCGAACACAAAGGCGTTCGCAGTACCCGTTTGGACGGCGTTCGTGACGATTGTGTCGTGTGTACGTTTATGATACGAACAATCGCTTGAACTTATAAGTTTGTATCAAGAAAAACGTGTTATTTGGGATCCAAAAAATCCGGATTACTTAAAAAAAAATCTGAAATCTTCAGTTAATAAATATATATAAATAAAAGCAGCACCAGTTATCATGACCTTCCTATTCGGCATGTTCGTAGCAACTGAGTGGAAACAGCTTTTGACAAAGATTCGCTTTCACGATTCGCGTTGAGTTCGTGTGCTGTCGCGCAATCTTACATTACAAGTTACACACGTCTGGACCCGGCTTAATATAGCAAAGCATATGTCTGTAGTATGTGCTGCGATTATAGTGATGAACAGTTCGTTATGCGAGAGATAAGCGTTCGATTGAAACAAACGATAATGAACGTTAAACCGCTTACATTAGGTACATAGCTACTGAATACACACCAAACATACTGTGCGTGATGGCAGCAGTGATGCAAACCAGAGTTTCCCAACGTTTTTTCCATTCCAATCCACTAGTGGGGGAAATGGTAGGTACTAGTTTAGGTAAAAATTCACTTTTCAAAAATTTTCAATATTTTTTCGTTTTGAAGTTCTCCGAATTCAAAAAACATATTTTTGGATTTATTTTTTTTTGAAAACTGTGCGTTTGTTAGTCTGTGAGCACGATACAGGTTAAACGGATGAACGGATTGGAAACAAATTTTGGGAGGATGTTTGGTATGCAAATGTGAAGAGCCCTATTGTTTTTGGGGAAAATAAGCGCATGCGCAAAAGAAATATATGCTGTAACACTGTTTTTCCTCACTTATTACGCTTCCATAATGATTTATGTTCTATTTATTTGTCTAACAAAGTTTCGTAAAAAATATTTTTTTTAACTTTATAATTTGGGAAATATTTTGAAAATAAAAAAAGATCAGCTGTTCTTTTGTTCTAAAGATCTGTTACATGTTAAACAATATTATGTAACTATGTTTATTGGGGATAAAATCAAAATTTTTGTTGGTATGAAATATCTCCCTTAATACTGTATCAAAATTAATATGTTTGATACGCCATTTTGGAGAATATTTTTCTCTTTAATGACGAAAACTACATTAATATTTTAAAATTAATGTTTTCAATAATAAATTACAGTTTAAAAATTTCATAACAGAAAATAATATTCAGAAAAAACAAATGTCGCCATCAGGTGGCAATCTGTTTATTATATTAGTGCTATTTCGATGTTATACACTTCCAACTAGTGATGTAAAAAATAAATTATCGGTTAATTAACCGATAAAATATCTGGTTAAATAATTGTGGTAATTTTTTTAAATTACCGTGGCTATTTATTATTATTATACAAGGCTGCGCAGAAAGTTTTGCGCATATTTGTAATTTGGTTGAGACTTCAATTTTATTACTAATATCT
The DNA here is from genome assembly GCA_034508555.1 of Venustoraphidia nigricollis. Lineage (NCBI taxonomy): Eukaryota > Metazoa > Arthropoda > Insecta > Raphidioptera > Raphidiidae > Venustoraphidia > Venustoraphidia nigricollis. The sequence continues at coordinate 161,641 of JAVRKA010000091.1, read as the reverse complement.
GTTTAAATATACATAGGTACGTTATTTAATTAATTCTTTCGATTTTACTGTTGAAAACCGTTCTGATGTTTTGTTTTTTGTTGTTCTGAGAAACTGAAACCGGAAACCTCCATTTTTTTTAATAGACAGCCGGTTAATTAACCGATAAATTATCCGGTCAAAACGGTTACTATCATAAATAACTGGTAATTTTACATCACTACTTTCAACGTTTGACGTTACTTACACCTGAAAGTGCCACGGCACACCGATTGGACATCCCTGACATAAACGGCGACGGGAGATTTTTACTCGTTAATGTTGTTAGCACAGCAGAATATTATTAGCCTATTTTAGCGTACTGACCATTAAAAAAAATAACTCTACTTTTGCCGCTGCACTGAAATATGTACACATATAAGGGTCGTTAAAATTAATGATTGCGTTAAAATATTATCGACTTTAATTACTGTTTATTTTATATTTTTACGGTATCAGTTTAAGTTGTAACTAGTTTGATATCGAAATATTTTTATAAATAAACAAAAGTAGTTACTTATTATCATTGAATTGCACATTTTACCAAAATCTGCAACTCGGTGTTACACGTCTATGTTTTGATTTTTGTATCTTCAACGTAAATCTGCCAGTAAAACTAGCTAGTCCTAAAAGAAGTTTCCCGTTCCATATTCGTTCCATCATAGGAACTGTTTCACGCAAGCACAATCTACCTGCAAAATACTGTTGACTTAAATGCTTTCAAATTCGGTCCATTACCGTCTACTTTAATTTATCAAGCTTTTGATGAAACCAAACAGTATGCTTTGTAGTATCATGTATATCTTTCGAATGATGTGCAAATTTGCATAGGATTATAATATCAATTATTTAAATTTAAAGCAGGATATTTAGCAAAGCTTTTGTGTACTTCATAAATGTATACTTTCATTTTTCAAAAATAAAAGTAAAAAGTCGTATTATGCTATAAAAATAATTTCCTGTTTTTCAACGGTTTAAAAATTTGTCTTAATGAGTTGTTTAAAAATAAAACCCGTGCCTACTCGCCAGTGGTTGACCACTTTTGAAATGAAAGTTATTACTGCCTCGACGATTTCAAGAATATTGTTACGATGAAACGAATTTCACCATGGTAACGTAAATTGTTTAGTTAACGTCTTATTTCACCTGGGCTTTGTTTTAAATATGTCACGAATTTAACCATGGTAACGATTTTAAGGTTATATTAAAAACAAAAATCGTGTAAAAACAATCAAAACGTTCATTATAGCAAGAAGTTTCACTTCGCTCGTCACCTCGTGTGTGTAGCGCCAGATACTTTATTTTATATAAAACTAGCGGCCCGTTCCCGCTTTGCAGATACAATTAAATATATAGATAAGTAGTTCTATAATCTGTGTTATTTCTTAAGATAATCGTCTAAATTAAATGGTGTAAAAGTCAGTTTTGGTCTAAATTAAATACTTAAGATGACGAACATATTTATTTAAATAAGGGTTAATACTATGTCGGTAAAGCGTTATTTTAGACCAAATTTAAAAATCATAAAAATGGTTATTGTGAGTCAAACTTAAAAGATACACATGCTATCGCGGACTTTGAGAACTTTTTAAGAGGAACTATTCCACAATATATTATTTTTGTGCAATTTCTATTTACGCAGGGCACGCCACGGAAGCTCTCAGAAGGGATGTTTTTTTGAAGTTTAACTTCTTTAGCGACGTATCTGTTTGAAAAAAATAAGAAATCAAGGGGAAGTAGAACTGCCACATAAAGGGGAAGTTAGTTTGTCTCCTAAATTACATGAAACTGACAAAGACAGAAGTTTATAGCGTGTTGCTAAGTATGTGGTAATATTATTAATTAGCTTGACATAACAAAAAAGTAAACTTGGGAATAATATTAAAAACTAAAGAAGTTAAACTTCTTATGTGAGCTTATGAGGGTAAGGCTCATTATAATTTTTTTCCGACTTCATTAATAAATATCATCATACCGGTAGCTTATTTTCGCAAAATGTTCATAAATTATAGCCTATAGCCTTCCTAGATAATCACTCTTTCTATTGGTGAAAACCGTATGAAAATCCGTACAGTAGTTCCTGAGATTAGCCCGGACAAAAATAGCACTCAGTACGACGAAATATTTCAATTTATTTAATTTATTACAACAAAAGAAATAAAAGTTTATTATTAGTATTATTAATATGTAAGGATATATAATTTTGTCACGGTTCGTACAAAACTTGTCTGCTGACACGGACCGCAGTCCGGCATTTGATGACCACTGGTTTAGAGACATTCTGTATATTATACACGCCTGCTCAGTGGTTTTGACATTCTTTGTGTAACCCATGTATAGTGCGGGTTTGGAAATGGGTTTGGTAAAACGGGTTGTCTACTTTATAGGCTGCGGTTTGGGGTTGGTTATCGGTTTTGCATACGCCAGTACGCTTAAATATGTGTTTACATAAGTCTGTAGGGTCATTGTTATGTTATAATGGTTCAACAATGAACTTCTGTAAGTAGGGAGGCTTGGAAAGTATCCACTTTTTCTCTCCATTGTTGAAAGTATTTTTGTTTAACCAAGAGATATTATATATAAACTGAAGCTTTTAAAAAACTCTGAAATATTTACTTTCTGCTGAGTTCTGACTTTAGATTTAAGGCTGTCGGAACGCTCTGAATTTAAGCCACACTACGAGGCTAAAAAATGTTGTTGCAAAGGTGCCACTGTCAGTTGATTACTCTAATTTTTGGATGCATTTTGAAGATTTAAAAAACTTTTCCGAAAAAGGAAGAGTCAGTTTAGGTTTGTGATGGAACAATTTTGTGAAATAAGTACGAATAAGGTCGTAGTGTGACATTGAAAACGTGTGTTTTTTGGCACAATTAATGCAAATTTTTTCTAGTAAATCGTACATAAATTACAAAAGTAGTCCATTAGAGACCTTGTCTTTTATCTTCCTTATAGAGAAAGAATTTTTGCAAAATGTTGACGAATAAGTCTACAATCAGCTATCAGCAGAAGCCCTATTTTTGGCTAAAATTCAGAGCGTTCCGACAGCCTTAAGCAGCTCTGTGTGAAGCGGTTCTTAGTATTTAATATATGTAGCATAGAGTTGGGTAACTCAGTTACCCAACTCTATACGATCCATGATCCCGTCCCGTGACATTGGATCATATCTACATAGCACACACATGTCACTGTCAGTTTAGTGGTTGTCAGTTGTGACGTCATTCAAAGTGTCGCTCTAACCGGAGAATTTACTCTGACACAATATCGCCACATTCCCCACAGTGCAATAATCCGCCCAGAACGATTTGTTATTCCCCCTTCAACGGAATTTTGAAACTATTTAGTTTTATTTTGTGTACTGTCGAATTCGCGTATTTTCAACATCAACTATTTTTAAGGCTGTCGGAACGCTCTGAATTTAAGCCAAAAATAGGGTATCGGCTGATTGTAGACTTATTCGTCAACATTTGGAAAAATTCTTTCTCTATAAGGAAGATAAAGGACAAATCTAGATCTCTAATGGACTACTTTTGTAATTTATGTACGATTTATTAGAAAAACACACGTTTTCAACATCACACTACGACCTTATTCATACTTATTTTACAAAATTGTTCCATCACAAACCTAAAGTGACTCTTCCTTTTTCGGAAAAGTGTTCTAAATCTTCAAAATATTTCCAAAATTTAGAGTACTCAACTGACAGCGACGCCTTTGCAACAGCATTTTTTAGCCTCATAGTGTGGCTTAAATTCTGAGCGTTCCGACAGCCTTAACACGCTTTTATTAGCTTCTCCTGTAACTAACTATGCATGGAAACGAATCTTGGAATTTAATTTAATAAACAGATAATAGCTATCGTTTGCTATAATTGTTAAGAAACATTCATTGTTGCAATGCTATAATAGAAAAATTTACTTTCAAACAATCGCCACCGTCGGGACTTAAACCCGAATCTTTCCACTTTCGCGGTGGAATGAGTTATCAATTACTCTACGGTGCACACAATTGATAACTCATTCCGCCGCGAAAGTGGAAACATTCGGGTTTCAGTCCCGACGGTGATGAATTTTTGAAAGTAAATTTTTCTATTATAGCATTGCAACAATGAATGTTTCTTAACAATTATAGTAAACGATAGCTATTATCTGTTTATTAATTTAAACGTCTTGCGAAACTATACCGTGATAACCTTTACTAATACTTGGAAATTATAGTTTGGGTGAACTGTCCGCGGTTGGAATGTCGCGGTTGAATGAACTGTCGTTCGATTGAACTGTCCGCCGTTGAACTGCCTGCGATTGAACTGTCGTTCGGTTGAAGTGTCGCTGTTGAAATGTCCGCGGTTGAATTGTTACAGAACCTTTAGAGTGCCGCGACTATTGAATCGCGGACAGTTCAGCCGCGACATTTCAACCGACGATAATTCAACCGACGACAATTTACATATAATATGACAAATACATTAATAATATTTGAACCTGAAAATTTGAAATACCTCGACCTTAAAATCGCGATAAAACTCGAACCAAAAATTTCAAACCGCAAACCGGTAAATCCTATGCAGAACGTCAACAAGCCAATCGTTTGAGGCCTAAAATCAAACAAATCGGGCGAGAACTTAGAAAATGGCAACCATTTGAAGATTGATGAAACCTCGGCAGCTTTTGATTCCATGTCTACCGGTAACCCCACGGCTACCGGGAAATTTTTTTTTTTATAATAATAATAATAATAATAATTTATTAAGTTTCAGAAAACTCAGGAGAGTATGAAACATAGTCAAGCAGAAAGATAAAAATTAAACATTAAAAAATTCCTGTAAATTATAAACACATCTTTCAATAAGGTAGTTTTTCAATGCAGTTTTAAAATTATTAACAGATGCAATATTTTTAATGAAGCATGGTATAGCATTATAAATTTTGGCAGCCATACTAGCAGGGCTACGGTTATATAACTCCAGAGATGCTTTCGGCAACAATACATTATTTTTATTCCGTGTGGAATAGTGATGTTCCATAGCTCCAAAGATATTAGAATGAGTTCTAACAAAAATTGGTATAATGTAAATATAAATCGATGGCAGAGTTAAAATTCTGTGCTTTTTGAAGGTGTCACGACATGACTGATTATAATTTAGTTTAAATATAATACGAATAACTTTTTTCTGAAGAATAAATGGACGATTCATGCCAGTACAGTTGCCCCAAACAAGTAAACCATACCTCAAGTGAGGGTAAACAAAAGCATTATATAGGGTTTTTAATGTTAGCAAATCAACCTCTTGCGATAAGTGTCTAAAAATAAATATTGATTTCGATATTTTATTGCAAATACTGTCCATATGAACATCCCAGACTATGTTTTCGTTAACCCATAAACCTAAAAAATTAAAATTTGGAACGTTTTCAATCACAGATTCATCGATTACAACAGTAGGAGAGGTACATAACCTATTCTACTTCGGATTGGAGTGTAAAGGGTTAATTCCAATTTCTAAAGTGCAATATTTCCGTGCAAACTTTAAATTAAGTCGTAATTTTTTTTCTCTCTTTAAGTTGGATGAATAAAACGATGCTAACTCAATCTGCCGTTACACTTACGTGTTTCAAATGCTTCAGTTGTTTTTATAGTGTTCACATTTAATTATTTCCTGCTTACCAACTACTTTCTAGTTATTTTTATTTTTGTACAGTTGGTTTTTCTAGTTCTGTATAACACGCAAACCAAGAAATACTTTAGCCGTTTTGTATTTTGTTTCTCTAGCGATGCTTTTTTGTTTTGTGTTTCTCTTGATTATAATTCTTTCACAACACTTGTAAAAGGAAAAGAATTTAATTTTAAAACGACTATTGGTTGCAATAAAAGGTTATAGTCGTCTAGTACATTGATGTCTGGGCGACCAAGCTTTGCTTGGAAGGGTTCAAATAACATAGTATTAATTTGCTGTGAAATGTTGATTTTTTACTATTTTTTCAGGTTATATCATTCCATGACGAATTTATTTCCGTAATAACTTAAAATTGTTTCTGTTGAAATTTCACCGTTACGTACTTTTAGTAACACGCTTTTATTAGATTCATGTGTATGTTTGTTTGTTTGTAAAGGAATCTTTGAATGTCAGATTAAACTGAAACTTTGAATATTTATCAAGGACCGATGACAATACAATAATTTAATAATTTTGTCGACCAGGACCTTCAGGATAAAAAAAAGCTTGAACAATTATAGCAAGCAAGCTAACATGCTGTAAAGTGACGTACGTGCGTTGCCTACTCCATAGTCAAATGCAATATTGTTTTTTCTTAGTTTTATATAATCAAAATTGGAGTTTAAAAGAACTAAAATAGCACGCTTTTATGAAATACAAAATGCAAAACAATCTGACAACAAAACTAGGTTTACTGTAAAAAGTATGGGGTGCTGTCTACTTAAATTTTTATAATACCTCTATGTTTACAACTAGCTAGTAAATGAAAAATTTATTACCGATATTAAGCACGTTACGCTTTTTACAGTAAAGCTAATTTTGTTGCCAAATTATTTAGCATTTTTTAGTTCATAAAAGCGTGTTGTTTTGGTTTTTTTAAACTTAATTTAAATTTTAAAAGTTTTTTAATGTCGATTCTGTTGACTATATTAACAGCACCGATCGTATTGAATAATAATTTTCACGGAATAAATACGCTGTATAAATTATTATTAATAAATAACCATTCCATGGAAAATAATTTCTGAATAGAAGCAATTATATCAGTTGTTTTAGATTTCGCAATAATATATTCTATACCTACTAATTAATTCAAAGCACAGTCGACTTTTGAATAGCGATCGTGTCAAATTCAGAGGTTAAATAATATGTCGTACAAAATCTCACGTAAATATATACAGAATGCGGCGAAATATTGTCACCTATAACAACAGATAAATAAAAACACTTGAAAATTGTATTATTAAATTATTTCTCGACGATCGTTTCGGACTCAGGAATATTTTATATTCCTGAGGATGGATTTATTGTCCGAAACGATCGTCAAGAAATAATTTAATAATAAATTTTTCTAGAGTTTTTAAGTTTTTTTTTTAATTTGTTATTATTAATCATGTTCTACCAAGTGCCGAGTAAAAAATCGGTGCAAATTATATTGTCACCTATTTTTAGTTTCTAGCGAAAACAACTTATGCTTCTCTTATGGGTACAATGACGAATATTTAATATGCCAGGAACTGCTAAACCGATTTAGTTTATCTGTTGTAACAAGCTTAAAATAGTGACATTGTCCGGTTTTATTCGAGAGTCCGGTTATTTTAAACATGTGATTTTATTATGGTGGAGGTGCCGTGTGTAATCACTGCGCTTCCACCACATTCATTTATACAATGTAACCGAATATAACGAACCTCAATATAACGAATTCCTCGATTTAACAACTGTTTCTAAATCTCCTAGAAGGGTTAACGCAAAATATATCTCTGCATTACGAATACTTTTTGTCAAAAACCTCTTTATAACGAATTTTCAATCATTGCAGAATATAAATAGAAAGTATAATTACCTCTATTTAACGATTTTTGTCAACAATCAATCACACACAACTCCACAATAACAACAATTCATGTCTCGACAGGTTCAGACACGTTAAATTTATCGTAAGACAATCATTGTTATTTGATGTAAAGTAATGTAAACACAGCTGTTGGTCACTGTTGTTAGTAAATTTAAAGTTTCAGCGGCTGAGGAACGAAAACAGTGTTCCTTAACCGTCGCAGAGAAACGAAAAATCATTAAGTATGTAAACGAGAATCCTACAAAGAAAAAATTAGACATCGCTAAAGAGTTCGAAATTCCCGCAAGTACATTGGCCACAATTTTAAAGTTTAAAGATAAGTTTTCAGAAGAAAATGGGTTTTCTTACCTTGTTAAAACGAATCTTAGAGCAACCTAACCTCTATATATAACAAACTTTATTATAACGAATTACTTAGTATAACGAATATTTTCTAATTCCCTTCAGTTTCATTATATCGAGGTTGTACTGTAATTTCGTCTATTTGATTAAAAAATAGGGTATGACAAGTAGAATACATTAAACTGTATGACGCTATATAAAATTCAATGTGGCGGCCAAAAGGCGTAACTAAAACTTTGAAAAAAACACTTTATAAAGGAGCTTTTACTGCAGTATACTAAAAAGGACAAAAATAACTTTTAACAATTTAAGTTCAAGATTATAAAAGCGTGGGCCGCTTATAACCCACGCTTTTATAATTATGAACGTAAAGTATTAAACAATATTTTTATCCTTGTTAGTACACTGTAATAAAAGCTTGCCTTTCTTATATCATATATATTAATACGATAAGGTTAAGATGTTTGCCTCCCTTTTTAGAAAAAAACCTCACAATTACTCCACATAAATTTTGTATTATTTTATAGATAATTACCTGCTCTATGTGTATCAACAATTAAAAAATCTATTGTTGCTTTTGTTTTTGCAAAATATTTAATTATAACAATTATACATTTATTCAATATATGCAGCAATGCTGCCATCTGTTGGTTCTAACTTTGAAACAACGTCAACATGATTGACGGTCGGTAATTTTTTTTTGTTTAATTTTTAATCAAAATTCACGTATAAATACTTTTCGTATGGCGGCGCTTCAGCTCAACGTTTTCGATACTTGCGCCTCTATATGACAGTTTTAGAAAAATATTTTCTTGAACCGTCACTGAGCTTCGTAATGTAATACAACAAAAAGAAGAAAGTTATAAAGAGTGTGAGAAATTAGAAACGAATTTTAGTGCGAATTATTCGCATGAGTACCGCTAGTTTTTATTTTAATCATTCACATAAATATTTTGGAGCTGACTTTTGATATCATTCGGTACATTTTGTGCGAAGTGACTGACGCGGTTTCCCTCTGTTTTCCATTTTCCGAAATAATAATGTGGTTGTGTTCTATGTGCTCTTTCGTGCACGGTCTTAATTAATTTTCTTTGTACCTATACGCTTTCAGGACATGCATATAGCTATTTGTTCGAATGGAAAACTTTGTACGCTTAAAATGAAAACCTCTTGTGTCATGTTTGTTCCTACCTGTGATAGTTACGTGTTAATGTTTACTGTTCAGCTATAAGGCCGCGTTCACAATTTATAAAACTCGGGTCGCAGTGCCAAAACCCTGCTAACAATATAGTGTATTTGCTAATACAGGCAGAGTGACTGTATTATATGAATTTATGTTTGTTTTTGGACAAGAAAAAAAATAGTGTAAACTCTATGTAACGTCACTTGGTTTAACAACACACATTGTATAAATCACAGGTAATTGGACTTATTAAGTCCAATTATCTGTGACTTATTATTGAATTATTGTAAGAATTTCGGACGCGATATAATGTCGAACATTAAATTGTGTTCACACAAAAACTTGTTTGTTGTACATAGAAAAAGTTCGTTTCCAAGTCAAATTTTGATGAAAATGCGTCAAAAAATGTCGTTTCGAAGTTAAAATTATGCAAAAAACTATGTTAAATACACAGATACACAATTTAGAAAAAATATCTTTTCAATCGATCAATTATTTTTCGAACAGAATCGAATTAAAATTCTACAATGCTCTTCTTATGGAGAAATGTGTGAGTTCACAATCTTAGCATTGTCAAATCAAATTATATGATAATCCTTTCTGCAACCCAGCATAAATGTTGCACTAATAAATCTAGAGATGGGAAAAACGGGTCTTTTTAGTGATCTACATCTTTGCATCTGGATCCCGTATGTGAGCCGTCTCACTGAACCGGTTCAAAAAGAGCCGAGTTCTGAATATGTTACTGCAGTCTGCCACTGAGTTACCTAGTTCAGTCAATCATATCACGACCTGTATAGAATCAAGAATGCATAGTCAAACATGTGATGCATGAGTCATTTGAGCTGACAGATGCATCAAAGCAAGAACGGATACGCAAGTGTAAAATGTGCTTCTGTGTGTTAAGTGTTTCACTGAGTTATGCGGATCCGTTGATCCGTCGGCTCAAAAAAAAAGTGAGTCGGCTTTCACGGATCTTCTGTCGGAGTCGGCTCTTTGAACCGGTTCAGATCTAAGTTAGCCAACTCTACTAGAATCATCCTATTTGATCGGGGGCTCTCTCTGGCGGAGGCCCATGGCATTTTGCCCGTCCTGCCACCTGATTTGGGGAAATTCTACCTTCGTAAATGAATTGTTCATTTCACAAAAGAAATGTATACGAGCGATAGCAAAAATAACCAGCAGAACCTCTTGCCGACCAATTTTCAGGGATTACAAAATACTGACTTTGTGTGACCTATACATCTATAGCTGCTCAGTCTTTTACAAAAAAAATATGGAATTATTTGAAGCTAATATTAGAAAACACGATTACGTTACAAGAAGTAAAACATCCCAGTCTCTTAATATACTACAAACAAAGCTAAACGTTGTTTACAATGGACCCTACAACTCTACAATAAGAATATTCAACAAACTCCCGGACTATGTAAAAAACCTGCCTTTAAAGGAATTTAAAACTAACTTAAAGAAATATCTTATAATAAACGAATGCCACTACTCACTAAATGAATATTTTAACTAATGATTTTATACTGTATTAATTGACGCATTTTATACAGCTCTGTACTGTTTTTTAAAATAAAGATTTTATGTATGTATGTATGTATTTATGTATTGTTACGCCACTGCCGTCACTGATTATTCACGTTCTAGATACAGAAACTATTATTGTGGTAGTTATCGATTTAGTTTACTGTGAATATGACGCGACTAGTATCTATGCAGTTATTATCTGCACAAATAGTAGATTAGAACATTATTAGGTTGGTCGTCGGTCGGGCGGGCGCGTTGCAGCGCTAGAAAATGGAGGATACCTGACCTCGCACAACCCAGATAATGTGTAATCTATGTTGTGGCCACAACCTGCACGGCCTATGACCTGCATGTTTTAATAAATGCACAGGTGCAGTGTATATAGCGTTATTTAATATATTCTTAGCGGACATAGTTATTTTTAATTACACAAAATGAAGTATTTTTACATACTGTAAATTGCTGAGATTAAACACCGAATATTCGTACAGAACTAAAATAGAATCACTACATAATATAAAGTCCCTCGACACTCACCGTGCGGTGTCTGTGTTTGCCCGGGCTAATCTCAGAAACTACTCTACAGTTTTTCATACGGTTTTCATTAATAGAAAGAGGGATTATTTAGGAAGGTTATAGGCTATGAAGTTGGAATCGTAAGGAATTGGACAGTTTAGGAAAATAATTAACTTTGATTAAGTTGAACGTTTCGTTGCTAATTGCAACTTCCTTAGCAACTATATTTAAAAACAAACAACAAAATATAAAATAGTAAATATTACAATGACAGTTTTATATAGGTTATAAAGAATGTTTTTTTAAAAATTATGTCATACCTTATTCTTATAATTCTAATGTTAATTTTGTTGATATTATTATCATCTTGTGGCAAATTTTTTTCTCTTTCAATTTTATAAATAATTTTTTAAAAATATAAACAGTTTTTTTAATACAAAAGTTTTTTGTTTGTAAAAAACAGATGTTATACCTACTACGTTTATTTTAAATAAGTGTAAAGTCTTGCCACTCTCAGTTAAAATATGAAACTACTTTTATTGATTTGAATTTTTTTGTTTCTAAAATTTAGGTGAAATTCGAAATTCGAAAATTAAGTTTGTTTGGTAAATTTGAATAGTTCATTGTACATACCGCTTAGATGTTGTGTATCTGATCGTAAATTTATTGTGTCATTTGTTTTAATAAAAAACATTTCACTAATATTTCTTCTGAGCCAATTATCTTCTTTATCAACAATTTCTGTTTCGTTAAATGCAAAATTGTGACCCGTATCAAAATGATGTGCAGCTAAAGCAGTCTTATTTTCTTTTAGTATGTTAATGTTTTTACAATAAACTGTCCAATTCCTTACGATTCCAACTTCATTAAAATTATGGACACGAATTTACCAACGTTATAGGCTATAATTTATGAACATTTTGGCGAAAATAAATTACCGGTATGGATGAAGTCGGAAAAAATTGTCCCTGCTGAGAGCTTCCGTGACCTGCGCTGCGTAAATAAACTTATACACAAAAATAATATATGATGGAATAGTTCCTCTTAAAAAGTTCTAAGAAAAAGTCTCCGTAGCATATATGTCTGTCTTTCAAGGTTGGCTCATAATAACCATTTTATTTATTTTCGTTTTAAAGAATGCTTATTTGAGAAGGTGTTTTATCGACATACTATTATTCCTTATTTAAATAAATATGTTAGGAATCTTAAGCATTTAATTTAAATCAAAAAAACCCTTTACACCATTGAATTTAGATTAATAGATAATTTACAAATTCAGGTGAACCCGAACCGGGGCGCTAGTTGGAAGATAAATCGACGAAGTTCTGTAAACACGTTTTCTTGTTTAGTTATGAATCTATATGCTTATGTATAAAAAGCGATGGATATATGTATGTTATTTATGGTCTCCAAAATAGGTGGGCCGATTTTGATGAAATTTTAAATATTCAGAAGTTTTTTTAAATTTTTAATTTAATTTTTATTTCATACGTTTTAATTAAACTTTATATATTACAAGAGCTACCGAGCTGGGTAGAGTAGTGGTACAGCACTAGACTCCCATTCGGGAGGTACGGGTTCGATTCCCGGCAGGGGCAGATGTGGCTAGGACTTTTTCCTACTGCCTCTCGCCGAGAACGGTAATTCCTGTACCGGCCATTTTGATTGAGGTTTTCCATGGTTTCCCTCAATTAATTCCAGATAAATATCTAGATGGTTCCTTATTTGAGGCCATGGCCGATTACCTATCAAACTCCTAGTTCAAAAATTACCTACCTTATCCTAATTTCCTATAATTCCTTCATTCGTCCATTGCTATTATATAAGTTGAAGTTTTAAAAAATGTAGAAAATAACGGGAAGTGGTAGATGAAAAAATAGTAATGGTGCGAATGGCGTCTGTTATGACATAAAGTCGAGAAACGGACGTTAAACGCATTATTATTATTATTATTATTATTATAATTATATTACAAGAGCTGATGACCTTGAAACGGCTGAATCGATTTTGATAAAACATATCTAGGAACCACCGTCAGAAAACTTGCTTCCAAATTAAAAAAAAACCGCATCCAAATCGGTTCACCCGTTTAAGACCTACGGTGCCACACACACACACACACACTTAGCGGACAAACTTATAACACCCCTGTTTTTGCGTCGGGGGTTAAAAATAATGTTAATAAATATTGTTCGATTGTACGGAATTCCTTATGTGCGAGTCCAACACGCGCTGGGCCAGTTTTTTTATTAATTCTGTGATATCGCGGACGAATACAAAGCTATAGTAAGAATTTATAGGTAAATGCATGTCGTGTCGGCGTCCAATTAATCCGTGCACTTACCCAGATTACCGCGGCCTTTGTAAAATGTGCACGGTTCATAACACAAGAAGTATAGTATGATATTATACTCCTTGCACTATCGTGCAATGCATTTGCAGTTTATGTTTTATTATAGTTAAATGTAAAAATTTACTTTTGAAAATGGTGATTTCATTTTTAAAACCGTGGTAAAGAAAAACAACGGAAAATAATATATTACACCAAAAGAGCAGAAAGTTGAATTTCCTGCACTGCGTCACATGATGCCTGAGGCTAAGTCGAGGACATCATGTGTCGCGCAGTGCAGGACTTTCAGCTTTGTGCCCGTGTAGTGTATACTAATTTTCTTCATACGCGGTCGAAGGTACGCGCTTTCACCAATATATAAAAAGACTTTCAAGTGAGCAATGTTGACACAGATGGATTTAATAATGTCCATGTAATAACAGCAGGTGGCTGCCTACTGGCGAACGCGTGACTTGACAAACGGCAGTCTCACGTAAACAAAACTGCTTAGGCCCGCCTATACAGACGATACGCGAGTAATTCCAGCTGTGATTACAACAGTGCATAAATGTTATACTTTCTGCTTTAAAATCGAATCAGAAAATACGTACTTTCGGAATGGTATGAAGAAAAATTTCTATATTTTGATTGGGGCAAGCAAGAGCGGCGCCATAATTGGATCTCGCTCCGTTCTAAACGACTTGCCTCGGGCCGGTACTGTTTCAGAGATGCGACTACGCAGTCGATGTGCCTTTGCTGCCTTTTAGTCTTGGTGCGACGGCGACGCGCCGTAGTGGGTCAGTTTTTATGGCTCATATATCACGTAGTTAATCCGAGAAGAACTCTGTAAGGGGTATTTCACTGACCATGCCGAGTTTTGTGTCAATTGAGACATTGAACTCTAGCTGAAACATTTTTGTTGAATTGCAGTCCGTACTGTTTTCAGAATTATTGTAATTAAGATGACTGCGGCATTTTCAATCCAGCTGGATTTATGCTGGATTCAAGCAAATCCAGCTGGATCCAGCATTAATCGATTTTTCAAATAAATGTAACAATTTTTTAACCCTAGAAACTTTCCTAACTATTTATCTACTTTTACATCAAATACCTGTTCTTATGGCGTTAGTATACTCTAATAGTAAGTAATAGTTACGAGTATCCGGAATATAATTATTAATTATCACAATACAGTCTTAAATCACCTAAATTGATATTCTGGATATCCGAAATAGTTATTCGTTTACCTATTTTACAAACTATGTAGTCTGTTTCTCAGTCTCAATAATTTTAGAAATAAAATTGCGTTTCCCGCTTCTAAAATGTTTAGTTAACTCTTATTGAAACAAAACTTTAATATAAATTATATTATGTAATTTAAGACTTGCCTTGTCTTTTAAAGAATAAAGCCAATATTATGTCGGCAACAGTTTTTTTTTTACTTTTTTTAAAGTGAAATCTCAAAAAAGAAATGTTATTGATTGTGTTATCGCCCAGCCTACTTCTTAAAGAACTGCAAATATACCCGTCTGCGGAAAGGGTTCTCTCTACCTCTAGCTGGTTGGTTAGAGAGTCATCAAATAATCATAGATTAAAGTTAGGTTTTCACCTTTTACTCCCTCACTTTCATAAAGTGCCATTTCTTTCTTCAATATCTTATCATAATCCTTCTCAGACCTAGTTAATTACTTGTTTTTAGCTGACTGCGGATCCGTACCGCTGGATCCAGTGCCAGATGCTGGATCCAGCAAGGTTAAAAATGTGCTGGATCCAGCTGGATTGCTGGATCCAGCATTGCAATCCCTAATATTGGGATACTTGATAAATCTACTAATCTAAGAGCTTTAAGACGTGTCGTTTTACCACGTTTTACGATTCCTCGGCTCACAGCAGCTACGTATCCACTCACGAACTATAGTTTATCGACCAAATCCAAGCTATTTTTTTTAACATTGTGTCTAAACCCCTTATATCTTACTTCGTGGGTCACAGAGTGGGCAGAATTTAGTTGACCGAAATGCGCGATCATTCAAAAAGATCACGTCGTCTCGTTTAGAACTGTATTTCTCTATGGATTTGAGGATTGTCTGTTCGTCGCTGCAGACTTCTACAATAACTAGACATATCGTGAAACGCCAAGACAAGTTCATAAAGCGCTGACAGGTCAAACGTATTTCATCAGAACGCTAACATTTCTAGAAAGTTTACGGAATGTCGATTCTTTGTGAAAAACGTGTCAATTGTACAAAGTGGTTTCTTAAGACAGGGAAATTCTTGGTCCAGCCATTATCAGATACTTGATGTATTTTTTTTAATTTTTCGAAAGAACAATAACTCTATCTGCAAACTAGTTTTCATAAAATTTGTAAAACCGGTTCTGACAAGCCGATTTCTTAAAAATTTTAAGAGCTACTAAAGGATTAAATTTCAATTTTGAAACAATTTCGAGAATTTTTTCGATGTAATTGAACCCCAAAACAATTTTCAACTCCTAAATGATCCGCTTAGGCATATTTTAAATAGGTATCGCGCGGTGATGGATTCCAACATGTGAACCAAATTTCGATAAAATCAATTGACTCCTTCGAAGGTTATTGCCCGTACAAATTGTCTAAACATTATACGAATTGTCTAGTTACGGCTGTGACATATACTTTAACTAACCTAGTTTTCAATGACAGCCAAAGTATTTTACAGCCTGCTGCTGCTAGTTTCTGTGTATTCGTATATAAAATCCTTTCGTCAGCAAACAAGCTTTGTGACACATCGATGCTGGTATTACAGTTACCGCACTTACCGACGGAACTCTCTTTCTCTGTCATTCTCCGCTTTTGCGAAGGTAAAAATTGCCACTATATGTTAAAGGACGGTTGACTGCGTCTTTGTCAACAAAAAATCAAAGAAAACTGTATTTCTTTTGCGGAGCTTTTTTCTTTTTTCTATTGGTATCATTGTCGAGTAGTTTTCTTTGAGTATTTATTTTTTAATTGTTGTAATTCGTCAATAGAGCTGCCGTTATGCCAATTTTTTTGGAAACAGTTGTTCAAAAATAAATATTTTTAAATGTTTATAATAATTCATATTAGCATACATTATTTTTAATTTCAATAACAAATTTGCAGGAAAAAAAATTTTTAGATACCTGAGGAAGATTTAATTTAAATCGAAACGTTGCTGAAAAATTAATTATATTAATTTATAATAAACATATTATTTAATCCAAGTTCCCGCAAATTTATTATTGAAGTTTACAGTCAAAATTTGTTATAACGACATCGAAGGGACTACCCATATTTGGTCGTAAAAACCGATAGTCGTAACAACCGGTGATGTTTTCGAGGTACAAAGTAATTTTTTATTAAGTATGTAGTATTATTGAATGTGTAGGTACATATAAATCCATAGATATTAATAGGAATAATATTCACATTATCATTATCATTTTTCTGTATTCATAAAATCTGTAAATATAGTCTGTTTGGAACACTTCTGTGCGTACGAATTTTGTTTACAATGCATCCGGTCGTTCTAACAGATATAATTCTTCTTTAAGATATGAAGATATTACATTAAATTTAGTCGCTTAATGCGGTATGTCGTAATAACCAATGTCGTAAAAAGCAGTGTTTTTTATAACGCGATCATATAGCATTCAACCAAGACCTATGATTGTGGTCAATATAACCGGTATGTTGTTCTAAACGATGTCGTCGTAAACAGTTTTGACGTATATTTATAATGTATATATATATAACCACTATTCGCGGGTAGCGGCTAGTATCTAATAAAAAACAAAAAAACAAATGTGACTTCTGATTGCTATTACACAAAACCGAACAAAATTAATTAGAAATAAATAATTATGCAAGCCAAATTTGGTAGTATTTTTAATATATCTACGTTTGTAAAGAAAAAACTTTAAAATGTCAATTTGCCTTACTGTAATTCGAAATCTCGTGATGTGTTGTAAAGAAATATTGACGAATATCACGTTTTTTTTTTCTTTAACAGTGTGCAGCAACTAGGGCTATTTACACTGTACTAATAAATATATAGAGTATGGTAATATATGAGGTAAGTGAATATGTCATATAATAATTCACGTTTTTTTCTATTCAATTTTAAAGGCAATAATATAGGTTTTTTAAAAAGTTTAAGTAGTAAGCCAAATTTTGTGCAACTTAACGTATTATCACAGCTAATAAAAACAGTAATGAAATGAATTTTGCAACCATCGTTCAAATTTTCCGAGAGTATATTTTGCAATCTAAGGAATCCGAGATTTTAAAATAACGTGATGTATTTTAAACTGTCTCCTTAGTCAAATAAGAACGACCATTTAATATTTTAGAAAAAAACATGAGTTTTCATTGTTCTATTTGTGCCAAAAGCTCATAAAATGATTTTCCAACGACAATTTATATTCACGGGACCGTATTTTTATAATAAACTGCCTAAACATATTTCTAATATAGCTAATTACAACAAGTTTAATAAGCATTTAAAATCATGGCTACTCACTGTTGAAAATGTTGAATATTTTTTTGATATTTTAAAATAATAATATAATAAAAATTTCATATTTATATTTATATATAATAACATAATAATTCTTCTTCAGTTCATTGCATTTAAAAATTTTATAATACATATTATGGTATAATTATTTTCAGAGACATTTAAAGGTTTTTTTGTAAGGTACATCTAGCACGGGGATCCCTTTAGATGTACCTATTATTTTTTCACAATGTAAAAGATGTAGTATGCAGAATATGTATATTTTTGAAAAAATAAATCTACTTCTTAACTTATTATAGCATTAAATTCACGTCGATTACCTCAGTTACGAGGCGTCTATAATCCAGAGTATTAAATTCAAATAAACAAAAGCGCAATAATAATTGAAATGAAAATATATGATAAAAAATGTTTAAATTGTATCCGTTTTGTTTATATTATGTTAATAAATGAAAGACCAACAGTGTTTTTGTGGCAAATTCACGAAAAAGTCAGAGCTTAATATTCATTTTCGGTTTTTTTGTTTTATGAAATTACTACAGGCGTTGATATAAATCACACGTTAGCTTTTTGTTTACCTTGATAATAAAAAAGCCGACGCGTCGGATTGTGTATTATTCCATTATCTGTGTATATGTGGTGGTGGTCAACTCCCTTGATATGGCGATTTCCAGTAGAGTTGGGTAACTCAGATCTGAACCGGTTCAAAGAGCCGACTCCGACAGAAGATCCGTAAGAGCCGACTCACTTTTTTTTTGAGCCGACGGATCAACGGATCCGCATAACTCAGTGAAACACTTAACACACAGAAGCACATTTTACACTTACGTATCGGTTCTTGCTTTGATGCATCTGTCAGCTCAAATGACTCATGCATCACATGTTTGGCTCACATACGGGATCCAGATGCAAAGATTTAGATCACTAAAAAGACCCGTTTTACCCATCTCTAGCTGGTGGTCGGCTCCCTTGATATGGCGATTTCCAGCCGTGAGCCCAATAATTTGTGAGAGGTTCTTTATTGATGCAATATGTGTGTGTGGTTGTGTGTATATTTGTTTTAAAACAAATATACTTTTGCCAAGAGGATTTAGATTATTTCATTTAATCAAACACGTAGCTAGGTAACCAAAGGCACTGTTGCAAAAAAGAAAAAACTGGGGCCCTAACTAAATTGTTCAGGTTTTATTAAGTCAAAATACAAATATATATATACATACTTTAACACTAAACCTACCGATACTTCATGTATTCCTATTCTTACCAAAGCGGGTCAAATGACCCGTCTTTAAAATGTTACATATATTACTGTCTAGCAAAAAATATATCAATTAGGCCAATTTGGTACATAAATAAAACAATTTTTTTTCAAATAACGATTCAAAATAGTTTATATATTAAATTTAAGGACTCACATTCGCCCGTAGTGTCAAATGAATCACTATATTGTTCTATGTTATCCACTTCACTTTCAGATAGTTTCTCTTCACTAAATTCCGAACACTTTTCATCTATGTTATATACAATTTCTAATGATTTCAAATATCTTGAATGTTTCGACATTTTGGGGATAAGAATTATTAGTAAAATGATGAAATATGAATTCTTGATTCGCAACTTGAAATGTTTACTGTAATCCTCGTTTGGAGTGGAGTGAAATTGGCTATTCATCCGTCAGCTAACAACAAATATAGCACAATGCAGCAAAATATATCACGCAATAACAAAAATGTCCAATACAGAGGTTTCGTATCACAAGAAATACAAATCAAGATACAGAATCTTTGCACGGGTCAAATGACCCCTTGCGGTAGTTAGGGCAGATTACATATATTTCTCGGTAAAAAAATTAACAGGAGAGGAGTAAATCTTGAAAAATACATTCGATGTATTTTTTGATAAAAGTCGTGAAGGCAAATGGCGATGTGATAATGTTATTTTCAAGAAATTCTGACATAAAGTTTAAAATGGGTCATTTGACCCGTCATGGTAGGTGTAGTATTAAAGGTGCAAAACTATGTGGTACCAATCCGATAACATTTTGAACAAAAAGACGTCAATTTTTTTCAAATCGGTTCACCACTGGCGAAGCTATAAATATATATATATATATATATATATATATATATATATATATATATATATATATATATATACCTACTCTAGTCCAGTGTTTCCCAAACTTTTTTGACCATGGCCCGGAACGAGGTTTTATAAGTTTTCGCGACTCGCTTTAATAAAAAACAAATTTTAATTTTTTATAGAAATCAAGTTATTTGTATGCTTATTTCAAATACAAAAATTAACAATTTTTTTTGCGACGCGGCAAAATTTATCTCCGACCTGGTGCTGGGTCCCGACCCGGAATTTGGAAAACGTTGCTCTAATCTGTTACCAACAGCGTTGGATACGATGCTTATTGCCCGATTAAAAAAAATGTGGACAATTTCAACTGTTTGCTGGACCATTTATAACGTTATTGAGGCAAACAAAATCATCCGATTATTCGTAATGTTTGATGAAACGTATTGTTGATTTATTCAAGCAAATATAACGGCATTAGACATATTTGCCATACCTACAACAGTCAGTATTAGCGACAGATTAAACTCAGAAAATCATACGTTTTTGTGAAGTTATTACAGGTTCGACAAAAATTATTTAACCCTTATGTGAGTGACGGGGTATTTTTAGTATTTTCAAATAAAAAAAAATATGTCTTACGCTCTATAGATAGCTGTGATTTCCTGAGAGCTCTTAACTGTTTGTAAATAATATTTTTAGTGTATTTGCCATATGGCAACATACACTATTGGCATCGGTCGGATGATGGGACCTAGGGGTCGAATTTCTCGACGTTTCATAACCTTTTAAACCCTTTGGCACCATTTTTAAAAATGTTTATATATATATGTATATATATATATATACGTATAGATATAAACATTTTTAAAAATGGTGCCAAAATGTTTAGGAGGTTATGAAACGTCGAGAAATTCGACCCCTAGGTCCCATCATCCGACCAACGCCAATAGTGTATGTTGCCATATGGCAAATACACTAATAACGACCATATGTCATTATAAAGCAAGTAACTTCGACAACTTATAAAGCATACCTACTGTTTGTAGGTACTTTCTAAGTTGCCGAAATTGATAACTACAGAACTGCGTTCGGCATCTACGTTCAGAGCCTGCGTTACGAAACGTAGATTTATTTATATATTTATTTATATATTTATTTATTTATTTATTTATTTATTTATTATTATATATTTATTTATTACCTTCGTGATCTTAAACTTCCACGATTACTAGGAACTAAGGTTGGGCGTTAGCATTGTTGAAGGTGTGGAATTTTTTTCCAAACAGTTGGAATAAACATACTTGAATAACCAAGCCATGGGCATCGGTGACGTAAATAATCGACACAATCAATTACAGACGTAACCATGTTTATAGCCTCTTACGCTCAACCTTCTGGTATCCTAGTAATCTTGTTAAACTTCATCGATTTTATTGAAAATTTGGCAACACTGGCCCTGCTTTGACCTCAGTCGGCGTGTGACAAGGTTGTTATCCTGTTGCAGTACGTAGTACTATACAAATATGTACGTAGATAAAACACACACACATGGCAACGGCGCGGCGTCGACACCATCAAAGGTTATTTCTCTGCGCCGTAGATACATAGTAAGACCCCGCGTAACGCTGGAGATACGTTCCAATAAGTTCCAGCGCTATACAAAACAGCGCTAAACGAGGTCATCTTAATATGTCATGAGTAAAACAGAACCGAGAATAAGAAAATTTGTCAATTTTTTTTTGTTTAATTTTGTAACATTTATAGTTAAATACTTTTTTGTCACATTAATTATATAAAGATTTTTAGTGTATTTGCCATATGGCAACATACACTATTGGCGTCGGTCGGATGGCGGGACCTAGGGGTCGGACCAAAATTTCTCGACGTTTCATAACCTCCTAAACACTTTGCCACCATTTTTAAAAATGTTTATATATATGTATATATATATATATATATAGGTATATATGTGTGCGGGCTATAACTTTCGAAGAAGTTAATTTATTTTAACGAAATTTGGCACACATGTTGGAATCCATCATCGCACGAAGCCTATTTAAAATGGGCCCAATCGGGCCATTTTAAGGGTTTTTTTTAGGGGTTGAAAAATGTTTTTGGGGCCCAAAATACCGAAAAAATTATCCGAATCGTTTCAAAATTGATATTTAACCCTCTGGTAGTAATTAAAAATGTCCCTAAAATTTTAATAAAATCGGCCCGACAGGACCGGACTTACAAATTTTATGAAAACACTAGTTTGCAGATAGTGAATTATTTACTGAAAGTTGCATATAATTTGGTATAGAGGTTCAATTGATAATAATATTGCAATTAAGAAAAAAAATGTGATTTTAAGGGCTGTATTAAGGAGTAAAATTTTTTATTTTGCCCAAAAACCAACTTAAGTTCGCATAATAAAGCCACACTGCCTGTATCAGCAAATACACTATATTGTCGGCAGGGTTTTGGCACTGCGACCCGGGTTTTTTTTAATTGCTAATATCGATATTTGTTCATAAAACATTTATGAAAATCAAATAAAAGTGCGAGTAAGAAGTTATGTTTGTGATGAGAAAGGTTCCTCAGTTGACATTTTGTTTTTTTGTGAAGAAGTCATCTAAATGTCGTTTGCCTTTTTCTGTTTGGTTCAGCAAGCTGTTGTCGATAGCAAGATATTGCATCAATGCCTTTAAACTTCTATCAACGTTTGTATAAACTGATCCATAATTTACGTTATAGTAGCTAAACTTTTTTTTGAAACTGCATAATACTGAAACAGCGTTAAGCGGAGTAGCGTTAAGCGAGGTGTTACTGCATGTCTCTTTGGATGGATTTTTCCGAGTCATCGAATTTCACTCTTCGTGATTTTGTGAGTGACGTCGGGTTTTTTCATATTTGATGTTGATGCAAATCGTTTTTGAATGGAACTAGAATAACTAGATTCAAATGCGGGGTTTTTGCTCGCGTTCATTTTTTTTTACTGACGATGACATTTTTAATACCAACCTACAAATTTTATTCTATGCACTACTTAATGGTCATTTTTATGACAGATGTGCCTGCTATTTGAAAATAATAATAATAATAATGCGTTTAACGTCCGTTTCTAGACTTTATGTCATAACAGACGCCATTCGCACCATTACTATTTTCATCTACCACACTTCCCGTTATTTTTCTACATTTTTAAAACTTCAACTTATGTAATAGCAATGGGCGAATGAAGGAATTATAGGACATTAGGATAAGGTAGGCAATTTTTGAACTAGGAGTTTGATAGGTAATCGGCCATGGTCTCAAATACGGAACCATCTCAATATTTATCTGGAATTAATTGAGGGGAAAACCTCAATCAATATGGCCGGTACAGGAATTACCGTTACTCGGCGAAAGGCAGTAGGAAAAAGTCCCAGCCACATCTGCCCCCACCGGGATTCGAACCCGGACCTCCCGAATGCGAGTCTAGTGCTGTCACAACGACTCTACCCAGCTCGGTTTGAAAATGAGATGTTATAAATAACGTCTTATTTCAAATAACAACCGATTGTTTAAAAAAAGCAGTTAGTTTTTAACGACACGATTTATCTACATATTATATCTTTTTCGGACCGATTATGTAACAGGTATGGCGGTTATTCGAAAATAAGATTAATAATAATAATAAATTTATTCCATGGAAAACAAAGAGAAAAAAAAAAGAATTACAGAGGTAGAAAATTATTTGCATCTTATTTTCAAAAAACTGTCGTACCCGTTAAGTAATAGGTCCCAATATATGTAAATAAATTGTGCCGTTAAAAAATAACAGTTTTTTTAATAATCGATAGTGTGTAAGTTCCTGAATAACCTAATATTTTTTAAGATCTGTTATTAAAAATATGTTCTTAAATATCTAGCTGCTAACTATAATATCAGACTGTTAAGCATTCATTGTTACAATGTTAAATCAGAAAAATTTATTTTTATCCACCAACACCGTCGGGATTCAAACCCGAATCTTTTCGCTTTTGCGGCGGAATGAGTTATCAGTTACTCTACGGTGCGATATCTAAACAATCAATTCTTCATAATAAAGCAAATTGTAACATTAAATTCACTACATACGAGAGCTGATTATTTTAACTAGGTGCAGTTAGACATGAATCATCAATAACGAGAGTTATGAATGCATAGGTAAATTTCCATTTTTTTCATTATTAATCCAACCTACGTTACATATATATATATATATATATATATATATGTTACGGTAAAAGTAGATATTGCGGCAAATGTACACATTTTCCGATAAATGTGCACATTTGCCTCCTCGTTTGGGTAATGTGCATTCAACTAAAATATCAAAGAAGGGAAATGTACATTGAAATCACAATGACCAAGTCGTTTTGGTAAATGTGAGCATACAAAATACGAAATCGTTATTAAAGCCTTTTGTATTATGTTTATTTAAATAAATATTTTTTTACTGCAACAACATTTTTAATTTATTTGTATTCCAACTTGACATATGATATAATATGCAAAGAAAAGTATGTTTTGTTTGTCATTTACATTTTTAATTAAAATAATTTTCGTTATTAAAGCCTTTTGTATTATGTTTATTTAAATAAAATTTTTTTTACTGCAACAACATTTTTAATTTATTTGTATTCCAACTTTTCTTAAAACATGAAGGTAAGAGTATACATTTACCAAAACGTGAAGGCAAGAGTACACATTTGTCGGGAAATGTACATATACATTATATTCAGTTCACATTTACCTAACTTTTTGGGAAATGTACACATTTTACGGTAAAAGTGTACATTTACCGTAACATATACATAGGTATGGCTCTGCCCCTTTATCTGCCTCTGAATTACATATTATGATGTACTTAGGTTGGATTAATAATGAAAAAAATGGAAATTTACCTATGCATTCATAACTCTCGCTATTGAGATGATTCATGTCTAGCTGTTAAAATAATCAGCTCTCATATGTAGTGAATTTAATATTACAATTTGCTTTATTATGAAGAATTGATTGTTTAGATATCGCACCGTAGAGTAACTGATAACTCATTCCGCCGCGAAAGTGGAAAGATTCGGGTTTGAATCCCGACGGTGTTGGTGGATAAAAATAAATGTTTCTGATTTAGCATTATAACTATGAATGTTTAATAATTAAATAGCCGTTCTGCAGCTTGAAGAAATTCAAACTTATATCTTATATTAATATCAGACTGTTATTTTTTTAACAGTTATCTATTTCATCGTATCTACGGAACACTAAAAATCGAAACGTGTGTCGTTTCTAAATAAAAACATAATAAAATTATATTAAGAACTCCATCAAAAAAATGTTTAAAAGGGTTTATTTTAAGTATATAACAAAATTCTTTTATTTTATCTTTTGTTCATGTAAATATGCCAAAAATAGCTTCTATTTTCTGTGTAAATAATTTCGTATGAAATTATTTAAAAAAAAGCTTTTATGAAACTTGAAAATCTAAAGAATAATATACTCTTTGTACTTCAAAGTGTTCGTCTTTAATGGATCTCGAAAGTTTTGTCTTCGTATAATGAATACACTATATGCAACTGCTTGTTACTGCAAATACAAGAGGTACGGTCTCTCTTAGAGTTACAAGAAACGTGACGTTTTAATTTTTACTCGCATTTGATGAATCTTAACTTGAGAGTACGCGTACTAAGTTCTCAAACGATCGTTAGGAAGGTTTTTTTAATACGCTTTTATAAGCTTTACATGTATACGTATATTTGTAATGGAATCTTTGAACGTGAAATTTACCCCCTTCAAAACGTTCGATTAAACTGAAACTTTGCAGACTTATCAAGGACCGACGATAATATAATAATTTAATCAGTTTCTCCCATTATCCTGACCAGGACCTTCAAGATAAAAAAATTTACTTCAAAACGTCAGATTAAACTGAAATTTTGCAGACTTATCAAGGACCGACGACAATACAATAATTTAATAAGTTTGTCCCATTATCCTGACCAGGACCGTCAGGATAAAAAAACTTGAAAAATTACTGCAAGCAAGCTAACACGCTGTACAGTGACGTACGTTAAATAGTTAAATGCAATTTGTTTTTTAGTTTTATAATTAAAATAAGAGTTTAAAAAAACTAAAACAACACGCTTTTATGAACTAAAAAATGCAAACTAATTTGACAACAAAATTAGCTTTACTGTAAAAACTGTGGAGTGCTATCTACTTAAATTTTCATGATAGCTCTACGTTTACAAAATGAAAAATTTATTACCGATATTAAGCACTCCACACTTTTTAGACTAAAGCTAATTTTGTTGCCAAATTATTTTGCATTTTTTAGTTCATAAAAGCGTGTTGTTTTTGTTTTTTTAAACTCTAATTTTATTAATTTTCATAGTGCTAAAATACTTCACTTCTCAGGAGGACAGTGTAGCTCAGTGGTTAGCGTGCTGACTTCTTGACCGGACAGCAAATTGTAACAGTAAATTCACATCATGCGAGAGCTAATTTTTAGTATTGTAACAATGGATGTGTCTTAATTATTTTAACAAACGATAAAGCTATTCTACTGTTTATTAATTTAGTATTACGTAGTGAAGATTTGCTAAGTATGATCTCTAAGAAGAAAACTTATGGTAGACATGCGTTTCATATTCCATGGCCACCTGAGGCTTTTCGAACCCTCGTTACTACTTTTGAATGTATTGTACATAATTGTACTTGCAATTATGAAAATAAGAAGCCTAAATTAACAAAATTTTCTTTTCTTTTCAGATTAGTTCGTTTTATCCTGTCGATTTTGGTTGGTCGTCTAAGGTATGTGAGTAATGATAGTTATGTCATTATTTTTTTAAAACTGGAAATGATGTGGTACTCCATTGGACAGCTGACATTGTTTGTAAGATTCCACGTACTGTTTATGTTTTATCTCTTTTTTATGCACTCTGAGTGCAAATGGCCAGCAAAATATTGTCATATTAAAAAAAAATTATAATGCGTTTCACCCTCATAAGCTCACGTAAGAAGTTTAACTTCTTTAATTTTAAATATTATTCTCATGTTTATTTTTTTTTTATTTATTTACACATACTTAGCAACACACTATAAACTTCTGTCCTTATCAGTTTCATATAATTTAAGAAACAAACAAACTTCCCCTTTATTTGCCAGTTCTATTTCCCCTCGATTTCTTACTTTTTTCAAATAGATACGTCGCTAAAGAAGTTAAACTTCAAATGTATCCACAAATTGTTGATATAATAATTAATTATTATTTTTCAAATTTATGTACCGGCCACTTTGTCTGCGTTGTTTATTATATTAACAATCGGTGTATATTATTTTCCTTTTTTGTACACTTACCTAAATAAAAATTTGTTTTTGGAAAGTTTTTTCTTAATATTTTTTTATTCTTTGTAGTTTGGTGGAACCTATTTTACTAAATACCTCCTTCCCACATTACCTCGGATAAGCGAGGCATTATTGTACTTGTGAAATTCGTTTTACGTAAGATTCGTTCGACGAACCTCCTTAAGGCTGTCGGAACGCTCGGAATTTAAGTCAAAAATAGGGCTACGGCTGATAGCTGATTGTAGACTTATTCGCCAACATTTTGCAAACATTCTTTCTCTATAAGGAAGATACAGAACAGATCGAGGTCTCTAATGGGCTACTTTTGTATTTATGTACAATTTACTAGAAAAAGTTGGCATTATTTGTGCCAAAAAACACACGTTTTCAATGTTACACTACGACCTTATTCGTACTTATTTCACAAAATTGTTCCATCACAAACCTAAAGTGACTCTTCCTTTTTACAGAAGTTTTTTAAATCGTCAAAATAATAATAATAATAATGCGTTTAACGTCCGTTTCTCGACTTTATGTCATAACCATATGCCATTCGCACCATTACTATTTTTTCATCTACCACTTCCCGTCATTTTCTACATTTTTTACAATTTCAACTTATGTAATAGCAATGGGCGAATGAAGGAATTATAGGAAATTAGGATAAGGTAGGTAATTTTTGAACTAGAAGTTTAATAGGTAATCGGCCATTGCCTCAAATAAGGAACCATCTCGATATTTATCTGGAATGAATTGAGGGAAACCATGGAAAACCTCAATCAAGATGGCCGGTACAGGAATTACCGTTTCTCAGCGAGAAGCAGTAGGAAAAAGTCCCAGCCACATCTGCCCCCGCCGGGATTCGAACCCGGTACCTCCCGAATGCGAGTCTAGTGCTGTCACCACTACTCTACCCAGCTCGGTTAAATCTTCAAAATATTGCCAAAAATTAGAGTAATCAACTGACAGCGGCACCCTTGCAACAGCCTCGTAGTGTGGCTTGAATTCAGAGCGTTCCGGTAGCCTTAACCCATCTAGTACTGAGGACCGAACGTAGTTATAGGAAAAGACGTGACGTAGGGGCAGTTAGGGCACTTCTTGTGATTTGATAAAATTCACCACCCCAACGGAAACGTCACATAAATAACAATGGTTATACAGTCGTCGTTACACGTCCCACCAAACAACCCTAACGTATTTTAATTTTATATACCGCCTGAGCTTTTCGACTTTCCCCATTTTATATCTTTATTCGTTTTTTATTAAGCGATTTTAAACTTGCGGTGCTGAACTTACATCAGCTGGTCTTTTTTCTGGCCATCTTGTTCGTCTAAAGCGGCGTTTACACCAAGTTCACGAACAGCTCGCGGACTTGGTTCTACTTTTCCCATTTTATATCTTCATTAGTTTTTTTATTGAGCGATTTTAAGCTTGCGGTGCTCAACTTACATCAGCTGGTCTTCTTTCTGGCCATCTTGTTCGTCTAAAGCGGCGTTTACACAAAGTTCACGAACAGTTCGCGGGCTTGGTTCGACTTTCCCCATTTTATATCTTCATTAGTTTTTTTATTGAGCGATTTTAAGCTTGCGGTGCTCAACTTACATCAGCTGATCTAAACTAAAGAAGGTTAACTTCTTTAGTTTTTAATATTATTCCCAAGTTTACTTTTTTGTTATGTCAAACTAATGAATAATATTTACACATACTTAGCAACACGCTATAAACTTCTGTTCTTGTCAATTTCATGTAATTTACGAGACAAACTAACTTCCCCTTTATTTGCCGGTTCTACTTCCCCTCGATTTCTTACTTTTTTCAAACAGATACATCGGTAAAGAAGTTGAACTTCAAAAATACCAAATAATTTGTATGTAACTGTAAGATTAGTTTTCTCGTACAGTTTATATACGATAGGACGAGCAGTTAGTAGGCAAAGGGTGTCACCTTTGACCGTGGACATAAAACAATGCTTGGTCTTAATTGGGTTTTAAAGAAAAAGCATTTACAGCGTTTGCGTGTTCTACATGACATAGCGTCGGTACCTATAGTGCGACCAGCGAAAGAAGACCGAAGAATTGTAGATTATAGACGCTCAACATCTAAGAAGATCGATGCGGAAAGAGAGCGTATAATGATGATGATTATCGACAAGGGAAATCTCTTATTGTAAATAATGTTTTGAAGTAAAACTTCTTTAAGCGCAGCATGAGGGGTAACTCAGATCTTTTTTAAAACGCTTTTATTACCTGTATGTTTGTTAACGAACCTTTGAACGTGAAATTCACCCACTTCAAAACGTCAGATTAAACTGAAACTTTGCACGCTTATCAAAGACCGATGACAATACAATAATTTAATAAGTTTGTTCCATTATCCCGACCAGGACTTTCAGGATAAAAAAACTTGAAAAAATGCAGCTAGTAAGCTAACACGCTGTACAGTGACGTACGTTGAGTTGCCGACCTCATAGTGAAATGCAATATTGTTTTTGTCTTAAAATTAAAATTAGAGTTTAAAAAAACTAAAACATCACGCTTTTAGGAACTAAAAAATGCATGACAACAATATTAGCTTTACTGTAAAAAGCGTAGAGTGCTTAATATCGATAATAAATTTTTCATTTCCTAGCTAATTATAAACTTAGAGCTATTATGAAAATTTAAGTAGACAGAACCCCCAGCTTTTCACAGTACAGCTAATTTTGTTGTCAAATTATTTTGCATTTTTTAGTTCATAACAGCGTGTTGTTTTAGTTTTTTTAAGCTCTAATTTTATTTAATGGAAGTAACGTTCAGCTTATGCAACGGAGTATCTCCACAACAAATCTCGTCCATTACAAGCTTGGTCATGCCGTAACGCCACCGGCATTACTGAATTAACACCCAGCATTGACACAGATGGATATTAAATAAGAAACGTACTAGATTATCATATGTTTGGGTTAATGGAATGTCACAAATGACACAAGCGTTTTGAATAACGTAACACATATTCGCAGAATTGGTTTGGTTTTATGTCGTGTTCCCTAGATGAGAGGCTTCTCTGCACATTCTTTTGACTGACGGTTTTTTCTCGGTCAAACGATACAGCTATTGTTATGGCACGTCGTCTCTTCTGACCCAACAATCTTAAGTGGGTACACTTTAACTACTGTCTGCAAAATAAATGTACAAAAATTACTCCAGAAACTTGTAATTGCGAAGAAAAAATTCCAGCCAATTGGGCAACAGAACTACATAATATATTCCAACTTCAAAAATACTGACATAAATTATAATAAATAAAATAAAACTTGTGCGATGACGCCGGTAACGGCTAGTAATAAATATAATATCGAATATTCGTTTGCATGCTTATCGGTATATATTATTTCTCAAAGGTGTTTTTGTCGCTATGAAATATCTCCCTTAATACTGTATCATAATTAATGTTTGATACGCCATTTAGGAGCTTATTTTTCTCTCTAATGACGAAAAAGATTGATTATTTGTATTTTTTTTGATGATTTATGTTAAAATTTGCTTTTTCGTATTAAATACATTTTTTATCAACAATTCTTGTTTTTATTTTTAACTTTTTTGTTTTTTTTAAATTGATTAGCTATACGTATCTTTAATCATAAGAAACAATTGGATATTGTCACTAAAACAATCATTAAAATGGTTCCAAAGCATTTGTTCAGTCCATTTACTTGATATCTAAGAGGATGGGGTATAAAACATAAATGGACCAACAAACCTCCTGGCAACATCCAGAATCATAATCTGCAAACTTTTCTGAGTTCAAAACTATGTACAGAATGCGGTTCTTATATTTTGCACACTCAACTCCATCCAGCGCCCGCTCTATAAGTTGATATCGTAAAATTAATGTTTTTATTAAAAAAAAACCCGGGTCGCAGTGCCAAAACCCTGCCGACAATATAGTGTATTTGTTTATACAGGCAGTGTGGCTTTATTATGCAAACTTAAGTTGGTTTTTGGGCAAAATAAAAAATACAGCCCTTAAAATAACATTTTTTTTTCTTAATTGCAATATTATTATCAATCGAACCTCTATACCAAATTATATGCAACTTTCAGTAAATAATTCACTATCTGCAAACTAGTGTTTTCATAAAATTTGTAAGTCCGGTCCTGTCGGGCCGATTTTATTAAAATTTTAGGGACACTTTTTAATTACTACCGGAGGGTTAAATTTCAATTTTGAAACGATTCGGAGAATTTTTTCGGTATTTTGGGCCCCAAAAACATTTTTCAACCCCTAAAAACTACCCTTAAAATGGCCCGATTGAGCCCATTTTAAATAGGCTTCGTGCGGTAATCGATTCCAACATGTGTGCCAAATTACTTTAAAATAAATTAACTTCTTCGAAAGTTATAGCCCGCACACATATATACCTATATATATATATATATATATATATATATATATATATATATATATATATATATATATATATATATATATATAACATTTTTAACAATGGTGGCAAAGTGTTTAGGAGGTTATGAAACGTCGAGAAATTTTGGTCCGACCCCTAGGTCCCGCCATCCGACCGACGCCAATAGTGTATGTTGCCATATGGCAAATACACTAATTACAGTTTAAAAATTTTAACAATTTCATTACAAAGCTATTGTCAAAGTTAAACCCGGTTTACTGACAGTATGTTTGCAACCAAGCAATAGTGTTGCGAGATCTGTGTATAAAACAGATATTTTAATTTAAAATTTATACAGAGAGCTTTTTATCTTCTAAAAAGAAAAAACTAAACTACGAACTCTTTGTAAAAGTAATTATAAAAGAAGAAATTCTTTTCTTCTTCATTTTTTTAATTTCGTTTAATAAATCAAATTGTCGAGAATTTTTCAGTACTCTGTATCAAATATTCGCTTGCCGTTCAAATGAGGAATAAAATATATCAATTGTAGGATTTAGGTGGCAGATTCTGTTAATTTTCCCATGTGAATTCGTGCTCCTTGTATAGTTTCAACTCTGGCATTTCATACCCGGGACAACCCCCATGTGGCAAAAGGTTGAATATGTCGAAATCCATAATTTTTATTTTAAACAGTTCACTTTTTTGATATAACAACCTTAAAAACGTTACCATTGTGCTGGTAGACAATTTTAACGTTTATCATTAGAAATTTTTCGTTTCATAACGCCTTCGTCGGCCTGCCAGATATACTTTTTTCCAAGCACGGGTCTCCAGACTTGAGTTTTTGTGCTCAAGGGCACCTGAACTTACCGCTTAGAAAATTTCAAACATGAGGAAATATATTGATACCTCCAGTTTGACATCTTTGACCGCGTCCACCCACGCATTGCTCCCAGACTGCGGTTTTTATGTTCAGGATAGTGTCCTTAATGAACTCACAAAAACTCAGGAAATTCTGTAAATAAAATCGTCACTAGCTGCTTAACTATTATCAAAACATTTAAATATGAAAATCGTTACATTTTCTAAGAATTTTTATGAGTTGAGAAAAAAGTTGGCATTAATTGTGTCAAAAATAAACACACGTTTTCAATGTTACGCTACGACCTTATTCGTACTTATTTCACAAAATTGTTCCATCACAAACCTAAAGTGACTCTTCCTTTTTTGGACAAAATTTTTTAATCTTCAAAATGTTTCCAAAATTTAGAGTAATAAATTGATAGCCGCACCCTTGCAACAGCATTTTTTAGCCTCGTAGTTAAATTAAGAGCGTTCCGAACAAACTTTTCTGCTCCGTGCAGTGCTGGTCATACTTGATAGATGTGCGCGGTGTTTACATTTTAATTTCGTTAACTTACCTAAAATGCACATAATAAAACTATTCAAATGCAATATGGTTGACGTTTGAGCCGCCGTTATTTCCAAAATTTGGAACTCGTCTTGGAAGATGATTCCAAAACATTGCGATATCGGGCTGACCGTCAACTGAAAAATAACACCAAATCAATATTAATATTATCATCCATTATTTTTAAAATAAAAATATAAAATTATCAGGATTGTGGACAGTAGATTGTTAGAAACGCAGACAATCAATTCCGCGACGTTTCGACCATTTTGAGTGTTTATTTTTTTACTTTTTTTACTTTACTTTTGCCTGAGTATTATTTTGCAGCAATGTGCAAGAGAGAAACGATTTTTAGAGAGAAAAACCTGCCAAATGAGCACACCGTGTTATATTTCCGCAATGGCCTTTACCGGTTACCCAACGTCAGAGAGCTAGTGTAGGTTAAAGAATAACGGTACAGAGTTATGGCAGTCACACTTGAGGCTCGACTGCGGAGATCGATAAATTTACTGATTGTTTTTTTTGCGTCTTCAGGTTTTCTCTTTTTTACTTTCTTTCTCGGACGTGAGAAGCCAAATCAAATATTTGAGGATTGTTTCACACGTATGTATCGCACGTGCTATATTCTAGTTGAATTTACGACCGACTTATACTGGGTTGCACAAAATACAGCAGAATCTCACTAATCTGGCACTATTACAAACCAGAGGTGCCAGATTATTGGAATGTTCGGATTACTGGATTGTATAGAAAAATTCATCTACACTAATATTATAAAGAGGAGAGATTTGTATTTTTATGTGTGTGTATGTTTGTAATGAATAAACTCAAAAACTACTGTGCCGATTAAAAAAAATTTTTCACTATTAGAAAGCTACATTCACCCTGAGTAACATAGGCTATATTTATTGCTAGAAAATATTAGGGGTCCTTACTAAAACTTTAGTAACGTAACCCAAGGTGTAAAAAAATGCCATAAAACATCTTTCGTCGCATGCGCTGCGGAAACTATTAATGATAGAACAAAAGTATGTTCTACAATATTAAAGAACATATCAATAACTACAAAAAACTTCGCGATACTAGGTGTCCAACTATTATCGTTATGTCACAATAACCACTTTTTACATTTTAATAATCTATATAGATAAAAGACGATGTATATGTAATCTATGGACTCCAAACGGGTAGACCATTTTTGATGAAATTTTCAGACAATCTTTAGATTAGCTCAGCGGGTGATCTGAAGTTTGGTAGCGATCGGATCAACAGAATTTTTTAAATTTCTTTTTGGGAAATAAGACTTTTCTTCGATTTTTGAACATTCACAAATAAAAGCGATTGAATTCGCGCAAATTCAATACACGTTGAGAATTAAATGATAATGATTCTCATCTTTTATATCCTATATGTATATTACATTTACACCCGGGTGAAGCCGGACTGGGCCGCTAGTATCTTATACTTTTCTCGCATGTTTCGAAGAATTATAAATATCTTTAGCAGATACACCGTTTTCTTCAGTTCATCTTATGCGGGCGGAGAGTACCAGATTATCGGACGTGTCGGTCTACTGAAGTGTCGGCTTAGTAAGATTCTACTGTATTGTCAAAAAAAAAGTGGTGCTTGTACTTAATACTTATGACTCGCGTGTGTTAAAACTTGCTTGTGGCTCGTTTTAACATAATGTCACAGCTCGTACAAAAAAAATGCATTTGCATTTGAGATACATAAACTACTATTTTGTGGTAATATAATAAAGTTTTGAAAAAAAATTTAA
This sequence comes from Venustoraphidia nigricollis, assembly GCA_034508555.1. Classification (NCBI taxonomy): domain Eukaryota; kingdom Metazoa; phylum Arthropoda; class Insecta; order Raphidioptera; family Raphidiidae; genus Venustoraphidia; species Venustoraphidia nigricollis. The sequence goes on along the minus strand of JAVRKA010000091.1, from coordinate 126,618 downwards.
ATTTTATTTTTTTAATTTTTTGTGGTAATGTATCATTTCTGTTTTATCCTTTAATTTTTAATGTTGGTATCTGTTTTAGTTGAAAACTTTGCACTTCAGTGGTTGGTTAGTTGGTATGCTACTTTTTATTAAGTTTTCTACAATCTTGTGGAAGTATTATATACTTTGATACAGTTTTTTATAATCAGTTTTTTTCTTCAAGTAAATTTTTTTTTCACGTTTTTATTTAACTTTTAGTTTTTATTTATACAAGTTTAAGAGAATTTTAAGAAGAAACTTTTTGTTTTGATATCGTATTTTATATTGTACAGTTATATACTATAGTAGCAGCTACCCGCGTCGTTGCTCCGCAGCGACAACACTAGTAGAGCCACCGTATAACAACTTCTTCAGCTATATGTTTGTTTGTTTGTAACGGAATCTTTGAACGTGAAATTCACCCACTTCAAAACGTCAAATTAAACTGAAACTTTGCACACTTATAAAAAACCGATGGCAATATAATAATTTAATAAGTTTATCCCATTATCCTGACCAGGACTTACAGGATAAAAAAAACTTGAAAAATTACAGCAAGCAAGCTAATACGATGTATAATGACGTACATTGCGTTGTCTACCCCGTAGTAAAATACAATATGGTTTTTTAGTTTTAAAATTAAAGTTTATAAAAACTGAAACAACACGCTTTGGCGAACTAAAATATGCAAAACAATTTGACAACAAAATTGATTTTACTGTAAAAATCGTAGAGTGCTTAATATCGGTAATAAATTTTTCATTTACTAGCTAATTTTAAACGTTGAGCTATTATGAAAATTTAAGTAGATAGCACCCCACGCTTTTTACTGTAAAGCTAATTTTGTTACCAAATTATTTTGCATTGTTTAGTTCATAAAAACGTGTTGTATTAGTTTTTTTAAACTCTAATATATTTTAATAATATTGACTCTACACCAACAGTAATAGATATATTAACAAAATAAAATTACTTTTGCGCGTATCTATGTAAGGTCAAATGGGGTAAGAGCATATTTGGGGTAAGTGCATTTTCAGCGATTAAAGTCTTAATGGTGAACAATTTAATTATTTAGAAGTCGCCAACTATCGCAAGTAAGGTTAACTATGCTGAAGTGTTATATGGGCCATCTATATCTTATATAGTTTGCGTGCCATAAATTAAGTAACATAACTTCCAAATTGTCATTGAATTTTGCTAAATATTTGTTTTGTATTTGAGTTGAATGTTGGAAAATTGATCGTGTACAGTTGCAATTTTTGGTGAGTAGGGTAACAATAAGTTGTATTTTTCATCAAATATATTAGTTTGTAGAATTTTAAAAGTTTTCAATTAATTTTGTGTGATGATGCACTTACCCCTTGTAAATTGACTGTTGGGGCAAGCATCCTCGCTAACTGGGGAAAGAACGTCATAGTCTATGGTCTTTCCCCACTAGGCAAAATACGGCTATATGACACCATATTACTTATACACACCGTTTTTTCATATTAGTTCAGCAATTACATTCGAAAATCTGATCGAGGGAAAAACAATGGAAAAATATGGATATGGGTTGAGTCGTAAAGAAGTCCTGAATTTAATTGGTGATTACATAGAAATTAATAAAATTCAAACTTCATTTCATAATGGTGTCCCAGGCGAAGACTGGTGATTATAATTTGCTATGAAATGAGATGTATTATAATTTAAATTAATTACAAACACTTAATGAATATTTTTTTAAATTATCTAAAGAATATGCTGGTTTTCGCACATTTTTTCTTTATTATTTAGACTGTTTAGTTTGCAGCGTAGTACAAGGAGTAATTTACAAAAATGTATGTATGTTTATTGGAAGTTTCTAAAGTCTATTTCTCAAAGATGGTTCGAATTAATTAAAAAATTAAAATAGTTCTCTGTAGCCAAAAAACAATATTTTTATGCACTTACGTCACACCTAATCTGGTGTATTTAAATGGCGTGGCATAGAGTGAAAATGCACTTGCCCCAATGACCGGAGTAAGTGCATATTGCTCAACGATATTAAATATAATTTTTTTTTAAACTGAAATATTTCAGTACTGCATCATGGCTCTGTATGAGAATGTTCAAAACATTCCAATAATATAGGTAAAAAAATTTGACAGCCAAAAAACATAGTTAAATAGTATTATCAACTAATATTTTTTCAGTATGCTCTTACCCCACTTGACCTTATGTAATATTCTTTATTATCTCGTATCATCCAAACGGCTGAATGGATTTCTAAAATTAAGTCTCGGCAACCCAAGTGTCCTAGGTTAGGCGACGTCAAAAAAATCCAAATGACGGATTTTAGGAGCCATAATGTGTAGCTAGAATTTTTTTTCTCCAAATGAATCCAATAGCGTATCAAAATGCAGAATATTAAAAGATGATTGCAATGATATATGCAACTTATATGTTTAAATATAATTTGGAAAGGCCAATTGCAAAATGAAACTATTAATTGAATCATTCAATGATACTTCGGCCAAAAAACTGAGCTCTAATGGCAAGTAACAAATAATTGGCAAATACGCCAGACTGAGATTCAGGCTTTAGACGGATCGTAATTAAAAAAACCCGGGTCGCAGTGCCAAAACCCTGCCGACAATATAGTGTATTTGCTAATACAGGCCTATGGCTTTATTATGTGAACTTAAGGTGATTATTGGGCAAAATAAAAAAATTAAGTCCTTAATACACCCCTTTAAATTACATTTTTTTTAACTACATCATTATTGTCGATCAAACGTCTACACCAAAATTAAATACACCTTTCAGGAAATAACTCACTATCTGCAAACTAGTGTTTTCAGAAAATTTTTAAATCCGGTCCTGTCGGGCCGATTTTATTGAAATTTTAGGAATACTTTTTAATTGCTATTAAAGGGTTAAATTTCAATTTTGAAACGATTCTGAGAATTTTTTAGGTATTTTTGGGCCCAAAATCTTTTTTCATCCCCTAAAAACCACCCTTAAAATGACCCAATTAGGCCCATTTTAAATAGGCTTCGTGCGGTGATGGATTCCAACATGTGTGCCAAATTTCGTTAAAATAAATTAACTCCTTCGAAAGTTATTGCCCGTACACATATATACCTATATATATATATATATATATATATATATATATATATATATATATATATATATATAACATTTTTAAAAATGGTGCCAAAGTGTTTAGGAGGTTATGAAACGTCGAGAAATTTTGGTCCGACCCCTAGGTCCCGCCATCCAACCGACGCCAATAGTGTATGTTGCCATATGGCAAATACACTAAAAATTAAAGATAAACATGGCCAACCCCTCGTATTTAATTATCAAAATAAAAATTAAAATGAACACCAACAATGTTGTAGAACGATCTGCAAAGATATTTGAAATGTTAATTTGCATTTTCCGGGTAACAGGAGATACAAGGAACATAATTTGCATATTTCAATAATAATTCTTTATCTGAGTTTGTTCATTCGTCCTGAAATTCTTTTCTGCTTTCGTGTTTTTTCTTTATTCTCTCTGACAAATTACTCGAGTTGTGTATAAATTTCTTACTTGCTCATTAGAAAGATGTTTAATTTACAACTTTTTATTGTATTCTTCGTAAAAAACATTCCGTTTACAGATATGGAATTTTAAAATGTTCTTTATATTATAAAATGACACATTAAATCTGTCGCTGAAAATAAACTAAAAAATACTAGCAAACCCGTTCTAATAGTTTGCACCATTAGTGGTCAGTTGCGTAAGATAATAGGGCAAAAATTCTATTCAGAGACTTAAGCGTCACTACGTCACTTAAAATTACCGACAACTGCTAAACAGATTGCCATCAGATGGCCAAATTTTAAACTGTAATGTTTTTAAAGAAAACATTAATTTATTTTTCGTCATTAGAGGGAAAAATTATCTCCAAAATGGCGTATCAAATATTAATTTTAATACAGTATTAAGGAAGATATTTCCTGCCGACAAAAAAAAATACCTTTGAGAAATAATATACAGGGTATTCTACAAGCTCTATAACAAACTTTGACAGATGGTAGGTCACTTGATTTTAAACATATTTTTTTTTATAAACATGGGTCCGATTCGTTTTTGTTTAGAAGTTACAAGCATTTAAAGAATCAAAAACGTAGGCTGATAAATAGAAATATCGGTTGTTATGACAATAATTATAGGTCAAGGAGGTCCACTATCATGGCCACCTCGTTTACCCGATCTGAATCCTCTGGATTTTTATTTATGGGGACACATGAAGCAGCTGGTCTACCATCTTGAATTCTTTCAAGTAACTGCTGATGGGTAGCGATTTCAACATGGTAGACCAGCTGCTTCATGTGTCCCCATAAATAAAAAAATCCAGAGGATTCAGATCGGGTGAACGAGGTGGCCATGATATTAGACCTCCTTGACCTATAATTATTGTCATAACAACCGATATTTCTATTTATCAGTCTACGTTTTTGATTCTTTAAATGCTTGTAACTTCTAAACAAAAACGAATCGGACCCATGTTTATTAAAAAAAATATGTTTAAAATCAAGTGACCTATCATCTGTCAAAGTTTGTCATAGAGCTTGTAGAACACCCTGTATACCGATTTTCGAATTAACTTAATTTTAATCAATTATAGATTACTCAACTATAAGATATATGGACGCTGATGACCTCAGCTGTTGAACGTCTATATTCTACAATTCTTCTTCTTTTGTTAAAGATATCATAACCGTGTATAGTTAATTTAAAGATGCCTAAAAACTTGCATTTTTTTAAGTTTTACCCTTTTTAATTTCGTTTTTTTGATAAATGAAAAATAAATTGCGCAAAACAGTATAATAATCATTCGAAACATAAATCAATAGAGAACAGATAATAAATCAAGAACGTTCTCCTTCAAAGCTAAACGCTAATATTAAGTTTTCTACCATTTATAAGAAAAAAAAAGTAAAGCTTCGTAGTTTAATCAATTGAATCGCTTTTTCTACTTCAATCGCGTATCTGCGTAGCATTGTTCACAAGCATATACATAGTGTAACAAAAACGAATGATTTTTGAAAGTTCGTTTCAGGAAAGACTATTTGCTTCGCAAAAGAAATACAAATTAAAGCAAAACAAAACATGTGAGCATCACCCACATAACCTCACGGAGGAAGTGATACTTTTTTAGAATTATGAACTAGTTTCATTGATGCGTTATCAATTTTGCGTTACCAAGATTTCTGTTATATTTCTTCGGCGTTGAATCATTTCCCCCTTAATTTTGCGTTACTAAAACTTCTTTCCCAGCCGTTGAATAATTTCGCCTTTAACGTAACAAGAACTTGCAAACAGATACCTCCTCACGAAAGAAGTTTTACTTCAAAAAAAAATCCAACCAATTGGATAACATGACCATTCCAACTTCAAAAATATTGACATCTGACGTAATAAATAAAGTAAAAATTATGTTAACTAGCGCAATGACACAGGTAATTAATAGATATTAAGAAATTTGCTATTCATTTGGGTGTCCGAGAATTATCTTTACAACTTTGAAATTTAATAACTTTTGAAATAAAAAAGATATTCACATTCTGTGTTCTGCAGTTATTAATGCAACACATAAAGTTTTTTTCTCTGGGGTTATTTGAAGGATATTGTTTATCGGAGAAAGGTTACTGCCATTGTTGACTTAAAAACCCGCATTACAGAGGCTTTTGCCACTATCACAGACGTTATATTACAGCGTACCTGGCAAGAAATCGATTTCCGACTGGATGTGCTTCGGGCCACACGTGGTGCACATGTGGAGGTGCTAACCTAAACAGAACAAAACTTTATGAGTTGCACTGCAGAAAACAGAATGTGAATATCCTTTTTATTTCAAAAGTTATTAAATTTCAAAGTTGTAAAGATAATTCTCGGACAACCTGTATTATGGTTTCATATGTAAAAATTAACTAAAACATTCTTGTCAGCTACCTGACTTCGTTTTGACAGATCTTTAGAACAAAAGAACAGTTGATTTTTTTTCAAAATACGCTTTCTTGGAAAAACACCTTTGAGAAATAATATATCGTATACCGATCGAAATAATATTAATTCATGACTTTTCAGATTTTTTGAACAGATGATTAAAAAGTCAGAGATTTTTGTGCTAACCTATATATTTAACGCAACCTCATCCCAGTTTAGCTTATCCATTCGTCCGCTGTCACGATTTCCATAATTCTTTTAACTTTCTGGCATTCATCGCCATTTACTCGCCCATTTTTCTCCGCACATATTTTCAAACGGAGAGCGCGTGTCGTTTTCTTTAATATCACGACGCCGACGGTGATCTTTTGATTACAGTTCAATACAATATTTCACATTGACTATTTATATCTATGCAAATAATAATAATGCGTTTAACGTCCGTTTCTTGACTTTATGTCATAACAGACGCCATTCGCTTCCATTAAGGTGATATCAGACGGTTCATTCCGAATGGATGTTCATTTGACTGATTGTTCATTTTTGTTTCATTTCGCGTTCACACAGCACAGACAGAATGACATCAAATTGAACATTCATCCAGTATTTTCCTCGAAGATGTCGAATGAAGTTGTGTGCCTTGGAATTCGTTTGATTTGTGATCATTTGATTGAAGAATTGTCAAAAAAGAAGCAAAGTCTAAGTTCAAATCATTAGAGATTTTATGGAATTTATCCGTATTGTTCTGTCTTTGTATTCGTCGAGTTTGTGGTTCCAAAGAGATTGATAATTAATTCTCCAAAAACAGCAGCGTGTTTTGGTCGTTCCACTTGAATACCATTTTGTCCCATACGCAGACAGAATGCGGCGTCGTAGTCCCAAGTCCGTCCGCTACAAAACACGACACAAAATGATCAAACCCAAATGAATGTTCTTTCTTGTGTTCAGACGCTTCATTTTTCGTTCATTCAGAGTGTGAATGAATCATGGCGAATGTCGATATCTAGCGTTGTTGGATCGGTTCATTAATGAATTAATTTGTCATTATTGTTAGTGTATTTGCTATATGGCAACATACACTATTGGCGTTGGTCGGATGGCGGGACCTAGGTGTCGGACCAAAATTTCTCGACGTTTCATAACCTCCTAAACACTTTGGCACCATTTTTAAAAATGTTTATATATATATATATATATATAACTTTCGAAGGAGTTAATTCATTTTAACGAAATTTGGCATACATGTTGGAATCCGTCACCGCACGAAGCCTATTTAAAATGGGCCCAATCGGGTCATTTTAAGGGTGGTTTTTAGGGGTTGAAAAAAGTTTTTGGGCCCAAAAATACCGAAAAAATTCTCAGAATCGTTTCAAAATTTAAATTTAACCCTTTAATAGCAATTAAAAAGTGCTCCTAAAATTATAAGTAAATCGGCCCGACAGGACCGGATTTACAAATTTTATGAAAACACTAGTTGCGTATACGAATTTACTTACTGAAGGTCGTATTTAATTTGGTGCAGATGTTGAATTGACAACAATATTTCAACTACTAAAATTATTATTGTAAGGGGTATATTAAGGGGTTAAATTTTTTTTATTTTGTCAAAAAACAAACTTAAGTTCATGTAATAAAGCCACAATACCTGTATTAGCAAATACACTATATTGTCGGCAGGGTTTTGGCACTGCGACCTGGGTTTTTTTCATTTTGTGCTCAGACGTTTCATTTCAAATGAAAGAGAAATGAACAAAAAATGAACCGTCTGATATCACCTTTACTATGTTTCATTTACCAATTCCCGTCAGACAGACAACAAAGTGATCCCATAAAGTTTTCCTTTTTTTTGAGGTACGGAACCCTAATAATGGTAATATTGTAGAAATTATTTCAGACGTATGCTGAATTGCATTATGGTCATACAAAGCAGCCTTAAACTCATTCCACGTTGCCTGAAATACAGAAACTGCACGGCTATATTGCGTATCACGGCATGAAATTTTAATGCAACAAGCTGCGTGCAGGACCTCATGCACCGTAATGTCGTCTCTCTGTCCAGACATTTCGGTCTTAAATAAATAATAACCAATTTCTGAATCTGACATTAATGATTCACACATATTACTGACTTGTCGAACACTCGAAACACTAAGTGCACGGCGCTCAATTGCATTTCGCACGACAAAATGTTGTAGGGTTGTTAGAATTTACATTTTTGATATGGACATATTTATCTATATAATAAAAATATTAGAATAATGTATATATCAGATCCTTTTGATGTTAATAATTTATAAATATTTTAGAGGAATTAGGATCAATGAAATTAAAAGACAAATTATTATTTCACAACGTTTCGTATTAACTCAATACTTCATCAGGTGATCTAAAATAAAAAACCCGGGTCGCAGTGCCAAAACCCTGCCGACAATATAGTGTATTTGCTAATATAGGCAGTGTGGCTTTGTTATGCGAACTCAAGTTGGTTTTTTGGGCAAAATAAAAATTTGGCTCTTTAATACACCCCTTAAAAGAACATTTTTTTCTCAGTTGCAATATTATTATCAATCGAACCTCTATACCAAATTATATACAACTTTCAGAAAATAATTCACTATCTGTAAACTATTATATTCATAAAATTCGTAAGTCCGGTCCTGTCGGCCCGATTTTATTAAAATTTTAGGAACACTTTTTAATTACTACTAAAGGGTTAAATATCAATTTTGAAACGATTCTGAGAATTTTTTCGGTATTTTGGGGCCCAAAAACATTTTTCAACCCCTAAAAACTACCCTTAAAATGGCCCGATTACGCCCATTTTAAATAGGCTTCTTGCGGTGATGGATTTCAACACGTGGGCCAAATTTCGTTAAAATCAATTAACTCTTTCGAAAGTTATTGCCCGCACACATATATATATACGTATATATATATATATATATACGTATATATATATATATATATATATATATATATATATATATATAAAATATATATATATATATATATATATATATATATATATATATATATATATATATATATATAAATATATATATACATATATATATATAAACATTTTTAAAAATGGTGCCAAAGTGTTTAGGAGCTTATGAAACGTCGAGAAAATTTGGTCCGACCCCTAGGTCCCGCCATCCGACCGACGCCAATAGTGTATGTTGCAATATGGCAAATACACTAATAACAAGACAATTTAACAACCAATAATAAAACAAATCAATAAATATTAAACATACCTTATATTAATTGTCTTAATAATAATTAGATTAAATTCAATTATCTTGTTATACTATTTTGAGATATCATAACAAATCAAATTTTTAAGTAGTTATATTACAATTTATACAGAGTAAATTTATTTTTTTTATTTAGTTTTAAAAAAATTTTTACTCTGTATAAATTGTAATATAACTTTTGATTTGTTATGATATCTCAAAATAGTATAACAAGATAATTGAATAGAATCTAATTATTAAGACAATTAATATAAGGTATGTTTAATATTTATTTATTTGTTTTATTATTGGTTGTTAAATTGTCTTGTTATTTTATTTTAGATCACCTGATGAAGTATTGAGTTAATACGAAACGTTGTGAAATAATAATTTGTCTTTTAATTTCATTGATCCTAATTCCTCTAAAATATTTATAAATTAAAAAAAAAATATTCCAGATATATAATTTTTTTTTTCTACAAGGTTTTAATTTTACTAATTATTTTGTAGTTTTGTAAACTTTCGTTGGATTTAATTTAATTTACCAATTGATAAAATAATGAAAGTTATGTTAATGCAAGATCGTGCATGTCTATATTATAATTTGATGATCGTTTAAACATAGTTGAGAGCTTGATAAAGTCTTAAGAATAAAGACGAAACGTTGACAATCAATGAGTGTTTAAATTGATTTGACCACATTATTCCAATTATCCGTGATCCTAATTTCTATTAAAATATATTAGATTAATTAACAAAATAAAATTACTTGCAATACTGTTCAAGTTTTTATTTATATAAAAAACGTTTCAACAAACAGTTTTGGTCCTTTTCAATTTTCAAATATAAAATTAAATTACAATTGTAATTTAATTTTAAAAACGTTGCTCATAATATTATAATGATTGAATTTAATAACATTGAAAGTAAATCTTTGACGCCGTATTGATTACATCGCAAGTAAGTACCGCCTCCAATGTAGACCCCGATTTAGTTTGAAAAGGAACCCTTGATGTAACCGTAGGAAAAAATATAGTGCTGCCTTTAAGAAAAAATCACGGTAAAAAACGTACATTCGAGAATAGAGGGTGAAGTGGTTATTCAATCAAACTATAGAGAGATTGGAGATTCGCGATGATGAAAAGATGTTTGAGTGAAATACAACAATAGTCTGTCTGTTGCCTATCGGCTATCAGGCAGAATCTATTTTTGACTTTGATACTTGTTTTACAAGACATAAGAGAGAAATCTGTACGCGTTTTTTACACCCAAGAAAAGAAAAGTAGTTCAGTATGGAGGGAATCCCCCTAGCGCCAGACAGCGCCTAGTACAGAACAAAACACGTCGAAACATGAAATAACGCTCGTAATAACATTCGTGTAATCGAAGACGTCAAACTCAACAGTCAGAGCCGGACAGCGCCTAGTACAGAACAAAACACGTCGAAACATGAAATAACGCTCGTAATAACATTCGTGTAATCGAAGACGTCAAACTCAACAGTCAGAGCCGGACAGCGCCTAGTACAGGACAAAACACGCCGAAACATGAAATAACGCTCATAATAACATTCGTGTAATCGAAGACGTCAAACTCAACAGTCAGATCCCCCTGCGGCGCGGGAGGCGGCAGTTTCGTTCGATACGCCTTACGCTAGTCATTTTGCGCAGGAATAATTTTGTTGCGTCGAGTAATATTCAGAACGTCATAGACTCTATTTTTACTTTTGTTGATTTATTTAAATTTTTATAATGCTTATATGCCTCAAGCGTTTATAGTATTAATATAAGATTATTGTAAACCCATAATTACCACGTTCTGTCGGTCTTATGGGTTCGAGTTTATACGTGTCCGGTACTAGATGCCAAATTTTAACGAAACCAAACACTAGACCAATGATTGATTCCATTTTAAGTGGCTAAAAATGTACAATATTCATCTTTGTTGATTTATTTTAATATTATAAATGATTGTTTAAACGAAAATGTTAAGTATCGAAATAAAACATAATTATTCCATATTAATGTTATCATCCATAGTTTTGAACATAATTATTCCATTTTTGTTTATTAAAAACCTTAAGAGTCCGGTACTCGGGGGACTCGCCCTACAGGATTTTTCCGAATGTCAGACTAAATAAAATATTACATAAAAAGGATCAGGTGAAAAGATCAATTTTAGGTACGTTTTTATTCAATGTACGACGTTTCGTCGGTATTATTCCGACTTCTTCAAGTATCTATTTTGACAGACATAAATAGATATAGGTAATAAATTTCAAGTTATAAAATAAATACAAAATTATAAAAATTTAAAATACAATGGAAATTACCTCGAAAATTTAGTTAAAATATAAGTCATACCAATATTTTTTTAAATAAAATAATGAATTACAATAATATAATATAAAAATAGATACTTGAAGAAGTCGGAATAATACCGACGAAACGTCGTACATCGAATAAAAACGTACCTAAAAGTTGGTCTTTTCACCTGATCCTTTTTATTTAATTTATTTCAAGACCTGATTTTTTCTAATATAAAATATTACCTCACAAGGGCGGAAAGTTGAAATTCCTGCACGGCGCGACATGATGCCTTTGTCTTCACCTGGGGCATTATGTCGCGCAGTTCAGGGCTTTCAATCTTCTGCCCGAGGGTACTTATAGGTCTATGGTTTAGAGCGGAACAATTTTTCTTCTTCAGTGTGTTAAATGTACGATCGTATAGGAAATATATAAAAACATGATGGAAAACGATTTTCCTTTGAACAGTGACGTAGAAAAGAAATGTTTAAGTGTGAGTGGGCTGTGAAATCCCCTTTACTGACGCACCATCTCAGCACGGGTCCGCTGCACTGAGAGTTTAACATTGTCTACAGCCCGAAAGCTGTTAGACATTTTTTCGGTAGGTATTTGCGGCACTGTGAAAATTTGTACAATACCTCTTTAGTTATATCTGGTTTAATGGTCCAATCAAATTTTTAAATTTGCAAATTTTTTTCGCAATAAAAGGCTTTTAGGAATTTTGAAATTTTAATATCTTCAAATTTAGTATTTAAGGAGTTGAAAAATAAAAAACCCGGGTCGCAGTGCCAAAACCCTGCCGACAATATAGTGTATTTGTTTGTATAGGGCAGTGTGGTTTTATACTTTTATTATGTGAAATTAAGTTTGTTTTTGGGCAAAATAAAAAATTTAACCCCTTAATACACCCCTTAAAATAACATTTTTTTTCTCAATTGTAATATTATTATCAATCTAACGTCTACACCGAATTAAAGACACCCTTCAATAAATAACTCACTATCTGCAAATTAGTGTTTTCAAAAAATTTGTAAGTCCGGTCCTGTCGGGCCGATTTTATTAAAATTTTAAGGACACTTTTTAATTACTACTAAAGGGTGTAATGTCAATTTTGAAACGATTCTGAGAATTTTTTCGGTATTTTAGGGCCCAAAAACTTTTTTCAACCCCTAAAAACTACCCTTAAAATGCCCCGATTACGCCCATTTTAAATAGGCTTCTTGCGGTGATGGATTTCAACACGTGGGCCAAATTTCGTTAAAATCAATTAACTCTTTCGAAAGTTATTGCCCGCACATATATATATATATATATATATATACGTATATAAATATATATATATATATATATATATATATATATATATATATATATATATATATATATATAAACATTTTCAAAAATGGTGCCAAAGTGTTTAGGAGGTTATGAAACGTCGAGAAATTTTGGTCCGACCCCTAGGTCCCGCCATCCGACCAACGCCAATAGTGTATGTTGCCATATGGCAAATACACTAAAAAGCCAGATTTCTTAATCAGGTCTAAAACTTACCAGGTGTTTGCAAAATTATATTTTTCAAAAATTTTAAAAATATTTTTAAGGCACGTTGAAAAAACAGAATAATATTGGTAACTAAAAATAGATATATTCAAAAAAACAGATTGTTTCAGTAGGACATTCTACCTGCCAGGTGATTAAAAATTTAACGGTCGGTTATAAGCTTCCCTCCAGCTAGGTCTGTGTTTTTGTATTCGGATATTACTAAAGAGGTATTGTACAAATTTTCACAGTGCCTCAAGTACTGAACTAAAAATTTCTGACAGCTCTCGGGTTATTAACATTGTGTACATATAGAACCTAGGCAATACGTGCTTTTCTATTGATGCTTGAGCGATGCCCAAATCCCTCCATCGACTATTATTGTGTTGTTGTTGGCCAGAACGGTTGCCCTTTCCAAACCATTTCTTCTACTAAATTACTAAACGAAAAGTATACAAGTTTGAATAGGTTCGGTCTTCGGTCAAATCAAGACCAGAGGCGGAGTCAACGTGTACTTTTAAAGAACTGCTAGTGTGTAACAACTCAATTGTTACTATGTTTTATTTAATATAATAGGTAAAATAAAAAACTGTTAAACTCAGATCTGAACCGGTTCAAAGAGCCGACTCCGACAGAAGATCCGTGAGAGCCGACTCACTTTTTTTTGAGCCGACGGATCAACGGATCCGCATGACTCAGTGAAACACTTAACACACAGAAGCACATTTTACACTTACGTATCAGTTCTCGCTTTGATGCATCTGTCAGCTCAAATGACTCATGCATCACATGTTTGGCTATGCATTCTTGATTCTATACAGGTCGTGTGATATGATTGACTGAACTAGATAACTCAGTGGCAGACTGCAGTAACATATTCAGAACTCGCCTCTTTTTGAACCGGTTCAGTGAGCCGGCTCACATACGGGATCCAGATGCAAAGATGCAGATCACTAAAAATACCCGTTGTTCCCATCTCTAACTTGAAAGTTTTTTTACCTATTTTATTTTTAAGTTTTTAGTGTATTTTATTAAAAATGGAAACTAGTAGCACCTATCATGTTTGTTACTAGCTATTACCCGTTATTATAATTTTGTTCAAAAGAACAGCACACCTCTGTCATTTCATCTTCGGTGTGAACATCATTTCCCAGCAATCTTGTTCAACAAACTTTTGCTAAAGAAGTAGATGATTTATTGAGAATCAGATAAGCTTGGGCACAATGAGGTATTTGAAGTAGATTATCCACGCTTGAATTAGAATGTCCCGTCTTTTCAACCAATCTGACCGGACACCCAATTTTCACAGATGTCAAACAAATCAGTTGACCCGAATTTCCCTTATCATTGATAGTACAGTTAGGCACATACAATAGTTACCGACATATGCTACAGACACGTTGCGTACCTGTGTTTAGTAGAGTAAGTTAGGGTAGACACGGGTCACTCCACAACCACTATTTATAATATGATCATTTGTTCATTTACAGGTGAACATAAAAAAATAGAGTTTAAGAATATTAAAACAACACGTTTTTATGAACTAAAAAATGCAAAATAATTTGACAACAAAATCAGGTTTACTATAAAAAGCATGGACTGCATCTACTTAAATTTTCATAATAGCTCTTTACAATTAACTAGTAAATGAAAAATTTATTACCGATGTTAAGTACTCCATGCTTTTTACAGTAAAGCTAATTTTGCTGTCAAATTATTTTGCATTTTTTAGGTCATAAAGCGCATTGTTTTAGTTTTTTTAAACTCTAATTTTAATTATAAGACCGAGCTGGCTAGAGTAATGGTTACAGCACTAGACTAGCATTCGGGAGGTATCGGGTTCGAATCCCGGCGGGGGGCAGATGTGGCTGGGACTTTTTCCTACTGCCCCTCGCCGAGAAACGGTAATTCCTGTACCGGCCATCTTGATTGAGGTTTTCCATGGTTTCCCTCAATTCATTCCAGATAAATTTCGAGATGGTTCCTTATTTGAGGCCATGGCCGATTACCTATCAAACTCCTAATTCAAAAATTACCTACTTTATCCTAATTTCCTATAATTCGCCCATTGCTACTACATAAGTTGAAGTTGTAAAAATGTAGAAAATAACGGGAAGTGGTAGATGAAAAAATAGTAATGATGCGAATGGCGTCTGTTATGACATAAAGTCCAGAAATGGACGTTAAACGCATTATTATTATTATTATTATTATTATAGCTAACGATAGCTATTATACTGTTTATGAATGTAATCTTACAATCTATAACGTAAGAACGTTTACTTAATATTTAAAAAAATATGTTTTTGAAAACTAGTAGCTAGTGTTGGTAATATAGTTCGTATTAATTTGAGCTGTTTCGCACTTTTGGGTTTCTCTGCACAAAAGGAGTATTACATAAAGCAACATATTGTTGTGAAATGTTTGAGAAGGGTTTGTTTCATGGTTAAGTTTGTTATTATGCTCTGTGAATAGTTACAAAAACAGTTTTGTATAATTAGCAGTAACACCGTTACAATAGGTAATAACCGATCTCAAATATATGGATGTTCATTTTATCGACAGAGTGAGGATATTTGGAAGAATATCTTAGAAACTAAAGAAAATATCGTAACTGTTTATATGATTCTTAAGGCTGTTGGAACGCTCTGAATTTAAGCCACACTACGAGACTAAAAAATGCTGTTGCAAGGGTGCCGTTGTCAGTTGATTACTCTAATTTTGTAAATATTTTGAAGATTTAAAAAACTTTTCTGAAAAAGGAAGAGTCACTTTAGGTTTGTGATGGAACAATTTTGTGAAATAAGTACGAATAAGGTCGTAGTGTGACATTGAAAACGTGTTTTTTGGCACAATTAATGTCAACTTTTTTCTAGTAAATCGTACATAAATTACAAAAGTAGTCCCGTAGAGACCTAGATTTGTCCTTTATCTTCCTTATAGGGAAAGAATTTTTGCAAAATGTTGACGAATAAGTCTACAATCAGCCGAAGCTATATTTTTGGCGTAAATTCAAAGCGTTCCGACAGCCTTAAAAACAATTCTCAAAAAACATTTACAATGTGAACTTGAAGATTATGAGTGCAATAGAAATAACTGATATCAAGTTTCGAGAGTGTAGTAAGAATAAAATTAATGTCGCAGTCACGAACCTCAAGCTTACAAAAATTGTGCCAAGTTGCTTAAAATGATGTAAAAACGTCCAGAAATGTTGGTTCCCGCCATCCGACCGACGCCAATAGTATATGTGCCAAATATGGCAAATACATTAAAAATAGGGACGACACCCATCTGTGAAGAAATAGCGTTTATAAATAAAAAAAAGTATGTATAAATCGGTTGAGTGGTTCGTTGACGAACTGTTGAAACGGCTTTTGTTTTAAATATTTAAATTACTTGTCTGCAGTAAACACAATAACTTCGAAACTGAAAGGGTAGTCTTATTCATGAGAGAATGTAAATGAAATCTCTATGTATAACAAAATAATATGGGAAACAATTTTAATAAATAGTAAATTTAAAACAATACGAGATGGAATTTGCCGTTGTTTGTTCGAAAAATTTACCGGTTCATTGAACTAGAAATATTGTAAACAAGTTTATTATTACTGTTAGAAAACACCCTTCCTAACAACAACGTATAGTTATATCTATTTTCTCGACGTTGCATATAATTCTAAGCAACTTGGCAATAACTTTCGAAAGAGTTAATTGATTTTAACGAAATTTGACTCACATGTTGAAATCCATCACCGCACCAAGCCTATTTAAAATGCGCTTAGTCGGGCCCTTTAAGGGTGATATTTTCTAACCCCTAAAATCACCCTTAAAATTTGAGGGTTAAATTTCAATTTTAAAACGATTCTGAATTTTTTTTAGGTATTTTGGAGCTCAAAAAACATTTTCTAACTCTTAAACGTCTTTGTGCTCCAAAATTCCTAAAAAATTCTGAAAATCGTTTCAAAATTCAAATGCAACCTTAAAATTTTAATAAAATCGGTCCAACAGGACCACTTTTACAGATTTTATGAATATTTTGAGATAGTGAGTTATTTACTGAAGGGTGTATTTAATCTAGTGTAAATGTTTGATTGATAATAATATTGCAATTAAGGAAAAAATGGTATTTTAAGGGATGTATTTTTTCATTGAATGAATATTTTTTTGTTAAAAATATATCATTTCTACATATAAACATTAAGAGCACTGTGGTTGGAACAATAAAATAAAAAAATAGTTACTTCTTCCCACAACAGATTTATTCAGTGGATGTACATTTCGAGAGCTAAGCTCTCATCTTCAGCAAAACAGAGAGCTTAGCGCTCGAAATGTAGATCCACTGAATAAATCTGTTGTGGTAAGAAGTAACTATTCTTTAATTTTATTAATAGATTAGTTTTAAAATATCGAGAATGGGGATAGCTGGGGGAAACTTTTCGACGAAGGACAGAACCTACAAAAAAAAAGGACTGTCTTCCCTAAAGGAGGACAATTGGTCACTTTATGAACATACTAGCGGCCCAGTCCGGCTTCGCCCGGGTGTAAATGTAATATATAGGGTATAAAAGATGAGAATCATTATCATTAAATTCTCAACGTGTATTGAATTTGCGCGAATTCAATCGCTTTTATTTGTGAATGTTCAAAAATCGAAGAAAAATCTTATTTCCCAAAAAGAAATTTAAAAAATTCTGTTGATCCGATCGCTACTAAACTTCAGAAGATCACCCGCTGGGCTAATCTAAAGATTGTCTGAAAATTTCATCAAAAATGGTCTACCCGTTTGGAGTCCATAGATTACATATACATCGTCTTTTATACCGGAAAGAAGTTAGCGCGGAAATTATTTTTTTTTTAATTATTGAAATATCAAAAAATTGCTCCTTAAATGCTCTATCAGAATCAGTAATTGCTCCATTTCTAAAATTATTAGTTTATTTATAATTAATTTTTAAAAAAATCTAATTACTGAAAACTTGATTTTACTATAGAATGAGAAATATTCACTTTTTATACAATTTTTTTTTGCTAAAAAAATTGCTCTCAATTAGCTCTATCAATTGCACAAAACAATTATTTAACTTTGACAATTTTTGTAGTAATTAACAGGAAAATAATGTTTGTATGGTAAACCTACTGCGCTGTGACGTCATCAATTGTCGCTGCAACTTATAAGGGCCATATTTACATGTATCAGCACTACAGCCTTAACGTTTACCATACAAACATTATTTTTCTGTTAATTACTGTAAAAATTGTCAAAGTTAAATAATTTTTTTGCGCAATTGATAGAGCAAATTGAGAGCAATTTTTTTAGCAAAAAAAATTGTATAAAAAGTGAATATTTCTCATCCTATAGTAAAATCAAGTTTTCAGTAATTAGATTTTTTAAAAAATTAATTATAAATAAACTAATAATTTTAGAAATGGAGCAATTACTGATTCTGATAGAGCATTTAAGGAGCAATTTTTTGATATTTCAATAATCAAGAAAAAAATAGTTTCCGCGCTAACTTCTTTCCGGTGTCTTTTATCTATATAGATTATTAAAATGTAAAAAGTGGTTATTGTGACATAACTATAATTGTTGGACATATAGTATCGCCAAGTTTTTTGTAGTTATTGATATGTTCTTTAATATTGTAGAACATACTTTTGTTCTATCATCAATAGTTTCCGCAGCGCATGCAACGAAATATGTTTTATGGCATTTTTTTTACACCTTGGGTTACGTTACTAAAGTTTTAGTAAGGATCCCTAATATTTTCTAGCAATAAATATAGCCTATGTTACTCAGGGTGAATGTAGCTTTCTAATGGTGAAAGAATTTTTTAAATCGACACGGTAGTTTTTGAGTTACAAACATACAAAAATACAAATCTTTCCTCTTTATAATATTAGTATGATATGTAAAAGTGATCGATCACAGGGTGGTGATCGGAAACTGGTATCGTTACCCTCTTGGTAAATAAATACTTATAGAGGTACATGCTAGTTAGTAAAAGTACAAAACTAAATTGGAAATGCAGAAATGTAGTTCGAACTCAGTAATACAAACAAAAACAAATATATAATATATAGTTTTCATCGTTTTCCGATAGCATGCTCGATTACATATGTTTGCTCAAATAGATCCGGTCGTGCTCGTGGCGAACAAAGTTTACGCTTTACAGTCTATCAGTACGGTAGACTAGAGTTGGGTAACTCAGATCTGAACCGGTTCAAAGAGCCGACTCCGACAGAAGATCCGTGAGAGCCGACTCACTTTTTTTTCAGCCGAAGGATCAACTGATCTGCATAACTCAGTGAAACACTTAACACATAGAAGCACATTTTACACTTACGTATCAGTTCTTGCTTTGATGCATCTGTCAGCTCAAATGACTCATGCATCACATGTTCGGCTATGCATTCTTGATTCTATACAGGTCGTGTGATATGATTGACTGAACTAGGTAACTCAGTGGTAGACTGCAGTAACATATTCAGAACTCGGCTCTTTTTGAACCGGTTCAGTGAGCCGGCTCACATATGGGATCCAGAATCAAAGATGCAGATCACTAAAAAGACCCGTTTTTCCCATCTCTACGGTAGACAAACTGATGCACGAAAAAATAAATAAGTCCACGCCTCATTTCTCGCAATGTTCTACAATAGGCATGTTCAAACTTATTCGCCGTGTTTTCAAAATGCACTGTATTTTTTAACATACCTACCTGTACCTATCAATGTGACAGAATCTTTTAACGCAATTTACACCGACCTTAAGACGTCCGATTGATTAAAAAATTTGCACACGTACTAAGGCGATGACAATACAATTTGATAAGTTTGTCCTAATGTCGTGACTAGAATCATCAGGATAAAAAAATACGAGTAAAAATAACAAAAATAAATAATAGTTTATAAAAACTAAAAAACACGCTTTAATGACAAACCGAACTAAAAAGTAAAAAATAATTTTTAATTATTAAGATTTTGTTTAACAGCGATAGAAAGTCTAATCACAATTATGGACTTTCTATAGATGTTAAACAAAATCTTTATAATTAAAAATTATTTTTTACTTTTTAGTTTGGTTTGCTTTTAGATTGTGTTTTTTTTTTAGTTTTTTTAAACTATTATTGGAAATAACATTTCTTTAGACGTGATATGAAAGGTAATCAGGGATAATCATATATTTTATTTAAACAATTCATCGTATCAAAGATTTTGTGAAATTTTTAATTAAAAATTCCGAAAACTCAGCCGTTGGCACCTCATCTCCCTTGACGTCTTAAAAAAATGCTCTTGCCGTGGACAGCATAACTCATTATTGGTTCCTCCAAAATCAAAAAACCAAAAATATTTCGTTAGTACATGGACAAATCTTGTTATTGGACGAAGAAAAAAAAAATTAAAATTTTAATTTTTGATAGACTGAACAAAAAAACACATTTTTTGGTCAAATTTTCGCCATGTATTGGCTCGAAAAAATTAGTTGTAATAAAAAAAAAATCCTTCGTTCAGTGACTAGATAATGTTATTTCAAAGATGTGTGCAAAATTTGAACAAAATCGCTTCATAACTTTTCAAGAAATCGTGTCCACCGACTTAAAAAATTGAGTTTTGAGATAAACGCGTTTAAAGTTTGCACTGCTGCACAGACGTGGCCTGATGGGCGGAACTTCCAAAGTGTCTATCTCATAGAATTTTACTCGGATCGATTTGAAATTTTAGGCGAATATTTTAAACATATTGTACTATTTAATCGATTTTTTGAAATTTTCAAACCCACCTAACCCCTTAAACCTTAAATTTAATTTAGCAAATTATGATTTGTTGTCTGTGTTACATTATAATGTAAATTAATTTATAAAGAGACAAAAGAATATCCGTTGAATAACGCTACAATTACTATAAAAATATGGCTAATTTTCAATTCTTTCATATTTCTCAAAACCGAGTTTTTTTAAAACCTTCTGTAAGATAATGTTTTGAAAATACTGGTTTCTTAAAAAAACAGAAATCACAAACGTTTTTCATCTTTAGTGTAATAATTATGATGTAATCTACGCGTCAAAATGTTTTTTAAACTAACATCCGTTGAAGGAAAATCAAGTTTCCAAACTTTCAGTTCGATTGAATTCAAACAAACTTGAATTACGGAAATGTGTTTAGATACATGGAAGAGTTGCGACGACTTTGCAAAACGTTACAAAGCTTAATGCGGCTTTTATAGTAAAGCTTAAAAGCCAAGGCAAACTGCAGTGTTCGCCTACGTTAACACCTATATGTGCAATGATTCGTTACCTACACCATAATAGACACTGTACCTACACCACCTAGTTGAGTTTTGTTATAACGAAGCCGAGATTACGTTATTACAGTGATTGACGTTATTATTCGTTGGTATTAACGTTAAACTTTATTAAAAAAGGTCATCAGGGAGGTGTTCGAAAGTTATTACTAATCAAACTATTAAAACGTTTGTTTTACAAAGTCACCGCCATATCTTTTTTAGTTTGAGAGATATCGCCATTTTAGTTATTTTGATTTTTATAGATTTTAAATCGTCATAACTTTTAAACTAAAAGAGATTCGGACTTGTGTTTGGGCTAAATTGATTCCAAACTTTCGCACCGCTATATCTCTTTTAATTTGAGAGAGTTATTTTGTTTTTTATACATTTTAAATGTCACAAGAAATTTCAAACAGGTTCGTCGCTAGAGAAGTTTCACTTCAAAAATGGATTGTCAAATAAATAACTACAGTATGAACCTCGATAAGTTAAAAACCTCTGTAAGTTAAAAATGTTTTGAATTCCCTTCCCCTGAAAGCATAAAACCTCCATTACTTAAATCACAAAACCTCGGTAACTTAAACAAATATTCTGAACATCGCCCTCGATAATTTAAAATAATATTTTGGTAACCTCCATAAGTTAAAGTATTATCAGTGAGTTATCATGAGTAAGTATCCAAACAAAAGGTTTTGCCAAGAACTTAATTGATTTTCACTTTAGTCTTCCACTAAAAATCGCTTTACTGATTTCTTTGTTTAAATAATTGATTGTTTAAATAAATAAATAATTGATTCTAATTGAATAGATAAACAATTTATGTAACCTCTATTGAACATAATACATCCTCTATAAAATTCACAAACCTCGATAAGTTAAAAATTTTACTCTGACAACCTCTCTAACTTCAACTTTCAATAAGTAAAAAACTCGATAACTTAAATTTTTTAACGTTTCTCTTGGGTTTTAACTTAGCGAGGTTCTACTGTAGTAGATCTGAAACTGAAAACTGGAAACGCATACTTTTATAAGCTTTATCGAACACTCTGCTGAATGAATACTTCCATTTTAGCATGTATAATATTATGTTTCCTTTTCGTTGAACCGAACTAGAAGTTACATTAGAGAGTTGATAACACATTAGTGTACATTGCTGCTGCAGTGCATTACTACTGCAATTTGTTACTTCCGCAATGCTAGACATTGCATTTCCACTGAACACAAATCTACTCTGCACATATTATTTACAGCTTATTTGCGTTGTCGGTAAACAAGAATAGAATCTGAAATTTTTATCAGATACTTAATAATGTTGGATCACTTTCACACAGTTTGTGTTGAGACCCAGCGGTAAGAGGCGAGGTAGGCAAAAGACATATTGTGGGTGTGACCTTCTTTAGCTCTATCTCGCTCTAATCATTCGCACGTTTCAATTTTTGGCTGGTGCTCACTACGAGGCTCAAAGATGCTATTGTGATAGAACAATTTTGTGAAATAAGTATGAATAAGGTCGTAGTGTGATATTGAAAACGTGTGTTTTTTGGTACAATTAATGCCAACTTTTTTCTTGTAAATCGTTCATAAATTACAAAAGTAGTCCATATTAGAGACGTAGATTTGTCCTTTATCTTCTTTATAGAGAAAGAGTTTTTGCAGAATGTTGACGAATAAGTCTACAATTAATTGACAGCCGAAACTCTATTTTTGGCTTAAACTCAGAACGTTCCGACACCGAATTTTCCAAATTTAAGATTTGAAACTTAATATAAGTATCTACATATATGTCGTAGGATAATTGAAAAAAATCGTATTTTCTTGAAAATCCTAGAAGTTTGCGAAAAACCGGGTAATTGGAATCCGGTTTTTTGCAATCGTCCTAGGACTTTCGAACCGGCGTCTCTTCTCTTCAGCGTTTGAGATAAATTGTTTAAAAAAAACTCAAAAATATATACTGGGTGGCATTCTTTGTGACCGTAAGGGGAGAATAAGAACCCTTTAATAAATTTACACTTTTTATTATCTATTATATTATGATTTAGGCGCTCCGTAACACTGCCGCTCGGGGTAGGTGCCCCGAGTGTCCACCCCACCTAGATCCGGGACTGCCCCTTTCATTGGTGAAAACCGTACGAAAATCCGTAGAGTAGTTTCTGAAATTAGCCCAAACAAACACAAACTTAGCGCGGCCAGAGACTTTATCTATACTAATATTATAAAGAGGAAAGATTTGTATTTTTGTGTGTATATAATGAATAAACTCAAAAACTACTGTGCCGATTTAAAAAATTCTTTCACCATTAGAAAGCTACATTCACCCTGAGTAACATAGGCTATATTTATTGCTAAAAAATATTGGGTGTTTTTAGATTATACCGGGTGTTTATAGATTATACCGGGTGTTTTTAGATTATACCGGGTGTTTTTAGATTATACCGGGTGTTTTTAGATTATACCGGGTGTTTTTAGATTATACCGGATGTTTTTAGATTATACCGGACGTTTTTAGATTATACCGGGTGTTTTTAGATTATATAAAACGCGTTACGAAAAACGTCTTATACGAAAGGGACTTCGTTCCCAACGCGTGTCCTGCGACACGTTCCAAGTTTTTTTTTTAATTTCTTTTTGGGAAATAAGATTTTTCTGCGATTTTTGAACATTTACAAATAAAAGCGATTGAATTCGCGCAAATTCAATACACGTTGAGAATTTAATGATAATGATTCTCATCTTTTATATCCTATATATTACATTTACACCCGGGCGAGGCCGGACTGGGCCGCTAGTAATATGTAAAGAAAGAAGGATAAATTACTAACATTTAGGTCATAACAATTTAAATAGTTGCTTCACTAATGTTTATACACTACACTTCTAGAATTGATCGTCGTTTTGATTTCGTTTTGGAGCGTCTGTGCTGCCACTAAGTGACTTCAAATAAGTATCGCTCGTTATTGAACTGAATCAATAAAATAGCTTGATAATAACATATCGTAATGAAACCTAACCCCGGCCATATTCTATAACGTGTCTGTAATATAACAACCAATGAACCAGCGCTGCGTTTATATCAGTTAATACATTTATGACAGGTATAATAAAAAAAAAAGTATTTATCTCTTTTTTTTCATCGTTTTATACCAGCAGTTTCCGGAATCCGGATCGCTGAGAATATATTTGTGATACTTCAAGTCATTGTATTTTTAAAGTCAATTCAATTATTTTTTTTCTACAGACAGATTTTTTAACGTTTCATCTGTAGTAACCATTTATTGAATATGTCGATCACCTAAAATTCAAGATTAATCGCCTCCACAGTCCATATAGCTCAAGAGCTGTTAGACATTTTTGGGTAGGTATTTGAGGCACTGTGAAAATTTGTACAATAACTCTTTAGTAATATCAGAATACAAAAACACAGACGTGGTTGAAGGATAGCGGGGCTTAACCGACCCTCAAATGTTTAATCACCTGGCAAGTAGAATGTCCCACCGAATATATCTTTTTTTAGTTACCAATATTATTCTGTTTGAATTTCAACGTACCTCAAACATATTTTAAAAAATTTTCAAAAACACCTGGCCAAGTTTTAGACCCGATTAAGAAATCTGGATTTTGTATTTTTCAGTTCTTTAGACACTACATTTCATGGTATTAAAATTTCAAATTGCCTCTAAACTTTTTATTGCGAAAAAAATTTACTAATTCCAAAATTTGAGAGTCGGTTAAGCCCCGCTACCCTTCTGCCAGGTCTGTGTTTTGTATTCCAATATTACTAAAGAGGTATTGTACAAATTTTCACAGTGTCTCAAATACGTACTAAAAAATAACTAACAGCTTTCCCGCTAATATAATAATACTTAGTCAAAGTAGAATCAAACGTATCTTTGTAACTCTTATTTTAAACCTAACTAATTTTGTTTAGTGTTTTTGTTTGAATTTATTTTGAATTATAATTTATTATCCCCTAAAATTTATTTTTTACCTAAGACGCGTTCTCGTAGACGCAATAGAGGCATGAAATATCTTATGGTAACTGTTTACCAGCTGTTCAAAATGCCTCCTTTTTCATCTGTGTAGCTCTATCTTACGAGCAGTCATTAAGACGGTCTTTATTATGTAATGAAAATGTCTAGTAAAGTTTGAGAACCACCGTCGTACAAAAATTGTACAATGTTATATAGACAGACGATAAAAGTAGACGGATGATAACTTTATTGCAAAGTGAACCTTACACATAGAAAGATAGAACCATCCACTCACATCTACAGGATGTCCTACAAATTTGCCATTTCTGCATTCATTCGTTTTTAAATATCGGTTTTGACGGGAAACATATAGCTTTATTTTTATGTATTGAATAATGTAGGGAACAAAATAAACAAAATTGAATTTGACCTTAAAATAACCCTCAGCAGCTCATTATAAATTATAAATCTGACTTGAAAAGGTATTACGCAATTATATGTATAGTGGAGTGCCGTTAGACGTAAAAATTGTAAAACCTCGGCCAGTTAATGAATCTCCATAAAAACTGTTGGACTGCATTGTTAAAAACTCAAATAAAAAAGTTAAAAAAAAAATTTGCCGTTCTCGATGGCGGGGTGAATGCCACCCCTTCTCGGGGGTGAAAAATGTTTCGTTGAAAATAAGCACGGAAATGGATAGCTTGACTAATTCTAAGCAACTTTTGTTCTATAAAGTTTTTTTCTGAAAGTTCATACTTTTGGACTTATTCGCGAGTGTTAGTGTCAATTTTTCAACCAATAAACCCACGTTTTCAGATGGTTTTTCCCGAATAACTGAAAAAGTAAGTATTTTATCGAAAAAATCATTCTTAGTAAAAATTCTAGAGCATGTTACAAGTACATAAATAAAGTGAATTGTGAAGTGGTAATGATTGTTTTTAATTTGTGTGGTAATAAGGGGGTGACTTTCACATTTTTTGACGCCAAAAAAAATAGGGACCAACATTATTTTCGTCAGAGCTCAGGTAGTTTTGATGCTAGGGACTTTTATAAAAAATAAAAATAAAGGTTCTTTCAAGTTTTAACTTTTTTATTTGAGCTTTTAACAATGCAGTCCAACATTTTTTATGAAGATTCATTGACTGGCCCTGGATTCCGAGGTATAAACCTTACGGCACTCCACTAGTAATGGTAAATAATATTTAATTTTTTACATATCGCATCAACTTGACTGTTCCACTTTAAATTGCTACTGAGATTTAGGCCCAAAAATGTTGCATCTGATACGCTCTTAATTTGTATATTTGTTTTAAATCTTTCAAAGAGCACATACAGGCCACGATCGATAATCCACTGCTCGTTAATCCGACACGTCCAGTAATCCACTGTTTTTAAGGATGTAGAGGTCTAGAAAAATCGCTCTATAATCCGCATTTTTACGATATTGCGCTCTGATCCAATAAACGTGTTTACGTGACAAATATTTCACAAATATTTCTCTATACTCCGACGTTTCGCGGAGTCGCTCGTTCTGTAGTCTGACAATAGACATTGGAAGGAGAAGACGTCACGTTGTTTGTCTTATAAAAGTTCGAAATTAAAAATTGTTTTATTGTTAAAATCTCCAATAATGCATTATGTATTATAAATATGTATGTTAACTATCAGCTGATTTTTTGACACCAGTCAAAATAATTTTTTATAGTAGGCAGTAGGCACAATATCGAATTTTCTACTTAAATTTTTCTTGGTGAAATTTAAAGACCGTTTGTCTATGTTGGGGCACCAAAATGCAAAACAAATGTCTGTTTGCCGCGGCTTCTTTTTGCCTCCTAAATCAAGAAGCCGGGGGGCTCACGAGACTTCTGTGCTTGAAGGCTCCAAGAGTTGAGGCATTTGTCATAGCCTCAACTATTTACATTTTTTAACATAAATAATTGTATAACAGTATAGTGTATTTTCTTCATAGCAGCTGATTTCATCTTGAAAAATTCATTTTGATATTAATACCTAATTATCTTGACTCATTATATAATTTCAATTTTTACACATTTTTGTCAGAAATAAAATCTTGAACTGATTTTCGATAGACTGGTCGCTTCACTAGCTGTTTGTGACAAAATACATTACTCTTAAAACTTTCATTTGACTTTATTAAACGGTTATTTCGTATTTCTCATTTTCATGGTGTTTATTGCAAATATTAATTTTATTAATTAAATTTAAAAACCTGCATTATAAAGAACAGACGAAATTATTGTCAGGGTTCTTTATAATCAGGGTGTGGTGTATTTTTTGAGCTTAGATTCCTGTTTTCTTAAGTCTAGCGAGGATTCATCTCGCCCGACTTCCAGAAACTATCAGAAACTTTGCATGTTTTCTATTTTGTATTAAATGTACTTAATTAAATATATTGTTTGAAATATTAAATCGTCATTATTACTTTGTTCAAATTAGACCCTACTTGTGGAACTGGTTGGGCCCAGCGGTTCCGAATTTAAAACTTAAACTCATATAAAACAAACAAATAAATACTCAAATAAGAACCATCCAACCGTCCAAGAAATTCAGGACATACTCTACGAATTACATACTCTATCAATAAATATTAATTTTGTTTGGCTCCCTTCACACACTGGCATTGATGGTAACGAGAAAGCTGACGAAAGTGCTAAAGACGGAATTCAGTCAGGATTAATACCACATGAACCAATAATAATTAATTTGGATTTTAAGGCCCACATTAAAAATAAAGTAAAAAAAAACTGGGAGAACGAATGGTCACATTTAACAAATAATAAATTAAGGGACATAAAAGAAAATACATCGCTTCAAGAATATAACACCCAACTAAACAGAAAACAGCAAATTCAATTAACTAGATTAAGAACTGGCCACACCAAGTTAACACATTCTTACCTGTTGAAAAAAGAAGAGCCACCTAGGTGCAATCAATGCAATCAACCCATAACAATAAAACACATCTTAATTGAATGTCCTCTATATAAGCATCAACGGAAAACTGCAGCTTTAAACCCCGACCTAAAAGAAATTTTAAATAATAATGAAAATGTAAACAAATTATTTAATTTCCTAAAAATAACAGATTTAGAAACAAAAATATAAATACTTACCTCAAATAGTGCAGCTGTAACAGCAATAATAATAATATCAAAATTATACATACATACCTACCATTATACTTACCATGATTTGTACTTTTTTTTTTCCTCTTCTTTTCTGTGTGCTAATGGCCTTGTAGTCGAAGCACACATTTTGGTATTTTCAAATTTTTTTTTTTTTATTTTTGTATTCTATCTTTGTTTTTTTTTCTGGAAATAAAAAAAAAAAAAAAGAAAAAAATTGGCAGGTGGGTTTAGGACTCTTTAACCTCACTTGTCATGCGCTACATAGATGAATAAAAGTCGTGAAAAACCCTGTATAAGGCTTTCAGGTAGCTTACATATTCCCTTTGATTCATTTTCCGTAAAAATAGCATTTTCAGTTTAGTGTGCGTAGCAGAAAAAAACCAATAACCAATATATAATGTATATGTTATTGGCCACACGGTCTGTATTCGTCTCAGCTTGTTTGCTTGACCAGTCCGTTATAGAACTGTACACTAGCCTTTATTATTACCCGAGAATTCGCTCGCGTTAATCTCAGTTTTGATAGAAACCTGGTCGTAGCGATGACATCAGTGGACTTGTTTTTTGAATAAATATATCTATTTTTATTAGCTAGCTATATCCGTTTAAATGTCAATGTGCCTGAAATATATTTTTAAGTTTCTCAAAAATATAATTTTGCAAACATCCGATTAAGATTAAGAAATCTGGCTTTCTTATTTTTCAACTCTTTAAATACGAAATTTCAAGGTATTAAAATTTCAAAATGTCTCAAGGCTTTTTATTGCGAAAAAAAAGTTGCTAATTTAAAAATTTGAGGGTCGGTTAAGTCCCGCTACCCTTCAGCCGGATCTGTATTATTAAAGAGGTATTATACAAATTTTCACAGTGCCTTTTCTAACCGTGTTTTTTCTTGTTTATATCAGATTAATTGGTTTCTACGAGGTTAAAGTACAATAAAAAAATTTATTACCAAGGCCTTGTAACACTTTCAATATTAAAATATTGCCTGCTTTAACGACACAATAAAATTTGTACAACATTATTTATTAACGTCAAATGGAATGCGTTTATCAAATCAAATTTATAAATTCCCAATTAAATGTTGACTATTGCTATGAATTTATGATTAATTTTATGAATATAAATGTTTCATATTATTTTAAAACGCGTATTTTTCACAAAAAATGTTTATCAGCTGGGGTAATGATGGGGGTTAGTTGAACCATTTTTAGGGTTTCGTACCTCAAAAGGAATAAAGGAACCCTTATCACTTCGTTGTCCACCTGTCTGTCAAAACCCTTTTTACCAGAAACGCGTAGAGGTATCAAGTTGAAATTAATATCAAATACTCAGGTCTACAATCCCTTGGGACTGTGAAAAAATCAAACTTCTAAGTGAACGAAATCAAAAGATACGGCCGTTTAGGCCGCATATTTTGAAAAGTTTTTTTTTTAAATCTTCAAAATATTTCCAAAAATTAGAGTAATCAATTGACAGCGGCACCCTTGCAATAGCATCTTTTAGCCTCCTAGTGTGGCACCAGCCAAAAATTGAAACGTATGGATGATTTGAGCAAGACAGAGCTAAAGAAGGTCATACCCACAATATGTCTTTTGCCTACCTCGCCTCTTACCGCTGGGCCTCAGCACAAACTGTGTGGAAGTGATCCAACACTGTTAACATTCAATGTTATTAGATTAAGTAGAGATGGGAAAAACGGGTCTTTTTAGTGATCTGCATCTTTGCATCTGGATCCCGTATGTGAGCCGGCTCACTGAACCGGTTTAAAAAGAGCCGAGTTCTGAATATGTTACTGCAGTCTGCCACTGAGTTACCTAGTTCAGTCAATCATATCACGACTTGTATAGAATCAAGAATGCATGGCCAAACATGTGATGCATGAGTCATTTGAGCTGACAGATGCGTCAAAGCAAGAACTGATACGTAAGTGTAAAATATGCTTCTGTGTGTTAAGTGTTTCACTGAGTTATGCGGATCCGTGAGTCGGCTCTCACGGATCTTCTGTCGGAGTCGGTTCAGATCTGAGTTACCCAACTCTACTTTTAAGGTGTCTCATTCGATTTAGTCACGATGTAGTTACTCGATCGGACTCTAAACTTGCGTATGCTTTGGAGAATTACGGGTTGGGTCGTATAATGCAACCCGCCTCCCATAGTTGTTAATATTTTAATAGATTCTCCGATGGCCGCAGTTTCAGCGAATTTACGGATTTATTCAAATGTTTTATGAAAAATGAATATCCTTGTGAAATATGAACGTGTGTATAAAACGTTTTATACTTTTTGGAAAAGTCTGATAAAACATTTTTTTATACCTAATATTTTCTCATATAGGAATGGCTTTTTTTTAAGTATTTTTATAGCAAAACCTCTCAAAGAATTCGAAATGTGCTCGTAAAATATGTCGAGTTTAGGTTTTTATATAGTCGTTTGAAGATCTTATCTATATTTATATTATAAAGAAGTCAAAGTAAATTTGAATGTAGGAGGTAATCTCCTAAACTACTCATTCGATTTCAAAACATTTTTCATCAATATTTAGATTGGATCTTCAAGATGAACAATAAGCTATATATTATCGCGTTAAAATAAGAGCGCTTTTCGAGGCGACCAAAATGATATACTATGAAAAATACATCCTTTGCACTGATTTTTCACACGGTACTTGGTATATAGAACATGAACAAATAAATAAAAACACTTAAAAATTCTACAAAAAATATTATTAAATTATTTCTCGACGACCGTTTCAGACAAATAAGTACATCCTCAGGAGTATATGTTTTATAATAATAAAATAATAATAATAATAATAAATGTTTATTTGTTGCGCCATTATATAAAATGGATACAAAACGTCATTACACAGTTAAAAAGAATATGTTAAAACAATTAATCCGATAACAAGTCGTGTATGGAATATGGGACCATATTAATTATGTAATGTTTTATCTTTTTATCAAAATCGGTGGAATCTCTTATTAGTTTTGGGATATTGTAATACATTTTATATGCAGGGTAGCACTCTTTTCAAAAAAAGTCGTGTTATGCTTTATGCTGTAATTCTTTGGACGTGTATTGTAAGTACTATTGTTTTTATTTTTGTCATCAAGCAGCTAGTTTGTGTATAAAAGTAAGCACATCTATTGCATAAATTGCGTAATAGGTCGGAATACCATTGCTCTTAAAAATGTGTCGACAAGTTTCTCTACGTTTTAAGTAAAAAATTAATTTTTTTTTGAATGATAAATATTTGATCTTTCTCTTCCAACATTCCCCAAATAATAATAGCATAATTGATGGTAGATGCAATATATGCATGATAGAATGTCAGCAACATTTATTGGTCAAATATATTTTTCATCTGCTTCAGTCCTGAGGATGGACTTATTGTTCGAAACGATCGTCGAGAAATAATTTAATAATATTTTTTGTAGAATTTTCTTTTATTTATTTGTTATTAGAAATATATAAATTTTTTTAGGAAAAAGTGACAAGCATAAAATTAGTTTCTGATACGATGTGCAGCTTTAAATCTAGGTTTACGAATGTCCCCGTTTAATTGAAAACTAACGACATTTTAAGATTTACAGTAAAAGTTGAAAATCGTATCAGAAACTCGTGATATTGTTGGGAGATAATAAAATCAAAAATATGAGATACGTATTTTTAGTTTAGGACAGCAGAATAAAGAAACAATATGTGTTAAAAATTTGAATAACTGGAACAGACGTCTCGGCTAACCTAAAAAGACTACCCATCAATTTTTTTACGTTGGTAAGAAAGTATACAAATGCCAAAATCGCGTGTCTTAAATAATAAACAATTGTGTTTTATGGACGATGTTATAGTTCTTCATTATTTTTTTTTTTATACGCTGTGCTTCTTATTCTATATATACGGTGTGTTTCACTTTATATGAAGACACCTAAATAACTTTTTCATTTTAAAAGCAATCATTATAAAATTTTCAGCAGTTATGCAGGCCATTAAGATGCATCTTTTTTGTAGGAACAATATTTTTCAAAAGTCAAAATCTAGCCAACTACGATTAAAATAAAAAGTAGGGTTTCAAGTAAACTCAAATGTGCGATCAAGATAGAGCAAAATTTTATTAAAAAAAGTTGTTCAGAAGCACAAGAAACTCCTAAGTATGAAGTTTCGTCAAAAAAAATAATTTCTTAAATTTCTCAAAATATGAATACAATCTGTAATTTACTTGCTATTTTACCAACAAAAGTGCCTCGAAACAAAATAGCATGTAAATTACAGGTGGCATTCATATTTTGAGAAATTTAAGAAATTAATATTTTTTGTTGAAACTTCATACTTTGGAGTTTTTTGAGATTCTGAAGAACTTTTTTTAATAAAATTTTGGTCCATTTTGATCGCAGACATGTTACTTGAAACTCTGCTTTTTAATTTAATCGTAGTTGGCTAGATTTTGACTTTTGAAAAATAAAGTTCCTACGTTAGTGGCTTGCATAACTGCTGAAAATTTTATAATGATTTCTTTTAAAATGAAAAAGTTATTTATGTGTCCTCATGTAAAGTGAAACACACTGTATATAGGGTTAAAATTTCTTTACAACACGTCACGAGATTTCGAATTACGGGAAGGGAAATCAACAATTTTGAAGTTTTTTCTTTTCAAATTTCTGTTAAAAATACTAGCATATTGGGTTTGATCAATAAATTTTTTCAAAATTATTTTTTTCTGTAAAAAATGTGTGTAAAACTTATGCTAATTTTCTCGTTTTTATCTGATTGTAAATCGTTTATTTAAATCAAATAAACTATAAAAACTTTATTAAAAGTATTTTGGAAGAGTGGCACATATTTTTCTAGTTTATTTTTAAACATTAACATCAAAGATTGAATGCGATTTTCTATTGAAATTAGAGATATCCGAAACTTAAGTACATTGTACTATCACCCAAAAAATAGAGCTATGCAGGTGAAAAAGGGAGCATATTGAACAACTAGTGCTCGGTAACCTTAAAGTTCAATTATTTCAATGAGAGAGAGATTGTAGATTATAGACGTTCAACAGCTGAGGTCATGAGCGTCTATAAAAATTTTAATATTTCAGTGACATATTTTTTATTATGATGCTTATATTTCTATACACTAATGGCTCTCGTTTCTTATAGCGCTCCATTTAACTCGACAGTAAGGAATAAGGGTCAATCGGGAAAGGGTTAAAACGGAACTTATGACACCATTAAAAAGCCAATTTGCTTACTTGGTCTATTTCGATAATTTAGCATAACAAACAAAATAGTTTTTGCCCTACGAAAGAATAAACATCCGTGGTTTTAAAAAGAAAGTTTCATCTTCGTCGACTATAGGTAAATAAAAATAGCAACGCAGGTATATGTGTACTATATATAGTGTGCTGTGGCGAGGAATGAAAACCGGTAGTGACGTAACTACCCACTAACAAGTTGAGCGCGCGAAATTCAACAAATATTGATTTACGCAGTAGAATAACATTATAGCCCTGCAGGCGGCAAACGGCTTCTGTATATATGGAAGGAATTAGGAAATCATAGTAGCAGGGCTGTCAATGTCCATCTTTATAATAATAATAATAATGATAATAATGCGTTTAACGTCCGTTTCTCGACTTTATGTCATAACAGACGCCATTCGCACCATTACTATTTTTCATTTTACCACTTCCCGTTTTTTTCTACATTTCTTAAACTTCAACTTATATAATAGCAATGGGCGAATGAAGGAATTACAGGAAATTAGGATAAGGTAGGTAATTTTTGAACTAGGAGTTTGATAGGTAATCGGCCATGGCCTCAAATAAGGAACCACCTCGATATTTATCTGGAATTAATTGAGGGAAACCATGGAAAACCTCAATCAAGATGGCCGGTACAGGAATTACCGTTTCTCGGCGAAAGGCAGTAGGAAAAAGTCCCAGCCACATCTGCCCCCGCCGGGAATCGAACCCGGACCTCCCGAATGCGAGTCTAGTGCTGTACCACTACTCTACCCAGCTCGGTTCCATCTTTATATGATATTATATAAATACTAGCCGCTACCCGCGGATTCGCGCGCGATTCACGTAAAACAGTGTGTTGTAGTTTTTCCCGTGGTAATTTAATTTTGCTCATGTGAGTTAATTTAAAGTCATGTATTATTTTAAACTAATTTGTAGCGTTTTTTTCAAATACTGATATTTCCTTTGTCATTACCAAAATAATAATGTTTTTATTATACCTTTTTTTTAACGCATAGAAATATCAATAGTTGTACTAAAACAAAACATTGTTTTTAAACCGCTTATACAACACCTAAAAGATAAAATGTTCTTGTTACATAATGTTTCATTTTTTTGATTTTTGCAAAATTCTTGTACAAAAAAAAAATAATTTAATTCATTCAGTATTCGGACGGCTTGGTGTTTCCTTTTCTATAATTTCCCTTTTTTAATTATTTGTATTTGCTTAGATCCTTTTTTTTAGATAAGTTAAAATGTATTAAAATACTATTTTGCTTTTCTTGTGGGAAATTTTTACTGTGAAATATTTTTGTGATTTATTCTAATTATTGCCAAATTATATTTTCACATCGGTATACCGTTAAATATATTCATTTTTATTTTAAACTGTATGTTTGTTTTTTTTTTGTGTATAATTGATCGTATTTTTTTTATTTAGTTACGTTAAGTAAAACAACAATCAATAATGGGCCCAGCGAACTAAATTATCTTTTTTTTATCTTACTTAACGTTACAAATTTAAAACTTGGAGAATCCTCAATTTTTCGGAAAATCTTCGTTTTCTATTGTCGAGCGGCTCTACCTCACTACAGCTGAACCAGTTTTTAAATCAAGCATGATGTGAATTTAGTGTTGCAATAGGGATGTTGACTGTATTCAAATAAAAACATAATTTCAACATTAATTGGTAGTTTCTATGGTATAAATACTAAAAAACACATTATTTTTCCTTATTTTTAAGGAATTTAATTAATATTTAATAAATAAAACCTAATTAAATCACTCTCAAGTCAGAGAGTCATGAACAGCATCATACGTTATAAAAAGACTTCATTGTTTGGTTAATATTTAGTGTGTAATTTATTATTAGTGGAGTGCCGTAGAGTAACTGATAACTCATTCCGCCGCGAAAGTGGAAAAATTCGAGTTTAAGTCCCGACGGTGGCAGTTGTTTGAAAATAAATTTTTCTAATATAGCATTGTAACAATGGACGTTTCTTAACGATTATAGCGAACGATAGCTATTATGAAACTAATTTATTAAAAATAATTTTTATCATATTAGTAAACACGGTATAGTGTTTACTAATATGATAAAAATAATTTTTAATAAATTAGGTTCATAATTTTGTAAGCGTGTGCCGTGACTATCATGGAGCTTACAACCCACGCTTTTATAATTTTGAACTTAAATTATTAAACATTATTTTTATCCTTTCTAGTACACTGCAATAAAAGCTTGCCTTTATAAAAGTTTATTTTCTAATATTTTATTTATATAATTATACGTTTATTCAGAACAAAGTTTAAGAAGGAACTTGTAACTCAATTAATTCACATGCCACAAGTGAGAACATATTCTATTTTAAATTAATAAACAGAGACTAAGCATGAACTTTCGCAGTGTTGACTATAATATTATAACTCTTCGTTATCTGAATACATAATAATATTACATAGGGGAAAGGTCCCTATATTGGACCCCTTAAGAAAATGTCTCAAAAAAATGGCAATTTAATTCACCTTTATGAGCGAAAAAAATTGACAATAATGTTAACATTGTTATAAATGCATAAATCTTATTAAACATGCTAAAATTATTTTTGGCTGGTTATAAATAAATATTTTCAAAAAAGCTTTAATGGTCCAATTTAGGAAACGTGTAGCCTATTTTGAACCACAGATCTCCGAAATTGGACCATGTCTATTTTTCACTAGTTTAGATATGAAAATTTATTTAGATAAAAAAAAAATATAACTCTGAATAATAATTACATATCAAAAGAAAAAATATATCGACAAAATATAATCAGTCGCTGTCAGACTGACAATTAATACAGTAGTAATAATTGACATTGCGACCATCGGCACACTTCAAGTGGACCCATCTCTTGCAAGAAAGACACTGCACCCATTCTTCTCCTGGGCTGGATTTCGAAAATGCAGACAGACACACCACACAAAGACAGTCTTCATCTTCTGACTCACTTGACGAACAATCTTCTACTGAAGTGCGCTTTCCTTTGATTTCTTTTGATTTTTTCTTCCCTTTAGACACAGACGTTGACGGGCCAAATAAATTTTTGGCGGTTTGAGAAGGTACTACCACATTTTTTTTCCTTTGCTTTTCTTCTAGACACCTCTTGTAAGGACTACCAGTTATAATCACAGTAGAAGTGGAAGCAGCTGGTGTGCGTGACTTGCGTTTTAAAATGGGTAAAGGTGATATTTGGGCCACATGTTTCTTTTTTTGAAGCGATGGTGAGCTGTTCGCGTCAACAGGCTGAGCACCTCTTTGGACAATGTCTTCGTCATCAGCTATAGAGTTTGTTTGTTCTTCTGTTGCTACATTTCTAGTTCTCGTGTCGTCAGCATTAGAAATGCAAACAAATTCGCTGTCGTCGAATACATGTTTGTCCAAAGGCCAAATGCCGCATTTTGCGAACCCATTCGTAGCATTTCCAACTGATGCAGCTTTGGAATATGCCTCTCCAAGTAATCTTGACACTTGAAACTGTGTTATATTTTGGCAAGGATGCGTACGAAGCCACTTATCTGCTGCTTGGTTGTAATAAGAATTAAGGGGCTTAAAAAATGAAACATCGCAGGGTTGCAGTCGATGTGTGGTATGTGCAGGTAGTGACAACATCACTATACCATGATCCCGCGCTAGCGTAATGGCTTCTAAATTTTTTGTATGGGTGGTATGCCCATCCATGATTAAAAGAACTTTTTTATCTTTAGATGGCTTTGCAAAGGCGATGAAATGCTGTAGCCATTTTGCGAACAATTCACTTGTAATCCAGCCCGACTCTGAACAAGCAAATGCCGTTCCCGGAGGTGCCCCTTCCTTGAGTTCTTCTTTGAATCTTACTCGCTTGAATATAAGCATAGGTGGGATATACATGCCAGCCGCACTACAGCAACAAACGCATGTCGTGTTCACACCACGTTCCCCGCTTGTAAGAGCACCTATTTGATGCTTACCTCTCTGCCCAATTATTTTTTGTGGTTTCTGAACCGTACTCAGGCCAGTCTCATCGACGTTATATATTTCAGATGGACCGAAGTTATGCTCATCGTAAAGAGCAGTAAGGCATTCAAAAAAAGCCATAACTTTCTCTTTACTAAACCCTAGAGCCCTCGCAGCGGAAGTAGGTTCAGGTTGGCGAAGAGATAATTCTTTGTGTCGGGACATAAAAGAGTAATACCACTTCTTACCAGCTCGTCCATTTTTGAATCGATGAGAAATGCCATTTGCTCCTGCAACATCGTATGCAAGTCTTCTTAAATCAGTACGCGTAATCCCAAAAAGAGTTCTTTCAAGCTCTAACACATGATTCACTATCTCTTCTTCAATTTCTTGTGGAAGATCTGGGGCACGTCCAAATTTTTTTGTGTTACCATGCACATTTTTATTTTTGTCGTCAATCCTACGTTTTAGCGTTGCTTTTGGTATTTTAAAACTTCTAGCTATTTCATTTAAACCTGCAATTCCATTTTTGTATGCAGTTATGGCTTTCTTCATATTTTCCTCATCCCATTTTCCATATTTTCCACGCACTGACATTTTTACCTATAAGGTAAAACAGTTCCTAATTTGGACCGGTTCAACTTAAAACCCATTAGGCGGTTCAATTTAAGAAACTAACCTCACATTAACTTTTCAGTATTAAAAATAAAAATTAATGCAAATATCGGGTAAACAATCTAATAAAATAATAAACAATAACTTTCTTAAAAACTACACCCGCAAATGTAAAATTTACTTACCAGTAAAAAAAGTTATCGCTTATATAAATTGGAGATCAAATTACATCAGCTAACAACAAAAAATGTCAGACGTCATTACACAACTATTTTACGCTTTACAGAGCTCTGTTTTCATGTTTCAACTAAAAATCTTGTAAGCAATAACTATTTGCCGATAGATAACACTAACGTCTACTTATGTTTATATAAAGGCGATGGTCCAATTTAGGATTCGGTCCAAGTTAGGGGCCTTTCCCCTAATATATTTTACTAATTATATTACATAAACATCATGATATTTCGTAACTTGAAGCGTTATCGTGTGGTCTATTCGTATAATGTGATACATATAATATCTGACGCAATATATTCACAGAGTACACCGCGAGCAGCTAAATCGACTCACCCCTACAAAAAGTACAAAGTGTAACTTTTTTCGAAAATGACTTGAGTAATGTATATAAACTTATTATTTCTTTAAAGCTTGATCTTTAGGGCTTTTATATAATACTAATCATTTAAATAATTTCAGTTCTTTTTTTAAAATATCTTACGGCGGTGGTTCGTGTATGATGTGGCCGGGCGTTTCGCTGGAAGGAAAAACGGAGCTCGTTTTTGTCCCTGGTGGACGCCGAGGAGGCGGTTTGACTGCTGCGCGATATGTGGAAGATATTCTTCTGGACCATGTTTTGCCTTATGAACGCTTCTTCGAGGACGGCTTTCATTTAATGCATGACAATGCCCGGTGTCATACAGTACGAATCACTCGTCAGTTCTTGGATGAAGTTGGCATTCGGACCATGGACTGGCCAGCACTAAGTCCTGACCTCGGTCCCATAGAGCATCTATGGGACGAGCTCAAACGGAGGGTACGAGCCAAAAAACCGGCACCTACAAGCATCGCAGAGGTGAAAATAGCGCTGGAAGAGAACTGGGAAAGTCTTCTTCAAGGACTGATTAAAAAATCGCCTTCGAGCTGTTATCAAAGCTAGGAGAGGCAACACCAAGTATTGAGACAATAAATCTTCGGTATTAAACATACGTTTTTTGTTTTATTTTAATTTTGATCAACCCAATACTTTAATTAACTTCACTTTTGTTGCGTTACAATTAAAACCTGATTAATTTAAAAAGTACTGGGTAGATTTTTAAAATAATGGTATCATTTTGAAGCTTAAGGATTAAACTTTTAAAAATTATATGTTTTATGCACATTATTCAAACCATTCTTGAAAAAAAAATACACTTTGTACATTTTGAAGGGGTGAGTTGATTCAGCTGCAGCGTTGCCAAACGTCCCGATTTTTAAATCAAAGTTAAATGTCCCGCGCGGGACAGGGTCAGTCCCGCTTTTCGGGAATAACTCGACCGTGCGTAAATAATTATTCTCTTATTGTAAGTTGCAATTTGTAACACTCACTCCTCAAACTATTGTTTGAAACGCCATATTTTTCTAATGAATAAAACTTTTTTGATTTTTTTTATTCAGAAGACGAATAAGACTCAACTATTTAACGATAGGATAAATCTTATTTAAAATATCATATTTTTATTAAAATACATTTTCTATGGCTATTTTTGCTATCTATTGTCACGTAAACGTAATTTGAACTCAAATAAAAAGATAAATATTAAAAAACTTCTGATTATATACGTTTTTTTACTATGTCCCGCTTTCAATGAAAGAATCCCGCTTTTTTCACTCAAAAAGTTCCAAGGTCCCGACTTGGCAAAAAAAAAATCTGGCAACGCTGCCCGGAACTAACGTTAATACTGTCATGATTTTTCTTGTTTAAAGTATGTACTTAGGTACTATTTAGAGGTTTATTGTTTTTGTTTATTGTATTTGCATGTGTAAACTGTAACGTATATTACATAAAATTACAAAATATTGTTTAGTACTTTATAGTTGACAAACACATAACCAGATCCTATTTCCATAGGCCATATTATTGAATCATGTTTTGGAAGCTTAAGAAATGTTATAATATCAATTTTAAAGTTATGTGAATTTCGTGAGTGTGAACGTGAGTGAGTAGGCGTGAGTCTCAAAATATCTTAGATGCATAACGGGTATTTAATTTTTGTCTCGGAGGTTTTAAAATTTTTTATTTTAGTCTGTTAAAAGTCCCATATTACTTTTGTATTAGTACACTAACGCAAATAAGTTGTATTATGGATTCACACCTATGATTAATTAGTGCACGACGCTTTGTTCTAACATGCCAGTTGAGTACTAATTAACGGTAGTTCAATTGATTCACGTCCGATGTCGCTACACTAGTTTTTATTTAATGTTGCTATTTTTATTTTACGTCCGCACTTTTGACGGTATGCGATTTAATGGCATATCCGATCACGATCACTGAAATTTGTGTTTCGAAGGTTTGTTTTGCCTGACAGTAGACATACTGTGGTCGGATAGCGATCATCTGTTTATTACATCTGCGAGAGCCAGCGTTGCATATCATGTGACTCGTATGTAATTTTCACATCAGTTACGGGGATCATCGTAATAAGCGGCTAATTATTGGAACGTGTTTGTACATCGAGCAATGTCATAAACAATGCATCGGTAAACTGTATATTGGCCACAAAAAATCGACTGTCAAGCCGTCCCTCTCTCGATTCACATTTTTTTATATAAAAAAGAACGATGCCCAAGCCACCCACCCATAAATTGAAAAAAAACAACAATTTTATTTACTGCGCATGCGCAGTAAGTAAAATTGATCGATTTACATGAATGCGCATGCGCAGATGACCAAAAATATGAAAAATATGCTTTTTGATACAAAATAACAGAACCGGCCATTTTTTTTCTTTTAATTTAAAAATTCAAATTTTATTTAGAAATCTATATTTTCTAGTTGATGTGTATTGTGTTGTTCAGCAGGGTGTCATCAAGTTGTAGGTGGCATTTGCTCGATAGTACATGCCAACGATTTGGCCTCCTATCCAGGCGCCGCTTTTCAGGCCGACGTCGCTGTCCATGTATGAAGCATACCAGCGACGCAGCTCTGACTTCAGCACAGCAGCAAACAGCTGATGATCACCATACGACCACG
This sequence comes from Venustoraphidia nigricollis, assembly GCA_034508555.1. NCBI lineage: Eukaryota > Metazoa > Arthropoda > Insecta > Raphidioptera > Raphidiidae > Venustoraphidia > Venustoraphidia nigricollis. Next base: position 85,093 of record JAVRKA010000091.1, on the reverse strand, counting down.
CTCTGTGTACTGCATTGGGTAACAGAGTCTTTTAAAGACAAAGTTCTAGTAATCGCGGTCGGATGCTATTAAATGACGTACCGTCAAAAGTGCGAACGTAAAATAAAAACAATAAGATGAATGAAAATTGTTGTAGCGACATCGGACGTCAATCATTTGAACTACCATTAATTAGTACTCAAATCGCACACTAGAGCAAAGCGTCGTGCACTAATTAATCATAGGTGTGAACCAATATAAACTGGATTCTGTTAGTAAGTCACAATGTCGCGTCAACCAAGTTATTAGTAAACATAGAGTACTAATAAAAATGAAAATTAATCTCCGAATGTTAAGCTATATATTATTACGCTTAATTAAAAAGTACAATCATTCTTTTTGTTAATTTGAGTTTATTTTCTTACAAATACAATAAAAATATAGTAATGCAACATATTCATTCAGATAACATAGTATAAATATTACATATTTCAATAATATTAGATGTAAATGCTTAGTGTTTCTTTTAATATACAAGATTCTGATTTTCATCCAGCCACTTGATGTCGATTCAACTAGGGCGAAGAAGGTTTCCATCTGTAACAAAAAGAAAAAGTTAATTTTTTAGTCAATAATATTGACTCTACCAACAGTAATAGATATAGGTATTAAGGCGATAGAACCCCTAGATTGTAAAATATGCTCTCGGGAGTTTTCGAACTGTGGTCGCAATATTGTTTTTATTACTTTTTTTATTAGCTGAGATTAAGCATTAAACATCACAAAATCTGGCTTACTACTTAAAAATTTCAAAAAACATATTTCTGCCCTAAAAAGTAAATCAAAAATCGTGGTTTTCGTCAATTTTTCATTGTAGCACGTCAGGAGATTTCGAATCACGGGAAGGCAAATAAAAATTTTAAAGTTTTTTTTTTACAAATGTATGTTAAAAAGACTGACAAATTTGGCTTACTCAATAATTTTTTTTTAATTTAATTTTTTCTGTACAAAAAAATGTGTAAAACGTGTGCTAATTTTCTCATTTTTGTCTGTTTTTAAATCGTTCATTTCGATCAAATAAACTGTAAAAACTTGGCTAAAAGTCACATAGGAAGAATGGTACATATTTCTAGTTTACTTTGTAAACATTACCATCAAAGATTGTATAGAAATTTCCATGAAAATTAAACTTTTCCGAACTGTTTTCTAAGTGAATTATATTATACTGAAATGCCAATAGAAGTCGCTACTTGTGTATATGAACCACAAACAATTTCTCACTGTGTGCAGAGTTCAGTGTCGGCTCGTGCAGCACTGACGAAGTATACAGTAGTCCTATATTTTTAAAAATAAACTTTAAAAATGCTCACTATAATGTTAAAGAGTTTTGTCCCATTTACATTTTAACCATTATAGTTACTTGACGTATAGCAGATTGCTGCTTTCCATACAATAAGTATACAATAAAATAAATAAATCTTTTAAAAGAATTGAAATTACTAAATTAGTTATTCTTTTTCGTTTCCTTGTTTGTGAATCAATGACAGACTACTGAAATGAAATGAAATACGAGATTACATTCATACATAAGAAAATGTGTGCATTTCATTGTTCTTATGACGCCTTACGTAGCTGAAAAATAATCTCATATAATATGTTATACAGCTCATAAACTTTGACTTGATATTATGATCAATATTATCAATAACTGAATCGACAAATTTTGCTTTTTATTATTTAATAATCATTATACATGCTAATGTAATTAAAATACATTAAAATAAATACATAAAATACAATATAAATATATATATGGATGCAGGTATATACGTAATCAATATTTATTCTTTATCTGAAAAGGATATCGCTGCCTTAATACAATAGTGGGAGATTTCGATCATTAGTTTTTCGGGGTACAATGTCACACACAAAGACAGCAGTCGTTCATTTTGATAGTATTCGTTAGAATATAGTATTGTCTTCGTTATCTCCACTATTGTATTTCTCTCTCGTGAAAAATATTAAAATTCGAGTAGTTTAATTATGAATATGGACAATAATTCAGCTGAAAATTATAATGCAGTCGTTGCGAAATTTATTGGCGGCAAAAGAATAAATTTTGCTATGCGAGGTAGTTACCAAACTAGATGTGAAGCTGCTACTATATCTTATAATATGCGTGGTGATTATCATGGAAGAATTCACAAGGCACTAACAAATAGAAGTCCTGGAAAATACACTAAACTGTATATTACAAAGAAAAAAAGAATCTTGGAATACAATTCCAGACGCAGATTAGATTTTTCCACAAAACGAAGGAAAGAAAACGTTCAAAGTAATGAGCACTACGGCCAAGAGTCAGCAACACCTGATATATCTGATGAAGAATTTAGAGCGAAAAAAGAAATTTTGTTAAAATCTTTAGAAAAAAATGAAACGGAAATAGCACAACTCGAAGAGAACACGCGAGGGCAAAGTTCTAATCACTTATGGAAAGAGGAAAGATATAAAAGACTAACTGCATCTTCGTTTGGTAAAATTTGCAAAATGAGAAAAACTACTTCTTGTGTCAGCACCGTGAAATCACTGCTTTATTCGGAATTTGAAGGTACAAAAGCAACAAAATACGGAATAGAGCACGAGCAATTTGCCATTCGTCAATTTGAATCAGAAACACAAAAGACGGTAAAAACATGTGGTTTGTTTGTCGATATTAAATACGGATATTTAGGCGCAAGTCCAGATGGCTTAGTTGACGATGATGATATTATTGAAATAAAGTGTCCAGCAGTTGCTGCAAAATTGACTCCACTAGAAGCCATTTTAAGTAAATTTTGTGAATATTTTTAAAAATGAAATGAAACTAAAACAAAACCATAATTATATGTACCAGATTCAAGGACAGTTGCACATAGCCAGAAAACGTGTTTGCTACTTTGTTTTATGGACTCCACTTGGAATGTTAGTTGAGAAAATTTATCGTGATGACAATTTTTGGAAAGAAAACATGGAAAAAAAGTTAATTAATTTTTATAAAATGTGTTTTCTTCCGGAATTAATTGACTCAAGGCATTTGCGAAATATGGCAATACGCAATCCTCCGAGAGATTAATTAATTTTTCAGTATTCGAAATTTCATTTTATTTTAATTACAATATGTTTAATTTCGAAAGTGTATCTAGCGATAATTTAAGAAACGAATATTTTTTTGATTTTTTTCTCAGAATATGATCATAAACTTTTTAAATAGTTTTTTTTTTTTGTAAATCAAAATAATACATTTATTTTCGTGGATATAGTGTCGACTTTTTTGATAACGCTGTCTGTGAACAGGAGCATATTTTTTATGTATAACTAAATGTGTCTCCCGAACTTTTAAAGTGTTTTTTTAGTTTGTATAATATATAAAATTTGGAACACTATGTGATTTTTCATATAAAATATACCTACTCTTATCTTTTATAATTATTTATATATTATTGCAAATCTAAAATGTATTAATTGCTACTTATCAACTCGACAACAGTACATACATTGCAATATTGGTATATTACTTCCAAAAAGTATCTAAGTACAAATAAAAATCCTAAATGCAGTGTTTGAATTAAAATAAAAATACTTTTTTTTAGTATTTCCATAAAAATACGAATTTTGAAATAGTATTTAAATTTATAATTAAAAGAAAATTGTTAATTGAATGAATATTTTCTGTAATTAATACGCTTTTTATAAAATTTTGATTAACTTACATAAAAAACTTTTTCGATATTCTTATCGCCCAATATTCCTCTTTTCTTCATAAACATATAAGACAATTCACAATAAGTAGACCTCCGGAGTATTTGATAATGTATTTTCAAATTCAAATATAATTGATAAAAATCTACGTATATGAATACAGGTAATAAATACTTATTTCGTCCGGTATATTGTTTGCAAAAACATTTAAAAAAACACCTACGCCTATGGAATATTATGATCTCTAATCTATATAGTCACACGGAAAATATAAACTCCTCGTATACTATCGTGCTAATATTATTAGGTATAAGTGTATGATCCGATGGTTCACGAAATAGTCTTTTTCTGCTGTGCAAAAATTATTCATATGTTCGTTGCGCAGAGCTCCGCGGGTGATTACGGGGAAGGGGGTAGGTAACGCATGAGTTACAGCCCAGGGAGTCTATCGCCTTAACAAAATAAAATTACTTGCAATACTGTTCAATAATTTTATTTATATAAAGACGTTTCAACCAACAGTTTTGAAAAGGACCAAAACTGTTGGTTGAAACGTCTTTATATAAATAAAAATATTGAACAGTAATGCAAGTAATTTTATTTTGTTAATATTTTTTTAATTCTTTATTTAACACTGTTATTCTTCACTACTTATGATATATGTAATAATACAAAAAACTCGTGTTGTAATGTCAAGCCTTGTCAACAATATATGCTAATAAATTGCATTCATATGCGAACTAAAAATAAAAAATTTAACCACTTAATACATCCCTAAACGAAGCCGAATCAAGCATAATTTATCTTTTTGTACCAAGTATGACGATGTTTTTCGGTACAAAACTGAACATTTTATTAAAAATCTTCTCAAAGAGCGAAATTTCAATTTTTTGTTATCCAGCCCCCATAACTATATAAGAGGTATTATATTTAAAATTTTAATTGTAATAAAAATTTCGTGAAATATAGAATTTTAGGTATTAACTATACCTATAGCCATTTTTGTTTATTGTATTTGTGATGTGTAAACTGTAACGTATATTACATAAAATTACAAAAATTCATTGTTTAGTATTTTATAGTTGACAAACACATAACCTGATGATCTGATCCTATTTCCATAGGTCGTGTTATTGTATCATGTTTTGGTGGCTTAAGAAATGTTATAATATCAATTATAGAATTAGAAGAATTAGAATTAGAATTTATTGATCCAAAGACATACAAATATGTATAGGATTCGTCAAAAAAAAGATATGTTTACAAATCATTTACAACAAAATCATCCACCCTATACAGACATTGTTTAAGAAGAGCAGTTTTCAACTGTTTTTTTTGAATTTCGAAATTTTTAGATTTCTGAAACTACGTGGCAATTTATTAAACAATTTCAAGGCGTGATATTCGGCGCTCTTGTTAAACAACGTCAGTGTAGACATCGGCAAAATCACATTTGAATTATTCCTTGTGTCATGTCCATGGATAGCCTGAAACGTATCATAATTATGAATACGTCGTTTAATAAAACATAAAGTAAAATATACATATACAGACGGCACAGTTAAAATCCGTTTTTCTATTCTATATAAAGTTACGTGAGTTGCGTGAGTGTGATTGAACGTGCCTGAGTGGGCGTGAGTCTTGAAATTTAATTATTATCGTGCGCGAACGTGAGTGAGTGGTTCAAATCTAGACGTGAGCGTTCGTGAGTGTGATTATAAAAAATAGTAGTGCGCGAACGAGCGTGAGTTGATTTTCGTGAGCGTGAGCGTGAGTGATCGTGAACAAAACACTACTCACGATTGCACCTCTAATCAGCATACTCGAGTATCATTGATTCACTTGGGTTTTATTCATTGATGCGAATTAATTTACAATCCTTATTCATATAATACGATGCTGGAGAAGCACGTCTTTGAATGTATTGAAGAAACGCCAGAAACAGTTGAAGGATGAGAGCGCCACGACGTCCGGATGCAGCGGCACGACGCTCGTTGAGGGCGGCATTAAATCAATCAGTCAATTGAATTCCCCGGAGACAGCACGCTGACACACAGAGAGGACACGTCGTGTTGACACGTTCCGTCATGGTACAAGTAAACTATTGCAACTTGAATGCTGTAGGTATATCATTTTGTACTGATTAGAGTTGGGTAACTCAGATCTGAAACGGTTCAAAGAGCCGACTCCGATAGAAGATCCGTGAGAGCTGCCTCACTTTTTTTTGAGCCGACGGATCAACGGATCCGCATAACTCAGTGAAACACTTAACACACAGAAGCACATTTTACACTTATGTATCAGTTCTTGCTTTGATGCATCTGTCAGCTCAAATGACTCATGCATCACATGTTTGGCCATGCATTCTTGATTCTATACAGGTCGTGATATGATTGACTGAACTAGGTAACTCAGTGGCAGACTGCAGTAACATATTCAGAACTCGGCTCTTTTTGAACCGGTTCAGTGAGCCGGCTCACATACGGGATCCAGATGCAAAGATGCAGATCACTAAAAAGACCCGTTTTTTCCATCTCTAGTATAGATTGAACAAAACAAAGACGAAATATTGAAACTAAGAAAAAACTCTTTGAAGGGGTGTATTAAGGGGTTAAATTTTTCATTTTGTCAAAAATCAAACATAAATTCTCATAATAAAGGCACACTGCCTTTATTAGCAAAAAACACTAGGGTTTAGTGATGAACAAAACAAAAAGTCTTGCGATTCTGCAAGACCAAGATTATACTTATACTAACTACACCAAGACCAAGACCGAATGAGCAAGGCCAAGACTAAAACCAAGACTAAAAATGCAAGACCAAGACCAAATGTGTAAGACTAAGCTAAAAATTATAAATTCCGTTCGAAATCAGAAACATGAGAATGTTTCTCATAACTTTAATAAATAACGATTTTTAGTGTATTTGCCATATGGCAACATACACTATTGGCGTCGGTCGGATGGCGGGACCTAGGGGTCGGACCAAAATTTCTCGACGTTTCATAACCTCCTAAACACTTTGGCACCATTTTTAAAAATGTTTATATATATATGTATATATATATATATATATATATATATATATATATATATATATATATATATATATATATATATATATATATATATATATATATATATATATATATATATATATTTATATACGTATATATATATATATATATATGTGCGGGCAATAACTTTCGAAAGAGTTAATTGATTTTAATGAAATTTGGTCCACGTGTTGAACACCATCACCGCAAGAAGCCTATTTAAAATGGGCGTAATTGGGGCATTTTAAGGGTAGTTTTTAGGGGTTGAAAAATGTTTTTGGGCCCCAAAATACCGAAAAAATTCTCAGAATCGTTTCAAAATTGACATTTAACCCTTTAGTAGTAATTAAAAGGTGTCCCTGAAATTTAAATGAAATCGGCCCGACAGGACCGGACTTACAAATTTTACGAAAACACTAGTTTACAAATAGTGAATTATGTACTGAAAGTTCTATATAATTTGGTATAGAGGTTCGATTTATAATAATATTGCAATTAAGAAAAAAAATTATATTTTAAGGGGTGTATTAAGGAGTAAAATTTTTTATTTTGCCCAAAAACCAACTTAAGCTCGCAAAATAAAGCCACACTGCCTGTATAAGCAAATACCTACACTATATTGTCGGCAGGGTTTTGGCACTGCGACCCGGGTTTTTTTTCTTGTAATTTTTTTGATTGTAGTGAAATAAAGTTTTATTAATTATACGTTAATTGTCTGTATTTTTTTTAATTTACACCTTCAAAAAACCGTGACGATGCTATATGTTTAGGACATTTTTTAAAAGGCGTAACAGGTCAAATAAGCTAAACTAAGACTGAGATAGAACTATTTGAGCAAGAACAAGACCAAGACTAAAGTAGCAAGACCAAGACCAAGACTATTTCAATCTTGGTCTTGGTTTTGTTTCGCTCATCAGAGTTTGGCATTGAAACTCGAGTTGTTAATATATAACGTTTGTGATTGCATATTTAATCTTTGCCTTAATTATTGATTTATTATTATTTGACTACAAAATGGCGTCTTAACGATATGATTATATCGACATAACTAAATTACTGTCTATCTTGCACATATCCATTCATGTCGTCTTTTTGTATCATGGTAGAGGGAAACGATACATAATGCGGCAAGATAGAAAGCGAGACAGAACGAGACCGTAACTTCATTAAAATGACAGATGCGGTCTTGTGTGTTATGTGTTTCACGGCCGGAGTTGATAAAGGCGCTGAGAAAAACCCATATTTTGTCATTAGGTGTACCAACTATTGGGTTCTGACATACCAGGTGTTCACGCGTAAATTTTCAACGCATCTCATTGTTTGGTTTTTTGAGTGAATGATTGGAAACTTCACGAGGAAATAAAATAATTTCATGTTTTTCAATGGATCGAAACCAAATTTTAAACTTTCAGTTTATACGGGATTCCTTAAGAGATGTTTTATCCTATTTTCTCTGTAGTCAAGGAATTTTCAACTGTATCAAGTTGTGTCTTCCTATCGATTAGATAGGAAGATACAGCTTAAAACATCTCTTAAGGAATCCCGTATAAACTGAAATCTTAAAATTTGGTTTCGATCCATTGAAAAATATGAAATTATTTTATTTCCAAATTTTTAACTGCCATATTGGATTTTAAATAATGTTACACAGTTTATACTTTTATACTCTCTCATTTGATACCCACATCAAGGAGGTTGTAAAGAAATAGATGATCCGCCATTTTTTGTCGGCCGCCATTTTGGATTTGGATTGAAGTCACACTGCTGGTTGGATTCTACTTGCCATACCCTTTCATTGGATACCGATGTAGAGGGGGTTGTAGAGAAGAAGGTAATCCGCCATTTTGTGCTGGTGGCCATATTGGATCTACAATAATATTTAAAGTAATGTATTATATTGTCTCCAGAACCAAAGGTGTGTGCAAAAATTTAGCTCAATCGGAAATCGGGAAGTGGGTCAAATTTAACTTGCAAGATTTAACTACAGACAGACACCGAGACAGGTTAAACTAAATAAAAGCTTGTAAAAAATGTAATTCGTACCAAATTTTTTGACGTCATGTACAAAACTGTACTATTATGTTCTAAATAAAATATTATTATTTTTGAAGTTTAACTTCTTTAGCGACGTATCTATTTAAAAAAAGTAAAAATCGAGGGGAAGTAGAATTGTCCCCGAAAGGGGAAGTAAATTTCATGAAATTAACAAATACAGAAGTTTGTAGCGTGTTGCTAAAGTACATGTGGATGCGCAAATATTATTAATTAGTTTGACATAACAAAAAATTAAACGTGGGAATAATATTGAAAACTAAAGAATTTAAACTTCTTATGTGGGCTTATGAGGGTGAGGTTCAATATAATTAGTGTAGGTATTTGCCATATCGCAACATACACTATTGGCGTCGGTCGGATGGCGGGACCCATATTGGAATCCACCACCGCAAGAACCCTATTTGAAATGGACCCAATCGGAACATTTTAAGGGTAGTTTTTAGGGGTTGAAAAATGTTTTTGGGCCCCAAAACACCGAAAAAATTCTCCGAATCGTTTCAAAATTCACATTTAACCCTCTGGTAGTAATTAAAAAGTGTCCCTAAACTTATAATAAAATCGGCTTGACAGAACCGGATTTACAAATTTTTTGAAAATACTAGTTTGCAGATAGTGACTTATTTACTGAAGGGTGTATTTAATGCAAATACACTATATTGTCGGTAGGGTTTTGACACTGCGACCCGGGTTTTTTATTTTTTTTTTAATCTACAACCTAATCATTGGATGGTTAGTAAGAGTTTGGCACGGTACATCAACTTTTCTCATGACAGTACACTTCAGTAAGAAGCTCTTATAATGCTGAGTGCGCCGCCTCCTTGATCCAAGGAAGCCACTTCGGTGTAACAGAGTCAAAGCACCGCAGCTGAGACTCGCAGAGCCCATTATGTGCTTTATACCGACGAGATGAAGGCTCTAGTGCCTATTTATCGACAAGCCCAATATCTTCTAACGACGACACACACAATCCATTGTATACCTACTATGTCCTTGAAACCTATCAGGAGTATCTGGTTATATATACAATGCGCTATATTTGGTATATATAGGGAATGAAGTAGTCTTTCAACTCGAAGCCTAAACTGCGTAGGTATTATAAATTTCAGTTTTTAATTAAGGCCACTGTTTACCAGCTGTTTGTCACGCGCATATAGCTCTATCTACCGAGCTGGGTAGAGTAGTGGTGACAGCACTAGACTCGCATTCGGGAGGTACGGGTTCGATTCCTGGCAGGGGCAGATGTGGCTGGGACTTTTTCCTACTGCCTCTCGCCGAGAAACAGTAATTCCCGTACCGGCCATCTTGATTGAGGTTTTCCATGGTTTCCTTCAACTAATTCCAGATAAATATCGAGATGGTTCCTTATTTGAGGCCATGGCCGATTACCTATCAAACTCCTAGTTCAAAAATTATCTACCTTATCCTAATTTTCTATAATTCCATCATTCGCCCATTGCTATGATTTAAGTTGAAGTTCTAAAAAATGTAGAAAATAACGGGAGGTGGTAAATGGAAAATAGTAATGGTGTGAATGGCGTCTGTTATGACATAAAGTCGAGAAACGGACATTAACCGCATTATTATTATTATTATTATTATTATTATTATTATTATTATTATTATTATTATTATTATATAGCTCTATCTTATGAGTAGTTGGATGATCTTTGCAAATTTAGCACCTCATTTTTGAGTGAAAATGACCTTAATCGATAGCTCTCTGTTAGGTTCTTTATGGTCCCACAATTTTTTTGTTACCTACCATTCATGCATGGTATGCGCATGCGCAGAGCTTACCTAATTTATAATTACTAATAAAACAAATAATATGAGTAATATAACAATCAAAATGATGGACCAATCCGGACCTAACGATAAAGAATACGATTTTGAATAAATTCACTAGTCTTTCATTGAATGAGTAACTAAAATGATTTTTTTTGTCAAAATTTGAAAAATGATACCTATATAAAAAAAAACTAAAGGGGACCTAACAAAAAAATTGTGGGACCTTAAAGGACCTAACAGAGACCTATCGATTAAGGTCATTCTCAATCAAAAATTCTGTCGATGAGATGCTAAATTTGCATAGGTAGTGTGTGTGTGCATGCAAAATGCACTTACTCATGTTTCGGAAGTCTGTAATTGTAAACTCAGGTTTGAGGAAAAACTATGAGTAAAATCATCACTAGTTATCTAATTATAACAAAAGGATGTAATTACAAGATATTTTATTCAATAATTATCGGAAAAATGGTAAATTAAAAATATGAATTGATACTGGGCAAAATAACGCTGGCTGTTGGTGACTTTAAAAAAAAATTATAATGAGTCTCACTCTCATATGCTCACATAAGAAGTTTAACTTCTTTAGTTTTTAATATTATTCCCAAGTTTTTTTTTATGTGAAACTAATTAATAATATTTACACATACTTAGCAACACACTATAAACTTCTGTCCTTGTCAGTTTCATGTAATTTAGGAGACAAACTAACTTCCCCTTTATTTGCCAGTTCTACTTCCCCTCGATTTTTTACGTTTTTCAAATAGATACGCCGCTAAAGAAGTTAAATTTCAAAAGTTGTTTCAAAGATAAAATGTGTTCTTAGTAGAAGTAAATACCTGCAGTTCGCGTTATAGAAAAAAGTTTGATTAATCTGTCATATTTAAAATTTATGGCATACAGGAAACCTTGAAAGGCGCTGAGTTGTAGAAAAATTAAGTGTAAACACAAGAGAAATGAAGTTACTGGAAAATGTTTAAGATTTCCCTCTGACAAGTTTATTAAATTTAATTTACTTTTCACATCCGTAAATTTAATGTACCTACAATGTTTGATAACGACCGTGTTTGGAATATTTTTTATAAAATATTAAAATTGAAAAACTCTTCATCGAATATTTAATTTTTAATAATAATGCACCGTCAAGCATATATAATTTGAATTCGTTTTTTTTATATTTACCTATATTTTTTAATTTTTTCATGTTTTGTATTATTAATTAACTAGGTGACCCATGCGCACCGTTTGTGGTCAGTTACGTAATATAATACGACTTATGCGATTAGTTATTATAATTAAGTAAACATAAAAATGTTCAATGTTTTGTTCTTTGTTTAAAAAGTAACAAAAAAAAACTTAGAAATACCGCTTTTTTCTCAAAGCAATCGATAAAAAACGGTTCTTAAATTTGTAATCGGTTCAAATCACTATCTTGAGTCAGCATGATTTAATATTGTACTCTATAGCACCCCTTGGGTACGTATTATTTCAGATGTAAAATGTTGACAAAAATATATCATTTGCAGAAGGAGATCTGCTTGTAGTTTTCCATTTTCACTGTAATTATCGTTTTCACATGTTGACATATTCAACTCATGTCAATTTATTCATATAGGTATATATGAATGAATTGAGGTTATGTGTGCGCTATACATAACCTCAAAATATATGCATATTGCATCTTAAGTCGTCTCGTATTCAAATGTCGTTTTCTATAGGTCCTTGGAGATCTCTTAGTCGCAGTTTGAAGTTCTTATGAAACGAAATGACTTTAACAGTTCGTGGAAAAACCTGTTAATATAAAAACTTATTCGCAATTAAAAGCTAAATCGCTGACATCTGGTATTAGAATCGGAATTTTTTTTTGAAATCAGATGAGAAGCTTCGGAGACTACGTCCTACACCCAATCTTACAATCTTTATCTCTATAAGATAAGATATTTATTTAATCAGTTGAGACTAGACTTGGGTAACTCAGATCTGAACCGGTTCAAAGAGCCGACTCCGAGAGAAGATTCATGAGAGCCGACTAACTTTTTTTTGAGCCGATGGATCAACGGATCCGCATGACTCAGCGAAACACTTAACACACAGAAGCACATTTTACACTTACGTATCAGTTCTTGCTTTGATGCACCTGTCAGCTCAAATGACTCATGCATCACATGTTTGGCTATGCATTCTTGATTCTATACAGGTCGTGATATGATTGACTGAACTAGGTAATTCAGTGGCAGACTGCAGTAACATATTCAGAACTCGGCTCTTTTTTAACCGGTTCAGTGAGCCGGCTCACATACGGGATCCAGATGCAAAGATGCAGATCACTAAAAAGACCCGTTTTCCCCATCTCTAGTTGAGACACTACAAGTACACATCTATTTGACATGTCACTATGAGAAATACAAAAATGAAATTATAAAGTTATCGGCAACATAATAATAATAAAATACCCGTTTTAATGAAAAGATTTTAATACTCGTTGAAAATTGAGAGAGTATTATTTTTTAACCGTTCAGGTAGTTTGTTAAAAATAATATTAATATAGATTGATCTTCACGAAGAACGCTTTTATTAACACGATGATATGTAACACATATCCATCCTAAAGGAACATTCTAAAATGCGCGTCAAGTTGCATGGACCAACTTACATTTTTTTTAACTTTTTCAACGCCAATCGTTTATTCTACGTTTGTACCTGACGCCTGCAAAATTTCAGCGTTTGTACCGAAAAAATAAAAAAGTTATTAGTAAGAATAGGTGGCCAGCCAACTTGACGTCAAGTTGTATGGACCACGTCCTTATAACCACTTTTTTTCAACTTTTTCAACGCCAATCGTTTGCTCTGCGTTTGTACCTGACGTCTACAAAATTTCAGCGTTTGTACCGAAAAAATAAAAAAGTTATTAGCAAAAGTCACTAATAAATGTACACTACTGACCAAAAGTAATTTGTCCGTACAATTTGAATATTAAACTTAGTCGCTTTATTTTGGCCAGTAGTGTACATTTATTAGTGACTTTTGCTAATTACTTTTTTATTTTTTCGGTAAAAACGCTGAAATTTTGTAGGCGTCAGGACAAACGCAGAACAAACGATTGGCGTTGAAAAAGTCGAAAAAAAGTGGTTATTAGGACGTGGTCCATGCAACTTAACGTCAAGTTGGCTGGCCACCTATTATTGCTAATAACTTTTTTATTTTTTCGGTACAAACGCTCAAATTTTGCAGGCGTCAGGTACAAACGTAGAACAAACGATTGGCGTTGAAAAAGTTAAAAAAATGTAAGTTGGTCCATGCAACTTGACGCGCATCATTCTAAATATTGGTGAAATCATTTTTGAAATCGGATGAGTAGTTTCGGAGATTACCTCCTAGATTCAAACTTCCAAACTTTACGTCTTTATAATATTAGTATAGATTAGAATCACTAATCACTAATTTGAAATACATTTATATACTGAAAACTAATTCTCTCTAATCTCTGTGTACATCGAGCCGCGCCGTCTCGACGTTACCGTCGGCACTTTGCACCGCATTTTGAGGTTAGATATTCACTCATGAAATAAGTGCGGTTCCATCTAGCGTCGCATAAATTAAGATTGAACAGTAAATCATCTAACTGACTGCTTCTAATTTAGTTGAAATATATGCTGCACTGATAGCACCTCTAAGTTATTTAATTTGATGCTGCCATGTCTGGAATGCATAATTTTGAATTCTGTTTATTCGTTACTCGTTTGAAATGCATCCTGGTTATTTTTACTGTATTTGCCATATTGGAAATACACTATTAGCGTCGGGACCTAGGGGTTGGACCAACATTTCTCGACGTTTTACATCATTCTAAGCAACTTGGCACCATGTTTGGAAATCCGAGTGAGTGTGGATTTTTAAGCGGAGCTCATAGAAGTCAAGAAAAACCCGGGTTGCAGTGCCAAAACCCTGCCGACAATATAGTGTATTTGCTAATACAGGCAGTGTGGCTTTATTATGCGAACTTAAGTTGGTTGTTGGGCAAAATTGACTACTTAATACACCCCTTAAAATAACATTTTTTTTCTATATTGCAATATTATTATCAATCGAATCTCTAAACGAAATTATTTCATAAAACTTGTAAATCCGGTCGTGTCGGGCCGATTTTATTAAAATTTTAGAGACGCATTTTAATTGCTACCAGAGGGTTAAATTTCAATTTTGAAACGATTCAGAGAATTTTTTCGGTATTTTGGGGCCCAAAAACATTTTTCAACCCCTAAAAACTACTCTTAAAATGGCCCGATTAGGCCCATTTTAAATAGGCTTCTTGCGGTGATGGGTTTCAACGCGTGGGCCAAATTTAGTTGAAATCAATTAACTCTTTGGAAAGTTATTGCCCGCACACACACACGTATATATATATATACATATATATATAAACATTTTTAAAAATGGTGCCAAAGTGTTTAGGAGGTTATGAAACGTCGAGAAATTTTGGTCCGACCCCTAGGTCCCGCCATCCGACTGACGCCAATAGGGTATGTTGCCATATGGCAAATACACTAAAAAAAAACGACAGTAAGACCCTGCTTAACGCAGGAGATACGTTTCAATAAGTTCTTGCGCTATACGAAACAGCGCTAAACGAGGTCATCTTAATACGTAGATAGTTGGCATAAGTGAAACAGAACCGAGAATAAGAAAATTTGTTAGTTTTTTTGTTTGTTTAATTATGTAACAGTTATTGTTAAATAATTTTTTGTCACATTAATTATAGATTTATTAATTGCTAATATCGATTTTTGTTCATAAAACATATATGAAAATCAAATAAAATTCGAGTAAGAAGTTATGTTTATGATAAGAAAGGTTCCTCATTTGACATATTTAGTTTTTTGTGAAGACGTCCTCTAATGTTGTTTGCATTTTTCTGTTTCGTTCGGCCAGCGCAAGTTATTGCATCAATGACACTTCGTATTGCCTTTGAACTTCTATCAACAATTGAATTATTTTGTGTAAACTGATCCATAATTTACGTTATAGTGACTAAGTTTTTTTTTTTTGAAAGCATGTAATACTGAAACAGCGTTAAGCGAGGTCTTATTGTATGTTGTGATGCACTGTGCAGAATATTAATATTGACTCAAAAAAGACCCAACGATAGAATACCAGTTTGTATCTCTACGAAATTCCTCTATCTAAGTTAAGGGACGTTAAAGAATTCGAACCTTCCGAATATGCCTCGTGCTCTCACCACTAATGCATTCGCTCGGCGACTTTGATATTACGGCGTTTGATGACACGCCGTCCTATAATGTATGTATTTTAATTACAAAACAGCACTGGACCGGTTTAAGTTTCGTAGTCGCGTTTGGAATGGACATTAATTACAGAGAAGCGTTCTCTGTGACCTGAGTGGCGCCGACGCCGGTACGTTATTTGCAATAGTCTATGGCAGGTGCCGCAGGTGTTTCAATTCGAGTAATAAAGTTCATAGCACACGAAACTGAATTGGGACAAACTTTGAAAAATCAGAGTTTAAAAAAATTAAAACAACACGCTTTTATGAACCAAAAAATTCAAAATAATTCATCTTTAAAGTTCAATTCCAGATATATGTTATAATAGAAAACAGTATCACGGGTAATTGGAATAATGAAAATAAATCAATTTAAACACTCATTGATTGCAACGTTTCGTCTTTTCTTTAATTAAGACTTTTTCAAGCTCTCAATATTGTTTTTTGTAATGCCAAATTGTATATTATATCATAGTTTAACTGTCGTTTAAGCATATTGAGAGCTTGAAAAAACCTTAATTAAAGAAAAGACGAAACGTTGCAATCAATGAGTGTTTAAATTGATTTATTTTCATTATTCCATATACCCGTGATACTGTTTTCTATTATACAAAATAATTTGACAACAAAATTAGCTTTACTGTAAAAAGCGTGGGGTTTTATCTACTTAAATTTTCATAACAGCTCTATGTTTACTAGTAGTTAGTAAATGAAAAATTTATTACCGATATTAAGTACAGTAAAAACCCGAGTCGCAGTGCCCAAACCCTGCCGACAATATAGTGTATTTGCTAATACAGGCAGTCTGGTTTTATTACATGAACTTAAGTTTTTTGGTAAAAATAAAAAAATTTACCCCTTAATACACCCCTTAAATTAACAGTTTTTTTCTTAATTGCAAGATTACTATCATCGAACATCTACACCAAATTAAATACATCTTTCAGTAAATAACTCACTATCTGCAAACTAGTGTTTTCATAAAATTTGTAAATCCGGCCCTGGCGGGCCGATTTTTTTCAAATTTCGGGAACACATTTTAATTGCTACTAAAAGAGTAAATTTCAATTTTGAAACGATTCTGCGAATTTTTTCGGTATTTTTGGGCCCAAAAACTTTTTTCAACCCCTAAAAACCACCCTTAAAATGATCCGATTGGGCCCATTTTAAATAGGCTTCGTGCGGTGATGGATTCCAACATGTGTGCCAAATTTCGTTAAAATCAATTAACTCTTTCGAAAGTTATAGCCCGCACGTATATATATATATATATATATATATATATATATATATATATAAATAAATATATAAATATATATATATATATACATATATATATAATTTTTCCAAAAATGGTGCCAAAGTGCTTAGAAGGTTATGAAACGTCGAGAAATTTTGGTCGGACCCCTAGGTCCCGCCATCCGACCGACGCCAATAGTGTATGTTGCCATATGGCAAATACACTAATAAATTAAGTAGATATATTTTTTATTCGAACGAACATTTTTTTTCAGAATTGAGAAAAATTATTTTTGTAGATAGATGCAAAATTGTACCATCTGTGACGTAAATTGTAAGTATGTAGGTTGTTACGTAATATTCTATTATGTTTTATGAATGATATTCTGCTTTTCACACAATCGTGCCATCAATATATTATGGAAAGTTGCAAATGCCGCCGGTAAATGTGAACATAAATCTAGGGCAGCTGTGCATTTAGCATTGTCTGCAGAATTTCTATATATTAATACAGTGAAGAATCAGAGCAGAGACTACGAAGCAAAACTGCTTACGGCGAATTATCACACAACCAGGCGCAATAAGGAGTTGTCAGTATCGCAGAAGCTTTAAAAAAACACGAAGGATTCCATAGTAATACCGTACAATATTTATTAACTTAATAATACACATTAATAATACGGACTAAGGCGCAGAAATACCTGACCTAAAAGCTTTTAAGAGATTCCGTCCAATGTCGCTAGTGTGCACTATTTTGACATTTCTAGAAAAAAAAATGTAATGAGCCTCACCCTCATAAGCTTACATAAGAAGATTAACTTCTTTAGTTTTTAATATTTTAATTACGGCGAAATTATTACACATTTTAAGAGGGCACTTTGATGTTTATGTCATGTGAAAATTCTCACATGGACAGATCGTCACATTCATACCATAGTTTTATTTATATACTATAATCTACAGAAAAACATTTTTAATATGAATTGTCTGTTGTATATCAACATCATACCCTCACATTATGTGACGTTTCAGCATATATACTTGTATTTAATATACTTGTATTTAAAAAGTGTTTAATCCGAAAATTGTCCTGATATTTGAAAATAAATACGATATTTAATATTTTCCTTTCTACATGAAATATATATTATGAGTTCCTACCATTTGTACGCCAAATTACAGAAATTATTTTGTACTTCAATTGTTCATCCTTGTCTTACTATTTTGCGAATCAAAATGCAACACTATAAACTTGTGTCCTTGTCAGTTTCGTGTAATTTAGGGGACAAACTAACTTCCCGTTTTATTTGTTTATTCTACTTCCTCCGAAGTTCTTACATTTTTCAAACAGATACGTCGCTAAAGAAGTTAAACTTCAAAAATTGTTTTCGCATTTTTCCCTTTACTTGTGCTATAAGACATTGCTTCTTGTCTTTCATGATTCTAGGTCAGCGAGGAGTACCCTATGGATTTTGATTCCCTTGCGAATGTCAAAATATGCGGCATAAACGGCCGTATCTTTTGATTGCGTTGACTTAGAAGTTTGATTTTTTCACAGCTCCAAGGGATTGCAGACCTGAGTATTTGATATTAATTTCAACTTGATATCTTCACGCGTTCCTGAGAAAAAGGGTCTTGACAGATATAGGATCACAGTTAAAAATTTCCCGAGATTTTAGGATCTGTGGGATCAGCCATCTTAAAAAAAACAGTACACACTGTCTTAATACATGAGCGTCGCAAACACCAATTCGAACGAATTGACGACACGTATTTTAAATTTTAATAGAATCGAAAAAGACGCTGAATAAATTGATACAAAAATTCAACAAAAACGCCTTTGAATTTTGACCATAGATATACCCACGTGAAATTTCAAACTACAGAACTTATATGTAAAAATCTTTTGTTTTCTATTTCTCCATATGTGTGTATTGTGAAGTACGTGATGAATTCTTTTGTTTAACAGGCAATTTTTATGTCCTAGTTAGAATTAGAGATACCAGGAGACTAGTAGCCTAGAAAAAATCGTTCCAGATTTTTGAAGGTTAAAATCTACATTATCTACGAATAATTATACAGTTTTTTTTTTTTGGGAATTTTACGTAACCTGTATTTTTAATACGCTTTTATTAGCTTCACCTGTATGTTTGTTTATTTGTTTGTAATGGAATCTTTGAACGTGAAATTCACCCACTTCAAAACGTCAGATAAAACTGAAACTTTGCACACGTATCAAAGACCAATGACGATACAATAATTTGATAAGTTTGTCCCATTATCCTGACCAGAACCTTTAGGATAAAAACTTGAAAAATTACAGTAAGCAAGCCAACACGCTGTATAGTGACTCACGTTGCGTTGCCTACCCCCATAATCAAATGCAAATTGTTTTTTAGTCTTGTATTTCAAATTAGAGTTTAAACAATCTAAAACAACACGTTTTTATGAACTAAAAAATAGGAAATAATTTGACAACAAAATTAGCTCTACTGTAAAAATCGTGGGACGCTATCTACTTAAATTTTCATAATAGCTCTACGTTTACAACTAGCTAGTAAATGAAAAATTTATTACCGATATTAAGCCCTCCACGCCTTTTTAAAGTAAAGCTAATTTTGTTGTCAAATTATTTTGCGGTTTTTAGTTCATAAAAACGTGTTTTAGTTTTCTTAAACTCTAATTGTTTAAAAAATAAATATTTCTTTTCTTATTTGCAATTAATTATTTGTTTATGTGAGAGAAATAATGTACATTGTCTAAAATTATCAAATTTTGAGACGAAGAACGACCGTAATATTATGACATATAATTAGAAGATGTCATTCTTTTGATAACGGATTTACTTTTCCATCAAAGACCTCTTTTAAAATAAGAGGATTTTTAGTGTAGTTTAAATTGAAATGTCAAGTTGTGTTTTTAGTACCTATATTTGCAATATGGCACATACACTATTGACGTCGGTTGGATGGCGGGACCCAGTGGTCGGGCAAAAAATTCTCGACGTTCTACATCATTTTGAGAAACTAAGCTCTGTTTTTGGAAATTTATATACATATGTAATAACATCGAGTTGTTATCGTCCATGATGTTATATGTTTATGGATAGTGGGTAATTGGACACAAATATAAACTTGCCTGAAGAAGTAGGAAACTAACCTACGAAACATAGCAAATTTAGAAAACTTAGAATTTTCATTTATTTGTGTCCAATTATCCACGATCCATAAACATATGTAATAACTTTCGAAAGAGGTATTTGATTTTAACGAAATTTGGCACATATGTTGAAATCCATCACCGCATAAAGCCTATTTAAAATA
This sequence comes from Venustoraphidia nigricollis, assembly GCA_034508555.1. Lineage (NCBI taxonomy): Eukaryota > Metazoa > Arthropoda > Insecta > Raphidioptera > Raphidiidae > Venustoraphidia > Venustoraphidia nigricollis. The sequence goes on along the minus strand of JAVRKA010000091.1, from coordinate 64,638 downwards.
ACTTTCGAAAGAGTTAATTGATTTCAACTAAATTTGGCCCACGTGTTGAAATCCATCACCGCACAAAGCCTATTTAAAATGATCCAAATCGGGCTATTTCAAGAGTGGTTTTTATGGGTCGAAAAAAGTTTTCGGGCCGCAAATTACCGAAAAAATTCTCAGAATCGTTTCAAAATTGAAAATTTGCCCTTTAGTCGCAATTAAAACGTGCCCCTGAAATGACCATAAAATTAGCCCAACAGAACCGGACTTAAAAATTTTATGAAAACCTAGTGTTTTCGTAAAATTTTACATTTGGAGATAAAGCTATTTGCTGAAGGGTGTATTTATCTTAGTATGATTGATAATAATATTACAATTAAGAATAAAAATTTAAGGGATGTGCTGAGGTTAAATTAAAAAAAAGAAGTAATAAATTATTACGAAACGTCGTGTTAAACAAAATAATTATTAAGTAATTTATCTGCTCCATGAAATATCCTTTGAATTATTTGTTTTAATTAAAAATAAGGAGCTGAACTTTGTGTAAAAAAATTAAATTTTTTATTTTGCTCTAAAACAAACTTATGCTTACATAATCATATCACGCTGCCTATTTTAGCAAATGCGCTATATTGCCGGCAGGGTTGGCACTGCGACGTGAGATTTTTTTCTTTGGCTTCGGATCCAATGTAATTATACGAGTAATACCACAGAGACAACTCGGGTAGCTTTTTAATTTAAAAATATTATCCGACTTTATTAAGTGCATATTTTATTCATATGCAAGTAAGGTAAGTCTGAGACTGTTTATTTTGTCTTTTTTAAATGTTTTCTTAAGAAACTCTAGCGGTAGTTCATGTTATGTAAGTAAATTAAAATCTATGCAAGTTTACTAACGCAAAAACTCTGGCAGTACATATTTGATATTATGTGCAGTAAAAATACATTTTCTTCATACCATGCAGAAAGTACGTACTTTCTGATTCGATTTTAAATCAGAAGGTAGGTATAATATTTATGCACTGTTGTAATCACAGCTGGAATTACTCGCGTATCGTCTGTATAGGCGGGCCTAAACAGTTTTGTTTACGTGAGACTGCCGTTTGTTAGGTCACGTGTTCGCTAGTAGACAGTAGTAGGTAGCCAACTGCTGTTATTACATGAACAATATTAGATCCATGTGTATAACCTCAAAATTGCTCACTTGAAAGTCTTTTTATATATTGGTGAAAATGCGTACTTTCGACCGGGTATGAAGAAAAATAGTATACACCACACGAGCAGAAAGTTGAAAGTCCTGCACTGCGCGACACATGATGCCCTCGAATTCGTCTCGGGCATCACGACGTACAGTGTAGAAAATTCAACTTTCTGCTCTTGTGAGATAATATACTATTTTACAAGTTTTTATTTTACACATGGGAGGGTATGACAAATAGAATACAGTAAACTATGTGACGTTATTTAAAACCCAATATGGCGGCCAAAAGGCGTAACTAAAACTTCCATCATTAGATTTGATGTCTTGCATCGTGCGCTGTGGGCTTAAGGCTGTCGGAACGCTCTGAATTTAAGCCAAAAATAGGGCTTCGGCTGATAGCTGATTGTAGACTTATCCGTCAACATTTTGCAAAAATTCTTTCCCTATAAGGAAGATAAAGGAAAAATCTAGATCTCTAATGGATTACGTTTGTAATTTATGTACAATTTACTAGAAAAAAGTTGGCATTGTACCATAAAACACACGTTTTCAATGTCACCTTATTCGTACTTATTTCACAAAATTGTTCCATCACAAACCTAAAGTGACCTTTCCTTTTTACAAAAGTTTTTTAAATCTTCAAAATATTTCCAAAAAATTAGAGTAATCAACTGACAGCGGCACCCTTGCAACAGCATGTTTTAGCCTCGTAGGCGTGGCTTAAATTCAGAGCGTTCCGACAGCCTTAAGAATCATATAAACAGTTACGATATTTTCTTTTGTTTCTAAGATATTCTTCCAAAGATCCTCACTCCGTCAATAAAATGAACATCCATATATTTGAGATCAGTTATTACCTATTGTAACGGTGTTACTGCTAATTATACAAAACTGTTTTTGTAACTATTCACAGAGCATAATAACAAACTTAACCATGAAACAAACCCTTCTCAAACATTTCACAATATGTTGCTTTATGTAATACTCCTTGTAGAGAAACCCAAAAGTGCGAAACAGCGACAGCCTTAACAGTTCGTGAATTTGGTTTGTAGGTACTCGCCTTTAGAAATAAAGTAAAGTAATATGTGAGAAATTTATAGCTTTTGATTATTTCGTTGCCAAACCAAAATCTACTCGGGCGAAGTCAGAAAGCCCTACCTAGTAGCTACGTAACAAAATTGCTTTTTGTTGAATACCTGTCATTCGACATGAAATACGTATCGATTGTAGAGTTGGGTAATTCAGATCTGAACCGGTTCAAAGAGCCGACTCCGACAGAAGATCCGTGAGAGCCGACTCACTTTTTTTTGAGCCGACGGATCAACGGATCCGCATAACTCAGTGAAACACTTAACACACAGAAGCACATCTTACACTTACGTATCCGTTCTGCAGTAACATATTCAGAACTCGGCTCTTTTTGAACCGGTTCAGTGAGCCGGCTCACATACGGGATCCAGATGTAAAGATGCAGATCACTAAAAAGACCCGTTTTTCCCATCTCTAATCGATTGGGTGTATTATTGCTTTTCTATACTCAAATGTATATTCCAGGTGAATGTCTGTCTTTATGCTTGATATGATATGTGCTCATTGTTACAGAAAACAACAAACTGTTCAAAGCCTCAAATGTTATTTGCATATGTATGACAGTCACTATTATTATATGTTGTTGTTTTCCTTTATACGCGGTGTTTCATTTTAAAAGAATACTTTAAATATCTCGGACACTTTTCACTAAATAGAAAAAATATCCAAATAAAATTTGTTTGGGAGAGGGACACTCGATGACGTAGGTATAGCAAAGGGTCTATAAAGGCCACTAGTTTTTAAATACACTATTGGCGTCGGTCGGATGGCGGTACCTAGGGGCCAGAACGTTTCACATCGTTCTAGGCGACTTGGCACCATTTTTAAAAATGTGCAGACAAAAACTATCGCAAGAGTTAATTGATTGTAACGAAATTTGGTCCACATATTGCATCACCACATGAAGCCTATTTAAAATGAACCAAATCAGACCAATTTAAGAGGTGAACTTACGGATTGTAAATGGTTTTGGCCCTCAAAAACACTCAAAAAATTCTCAGAATTGATTCAATTTAAATTTAACCCTTTGCTATCAATTCAAAGGTGCTCCTAAATTTGTATTAAAATTCGGACTTATAAATTTTATGAAAACACTAGTTTACAGATAGTAAGTGATTTACTGAAGGGTGTATTTTTTTAGTGTAAATGTACGATTGATACCTAATAATATTACAAAAAACCGGTCAAGTGCGAGTCGAACTCGTAAGAAAAGGGTTCCGTACTATTCCGTTTTCCGTGAGTACTTTAAGACTTAAGATTTTCGTTTATGTTTTCCTGCAAAGTATGAGTGAGACCCAACATTTCCTATTTTTTTCAAAATTTTAGGCCCAGTGGTTTTGAAGATAAAGGAGGGGAATGGTTAATTGTTCATCTATTTTCTTAAATAATTTTCAAACTATTTATTTTAAAATTATAAAAAAAATATATTTGAGACCCTTACTACAAGCGCTTTCATTTGATATGTAACACGGTACAATTTGCAAAACTTTTTTTTTAATTTTTCTAATTTTTTCCCCAAAAATGACCCCTATGTTAAAAATTAATTTATTTATGTTACACGTTCGTCTTTCGGTCACCGACTTACATATGTGTACCAAATTTCAACTCAATCGGTCCAGTAGTTCGGAGTAAATTGGCTAAGACAGTAGGACGGACAGACACACGAGTGATCCTATAAGGGCTTTGTTATTTCCTTTTGAAGTACGGAACCCTAAAAAATACTATTTTAAGAGGTTAAATTTTTTATTTTGCTCCCATAATAAAACCACACTGCCTATAATAGTAAATACACTATATTGTCGGCAGGGTTTTGGCACTGTGACCCGAGTTTTTTTAATCTTAAACCGTGAAAAATTGCATAGGATAACACATGCGTTTAAATACGGCTTAGACGTCAATGGTTTGTAGGCTTTTAGTGATCAGTCATTGGAATAAAATAAAGATTAAAAAAGTCCGGAGACTAATATATCCGAGAAAAGTTTTTTTGGAATTTTGTTAATTGAAAAATATTTAATTCAGATATTTTGAAAGGAACTCATTTGCCTGTAGAAAATTGCTTTTAAAGAAATTAATTAAATGCATTGAAACTGTAATTCTATACAACGCATACCTTGACTTTATTTATGCCTGTTTTCACGAAGCAGAGTTGACTCTTGGCACTAGAATTACATAATACTAGATTACTAGCGAACCCGTGCGAATACTTAGCAGTCAGTTATGTAATATGATAGGGTGGAAATAAATTTTCTTCTGTATTATATTCGGAGACTGCAGCACCACTGCACGTCATGTTACCGGAAACTGTTAAAATAATTATATATTTGTTTATATATTTGTTTTTTCTGAATGTTATTTTCTGTAAACTCTGTCAAAATTTTTTAAACCCTAATTTTTTAATGAAAACATTAATTTCAAACCGAAAACCGGTAAATCCTATACAGAGTGTCAACAGGCCTCTCGTTTGAGACTAAAATCAAAGAAATTGGGCGAGTACTTAGAAAATGGCAACCATTTCAAAATTTATGAATCCCGGTTAGCTCATGACTTCCATGTCTACCGGTAATCACACGATTACCAGGGCATTTTACATTTAATACTGTATTATAAAATATATTACATTACTTCATAAATAAATTCGAATTAATAAAATTTGTTGGGCAAATTATTCGAGATATTTATAAGTTACTCTCAATCAGTTTTCAATTTGTTAACAGTGTTGGATCACTTTCACACAGTTTGTGCTGAGACCCAGCGGTAAGAGGCGAGGTAGGCAAAATACATATTGTGGGTGTGACCTTCTTTAGCTCTGTCTCGCTCAAATCATCCGCACGTTTCAATTTTTGGATGGTGCCAACTACGAGGCTAAAAGATGCTATTGCAAGGGTGCCGATGTCAGTTGATTACTCTAATTTTTGGAAATATTTTGAAGATTTAAAAAAAAAATTCCGAAAAAGGAAGAGTGACTTTAGGTTTGTGATGGAACAATTTTGTGAAATATGTACGAATAAGGTCGTAGAGTGACATTGAAAACGTGTGTTTTTTGGCACAAATGCCAACTTTTTTCTAGTAAATCGTACATAAATTACAAAAGTAGTCCATTAGAGACTTAGATTTGTCCTTTATCTTCCTTATAGAGATATAATTTTTGACGAATAAGTCTACAATCAGTTGACAGCCGAAGCTCTATTTTTGGCTTAATTTCAGAGCGTTCCGACAGCCTTAAGTTCATATTTCTATATTGTTTCCAGTCTAACCGTTGACTGTGAAATCTGGCATTCGTATTTCACATTGAGTTACGAATTTTAATTTAAGTTCAATATAAGATTTACTTTTTTTAAGCTTCATAATTATACTGTGAATCAAGTTTACAATTTGTATTTAATATTGGTTTTTCTTTCAAGTATGTTTTTGTACAAAGCAAGCTAAACTTTTTATAATATGTAGGCATTTTTCTTTTATACAATTTTTGTCAGTGAATTTCTTGTAATATTCATAAGATATTTAATTAGTGTTCTTAATACAAGCTGTGACAGACTTTGAAATTTTAAAGAAAGTGTGTGTTTATATACATTTTTTCTCTGTTCTTTGCAAATATAGTCCAAGAGCTCATGACACACGTTCCATGAAGTGTTTGATTCAGGTAGAGATTTTATACACTATGTATAGGTAAATGAGTGTTTGTCTGTCCTACCTGGGTACGCCAGGTACTGAGCATACAGCAAAGGTTAAAAAAAATATGTGCCAAAAAACGTGTTTGATTCAAAAGGCAACAAGTACTATTCGAAAGTTAAGTTGATTTTAAATAAAAAAACCCGGGTCGCAGTGCCAAAACCCTGCCGAAAATTTAGTGTATTTGCTAATACAGGCCGTGTGGGTTTATTATGCGAACTTAGGTTGGATTTTGGACAAAATAAAAAAATTAACTCCTTAATACACCCCTTAAAATTACATTTTTTTCTTAATTGCAAAATTATTGTCGGTCGAAGGTGTACACCACATTAAATACAGTAAATAAATCAGTAAATAAGTCACTATCTGCAAACTAGTATTTTCAAAAAATTTGTAAATCCGGTTCTGTCAGGCCGATTTTATTAAAATTTTAGGGACACTTTTTAATTACTACCATAGGGTTAAATTTCAATTTTGAAACGATTCGGAGAATTTTTTCGGTATTTTGGGGCCCAAAAACATTTTTCAACCCCTAAAAACTACCCTTAAAATAGCCCGATTGGGTCCATTTTAAATAGGCTTCTTGCGGTGGTGGATTCAAACACGTGGGCAAAATTTCGTTACAATCAATTAACTGTTTCGAGAGTTATAGCGCATACACACATATATATATATACATATAAACATTTTTAAAAATGGTGCCAAAGTGTTTAGGAGGTTATGAAACGTCGAAAAATTTTGGTCCGACCCCTAGGTCCCGCCATCCGACCGACGCCAATAGTGTATGTTACCATATGGCAAATAAATAAATAAACGAGGCAGACACCCCAAAGTTGGATTTTCACAAATGAAAAAGTGATTGATTCACGCTGAAATTTTTATAGCAAATTCATTAGATATATTTAAAAAATTTTGCAAAAACCAAGACACTTTTTTCTGGATTAAAGACTATTTTTGGGAACTTATTTATGGGTACGTATGTACGACTTAAACACTTTTCAAAAATAGTCTTAAACCCCGGAAGAAGTGTCTGGCTTTTTGCAAATAATATGTTTAAATATATCTAATGAATAATAGAAATCAGTTTCACGGGTAATTGGAATAAAAATAAATCAATTCAAACACTCATTGATTGCAACGTTTCGTCTTTATTCAATCAAGACTTTTTCAAGCTCTGAAAAAATTTTTTTTACAAAAATTAACAATCATATAATAAAAATATAAAACCTTATGGATTATATTTTTATTATATGATTGTTAATTTTTGTAAAAAAATTTTTTTCAGAGCTTGAAAAAGTCTTGATTGAATAAAGACGAAACGTTGCAATCAATGAGTGTTTGAATTGATTTATTTTTATTCCAATTACCCGTGAAACTGACTTCTTTTATTACATATTTTGGAATTGAACTTTAAAGATGAATATCTAATGAAGTTGCATCGACGACCGTCAGCGCAACATTGTTTCCAGTCTAAACAAAGACGCAGAATCATGTTTCCTTTTCGTCAGCTTGGAAAGAATTAAAGATGGCACCTTGTAATCAGTGCAAAACAAGAATAAGATGCGAAAAGCAATTTGCTTAGTTGACAAGTATCATTAATTAACGAAAGCTTATTGAAACGCGCTTTCATAAATTTAATAATGTTCTTAAGAAAAATTAGCTGAGATGCGGTGTGACGTGCTATTTGTAACAGAGTGTCTTGTTTTGTAATGAATGAGTCAACTGTAAGTTATTTGTTAAAAACTGATGACTTCCAAACTGTTTTGAATTGCTTGTGACAGGGTTTTTAAAAACTTTATCCTATGTTAAACAATGGTAGCATTAAACATTAGATAATAAAGAAAACAGACAATTTGTAACTGTTATTTTTATTACGTTGGCTGAATTGACTCTAAAATAGGGGTAGGAAAGCCGACTCTGACTTTAGTCAAGGAGCTAACATTTGCAATGAAGACACTTGAAAAAATTAAATTATATGTAATTTTAAATAATACAAAAATAATAAAAAATCGTCTGGATATAACAAACTCCTATTGAACGTATTTATTTTTCACAGAAATAATTCTTTGAAAGAAAACTTTTGTTATATCGTGTGCAATTTGACTCTGTCGTTAGTCTATCAATACATTTCCAGTAGGTACTTGATTTTATCGATGCAGTCACGTCAACTGATTAAATCGATGGAGTGCACTTTGTATTGTAAGTGCAACAGTAGGCGCTGTTGTCAACTTTATTATACTTATAAAAAGTTTTCAGTCACTTAAAACTTAGCCTTCATGTTTAATAGTAGCTCATGCATGTCGTTCATAAATGCAGTTTTTGAAGTTTAACTTCTTTAACGACGTATCCGTTTGAAAAATGTAAGAAATCGAGGGGAAGTAGAATAATTAAATAAAGAGGAAGTTAGTTTGTCCCCTAAATTACATGAAACTGACAAGGACAGAAGTTTATAGTGTGTTGCATTTTGATTCGCAAAATAGTAAGACAAGGATGGACGGCTTGAATCTGACGTTTAAAATTACGAACAACTGAAGTACAAACGGTAGGAAAATATTAAATATCATTCTCTATTTTCAGATATCAGAACAATTTTCGGATTAAACATTTTTTAAATATAAGTATATGTTGAAACGTCCATTAATGTGAGGTTATAATGTTGATATACTACAGACTATTCATATTAAAAATGTTTTTCTGTAGATTATAGTATATAAATAAAACTATGGTATGAATGTGACGATCAGTCTATGTGAGAATTTTCACATGACATAAACATCAAAGTGTCCTCTTAAAATGTGTAACAATTTCGTCGTAATTATAATATTAAAAACTAATGAAGTTAAACTTCTTATGTGAGCTTATGAGGCTCGTTATATTTTTTTTTTGTACGAGTGCGCCATTATTACATTATTACATTTAAAAAATCCCTTGGTAGCTTTTTTCTTTAAAATTGGCAACACTGAGTTGTAGAAATGTAGATGTAGATATCTGTAAGGCAAATAGCTTTTTATAAGTGTTAATGTTTTGTTTCAGCAACAATAAAATGCAATAACAGTATGTATGAAGCTTGTTTGGCTTGTGTTTAAAGAATTAATAATAAAACTACCTACAAGTAGATTTCTTCTTTGTTAGGGTGTGAAAGATCGATTGAAAAAGTAAAGTCTATTTTTGATTGTAGATTTTTAACAAATGAATAACGCCTGACTTTTCTATAGTGTAAAAAAAAGCTTTGTAGGGTGGAATATCGTGTTTTACTTTAAATCACTAAGAACAACTGTCGTCTGGAATTTAAAGGGTGTATTTATAGAGGTTGAAAATTGTTTTGGGATCCAAAAACACCTAAAAATTCTAGGATTTGATTCAAAATTGAAATTTAAGCCTACAGTATCTATTAAAAGACGCCCTTGAAATGTTAATAAAATTGGATTGACAGGACAGGACTATTAAATTTTATGAAAAGAGTAGTTTGCGAATACTGAAAGGTGTATTTAATTTGGTGCAGATGTTCAATTGATAACAATATTTCAATTGAGAAAAAAATATTATTTTAAGTGATGTATTAAGGGGTTATTTTAATTTTGGCTGTCGGAACGCTCTGAATTTAAGCCAAAAGTAGAGCTTCGGCTGTCAACTGATTATAGACTTTTTCGTTAACATTTTGCAAAAAAGGACTACTTAAGTAATTTTTGTACGATTTACTAGAAAAAAGTTGGCATTAATTGTGTCAAAAAAACACACGTTTTCAATGTCACACTATGACCTTATTCGTACTTATTTCACAAAACTGTTCCATCATAAACCTAAAGTGACTCTTCCTTTTTCGGAAAAGTTTTTTAAATCTTCAAAATATTTTCAAAAATTAGAGTAATCAATTGACAGCGGCACCCTTGCAATAACATCTTTTAGCCTCGTAGTTGGCACCAGTCAAAAATTGGAACGTGCAGATGATTTGAGTGAGACAGAGCTAAAGAAGGTCACACCCACAATATGTCTTTTGTCTACCTCGCCTCTTATCGCTGGGCATCAGCACAAACTGTGTGAAAGTGATCCAACACTGTTAAGTTTACGTAATAATTGACTTTATTTCTTTTTTGTCCTTGGTAATTAATATAAAAATGATTTTTCGGGAAAAAGGACTTTATTTATAAGTAAAACACTTAATTTTAAGTGTTTTACTTATAAATAAAGTCCTTTTTCCCGAAAAATCATTTTTACGTAATAATGCCACAATATGCCTGTATCAGCAAATACACTATATTGTCGGCAGGATTTTGACACTGCGACCCGAGTTTTTTTATTTAAACGTTCTCAACGACTTAAAATATAGTAAGAAGCTTAATTTGAAGGTCTTCTATACACATGTTTCTTACATTTATTATATTGCTAAGACAAACGGATGACAAATATTGGATTAACACTCAGAGCACTTCTGGGGTTTATTTGTGTCAAGTTGGCGGACTTGACATACTTAGTTGGCTAGCCTGACATGTTTGTAATAATTTATTTACGAATAAGGTCGTAGTGTGACATTGAAAACGTGTGTTTTTTTGGCACAATTAATGCCAACTTTTTTCTAGTAAATCGTACATAAATTACAAAAGTAGTCCATTAGAGACCTAGATTTGTCCTTTATCTTCCTTATAAAGAAAGAATTTTTGCAAAATTTTGACCAATAAGTCTACAATCATGATGACAGCCGAAGCTCTATTTCTGACTTAAATTCAGAGCGTTCCGACAGCCTTAAGCTACTTATAGTAATTGAGGTTTTTGAATTAAAAAAAAACCTGGTCAAGTGCGAGGCGACCTTGCGAGGAGAGAGTTCCCTACCATTCCGTTTTCCGCGAGAACTTTGGGTCTTCGGATTTTCGTTTAGGTTTTCCTGGAAACTATGGGTGACGCCTTATATCCCGTATTTTTCAAAATTTTAGACTCAGTACTTTCGGAGATAAAATAAGCTGTTTTATTTGCAAGTCTATCGGTTGTAAAATTACTCATTTTATTAAAACTAGAAAGTCTGAAAAAACGGTTTACATTTAAAGACGGCTGGGGTTATTTGACCCCTAATTTATAAATAGTAATTCTTAAGTAGTTTCCTATGTAAATACTGTCAAATTATTACAGACTAGCGGCCCAGTCCGGCTTCGCCCGGGTGTAAATGTAATATATAGGATATAAAAGATGAGAATCATTATCATTAAATTCTCAACGTGTATTGAATTTGAGCGAATTCAATCGCTTTTATTTGTAAATGTTTAAAAATCGAAGAAAAATCTTATTTCCCAAAAAGAAATTTAAAAAATTCTGTTGATCCGATCGCTACCAAACTTCAGATCACCCGCTGGGCTAATCTAAAGATTGTCTGAAAATTTCATCAAAAATGGTCTACCCGTTTGGAGTCCATAGATTACATATACATCGTCTTTTATCTATATGATTATTAAAATGTAAAAAGTGGTTATTGTGACATAACGATAATAGTTGGACATGTAGTATGGGGAAGTTTTTTGTAGTTATTGATATGTTCTTTAATATTGTAGAACATACTTTTGTTCTATCATCAATAGTTTCCGCAGCGCATGCGACGAAAGATGTTTTATGGCATTTTTTTTACACCTTGGGTTACTAAAGTTTTAGTAGTGATCCCTAATATTTTCTAGCAATAAATATAGCCTATGTTACTCAGGGTGAATGTAGCTTTCTAATGGTGAATGAATAAACTCAAAAACTACTGTGCCGATTTAAAAAATTCTTTCACCATTAGAAAGCTACATTCACCCTGAGTAACAAAGGCTATATTTATTGCTAGAAAATATTAGGGATCATTACTAAAACTTTAGTAACCCAAGGTGTAAAAAAATGCCATAAAACATCTTTCGTCGCATGCGCTGCGGAAACTATTGATGATAGAACAAAAGTATGTTCTACAATATTAAAGAATATATCAATAACTACAAAAAACTTCCCGATACTATATGTCCAACTATTATCGTTATGTCACAATGACCACTTTTTACAGTTTAATAATCATATAGATAAAAGACGATATATATGTAATCTATGGACTCCAAACGGGTAGACCATTTTTGATGAAATTTTCAGACAATCTTTAGATTAGCCCAGCGGGTGACCTTCTGAAGTTTGGTAGCGATCGGATCAACAGAATTTTTTAAATTTCTTTTTGGGAAATAAGATTTTTCTTCGATTTTAAACATTCACAAATAAAAGCGATTGAATTCGCGCAAATTCAATACACGTAGAGAATTTAATGATAATGATTCTCATCTTTTATATCCTATATATTACATTTACACCCGGGCGAAGCCGGACTGGGCCGCTAGTTTATTTATATTTGTGTAATAACATTACTGTATAAACACTTTTGTCGTGAAATTGAAACAATTTCATTAAAATTCATGAAATATCACGCCATATAAATAAATAGTACATTATTTATTTGCAATATAACTTTAAAATGGATCATTTGACCCCAGCCCGTCTTTCTAGTGTTAATACTAGTGCGTGAAGTAAAACAAATAAATAAATAAATAAATTTATTAACCCTTACATACGCATGCAAACCGCAGAGAGGCTCGTCAATTCACTACACAAAGTAATGAGAAAAAAATAAAAAATAACTTACATTTGACATTAAAAATATATACAAGAGACATCAAGAAATACAACAACTAGGCTAAAAAAGTGAGCACTCCAAATAATCGCCAGCACTGTAAAAAGTGTGCTCAATTAATAACAGTTTTACTGCCTTGCTAAAACTGTTGATACTATTAATATTTTTTATATTTGTAGGCAATTTATTAGATAATTTAACGCAATTATATAAAGCACTTTTTTCATAGAGCGTGGATTTATGACTTGGTATACAAATTTTGTGTTTCCACCTGGTATTGACACTATGAACTTCTTCTCTTTTAAAAAACATTTGTGAATTTTTTGTAACAAATCTTAGACATTCATAAAAAACAATTTTATTTCAAGGTTTATTACTAAAGTCCAGGTATTAAAGAGTCAAGACTTATATAATATATTTTTTTTTGTTTATTTACAATTTGAAATTTACAGTACCTATATAAAAATAATTTTCATTTTTCATAAAATTCACATATTTTTAATTTTAATTAGAGATTTGTATCGCTAGTTTAACCTACTTTGTTTTTTTATGAAATAACTATTTTGACGTTATCAGAAACAACTTCCGTAACAGAGAAAATTTTACCCTGAGTGTACCAAAAGAAGTATAACTTCAAAAATATTAAAATAATTTTGCTTGTTTTCATTTTAAATTAAGGCCGACTTATTTCGTAATAAAATCTTTCCAGTTGAGCGCTGGTTAGTAAATGCGTTGTGAAAAACTGACCGAATATTCTTAATTTAGCTACATATGAAAAATTCACTATTTTGTTCAATTCGTATATTGAATCATATAGCCCTTGTCTTACAAGAAACATCATGAAATAAAACCATCCGTTATTATCGAACATTAAATCAGTAAAATTCGACCTTCTGTAACACCATATTGAGCGTAACACTTCAAAATACTCCTCCCTGTCCTCTTCAGGAGTGCTTTCAAAATGCATACAGGCTATATAAAAGAGTAGAAAATAATCAATTTCATCGCTTATTAGTGTGACGTCATATGCCATGAAGAAACGTATATATCTTTCAAATTCGCTGACGTATTCGGCGGATTCTATTAAACTGTGTAAAAATATCCAACTAAAGTCGGGATTCTTTTCAAACTTCACCAAAAAAAAGTCTATTTCGGTAGCGTAAAATACGACAAACCCAACCATACAGTCAGTGAGCTTTATTCTTTCTGCAATATTGTATAAAATCTCAGTAATCGTTGCTCGCGGTAATCCATTGGCGATTCCATACTTTTGTCGACAGGAGTTACACGGTTCTGGCATCATTTTGACGAATATCTGAAAATTATGTTTTATTTAAAATCAAGAATATTTTGTAAAGGGAGCGTCCTTAAATCATGTAGTTCAATCAAAAGGGAGGGGAGGTCAGTTTGAAAGCTAAGCGGAGCTACAGGAGGGGAGGGAGGAGTTGGAGTCAAGCTACGTAATTTTTTTTTTATTTGGCACAATGAAAATAATTTGCAGAATATTTATTGGAGTGCCGTAAGGTTTATACCTCGGAATCCAGGGCCAGTCAATGAATCTCCATAAAAACTATTGGACTACATTGTTAAAAGCTCAAATAAGAAAGTTAAAAAAAAATTGGCCGCTTTCGAGTGCGGGGGGATGCCACCCCTTCTCGGGGGTGAAAAATGTTTCGTTGAAAATAAACCTGTCAAAATTCTAGAGCATGTTACAAGTACATAAATAAAGTGAATTGTGAAGTGGTAACGATTATTTTTAATTTGGGTGGTAATAAGGGGGTGACTTTCACATTTTTTGACGCCGAAAAAAATAGGGAACAACATTATTTTTGTCAGAACTCAGTTAATTTTGATGCTAGGGATTTTTATAAAAAATAAAAATAAAGGTTCTCACAAGCACTTCAAAAAATATTCCATGAGTTTCCTCGGAAAAATGCATTGTATTTTGGTAACTTCACGTTGAAACTTTCAATTTTGATTTTTGACAAATAAGAACCAACCTTCAACAAGGTAGTACTCCGTTTGTATTAGGTCTACAGACACTATAAATTCACCATTATTTTTGTTTTTTTATAAGCTACGATTTTAAATCGTTTATTTAGATCCAATAAAGTGTAAAAACATGCCTTAAAGTCATATGAGAAAAATGATACATATTTTTAGTCTATTTTGAAGGAAAACATCAAAGATTAAATAAGATTTTTCATAGAAATTAGCGATTTCCAAAACGTGAATACATTTTACACACATCGTAAGATAAAACTATGCTGGTTAAAAAGAGAGCATATTGAACAACTAGTACTCACTACCCTTAATTAAGTCATCCAGAATTGATATCATACAATTGAAATCTAAAGGCGCCAGTACATAGTGGTCTGTAGTGGGCCATTGTAGACCATCGCCATTGTGTACAGGAGTTAATGATCTGTAGTGGCGGACAATTGTGAATCGTGGTGCGCAATCCATTTGTTCTCGGTTTTTTTGACACACTTCAAAGGCGTGGCGTGGCCTGTGGTGTTCACACAGTCGCCCATTGTTTGGACAGGTACCTACTTTTTTTGTTGCGTGCTATACTATTTAAATTTTTAATCGCCCAAAATGTCAGTATCCTGGAGCAATGAAGAGACTTTTAGGTTTATAATACTATAATACTTGTAAATAGTATATAAATAAATAGCCGAAGCCGTAATTACTTCCACATGCATCGCAAGTGCTTCGCCAGGCAGAAATGAGCCATGGGCCATTGTGTGAACACCAAGTGATAGTGGCCTACAGTTGCACATTACAAAGCATGGCCCACTACAGACCACTGTGTACTGGGACCTTAAATGTTTTCAAGATCATTTGCAATAATTTGTCCATATTTATGTCGGTACATACCTGAACTCACTATTTTTCGCCGTATAATTATGTATATTAAAATGAAATGAATAAAACTTTGTTTTTTTTTTTTAACTTTTAAAACATTGACTAGTTGATCACATTAAATTTAACCAGTTTTTATAAAATAAATGTACTTCAAAATGTACACATTCTCATTTCAATAAAATAATTCCGACAGATATTAACAGGTTTTTAACAGGCTTTTATCTTGACATCGATCAATATTAAAATTTTTATCCTCCTTAGTTTTGCTGTAGCTTCTTGAAAATTATAAAACACTGGTCGCAGTGCAGAACCCTGCCAACAAAATAGCAATGTGACATCTGAATGTATTATTAATTAAGTGAAAAATATAAAAAAAAACTTTATCTTTATTTAGATTGAAATTTTACTTAAAATTGCAGCTGGCCTAAAAATTTAATGACATGTTTGAGGGAAGTTCATTTCTGTTTATGAAATGTTTTATGTTACACTTTTAGTTGCTTTATTTTAAAAGTGATTCAATTTTACAAATATTTGTATTTATTTTTTTTTTGTTTATAATTTATTTAATAATAATAATAATGCGTTTAACGTCCGTTTTTCGACTTTGTCAGAACAGACGCCATTCGCACCATTACTATTTTTTCATCTACCACTTCCCGTTATTTTCTACATTTTTACAACTTCAACTTATGTAGATAATAGCAATGGGCGAATGAACGAATTATTTGCAGTATATTGTATATTGTACACTTGTTATTATTATGTAAGGAATGTTAATTTTGTCATAATTGCAATATTATTATAAATCGAGCTTTTACACTAAACTAAATACATCCTTCAGTAAATAGTTCACTATCTGTAAATTAGTGTTTTCACAAAATTTGTAAGTTCGGTCCTGTTGAGTCGATTTTATTAAAACTTCAGGGGCACTATTAATTGCCACTAAATGTTTAATTTCAATTTTGAAACGGTTCTGAAAATTTTTTCGGCATTTTTGAGCCCAAAACGTTTTTCAAGCCCTAAAAACCACCCTTAAAATGACCCCATTCAAATAAGGTTTGTGATAAATGGACCAGATTTCGTTAAAATCATTTAACTCTTCCAAAATAAGAGCTCGCTTAACGCTGTTTCAGCAGATGTCTAATGAGGAATTTCTCATCACAAATATAACTTCTTACTCGAACTTTTATTTGATTCTCCTAAATGTTTAATGAACAAAAATTGATATTAGCAATTATTAAATATATAATTAATGTGATAAAAAAGTATTTAACAATAAATGTTACAAAATTAAACAAATCAAAAACTTAACACATCTTATTCTCGGTTCTGTTTCACTTTTCTCGTTTAGCGCTGTTTCGGACAGCGGTGGAATTTATTGGAATGTATTTCTGGCGTTAAACGGGGTCTTACTGTATATAGTACACATTGCACGTGAATGACCAATGTTTGTTTTGATCGTTGATGGTGGCGGGTTCTCGGGATGCCAACAGTAGTTCTACGTATAATTTATTTTGTGTTGCAACTTTAACTATCAGTGGAAACATAGTCAACAAGAATTCCTCTATTTAAATTGAATTTATAGTGATAACAGTGACCGTCAGTTGGCACCACTGAATATTATATATATTATGGTCAAAATTCGCAACGTGGACACTCCTAAAATTGACTATTAAAGAATATTGCCTGATTTTGGTCCAATGGACTCGTTACACACTTTTTTCTTAGGATTGGAAACAGATAACAAAAACATTTTTTTCGAGAAATTTTCGGAAGCTTATTCATCAAGAAAAAACGTCCCAAAAGTGTGTATTTTTCAATGAAATTTTAAGCATAGAATAATCCCGCTATGGAGATACGCTACCGCTAGATGGCTTCAGCAGATTGACTGTGATATCGATAACTCTTTATTCATTCGCAAAAGTGATATGCCGTTTGAAATGAATCAATATTTAAAATTCCTGTTTGCAATTAAGGTAGTTGTCGTGGTACAATATTGTCAAAAAGTTATAGATTATACGCGCTACAAAAGTGCTAAGTGATCCATAATTTGTACGCAAGACAGTACCTACCCGTGGAAACGTAAAATACAGTATTCATATGCATGTATACTTTTCTATAAATTGTTGAACTGTAAACCGTTATTTATAAATAATTAGACCGTCAAAAATGTTTTCTTATTTTTTTTAAAACTCATAACAAATGCATTGAAAGACTGTCAGTTTTTGGAAAGTTTCTGACAGTTAGTTCTTTTTTTATAAATAAGAAACTGGTTTAGAACTACAGATATCGTATATACAATCAATGTGAATTATCCAATTTTTAATTGAATTTATCTCGGATTATATACGGTCGATCGACTTCAAATTTTCAGGGTAATTGTATTATCATGTCCTTAATAAGTATACAAAAATTTCTGACGGCGTGCCTTAACCACGACAACTACCTTAAGAGATAGAATATAAGAAAGAAATATTTAGTGTACATTATTTGTTTGTGTATAAGGAATAATCAACACTGTTCAAAATTATCGATATTAATTTTTCAGCTTGTTAATATTTTCCCTTAGTTACAGCTTTTATATCTTTTAATTGAATCGTTTGTCTCAAAATAGTGGCCGACGATCTGTCAAATCTAGGGACTTTAGTGATTCACGCACATCAGCGCTATTAGTGTCCAAGAAATGAACTATCTATTTTTGTGAATGCAAAAATCATGAAAAAGCCTATGCGTTTCGCCTTTTCTATAACTTACTTTGTGGTCCAACGTCTGACGCATAAGAAGTATTCACTTAGAAAACTATTTCAGCTCGTTAACCAAAAGTCGCCGTTGTTTCGAAAATAGTCATTAAATTCTAGGAACCTCTTCGGGCTTTGACCATAACATTTACATTATACATTAAAACATAACCTCTCCGAATTCCTACTCTATCAGAGCGAATTTAATAATTTAATTAACAAACTTTGACATACAGTAGGGTCGTGTTAATCTGACGTTTGCTTTGCATGTTGGTGATCAATAATTGAAGCTACTAAGTTCTAGAGCGCTGTAGTTAAACTTCTTATTCAGTAAGACCCCGCTTGATACCGGAGATACGTTTTAATAAGTTCTAGCGGTAAACGAGGCCATCCTAATACGTAGTTGAGTGAAACAGAACCGAGAATAAGAAAATTTTGTTTGTTTTTTTTTTTTGCTTAATTTTGTAATATTTATTGTTAAATACTTTTTTATCACATTAATTATAGATTTATTTATGGCTAATATCAAGTTTTGTCCATAAAACATTTATGTAAATCAAATAAAAATTCGAGTAAATTTATGTTTGTGATGAGAAAGGTTCCTCATTTGACATACAGTGTAAACTCTTTATAACATTATTCTTTATAACGATAAACTCTCTATAACATAGAAAAGATCACAAGTTGGTTGGTTTACCTTAAAACCTATACATTGATACACTCTTTATAGCGCAGCAGCCATTCTCTATTACGAAGAAATGTGTTCATATTTAGACACAGAAAATCGTCATTGTCGGTGTTATTGTTTATCTTATCTTATCAGGTTACAAAAGACGCCGACTAAACCTTTAGAAAAAATTTTATTGTTTAATCAAGAAGATTCCACCACATATCAAGAGATGGATAGAATACATAAGAAAATACAAAACAAGTACTGGCAAAGCAAAAAACGTCAGGCAAAGTTAACTGACTATATGTATTAATTTTATCAAAAACATACATATTAAAGATTATTGTTGATTTGGTTGTTTTTCTTTCTTCACTCTATATAACGGTAACTCTCTATAACGATAAAAATGCTCGGTCCCTTGAGTTTCGTTATAAAGAGTTTTCACTGTATTCTATTTTTTGTGAAGAAATCATCTAATGTCGTTTGCCTTTTTCTGTTTCGTTCAGCAAGTTGTCGATAGCAAGATATTGCATCAATGACACTTTGTCTTGCCTTTGAACTTCTAGACGCTTAACATCTGAGGTCATCAGCGTTTATATATAGTAATCGGGCTTAGCTCAAATAATAAGAAGAAGTTGATATTTTAAGTTTTTCATTGCATGTTTTTCTTAAACGTTTGAATTTTCACACGGAACTGATCAAAACAACATGTACACAGTTACTGTGAGAATAATAAGCCAAGTCATAAATTTTTATTAGTTTTAACATCTGTTGACTACCTTCAAAACAAAAACGGAAACGAATGTTTCTCTCTCTCGCCTGTGTCGGGTCGATATGTATAGATAGACCGTGAATTTATTTTAAGATGAAACATACAAATTTCCGTTTACATGGTTACACAATACCATTTCTGACAGCAATGTAATTACGCATTTATTTTTAAATAGAACATAACGTCTATCCGGAAGAATAACGATCGTCGATAAGCTTCAATTCACAATTGCTAATATATTTTAAGAGTACAGTGGCATTGCTTGGCAGTGAAAGGGGGAATTTTTGAAAATTTACTTTGGTTAGTTAAAAAAAATCATAATAATATCATGTTTATTTATTATAACTTGTACGTATTCCTATGTTCCATTTTAAAATAAACGCGAAATACATTGTTGTCAGAAATGTTATTGTGGTTACACAATAACATTTCTGACAACAATGTATTTCGCGTTTATTTTAAAACTTTAAAACTTTATTTTATGTAAACGGAAATGTGTAATAATAACAATAATAATAATGCGTTTAACGTCCGTTTCTCGACATTATGTCATAACAGACGCCATTCGCACCATTACTATTTTCCATCTACCACACTTCCCGTTATTTTTCTACATTTTTTAAAACTTCAACTTATGTAATAGCAATGGCCGAATGAAGGAATTATAGGAAATTAGGATTAGGTAGGTAATTTTTGAACCAGGAGTTTGATAGGTAATCGGCCATGGCCTCAAATAAAGAACCATCTTGATATTTATCTGGAATTAATTGAGGGAAACCATGGAAAATCTCAATCGAGATGGCCGGTACAGGAATTACCGTTTCTCGGCGAGTGGCGGTAGGAAAAAGTCCCAGCCACATCTGCCCCCGCCGGGATTTGAACCCGGACCTCCCGAATGCGAGGCTAGTGCTGTCACCACTACTCTACCCAGCTCGGTTAAACGGAAATGTGTATGTTTCATCTTAAAATAAATTCACAGTATACAAGAGACGCCTAACTATAGACGGGAACCCGATTACCGCGACTTTATTGTACTTTGATGTCAGGATGTTTATTAATTTATTTAATGCCTGTTTTCCATATTTAGTATAAAGTTTGGAAAATGAGTTCATTTATTATGCTGAACTATAATTTACTTGAAATATCGAAATGTCATTTAAAGTTTTAAAAAACTCGGGTCGCAGTGCTAAACCCTGCCGACAATGTAGGGAAAGAGAGAGATTTCCAAAAATGATGCCAAGTTGAATGATGTGAAACGCCGATTGGAAATTTTGGTCCTACCCTTAGGTCCTTCCCACTAACCGACGCCAAATGTGCCATGTATGACAAATACACTAACTAGAACTTAGAGATGAGAAAAACGGATCTTTTTAGTAATCTGCATCTTTGCATCTGGATCCCGTATGTGAACCGGCTCACTGAACCGGTTCAAAAAAAGCCGAGTTCTGAATATGTTACTGCAGTCTGCCACTGAGTTACCTAGTTCAGTCAATCATATCACGATCTGTATAGAATCAAGAATGCATAGCCAAACATGTGATGCATGAGTCATTTGAGCTGACAGATGCATCAAAGCAAGACCTGATACGTAAGTGTAAAATGTGCTTCTGTGTGTAAAGTGTTTCACTGATTTATGCGGATCCGTTGATCCGTCGGCTCAAAAAAAAGTGAGTCGGCTATCACGGATCTTCTGTCGGAGTCGGCTCTTTGAACCGGTTCAGATCTGAGTTACACAACTCTAACTGCAACCCTGATTTCAATGATTTGTGGTACAGACCGCCTTTCTAAAGGATTAAGTTCGAGAACATAGTAGCAGTCCTGTTTTACATAGGGGTTTCTCTGGGCTTGGTGCAGCTGCTTCTACGTACAGAGATAGCTCTATAAGCTTCTTAAAGTATGTTAGTCGAGTATTTGCGATAGACTTAACGCTTACGTTAAGTGAAAATATCTGACGGATATAAACGAAGAAAAGCTTTCCTCGCTCAAATGTTATACTTGTTTCATACACATATAATTTTGACGAATTTCCAGGAATTTTTATTGGAAGACAATTTAATAGAAATTTATGAAATGACGTTTATATTAATTTTTATAAAATACCTTACCTGACGGTCTATTTACGTTAAGAGAACCGAATACAAGACAAAAGAATAACTTTAACATAAGATTCTACTAAATTCTTTATTGGCCAACATGCCTTCGTCAGGATTTCAAATTTCAATTTAGCAAGTATATATACTACATATACAGTGTGTATCACTTTACATGAGGACACCTAAATAACTTTTTCATTTTAAAAGCAATCATTATAAAATTTTCAGCAGTTATGCAGGCCATTAAGATGCATCTTTTTTGTAGGAACAAAATTTTTCAAAAGTCAAAATCTAGCCAACTACGGTTAATATAAAAAGTAGGATTTCATGTAAACTCATATGTGCGATCAAGATAGAGCAAAATTTTATTAAGGGGGTCGTCTGGTGTGACAACTGTTTTTTTCACGCTTTTTTGGGAATTTTTCGTGGCGAACAATGAATGTATACTACCTTAATATTTTCATCATGTATTTACTGACATTTCACCAATCTTTCCAAATTTTTTCACGTTGAAATGTACAGTTGAACCGACTGTAGATCTCCGGGATGACGCCCATGTAAAAAAAAAGTCGGCTGACGGTTGCCACGATACATACTGTTCTGCTTATCTAAAATCAACAAATCAAATTGCGTTTTAATTGGTAGGCCTGTGACTACAGCCGGTACTAGAATTAAGTCGAAATATTGAAAACTTCATGTTTGGCGAAGATTTGAAAAAAAATTTACGATTTTCATCGTTTTTTTTACTATTCCAGCTTGAAGAATAAAAAAACTATTACAGTTATCACAACGATTTTGGTTCGGGCTAGAACTATAGATATACTGAAGGTACCATAAAAATTTCAACGCAATCGGATCATTAGTTTTTGAGATATCGTGGCAACCATTTTAAAAAATACAGTTTCGAGAAAAAAGCGTTTGAAAAATCAAGTATGCGTAACAGAAAAAAGCACTGCTATGCCTGGTCCGTATAATACACCTTCCTCTGCTTCGTAGAAGTCCTGCATATGCTTCTAGAAAGTTCTATGCTTGCACTAGATAACTATATTTTTTTGAACTAGCCTGCGCTAGGCGGACTCGACGCGCTTGAGCGCGCCTGTCACAATCTACCTCTGTAACTTTCCAACGACTTCGAATTTCGAAAAACTCTTTCACAAACATAATCTGGAGATCCTAAAAAGGCGATTTAAGCAAAAAAAAATTTCAGTTTTTTTGACCCCTCACACCAGACGACCTCCTTAAAAAAAGTTGTTCAGAATCACAAAAAACTCCTAAAGTTTCATAAAAAAAATTCATTTTTTAAATTTCTTAAAATATGAATACAATATGTAATTTATTTGCTATTTTACTAACAAGAGTGCCATGAAACAATAAAATAGCATGTAAATTACAGGTGGCATACATATTTTGAGAAATTTAAGAAATTATTTTTTTTGACGAAACTTTATACTTAGGAGTTTTTTGTGATTCTGAACAGCATTTTTTAATAAAATTTTTCTCTATCTTGATCGCACATATGAGTTTACATGAAATCCTACTTTTTATTTTAATCGTAGTTGGCTAGATTTTGACTTTTGAAAAATTTTGTTCCTACATGGCCTGCATAACTGCTGATAATTTTGTAATGATTGTTTTTAAAATGAAAAAGTTATTTCGGTGTAAAGGGAAACACACTGTATAAAAGACAATATGTTATCTATGGACTCCAAAACGGCCGGACCGATTTTGATGAAATTTTCAGGCAATATTTAGATCAGATCAGTAGAGTCTTAAATACACCAAATAACATAATCACTTAAAACTGTACGACATCACAAAATATCCAAAAGCAAAAGCAGGACTCGACAGTCTGGTCAAAAAGCCAGCACGCTAACTACTAGACCACATTGTCCTCTTGTTCTTTTGAAGCACTGTGCATTGTTTACGTAATAATGTGATGTTTTCAAAGAATGAATCCTCGAACAATTTAATTAAAAGAAAAATCTAGGGCAACTATGTAGTAATTATTTTTTAATCTTCTATAATTAATGAGAATTTTACTCTTAATCCAAACGCAACCCGTCTTTCTTGTGCGATGTGTAGTGCAAATGCATGTTATAAAGTTATTTTAAGTATTCTTACATTAAATATTCCTTTAGTATACGTTTCCGGAGCTTTATAGCTCTTTACGTCATGTTTTTATCTGTCTACCCACTAAGTAAGACGAAAGATTAACCGTCTATTAACTTGTTGGATTATATACACTTATGCTACTAGAGTGTAAGAAATGTATGCCCCCATTTTTAATGCGTTCCTTCTATTGATCTATTCTTCCGAATTCCGTAAAATTATTATGGACAGTGGCGTAGCTATCCGAGGGCTAGGCGGGGCAGTACCCCGAGGCCCCTAAGCTCAGGGAGCCCCTCGGCCTCCTGAGCGACGCTCGAAAACGTTATTGAAATATTCTAATCGAATGAAGAATTTTTGAGTCTTTGGTCCCTATGTAGTCTGGTTCACAAGTTGAAAAACGTGTTAATTTTTGCTACGTGTCATAGCTCCTTGGATTCGTACTCACCTCTCGAAAAATGTGCAGAAGTTTCAAACTCGCACATAACAGTTGCAAAAGTTATTAACAATTAAAGAATCGCAAAAAAGGGGTCTATTTTTTGCATATATCTCGAAAACTATTATTTCTAATGGAATTAGAAAGGTTCCTAAAGAGGAGAATATTTTCCGAAAAAAATGCCGACTCCCGGAATTTCATCTCTATTATTAATACTTTTCAGTTAGCGTGGTCGGCGCTGTGTCAATAAATTTTAACCAACAGGGATGTTGACTATATTCAAATAAAAACATAATTTTAATGTTGAGTGGTAGTTTATATGATAGAAATACTAAAAAACACTATATTTTTCCTTATTTTTAAGGAATTTAATTAATATTTAATAAATAAAACCTAGTAAAATCACTCTCAAGTCACGTGACAACGGACACCAATCAGAGCGCATGGCGTCACGGATTCATGTACAGGATATAGACGCTGTCAAAGGCTTCCTTGTTTGGTTTACATTTAGTGTGTAATTTATTATTATTTGTTTATAGGAAACGTCAAATTACATGTAACTATAGCAACGACTACGAAACAACTTTTCATCACCTCAGTTTACTAACGTTTATGAGCACAGAATACGCATCTATAGGATAGTAGCTCCTGTGTAAACTTTTGAGCCTCCTTTGGTATGAACGGATGACGTCACGGCAGTCACATGACAAGTATTGGCGTTTTGGAGCGAAATTTGAAACGGAATTTAAAATACATGATTTTTAAGGCTTGAGTCGTATTTAAACAAAAATAATAAATATTTGTGGCTATATTAGGTACTAATGCACGATTTAAAACACTTTCCCAAAAATAGTCAACATCCCTATTTATATAAGGTCCTAATTTCACTTTTGCACCGGGGCTCTTAGTTACGTAGCTACGCCACTGATTACGAACAAATATTTCAGACACCTCGTATAAGAGCACATATTTTACCTTAATAGGAAGAGTTTTGCACAGAATGTATCTGTGCACGGCTTTTTAAGTATGAAAACACTCGTAAAAAATAATTGTCTTGAATATATAAAAGCTTTTGAAACTTTGTAGTTTATTTTTCAAGGCATGATACGTATGGCTAAAAAATTGGTTTTCTCTTGGGTACGTACGACTTCGCATCTTAAAAGCCAAATTTTGTAAAGCTAATGCTTAATCACAGCTAAAAAAACAGTAATAAAATAAGTTTTGCGACCGCAGTTCGAAATTTCCCGAGAGCATATTTTATAATCTGAGGAATCGGTCATCCGGAAATCAACTGATTTTTTAACTAGTTGGCGTTGCACAGTATCGTTTCATGGATTCTAAAGCCGGGTCCAGACGTGTGTAACGTGTAATGTAAGATTACGTGTAATTTAGCGTTAACAGTGTGGACAGCACACGAACTCAACGCGAATCGTGAAAGCGAATCTTTGCCAAAAGCTATTTCCACTCAGTTGCTACGAACATGCCGATTAGGTAAATCATGATAGCTGGTGCTGCTTTTATTTATATATATTTATTAACTGAAGATTTCAGATTTTTTTTAAGTAATCCAGATTTTTTGGATCCCAAATAACACGTTTTTCTTGATACAAACTGATAAGTTCAAGCGATTGTTCGTATCATGAACACAATCGTCACGAACGCCGTCCAAACGAGTACTGCGAGCGCCTTTGTGTTCGCGCTAAAAACCGACAGCCGATGGATCACGGCGAGCGCCGGCGCGAGCGTTACATGTCATGCTCGTAGTGCCGTCCACACGCAGAATTCGTGTTACATTACATGATAGATTACATAACGCGTTACACAAGTCTGGACCCGGCTTAAAATCGTCAACGAATTACAACTAGAAGAAGAATTGTCGATTATCTCAATAACTGAGTTCATCAGCGTCTATGAATCACTACTAGCTCATCCACTTTCTGTCAGGAAATATATGAACAACCTGAATATAAATGCTTTTAGAATAATCATTTCAGATTTGAAAGTTTTCTTTTTCCTGAAATGTTTTTATGGAAAACTTGTGTCACGCAAATAGAGATGCTGTTTAAATTTACATTTTATTTTTTCTTTGTTCAAACGTGTGTTGAACTTTTGATTTATATTAGAAACTAGATTTCACCAGCGGCTTCACCCGCGTTAATATTACTGTTATTCTAGTTTTAGTTAATGCGGGTCAGTTATTATGCATACAAAAGGCAACGTTTTATTCTATTCAACCGATTGTCATATGATTTCCACGAATAAGTGGCGAAAATATTTAGAAAGGTTTTAGACTGCACCATGGTTCTAAACCAGCGTTGCCAGACGTCCCGATTTAGGCGGGATGTCCCGATTTTTAAATCAAAATTAAATGTCCCGCGCGGGACAGGCTCAGTCCCGCTTTTCGGGGATAACTCGACCGTGCGTAAATAATTATTCTCTTATTGTAAGTTGCAATTTGTAACACTCACTCCTCAGACTATTGTTTGAAACGCCATATTTTTCTAATGAATAAAACTTTTTTGATTTTGATTTCTGTTTTTTTTTAATTTTTTTTTATTCTGAAGACGAATAAGACTCAACTATTTAACGATGGGGTAAATCTGATTTAAAATATCATATATTTTTTAAATACATTTTCTATGGCTATATTTGCTATCTATTGTAATTTGAACTCAAATAAAAAAATAAATATTTAAAAACTTCTGATTATATACGTTTTTTTACTATGTCCTGCTTTCGACGAAAGAAACCCGACTTGGCAAAAAAAAATCTGGCAACACTGTTCTAAACAGTAAAGAGTGAGTCATAAATATAGTACGGTTCGCTTTTGCTTGATTGCCAATGGTACCAATTTTCAATGGGATTTTATTCAGTTCACCGTGATTCTGAGTACGTCAATGGATTTAGCTAACCTCAGAT
This sequence comes from Venustoraphidia nigricollis, assembly GCA_034508555.1. Lineage (NCBI taxonomy): Eukaryota > Metazoa > Arthropoda > Insecta > Raphidioptera > Raphidiidae > Venustoraphidia > Venustoraphidia nigricollis. The sequence goes on along the minus strand of JAVRKA010000091.1, from coordinate 37,467 downwards.
CCCAAAAAACCAATTTAACTCATCTATACAAATAAATAAAATTGAAGTGTCTGTAATGTCAAAAGAACAGCTTTTTACTAAATGCATATGAAAGTATTTACGGTACTTATATCAAAAAGCCATTTTTTTAAATTTTTATCTATCTGTTTGTGTGTTTGTCACGGTTAATCTCCAAAACGACTTGACCGATTTTGACGGGATATTCACTGGCAGATAGCTGATGTTATAAGGAGTGATTTAGACTACTTTTATTTTAGAAAAAGAATTAGGTTTCCGCGCAAAAAAATAAAACCCATGTTCTTGTGAACAAAATCCTATTCAAATAGGGAAGTGTACATCCAGTATAATTTCAAGGTTCCACTACTGTTGTAGCTGCCGGGCAGGTTATAAAAAACTGTTTCATCTTAATTGCGGACGAAGCCGCGGGTTACCGCTAGTTTATCATCTGGTTTTGTCTGATTGCTCTACAATGAAGGTGCAGTAGTTTTTTTTAATAAACTTTTTGGATTTTATACTGTTTGTACATCCTGTCATTATCTAAAAAATGGCGTAGCTTTAAAAGTTAGGTTTGTGCACCGGGCCTAATAATAATTGTCGTTACATTTTCCACTCGTGTACTTAATGCTATTCTTTTTCTTCTCTTTACTCGTTGTGGAAATGCTATTGTGATAATATTCTTTAGAAAATAATATGTCCTGGGAAAATTTTCATAAAACAAAAATGTGTTTACGATGAAAAATGTAATGCGCTGTAAAGATTCTTTAATAACAATGCAGTTTCACGCTTTAAAACTTAAATTTAAATCTATGAAATTATTATTTAGGTTAATGGATTTCGAGAAATACATAGTAGAATTATATACTTCGTAAATAACATCACGAAACTTTAATAATGACTGAAATGTGGTTAGACAACGTTCCCAGAAACATTTATTTTTAGTGAAAATGGTCTAAAATTGAGCATCTTTTGTACCCTATAGCTATATTATTAACAACATTATTAAAATCATATAACAATTCGTGATGTGAATCGATTTTAGAAAAACTTAAAACAAACCGGTTTTTATAAAATCCGATAAACACCGGTTTTTGTTTCCTAAAGCCGATTACTTTTGAACTCACTTGTGTTTCATTATTCGTGTATCCAAACACCAAAGTCAAACCAAGTTTATATTGTCTTTGATCAGGGAATTGCGTTTGCAGCCGTCAGGCAACACTGTTGCCAAATTACACATAGTTCTACGGTTCTCTTGCGTGTGTGTCGTTATTTCTCGCGTTTCTTCATAAAGTCTTAGTTTGTTATCAGGTCAAGTAAAAATGTTCAATGTTTTGTTTTTTCTTTGAAAAGTAAAAAAAAAAAATAATTATAATGAGTCTCACCCTCATAAGCTCACATAAGAAGTTTAACTTCTTTAGTTTTTAATATTATTCCCAAGTTTATTTTTTTTTATGTGAAACTAATTAATAATATTTACACATAGCAACACACTATAAACTTCTGTCCTTGTCAGTTTCATGTAATTTAGAAGACAAACTAACTTCCCCTTCATTTGTTAGTTCTACTTCCTCTTTATTTGCAATTTTACTTCCCCTTGATTTCTTACTTTTTTCAAATAGATACGTCGCTAAAGAAATTAAACTTCAAAAACCTAAAAGTACCGGTTTTTTCTGAAAGTAATCGGTAAAAACCGGTTCTCTTTGTACTCGGTTTAATCACTAATAACAATGGCAGACAGCTACGGCGGTTCCAAGGTCATGGCAAACACGTTTGAAAGTCCCCAAAAACGTAAAAAATGTATGGTATTCTCTACTGTTGCGTCCATTCTAATGATTAATTATAAGTTTTAGCAGGAAAGTGGATCAAGGAAGTAAATCGAAATATCGATTATTAGGCCGAAACGTCGCAAATGTAATAATCGATATTTTGATCTACTTCCTTGATCCACTTTCCTGCTAAAACTTCCAATTAATTTACGGTATTATGTTGTGACCGGCAACCTGGCTCGAAGACGGGTTGCAACCTTGCCGCACCTACCATACTGCTCCGATGCGAACCCGGCAGACTTTTTACTGTTCCCAAAGCTCCAGAGAAGCCTGAAAGTTCACCGCCATCCAGCAGGCTGTCACAGATTCTTTGAAAGAGGTTACGACAGCTGACTTCCAGGGAGCCTTTTGCAGCTGTGTAATGACGCCCAAGGAATCTATATTGAAGACTTTTAACAATTTGTATCAATAGGGATGTTGACTATTTTTGGGAAAGTGTTTTAAATCGTGCATAAGTACCTAATATTGCCACAAATATTTATTATTTTTATTTAAATACAACTCAAGCCTTAAAAACCATGTATTTTAAACCCCGTTTCAAATTTCGGTCCAAAACGCCAATACTAGTCGCGTGACGTCACCTGTTCATACCAAAGGAGGCTCAAAAGTTTACACGGGAGCTACCATCCTATAGCTGCGTATTCTGTGCTCATAAACGTTAGTAAACTGAGGAGATGAAAAATTGTGTCGTAGTCGTTGCTATAGTTACATGTAATTTGACGTTTCCTATAAACAAATAATAATAAATTACACACTAAATATTAACAAAACAATGCAGTTTTTTGACAGCGGCTGAACATATGACGTCATGCGCTCTGATTGGTGTCTGTTGTCACGTGACATGAGAGTGATTTTATTAGGTTTCATTTATTAAATATTAATTAAATTCCTTAAAAATAAGGAAAAATATAGTGTTTTTTAGTATTTCTATCATAGAAACTACTACTTTTCGTTAAAATTATGTTTTTATTTGAATACAGTCAACATCCCTATTGGACAAGCCCTGTGCGTAGTAGTGAATAGACTATAGATTACAGGCGTTATCTTCTATTATTCTTTGTCTGGGGTTATTTGGTCACACAATAGTCCTACATATGACGTATATACATACATATGACGTACATACATATGACGTATAGTGATTTCGAAGTACGTGCTGTTTACTTGATCATTATCCATCTAACTGATATTTCTGCGTCGTCCTTTGCCTGACTGATTACGGCTCGCAACTTCCTTCCTTTCTCCTTGTCGACCTGCTTCTTGTTCACTTCACAATAGTAAGAACATGGTGATGTCTTTACAGCGTTACACAAAACGTCTTGATTTATGTTTCACGGTAAATCCTCAACTGACTGATTATGCTGTACTGTTCTTAACTTCCTTCCGTCTTCTTCGACCTTCTTTTTGTTTCTACATAAACGATAAGAACATTGTTGAAGTTTTGCATGCATCGCTGGGCGACAGACCGATTATACTTGGCTAGACTGTAAGTCGCCTTCTTAGCTTCTGATTTCCTGTACACGCGATCTCTCCGAATGAATCAATGATAGATTTTATTTCTATTCCAGAACTGCATACCAAAAATGTAAAAGTGTAGGAAAATTAAATAATTATTCAAATATTCGAACTCACTAGTGGAGAATGGTACTAATTTTTATTGTTTTATTGATCCTGTCACCTGTGCCACGGATTTTATCCAAACTTATCCAACAATCATCAAGGATCACAACCACTCGAATTAACTTCTTTTAATTAGAGTCAACCTCGGGTACTAATTTTAGTCAATATTCACTTTTCAAAACTTTACAATATTTTTCGTTTTGGAGTTCTCTGATTTCAAAAAACATATTTTTGGAAAAAGTCTGTGAGCGCCATGCAGGTCAAACGGATGAGCGGATTGAAACCAAATTTTGGGAGGATATTTAAGATGCAAATATGAAGAGCCCTATTGGTTTTGGGGAAAATCGACGCATGTGCAGAAGAAGTATATGCTATAATGTTGTTTTTTACATAATGATTGAATACTTTTTATAACGGTTTATTATTCTATTTATGTTTTTAAGAAAGTTTCCTACAAAAAAAAATAAATTTTGTAGTTTAAAATAAAATTTTAATAAAATCGGCCCAACAGCACTAGTTTGCAGATAGTGATAGAGAAAGGTGTATTTAGTTTGGTGTAGACGTTCGATTGATGATAATATTCTAATTAAGAAAAAACATGTTATTTTAAGGGGTTCATTAGGTGTTAATTTTTTTATATTGCCTAAAAATAAACTCAAGGTCACATAATAACACCACACTATCTGTATTAGCAAATACACTGTACAGTACAACTTCGTTATAAATAAGCTGAAGGGAATTAGAAAATATTCGTTATACCAAGTAATTCGTTATAATGAAGTTTGTTGTATAGAGGTTAGGTTAGTCTAAGATTTGTTTTAACAAGGCAAGAAACCCCATTTTCTTCTGAAAACTTATTTTTAAACTGTAAAATTGTGGCCAATGCACTTGCGGGAATTTCGAACTCTTTAGCGAGGTCTAATTTTTTCTTTGTAGGATTCTCGTTTACATACTGAATTATTTTCTGTTTCTCAGCGACGGTTAGGGAACACATTTTTCATTTCTCAGCCACTGCAACTTTAAATTTACTAAAACAGTAACCAACAGCAGTGTTTACCTTACTTTACATCAAACAACAATGATTGCCTTAAGGTATGATTCCGAATGCGACCGCAGACTGCAGACTGCAGCGGCAGACCGCAGGCGACAGTACTGGTATCCATATTTTTCTATTAAATGCATTCGGAGCGCGGCGACACTGTCGCCTGCCGTCGTAGCTTGCCGCGACTGCGGACCGCACCACTGCTCCTGAACCAGTAGTGTCGCCGACTGCATACGTGAAAAATGAGTTTTTCGGGCGCCGACGAGGAAAAACTGATTAATTTGGTGGCTTTTTTTTCGTCACTTAACAAATGTTTTTTAATCAACATTGAATAACTTCCTTCATCTGGTCTATTTCTGAATAAAGGCATCGTAAGCTTTCTTCTTTTTCTGGTATACAGTAACAAAAAGTCATCGTCATCTTCCTCTTCCAACAAAAGCCTCAAAATAGTACCGGGAAGCAAATTTCCGTTCCCTGTACATACTGATGGCCGAAGTCACGAATTCGTATAGGAAACGAAAATTGTTGCGACGCTACAAAGCCTATAACGATAGGCTGGAAGATATTGAAACTCCATCACAATTATTAGCCTTTTTCGGATCTTACTTGGCGAGTAAACATGGTAATGGAAAAAAAATTAAAGTGCAACCAACGACAATTGCACGAAGAAGAGGTAATTACAAGGGATCAACATCATTACAGGCTGGTCGCATAAAGAAAACAAGGAAAAAGAAGAGACAAAGGAAATTAATCGAGAATATCTTAGCAAATAAACCTATACGATTTCGTGACTTCGGTCACCAGTATGTATAGGGAATGGAAATTTGCTACCAGGAACGTCAAAATCGTCCGTCATCATTCACGGAACGCTTAAAAACCGACTGCCGCCGAAATCTGTCGCTGCATTCTACATTGGTCCAACCGCAGGCAACAGCACGTTTGCGGTTGCCGTCTGCAGCCTGCAGTTGCAGTCGGTTGCTGCAGCCGCCTTCGGAATCATACCTTTACGATAAATTTAACGTGCCTGAACCTGTCGAGACATGAATTGTTGTTGTTATTGTGGAATTGTGTGTGATTGATTGGTAGGATACGTTATCTAAAGGTTATAAATTTACAAAAATTATACTTTCTATTTATATTCTGCAATAATTGAAAATTCGTTATAAACAGGTTTTTGGCAAAAAGTATTCGTAAAGGAGAGGTATATTTTGCATTAACTCTTACGGGCATTTCTAAGGGGATTTCGAAAAATTTGTTGAAACGAGGAAATCGTTATATTGAGGTTCGTTCGACGTTACACTAGTATATTATTCTTGGCAGACCTTGGCACTACGACCCGAGTTTTTTCCCTAGTCGTGGTCCTCTATTCTTTGTATAGCTTTAATGAGACGTTATTCCCAGCCTTCTTTGTCTCTTTTGAGTTGACTCGACATATATAGCGCTTTTTTATTTTAGATGCTTGTTCCATACTCCACTTTTAACTGTTGTGCGTTCTGCTGATGCATTGTTAGGAAATGTTTACGTCAGAATTATTTTCCACCCTTAGCCGTTACGCAATTATATTATTTCTTTTGTTTCGTTTTTTTCTTATCACTTTTACTTTCTTTTTTCCTTCCACTCTCTCTAAAAATAAAGTAATCAAAAGACTGAACTAGAAAAATGTACATCAATGTGATCCATAACCTCAAATATTTCGTAAGTCCTAAATTTAGTTTTTCTTATTTTAATGCACTACATATACTATTGGCATCGGTCGGATGGCGGGACCTGGGGTACAGTCAAAGCCCTCTAAGTGCACAGCTCGGAACCGAGGCCCATCCTTTAAGTGCACACTTCCCCTACGATCTTTTTCATCCCCACTCTTCTAACTCCTATAGCTATCTTTATTCAATCAGATGCTATAAACAATATCTCTAAAACTCTATGAATATGATGGAAATGGAAAGTTTGAAAATAGCGCGCTTACGGTCGCACGTGATTGGTCGCAGATTATTCGAAGTGGGGGCTGGGGAACGTGCACTTAGAGGGCGAGTTCGTGTGCAGTAAGAGAGCGTGTGCATTTAGAGAGCGTGCACTTAGAGGGCTTTGACTGTATGTATCTGTTAGCACGACAACTCTCGACAGCCTTAAGGTAGTTGTCGTGGTACAATATTGTCAAAAAGTTATAGATTATACGCGCCACGAAAGTATACTAGCTTGTAGCTAAGTGATCCATAATTTGTACGCAAGACTGTTCCCGTGGAAACGTAACCTGTACAGTATTCATATGCATGTATACTTTTCTATAAATTGTTGAACTTTAAACCGTTATTTATAAATAATTAGACGGTCGAAAAAAATGTCTTATTTTTTTTAAACTCATAACAAATGCATTGAAAGACTGTCAGTTTTTGGAAAGTTTCTGACAGTTAGTTCTTTTTTTATAAATAAGAAACTGGTTCAGAACTACAGAGATTGTATACAATTAATTATCCAATTTTTAATTGAATTTATCTCGGATTATATACGGTCGATTGTATTATCATGTCCTTATTAAGTATACAAAAATTAAGAATTTTCTGACGGTGTACCTTAACCACGACAACTATCTTAATATTGATTTAAACTTGGTCCACACATTGGAATCCTACACCACACGAAGTCTATTTAAAATGGATCTAATCGAACTATTTTAATGGATATATTTACGAGTTGCAAAAACATCGAAAATTTCACCTTTTAGTATCAATTAAAAGGTGCTCGTAAAATTTTAATAAATTCGGCTCGACAGGACTGGCCTCATAAATTTTATGAAAACGCTTGCGGATAGAGAACTATATTTTCTGAAAGCTTTATATAATTGAGTATTTGAATTAAAAAAAAACTGCTATTTTTTAATTTTTTAAATAATATATCGTAAATAATATTGAAGAACGAAAAGAAAAAAAAATTAAGCCATATTATTAACAAATTAAATAAAATGTATAAAACTTCATAAGATATCACGTGACTACAAAGCGTACCAGGAATATTTGTGACGTCAAAATGATAAAAGTTGTGTATTTGTGTATGTTTTATTATACATACTATCAAATCAACCAGGGCTATAAAAAACATTTTGACGTCACAGAGGTTTTTGGCACGTTATCGGATCTTAGCTTAAACATTATTTTTAAATTAAATATAACTTTTCAATTATCAAATTAAACAAAATAATAAAAGTAGTTTTGTTATAAGTCTTCTATTTATGTAAAAAAAAATTCATTAAAAAACCCAATTGTGTGCAGATGATGAACTGATAAAACACAGACGAAATATTGAAATTAAGAAAAAAATATTCTTTTAAGGGGTGTATTAAGAGGTTAATTTTTTTATTTTACTCAAAAGCAAACTTAAGTTCACATAATAAAACGACACTGCCTATATTAATATTGCCAGTTCGAAATTTCCCGAGAGCATATTTGACAATCTGAGCGAACTGTCACCTTACTTTTCAAATATTGGGATTAAAATTTTAGAAAGTCAGAAATGTCTAGCAAAACAGACGTCAATATTCTTCACGAAATTCCCATGATACCGACAGTTTTTATTTTGTTCGTATTATTACCTATTTTTATATCGGTATCGGGAAAACCATATATATACCATTTTCTTAACTTTCCGGTTATTTACCTCAGTCACACAAAATATTCAAATTTTCACGAAAGGAAATAGTAGTCCCAAGTTAACGGGAAAACGGAGGAAATTGAATATTGATTTTCAGGTGTGCATTTCAGTGGCGTACTTTTTTAGTGTATTTGCCATAAGGCAACATACACTATTGGCGTTGGTCGGATGGCGGGACCTAGGGGTCGGACTAAAATTTCTCGACGTTTCATAACCTCCTAAACACTTTGGCACCATTTTTGAAAATGTTTATATATATATGTATATATATATATGTATATATATATATATATATATATATATATATATATATATATATATATATATATATATATATATATATATGTGTGTGTGTGCGGGCAATAACTTTCGAAAGAGTTAATTGATTTCAATGAAATTTGGTCCACGTGTTGAAATCCATCACCGCAAGAAGCCTATTTAAAATGGGCGTAATCGGGGCATTTTAAGGGTAGTTTTTAGGGGTTGAAAAATGTTTTTGGGCCCCAAAATACCGAAAAAATTCTCAGAATCGTTTCAAAATTGACATTTAACCCTTTAGTAGTAATTAAAAGGTGTCCCTAAAATTTAAATAAAATCGGCCCGACAGGACCGGACTTATAAATTTTATGAAAACACTAGTTTGCAAATAGTGAATTATTTACTGAAAGTTGTATATAATTTGGTATAGAGGTTCGATTTATAATAATATTGCAATTAAGAAAAAAAATGTTATTTTAAGGGGTGTATTAAGGAGTAAAATTTTTTATTTTGCCCAAAAACCAACTTAAGCTCGCAAAATAAAGCCACACTGCCTGTATAAGCAAATACACTATATTGTCGGCAGGGTTTTGGCACTGCGACCCGGGTTTTTTTCTCTTAATGTCATCACTTCTTTAGAAAATAAAAATTTAAAAAGAATTCAGCTATTTTCTGTAGAGTATCGAAATTATTAGGATTTATTTTTTTCTGTTTTTACGCCCGCTTTATGTAAATAACTGTCTTCAAGATGGTAAATCTGGGTTTTTGTACAAATTTATGGGCTGAACAATGAACATTTCGTCTACATCTGTATGATAAAAAAATGCAATGTTCTATGTATAAAACTCGCTACGGTTCTGAAGTTAGTCACAAACAGCGTTGCAAATGCATATTTTAGAGCCGTCCTGGTTATTTTGTGGGAAAGGAAGACTCCCACCACCTCCCAGTTACCGGCACAGAACGTGCGTTCGTCGGTGATTGGTTACCGCTGGTTGTCTTGTCAATTGTCGCTTTCCTGCTATAAAGTACAGTCCAGTACGCTATTGTTAAGTTGTTTCTTTGATTGTTAATTGATCAAGATGCCTAATACAGTTTTACATGGACAAGAACGAAAAATAATTTTTTGGATGATTTTATGCAAGGAATTAGACCTTTAGATTAAAGAAAAATTAAAAATAATAATATAGCGCGAGTTTGTAGTTTTTCAATCGGCCATACCTGCGCAAGCCTCCATTTGCATCTAACTTTAGAACCTTTTAGAACCGTGGCGCGTATTATACCTATATATTTTTAAGTTTCAACACGCTTTTATTAACTTCTTTGAAAGTAATTTTCACCGATTTAAGTGCAGTCACTCTAAAATTATGCCCTATTAAATGGGAAAAAATCATCTAAATCGGTTCGCAAATGCTGGAGATATTAAGTATGTATAAGTCATTTAAAAACGGATTAACCGATTTTAAGAAATACTATAAGGTGCCAGTCCGATAATATTTTGAAGTTTTAATAATATTCGAAATTTTCCAAATCGCGACTTACAGTTGGCGAAGCTCTCATGAAAAAAAACGCGTAGAAAAATGCGAACATCTTTTTTGAAGTCGTTTAAAATGGCGAATAACACCAAATTCTTCGCAACAATCAAAATGTCGTCTCACTTTCCATTTTGCATTTTTTATCGTCTGTCATGACACGTGACGTCACAGTAATAGCTGTGATCACATAATTTCCTTTTCTCAGTGGCGGATTTACCAGCAGGCTGAGTAGGCTGAAGCCTAGGGCGGCAGATTTTAGGGGGCGGCCCAAAAATGTTTGTCTTACAGAAATAAAAAAAAAACAAATATATACATAGAGAAAACGAGTTTTGAAAATTTAACGAAAATTTCAATAGGTATTTTAGAAAAAAATAGGCTTTCCGAAAATATGTATGTTAAGTCATATCTTATCATTCTTGCTGTCAATATAACACATTTCTCTTTAAAAATGGCATTTTGGTAACATTTTAAAACAGTCGGCATAGCAACTTGATATCATATCAAAAACATTTAATGACATAAGATGTTCGTCTTTATAATTACTTAAAAGTCAATTCAGATCAGTTTGGCTTGGAATAATGGGACAAACGACTACATGGACAATTCATCTACGGCAAAACTCTCTTTTTTTCTTTGCTAACTGTGTTAAAATGTTATCAAAATGCCATTTTAAAGAGAAATGTTTTATATTGACAGCAAGGATGACAAGACATGAGATTGCGAACAAGGGTATTGAATTTCAGAGGTCAGTAGGGGCGGCAAAAATTTAATAGCCTACTGGCGGCAAATTTGTAAATCCGCCACTGCCTTTTCTTTGGTTTCACGTATCGATGTAAGTCTCAAATTAGTGCCATTTATCAAGAAAATTCAACGCTTAGGTGATTTTACGATTTAGACACTCGTAGTAAAAGCGGCTTATATGGCCTTTTCAGTTTTGTTAGGAAGTCTAGTACTTTACATATGATAATATAACTATTAAATGTAATATAACGCTGTGACATTCATAACACTATAATAGAGTAAATAACATGAGTACACTATGTTCTAGTTTATATTATTACGTGAAGTTTTGACGTTATCATGTTGGTAACATGTGTTGAATAAAGGTGTCACACAACGTAGCGTGGTCCAGAAATGTTCTGAAGCTTAATTAAAACGACATTACCTGTATTTCTGAAATGGCATAAGAGATTTAGCAATGTTCAATCGACTTCATAAAAAGAAATCGTTTTTAACACGCTTTTATTATCTTCAACTGTATGTTTGTTTGTTTGTAATAGAATCTTTGATCATGAAATTCACCTACTTCAAAACGTCAGATTAAACTGAAACTTTGCACTCTTTTCAGAGACCATGACAGTACAATACTTACTTAATTTAATAAGTTCATCCCATTATCGTGACCAGGACCTTCAGAATAAAAAAACTTGAAAAATTACAGCAAGCAATCTAACACGCTGTACAGTGACGTACGTTAAGTGCCTACCTCATAGTTAAATGCAATTTGTTTTTTAGTTTTATAATTGAAATTAGAGTTTAAAAAAACTAAAACAACACGCTTTTATGAATTAAAAAATGCCAAATAATTTGACAACAAAATTAGCTTTACTGTAAAAAGTGTGGAGTACTTAATATCGGTAATAAATTTATCATTTACTAGCTAATTGTAAACGTAGAGCTATTATGAAAATTTAAGTAGATAGCACCCCACGCTTTTTACAGTAAAGCTAATTATGTTGTCAAAACATTTTGCACTTTTTAGTTCATAAGAGCCTGTTGTTTTAGTTTTTTGAAACTCTAATTTTATTTTTAATACAAATTCGATTGTGGAAACAAATATTTCTAGATCAGTTCAACCTTATTATGTATCTTATATTACATTTCAGGGAATTGTATGCGTATTGGTACAAGTTGGTACTCACTGTTGATACGTGACAGTTGGCAGTACTGTTGTTCAACAATGCTGGTATTGAATATGACAACTCGATAATAATTTATTGTTGTTTGTCAACTGTTTCTGGAATAATATTAAAAAAAATAATTTAAAAAAATAAAACGTCATATTAATATGTTTTAAACGGTACGCCGTTTTCATTGATTGTTATAAAATCAATAAAGAAGATTTTTTTATAGAAATTCGACTGAAACTCAAAAAATATATTTATTTAGCGTAGTACCTGATGTTTCGTTATGAGCGAATCCAGTGTAATAGTTTTTATTTTGTTATTTAACGTTTATATAAACAAACTACTATTTTAAACAAGCTTTTGCTACACCTGTATGTTTGTAATGGAATCTTTGAACGTGAAATTCACTCACTTGAAAACGTCAAATTAAACACTCATCAAGAACCGATGATAATACAATAATTTAATAAGTTTGTCCCATTATCGTGACCAGGATCATCAGGATAAAATAATAGAACTAAAAAACAAATAATAGCTTAAAAAACCTAAACGCACGCTTATTAGCAAACCGAAATAAAAAGTAAAAAATATTTTTTTATTGTAAAAAATCGTGGGGTGCTTATTACTATTTTTATACTAACTCTGCTTTTACAACGAAATATTTATACCAGTTGATATCAGGCACCCTACATTTTTTTACAATAAAAAAATATTATTTACTTTTTTGTTCGGTTTGCTTTTAAAGCATGTTTTTTAGTTCTTTATAATTATTAATTATTATTTCAGTTTTTTGATAATTAAATGTGCAGTTAATATTTAAATATATTTATCATATGCCAATTTCTAAGCGATTTTTCCTTACCTAAGTACTAAAACAGTCTTGGCAGACCGGGAGTCGATGCTCATGCCAAACACGATGTGGTCAATCCAACAACCACCAATTTACCAGAACGATTATCCAGTCTTGCGGGTATGTCGGCCGCGTCGGAGGGGGCGGCGCCCGCCGGCTGTGGCGCCGTGCTACAAATTCAGTTCCTGGTAAATGAGGGCGCGCTCGTCACGGCCACGTCGGATGACTCGCTTCACCTGTGGAACTTCAAGCAGAAAGCGCCGCAGATCGCCCAGACGCTCAAGTTCACCAAAGAGAGGTTTGCATTAATCGATATCTTTTAACACAACATTAAGCCTGTCGGAACTCTCTGTCTAGTTTGGTGGAACCTATTTTACTAAATACGTTCTCCCCACATTACCTCGGGTAAGCAAGGTTTTACTGTACGTGAACATTTCGTTTTACGTAAGATTCGCTCGACGTACCTCCTTAAGGCTGTCGGAACGCTCTGAATTTAAGCCAAAAATAGAGCTTCGGCTAATAGCTGATTGTAGACTTATTCGTCAACATTTTGCAAAAATTCTTTCTCTATAAGGAAGATATTGGACAAATCTAGCTCTCTAATGGACTAGTTTTGTAATTTATGTATGATTTACTAGAAAAAAGTTGGCATTAATTGTGCCAAAAAACACACGTTTTCAATGTCACACTACAATCTTATGCGTACTTATTTCACAAATCTAAAGTGACTCTTCCTTTTTCGGAAAATTTTTTAAATCTCCAAATATTTCCAAAAATCAACTGACAGATGCACCCTTGCAACAGCCCCGTAGTGTGGCTTAAATTCAGAGCGTTCCGACAGCCTTAATACTCTGAATTGTCGACCACAACATTGTTTAGTTCTGAGTTTCTATTATATCTACGCTTAAGAAACAAACAAATTTAATAATATAATTTCTTTATACCCGGTCGAAAGTACGTACTTTCGACTTTGATTTTAAGACAGAAAGTCTAACATTTATGCTCTGCTGGAGTTACTCGCACGCCATCTACAACAGCGGACCGAAAGAAAGTAACAGCGGGATGAAAGAGTTTTCTCGTGCACACTGATACGTGAGACTGCTGCCAGCCAACAGTAGAACAGCTGTTATTTGCGTATAACCTCAAAATTTTTAGTCGTTTTATATAATGGTGAAAGTATGTACTTTCGACCGGGTATAAAGAAAAGTAGTATACACCACACGGCCAGAAAGTTGAAAGCGCAGTGCAGGAATTTTAACTTTATAGTATTCGTCCAGGGTTTGCAATAATGTTAACTTTGAACGTAACCTTCGCGATTTTTTAATAAATAGGTGCTTTTATAGTATCAATGAATACATAAGTTTTTAATATTGTTATATTTTAAATATTGTGCACACTATGTAGTAATTAAGACGCATTGTTATCAATTTTTGCTAACAATAAAATAAATATCATCATCATCATATGTTTGAAGATTCAAATAGGTTTGTTTTTTACGATTTCGTATTCTGGCCGTTTGACTGGTGACCTAGTTTGTTGCAAACTTGTAACTTGTAAACGATTAATCGTAGAAATACTGATGTAAAAAAAGCAAATACCAGTTAATTAACCGCTAAAATATCCAGTTAAATTACCGCGACTATTTATTATTATACAAGGCTGCGCAAAAAATTTTGCGCATGATTGTAAATTTCGGTCGAGATATAAATTTTTATTTTATGACCAATATTATATATTATATATAATAAATATAAATTCATTATTTAATTAATTCTTTCGGTTCTACTGTTGAAAACTGCTCGATAATTGTTTTGCTTTTTATTCTTCTGAGTCAGATAAACCGGAAGCCGCCCTGTTTTTTGTAGATAGTGGATTAATTAACTGGTAAATTATCCGGCCAAATGGTTACTATCATAAATAACCGGTAATTGTACATCACTACGTAGGAAATTTAAAATTGGCATGTCGATAGACTGATGTCTTCTTCAGATATTTTAGAGATCATTTTACAAAAAAATTTTTTTGTTGTATTTATAATATAATTATTTTTTCGTATATTCAGGATCACATGCATGTATCTGCCGCTGCAAAGCAAATGGCTGTACGTCGGCTCAGAACGTGGGAACGTCCATTTTGTAAACATCGATAGCTTCACGCTGTCAGGCTACATCATCAACTGGAATAAGGCTATTGAAGTGTAAGTCATTTTAAATTTACTTATATATATAAGTACTTTGTAACTTTTAACGCGATAATGGCCACAGAAGACGATTCGCATTTTTTTAAAAAATAATAATAAAAAAATTACTTGTAATAAACACTGTATGTTAGGAATATTGAATACTAATATTTTTATGAAATTTGTTTGCGCTAAAGTTTTATTTTGTAAAAGCATGTTTACAGATCGACTAACATAAGGATGTAGGCAAAAGTTGTCCCTTGCCGCATATAATTAATATAAGATAGGAAAGCACGTCGATTGTCGAATGTACCCAAAACTTTTACCTTGGTACAGTTTGTTATACATCATATTAGTATACGATTGCATATTAAGATAGAAGATGCCTTGACATCGTCGCATAAATTTAAACCATATGCACAGATATAAATTGGCACTTAATTGAGATCAGCAAAATTTTGCCAAAAGCGGTTCCATTGAACGTCCAACATCATACTGCAACCCACTCGCACTTGACTCTTTTTTTTTAATTTGTAACATTTTTAAATACTTTTTTATCACATTAATAATAGCTTTATTTAATTGCTAATATCGATTTTTGTACATGAAACATTTATAAAAATCAAATAAAAGTTTTAGGAAGAAGTTATGTTTGTGATGAGGAAGGTTCCTCATTTGGCATATTATTTTGTTTTTTGTAAAGAAGTGTCATCTAATTTCGCTTGCCTTTTTCTGTTTCGTTCAGCAAGCTCTTGTTGATAGCAAGATATTGTATCAATGACATTTCGTTTTGCTTTTCAACTTCTCTCGACATTTGAATCATTTTGTGTAAAATGAGCCATAATTTACGTTATAGTGGCTAAACTTTTTTTCTAGAAACCGCGTAATATTGCAACAGCGTTAAGCGGAGCAGTGTTAAGCGAGGTCTTACTGTATTAAAAAAGCAAAACACATTTTCTACTGGCTACTACTGATAGTAAAAACTATCTAACGGACGTATCTGGAACAAAGTAAACTTTTATAACTATAAAATTAATGCCATAGTTGTTTTAGCCAGCAACGACCAGTCGAGTTTCACTTAGCTTAATCTATTTTACTCGCTCGTTTTCATGTACTATAAAAAAGTAAGCATTTTTTAATTGTATTTAACTTTCATGTGCTTTCACTCAGATTAAACATTAAATAGTCCATTAGCTAACACGAAATATCTAATACTTTGCCACAAAAAGCCGTCCCGCTTAGAGTTGTGTAACTCAGATCTGAACCGGTTCAAAGAGCCGACTCCGACAGAAGATCCGTGAGAGCCGACTCACTTTTTTTGAGTCAACGGATCCGCATAACTCAGTGAAAGACTTAACACACAGAAGCACATTTTACACTTACGTATCAGTTCTTGCTTTGATGCATCTGACAGCTCAAATGACTCATGTATCACATGTTTGGCTATGCATTCTTGATTCTATACAGGTCGTGATATGATTGACTGAACTAGGTAACTCAGTGGCAGACTGCAGTAACATATTCAGAACTCGGCTCTTTTTGAACCGGTTCAGTGAGCCGGCTCACATACGGGATCCAGATGCAAAGATGCAGATCACTAAAAAGACCCGTTTTTCCCATCTCTAGTCCCGCTAAATAAATATTCCCGGTTCTCGGGTGACCTTGAAACTCTGCTCTGAAGTTAGATGCAGAGTGACTAAAGAATAAGAAAAATTTCTTTCAGATCATATTTACGTTAATACGCGTCGATATCATTTTTTATTCTCGAGATTTCGTCTTGGAAAGAGACATCTTTTCAAAAATAGTTTAAAAACAGACATAAAAATTTTCGGCCCTATTACAATAACTTCTTTATGTACTGGGAAGTTAATAAGAAAATGCGAAACATCACCTTAGACTGTATTTTCGGAATCATAAATTTATATAAAAATATTATTGTTCAATATTTTAGTACAGTAAGACCTCGCTTTATGTGGGAGATATAAGTTCCTGTGTGTAAGTTCCTGTGCTAAACGAGGTCATCTTAATACGTAGATAGTTGGCATAAGTGAAACAGAACCGAGAATAAGAAAATTTGTTAGTTTTTTTTGTTTGTTTAATTATGTAACAGTTATTGTTAAATAATTTTTTGTCACATTAATTATAGATTTATTAATTGCTAATATCGATTTTTGTTCATAAAACATATATGAAAATCAAATAAAATTCGAGTAAGAAGTTATGTTTATGATAAGAAAGGTTCCTCATTTGACATATTTAGTTTTTTGTGAAGAAGTCATCTAATGTTGTTTGCCTTTTACTGTTTCGTTCAGCAAGCTGTTGTCGATAGCCTGATATTGCATCAATGACACTTCGTCTTGCCTTTGAACTTCTATCAACATTTAAATCAGTTTGTATAAACTGATCCATAATTTACGTGATAGTTGTTTTTTTTTTTTTTAGAAACCGCGTAATACTGAAACAGCGTTAAGCGGAGCAGCATTAAGCGAGATCTTATTGTTCCACTGAACACATCAGTCTTTGTCACAGCTAGAACATTTAAATGTCGACTTCATTAGCTACTTTTTGTTAATTAAATATTTGTACTTTAACTCCAACACTGATTTGCATATAAAAATAAGTCGTTTCATTTATCTAGTTCTGGTGGACAATTCCACGTGCTAACGATCAATTGTAATCAAATTTGAGACTGCACCGTGTTTTAGAAATTGCATTAAATAAATAAATTGAATTAAAACTGCAGTGTCTGGTTTTTGTTTGAATACGAGATTATTTTAATGAACGACCGTGGTTTGTGGTGCAGTGGTGCAAGTACAAAACAAGCATTCGGAAGGGATTGGGTTCGTATCCCGGCGGAAACATATATGGATTAGAGCTTTTTTCTCATTGCCTCTTGCCGAGTAATCATACTTTCTGTAGGCGTCATCTAAATACAGTCAAAGCCCTCTAAGTGCACAGCTCGGAACGGAGCCCATCCTTTAAGTGCACACTTCCCCTACGATCTTTTTCATCCCCACTCTTCTAACTCCTATAGCTATCTTTATTCAATCAGATGCTATAAACAATATCTCTAAAACTCTATGAATATGATGGAAATGGAAAGTTTGAAAATAGCGCGCTTACGGTCGCACGTGATTGGTCGCAGATTATTCGAAGTGGGGGTTGGGGAACGTGCACTTAGAGGGCGAGTTCGTGTGCAGTAAGAGAGCGTGTGCATTTAGAGAGCGTGCACTTAGAGGGCTTTGACTGTATATAAAATCGTTTGTCCTGACTAACTGACTCACAGCCAAAACTACTAAATCTAGACAGCTGAAATTTGGAATATAGGTTTATTTTCTAACGCAAGCATCTGCCAAGAAACGATATTTGAAAATTTCAGTTTTAAGGAAGAAAATGGGGGTGAAACTTTTTTTATATCTCTTTACACTCGAGATTATACAATCCTGAGTTTTGACTTTAAAAAATTCTAAGCCATACCCGAAACTATTTTTGTGAACGCAACCGACGTCGATCGATCGTGAGTCTACCTGAGTTTGCACAAAAATCAGCGTTGCCAGACGTCCCGATTTTGGCGGGGTGTCCCGATTTTTAAATCAAAATTAAATGTCCCGCGCGGGACAGGCTCAGTTCCGCTTTTCGGGGATAACTCGACTGTCCGTAAACAATTATTCTCTTATTGTAAGTTGCAATTTGTAACACTCACTCCTCAGATTATTGTTTGAAACGCCATGTTTTTCTAATGAATAAAACTTTTTTGATTTTGATTTCTGTTTTTTTTTATTTTTTTTATTCAGAAGACGAATAAGACTCAACTATTTAACGATAGGGTAAATCTGATTTAAAGTATCATATTTTGATTAAAATACATTTTCTATGGCTATTTTTGCTATCTATTGTCACGTAAACGTAATTTGAACTCAAATAAAAAGATAAATATTTAAAAACTTCTGATTATATACGTCTTTTTTTACTATGTCCCGCTTTCGACGAAAGAATCCCTTTTTCACTCAAAAAGTTACAATATATCCCGACTTGGCAAAAAAAAATCTGGCAACGCTGACCAAAATTAACATAGAAACAAGTGTCCAAAACAATGTTTTGGACACTAAGGACACTGCGTAACCACATTTTAACAGTATTTAAAAGAATTTCATCTCTCGGGTGTAAAGGGATTTGGGTTCACTGTTTTGTGTCAAAATGGAGTATCTGATTTAACATAAAGACTATAGTGCTGGGTTGCAGAAAGCATTGTCAAAAAATTGGATTTGACAATGACCTAAGATTGTAATAATATATTTTCAGTGTTCCTACATGCAGGAGCAGTCTAATGTCGTTGTGAAACTCTCTGTTATTTAGAACATTAGATTGTATTCACACAAAAACAAATGCCTGATCTACAGAGAAAAAGTATGTTTTTCATGTAAAATTTTGAATATGCGTAGAAAAATGTCGTTTCGAAGTAAAAAAAACCCGGGTCGCAGTGCCAAAACCCTGCCGACAATATAGTGTATTTGCTTGTATAGGGCCGTGTGGTTTTATACTTTTATTATGTGAAATTAAGTTTGTTTTTGGGCAAAATAAAAAATTTAACCCCTTAATACACCCCTTAAAATAACATTTTTTTTCTTAATTGTAATATTATTATCAATCTAACGTCTACATTGAATTAAAGACACCCTTCAATAAATAAGTCACTATCTGCAAATTAGTGTTTTCAAAAAATGTGTAAGTCCGGTCCAGTTGGGCCGATTTTACTAAAATTTTAGAGGCACTTTTTAATTGCTATTAAAGGGTTAAATTTCAATTTTAAAACGATTCTGAGATTTTTTTCGGTATTTTGGGGCCCAAAAACTTTTTTCAACCCCTAAAATTCACCCTTAAAATGATCCGATTGGGCTCATTTTAAATAGGCTTCGTGCGGTAATGGATTCCAACATGTGTGCCAAATTTCGTCAAAATTAATTAACTTCTTCGAAAGTTATAGCCCGCACACATATATATATACCTATATATATATATATATATAAATATATATATATATATATATATACATATATATATAAACATTTTTAAAAATGGTGCCAAAGTGTTTAGGAGGTTATGAAACGTCGAGAAATTTTGGTCCGACCCCTAGGTCCCGCCATCCGACCAACGCCAATAGTGTATGTTGCCATATGGCAAATACACTAATTATGCAAAAAAACAATGTTAATTACACGTATACACAGTCTAGAAAAAATATCATTTCAATCGATCAATTATTTTTCGAACAGAATCGAATTAAAATTCTACGACTTCTTATGGAAAAATATGTGTGTTCACAATCTAAGGTCATTGTCAAATCAAATTATTTGACAATCCTTTCTGCAGCCCAGCGTAGAGACTGTATACACCTAGCAACAAATGCTTGATCTACATTGAAAAAGATCGCTTTTCAAGCTAAATTTTGATCAACATGCGTAGAAAAAAATTGTTTCGAAGTGTAAATTGCACCAAAAAACAATGTTAAGTACAACACAGTTTAAGAACGAGTTGGGTAGAGTAGTGGTGACAGCACTAGACTCGCATTCGGGAGGTCCGGGCTCGAATCCCGGCGGGGGCAGATGTGGCTGGGACTTTTTCTCGCCGAGAAACGGTAATTCCTGTACCGGCCATCTTGATTGAGGTTTTCCATGGTTTCCCTCAATTAATTCCAGATAAATATAGAGATGGTTCCTTATTTGCGGCCATGGCCGATTACCTATCAAACTCCTAGTTGAAAAATTGCCTACCTTATCCTAATTTCCTATAATTCCTTCATTCGCTTATTGCTATTACATAAGTTGAAGTTTTAAAAATGTAGAAAAATAACGGGAAGTGTGGTAGATGGAAAATAGTAATGGTGCGAATGGCGTCTGTTATGACTAAGTCGAGAAATGGACGTTAAACGCATTATTATTATTATTTGATTTACTATATTCATATCCATATTACTAAATGACTGTTAATATTCATGGGTATTTGGATTGACAAGACTGGTATTATTTAAAAATAATTCTTTAATATTTTTGTACGACGTTTCGTCTCTCTCGAGATTTCTTCAGGTACTGTAACGAGAACACAAAAACAATAAATAAATAAATATCATTTTTACAAGTCAAGAGTTGTGAAAATATAACTAGTAGATAATTTTCAACATAATTATATTGTTTATATTATGTTGAAAAT
This sequence comes from Venustoraphidia nigricollis, assembly GCA_034508555.1. NCBI lineage: Eukaryota > Metazoa > Arthropoda > Insecta > Raphidioptera > Raphidiidae > Venustoraphidia > Venustoraphidia nigricollis. The sequence goes on along the minus strand of JAVRKA010000091.1, from coordinate 16,404 downwards.
TATCTACTAGTTATATTTTCACAACTCTTGACTTGTAAAAATGATATTTATTTATTTATTGTTTTTGTGTTCTCGTTACAGTACCTGGAGAAGTCTCGAGAGAGACGAAACGTCGTACAAAAATATTAAAGAATTATTTTTAAATAATACCAGTCTTGTCAATCCAAATACCCATGAATATTAACAGTCATTATTATTATTATTATTGGAAGGAAAGATTTGGTTGAGGATCAATAAATAATATGCTTTACCAAAGTTTCGCTAATGGCCAACGTTTCGAAAATTATATTTTCATCTTCACACCATATACGAAGATTATTATTATTAATTATTTTTCGAGCAGAATTGATTTAAAATGCTTTTCATGTGGAGAAATATGTAGGCTCAAGGTCATTGTCAAATCAGATTTTTTAACAACCCTTTCTGCAACTGAGCATCAATGTTTTATATTCATTTTTAAACTTGAGGCTAACATTTTCTTTCTGCGAACACGATAAAGCGAATAGATTTTCACAAAACGGGATTTAATTCGTATTTATTGGTAGAGCTTTCATTCCAAGAACTTTGAACATTTGTTGTGTTTATAGCAACTTCAAGAGAAAAATGTGTTTACCTTTTTCAATCGGAAGAAAATACCTTTTAATTTAATGAATGCTTATTTTATCCGCACACACATCAGTGGTAAGAGTCTTTTCTAAGAATAAAAAAGTTTTTAGACATCTTACTTGTCAGCTGTCGACTGTATGTTTGTTTTTTGGAGGCCAAAGCGAAGTTTTTTTCATTTGGAAGTTCGGAAAACAATGTCAGTTTATCTGAATTTTTTTGGTGATTTAACCCTCTGATGTAAGCGCGTGTAGATTAATTCATTCTTAAAATTTAATATATCTACAGTCAAAACCGTTTACAACGACATCGTTTAGAACAACATACCGGTTATATTGACCAAAATCATAAGTCCCGGCTGAATAATAATAATAACTAGCGGTATATTATACATATATATAATAATTCGCACTAAAATTCGTTTCTAATTTCTCACGCTCTTTATAACTTTCTTCTTTTTGTTGTATTACATTACGAAGCTCAGTGACGGTTCAAGAAAATATTTTTCTAAAACTGTCATATAGAGACGCAAGTATCGAAAACGTTGAGCTGAAGCGCCGCCATACGAAAAGTATTTATACGTGAATTTTGATTAAAAATTAAACAAAAAAAATTTACCGACCGTCAATCATGTTGACGTTGTTTCAAAGTTAGAACCGTCAGATGACAGCATTGCTGTATTGTGTCTTAATGTATATCTATATATATAATTTTAATAATTAATAAATTTACAAAAACAAAAACGATAATAATTTTTTTAGTTGTTGATGTCGGTAGAGCAAGCAATTATCTATAAAATTATATAAAATTTATGTGGAGTAATTGTGTGGTTTTTTCGAAAAATGGAGGCAAACATCTTAACCTTAACGTATTAATATATATGATTTTTGTGTGGACATAGCTTTAACGATCGAATAGCCTTAAGTGCGGGATAAGTTTTAACTTGTAAGTGCAGTAACAAAAAACTCATGCACCGGTTTAATTTATGTGTCTGGGGTATGCAGCTATCGTTCGCCCCATTTTTTACAGACGAAAGATAAAAGACTTCTCGAGAGTTATCGTCTCATAGGAATAATTCGCGATCAGCATTTCGGTGCAATTAAAAACTGGAGCTATAGCTTGGTTTTCGTATGTCATATTCAGGGATATCCAAATTCTTTTAAAAAAGGTATATCCAATTTTACAGCATATCACTCGGGTATTCGGCTTCCACCATAAGGCATTTTGGTCAGTACCATTAGATCCAATAGGGAGTGTGGCATATGACAAAGACACTAAAAAGTTCTTATATACCTACCACTTTACTAACATACTAACTTTTATTTTTGTGCTGCAGGGCTTATCTACTTGTTGAAAAACTTTGAATGGGGGCTTGGATATCTGAAAAAGTATACCTGCCTACATTTAACCGTTATTCTAAAGTTTATGTAGAAAAAAGTTTTTAACTAAACTTTTTCTCCTTGAATTTAACTCAGTATCACCATATACCAACTGCATTATAGAGTAGCATCGTCAATAGGGATGTTGACTATTTTTGAGAAAGTGTTTTAAATCGTGCATAAGTATCTAATATTGCCACAAATATTTATTATTTTTATTTAAATACAACTCAAGCCTTAAAAATCATGTATTTTAAATCCCATTTCAAATTTCGGTCCAAAACACCAATACTAGTCGCGTGACGTCACCTGTTCATACCAAAGGAGGCTCAAAAGTTTACACGGGAGCTACCATCCTATAGATGCGTATTCTGTGCTCATAAACGTTAGTAAACTGAGGTGATGAAAAGCTGTTTCGTAGTCGTTGCTATAGTTACATGTAATTTGACGTTTCCTATAAACAAATAATAATAAATTACACTAAATATTAACCAAACAATGAAGTTTTTTGACAGCGGCTGAACATATGACGTCATGCTCTCTGATTGGTGTCTGTTGTCACGTGACTTGAGAGTGATTTTATTACGTTTTATTTATTAAATATTAATTAAATTCCTTAAAAATAAGGAAAAATATAGTGTTTTTTAGTATTTCTATCATAGAAACTACTACTTTTCGTTAAAATTATGTTTTTATTTGAATACAGTCAACATCCCTATTGAGCAGGAACTTACTGTGTCATGGCTTTTCTTCATTGTCAAAACGCGCTGTGGATGGTCACGACATGAATTTCGCAACGTGGTCTTTCTGTGTTTGCCACAATGGATTACAAAGTCCACGTACTGCGAGAGTTGCTTTCTTAATGAATTTTACAGAAGTTAGTTCAATTAATACAAATAAACAAACTCGTAACGTAGTCTGTAATTGTATAGGTTTAAAGATTCCTAGAGCGAATTTTCAATTTTTAGTCAGTTTGTTCTGTCTGTCCGGGCTAATCTTTGAAACGGCTGAGTCGATTGTGATGACATTTCACAGACAGGTAAAGGATTATGCCGGCAGTGATCTAGGTTACATTTAATCCCAAAAATAACCCTTATGGGGATGAACAGGGTGATGGAAACCTTCATAAAGGATACGCTGTATTTCTGAAATTACCTAAGTGGAAAAAAAATACGATTTCGACGATCTTTTGAACACACTACCCGAGCAGGGTTGGGGCTAGATTTTTATATAAAAGAATTTAACTGAGTACAATATATCTACTATACAGCGTTGTCAGATTTTTTATTTTGCCAAATCGGGATTTTGGAGTTTTTTGAGTGAAAAAAGCGGGACATAGTAAAAAAACGTACCTATATAATCAGAAGTTTTTAAATATTTATCTTTTTATTTGAGTTCAAATTACGTTTACGTGACAATAGATAGCAAAATAGCCATAGAAAATGTTTTTTAATAAAAATATGATATTTTAAATCAGATTTATCCTATCGTTAAATAGTTGAGTCTTATTCGTCTTCTGAATAAAAAAAATAAAAAAAAAACAGATATCAAAATCAAAAAAGTTTTATTCATTAGAAAAATATGGCGTTTCAAACAATAGTCTGAGAAGTGTTACAAATTGCAACTTATAATTAGAGAATAATTATTTACGCACGGTCGAGTTATCTCTGAAAAGCGGGACTGAGCCTGTCCCGTGCGGGACATTTAATTTTGATTTAAAAATCGAGACGTCCCGCCAAAATCGGGACGTCTGGCAACGCTGCTACTATACCACGCGGATAAAGTCCAGGGACTAACCCCTAGGCTATATGTTCACTAGCAAGGTTTTCTCATGCTTTTTAAGGTTGCATGATGACTCTACAATACATACATTATCTCTGGTATCACGTACAATATATGAAACTTTTATGTGGAAGAAATAAAGTACTGAGTTCTTATATTGATTTTTATTTGTGGGATTTAGGCTGTGGCCACACATATATTACCTGTGACAAAAACATCCAGACTAAAACTTTTAAATATATTTAGCAGTTAAAAATGTAGTTAAAATATTAATGTTATACCATCCATGATTATTAAAATAAAAATATAGAATTACAGTGCGACTTCGATAATCCGGACTAATTAAAACCGCTGTGATCCGGATTAGTAAATAATTCGGATTACTGAAACATCCCAGCGTTTTTATTGTAAAGGTAAACATTTATTATAAAGTAACTAGAAAATAGTACATAAACAAAAAACTATGTAAAATAGAAGCATATTTATTAAATTTTATATTATTTTGTAAAGTAGTTCGTAATAAATCTTTAAAGTTCAATTCCAGATATATGTTATAATAGGAAACTATTAATAATTGTTTTTTGTAATACCAAATTGCATATTATATCATAGTTTAACTATCGTTTAAACATATTGAGGTTAGTCACACCATTGTTTCTTTTTATTAAATTATTTAATTCAAAATGTTTGATATTTTTATTATATGAATGTTAATTTTTGTAAAAAATTTTTTAGAGCTTGAAAAAGTCTTAATTAAAGAAAAGACGAATCGTTGCAATCAATGAGTGTTTAAATTGATTTATTTTCATTATTCCAATTATCCGTGATACTGTTTTCTAGTAGTTCGTAATTTTTGTTTGCTTAACCCTTTTCTGCTAGCTCTAAAATTATCATTTCCACAGATTTCGGTATAGAAGTTTTGCTTTGGCAGATAAGATTTTGTAGGGAATTGGAACATGCCTTGATCGTTGTGTACAAAACCATGCATACAAACGAGTTTCCATTTCTGGGTTTTAGATGAAAATCAAAGAAATCGGGCGAGAATTTAGAAAATGGCAACCATTTGAAGATTGATGAAATCCCGCCAGTCCATGGTTTTTTCTGTAACAGTTCAAGTTTTTGTTCAAAATTTTTTTTATAAATGATGCTGTTTTATAAAGTAAGCCGATAATAAAAGTCTACTTAGAAAGAAAGCGTCATTGGAAAAGGATTATTTCCATTATTTATAATACTTTTAATTTACTTTAAACTTTAGCATCCAATAAAAATCCCATAAAATGCACTTTTAGTAGCCATGAAAAAGTACTAATAAAATTAAGTACTATGCATAAATTTCTGCAAGTTTTTCTCGTTTAAAATATATGTATTCCTGTTTCTGAAGTTATACTTCTTATGGCGCACTGAGGGCAAAATTTTCTCTGTTGCGGAAATTCGCACGAATATGTTGCGGCAGTTATCTTGCGGAAGTTGTTTCTGATAACGTCAGAATAGTTATTTCATAAAACAACAAAGTAGGTTATAGCAGCGACATCGGACGGAACTTCTTAAAAGCTATTAGTTTATAGTTTTTACGCTTTAGTCGTTTTTCATAATGTCCTGAATTAATAACAACTTTTGACAGTTAAATAACCTCAATACTTGTATTTTTTTTAAATTATGGATTCAACTGTAGAAAATCCCTTAGTAGTTAAACAGTTACCTTATGCCGGCATTAAAATGTTACTTTTGAAAATAGAACAAAGGTAAAATGTATATAAGACCATAAAAATAACCCAACCTGTGTTTAAAAATGTTTTTCCAACTATATTTATCATTTCCCTAGACATCCTATTTTATTTTATCAATGTACATCTTTAACGAAAATGTGAATATCAGTTATCGCGATCACGCCAAAGAAGTGTAACTTCTGCCGCGTGCACATAAGCAGCTAATGTGTTCATCACTTCAAAAATAACTCAAGAAAAGCCGCGGATAAAGATTCTTGAATGAATAAAGATCGGTTTTTCCGTGATGGTAATTCGTTTCTAATGATCAGTTGATTTAATTATGGATTGAAAAGTTTCCTTAATGTCAGTTAGTTTTTTTCCGACGAGGGAAATCTTAATAAATTTATTGACGAGTTTCAAATATTAATGAGCTTTTAAAGATGCAACAAAATAATTCAATTCAATCAAGTTTTACACTTTTGATGAAAGTTCTTTTTGAAATTAAATATCAGCCTGTTTCACTTTTTAATAAAGTTAAAAGCGTGATCGAATTTTAAATCGGATTATTAATAATTTTGTTACATTGTTCTCGTTGAAGCCATCTCGGTTTTAATTTTAAGAACATAATAGGTTGTGTACGAGATGTGGCATGAAGGTAATGTCATTGATATATTATACCGGGTGTCTCAGAAATCGCGCACCCAATTGTTGGGATCGAAAGAGAAAAATATTCTGAGCCCGAAAATCCATGTTTGGGATTTTTTGATAACGTAGTTAATTAGTAATTAATTAATGAAAGTGACCAATCAGGAGCGCGCTACAGAAGAGAGTATCGTTGGCTGATTTATTTCGGTTAATTAATTGCTCAAATAAAATTATGAATAAATAAATAAATTTAATCAACGTTTGCGAGATAAATTGTCTATGTCGATCGTTGGATTTATAATATGAAAATGCTTTAATATTTCTAAATAAATAAATTTATTGTATCAAAGCCTTCCAGAGTTTTTGTCTGAGTCCAGTTTCGATTTTTTTTTAAACTACACTAATAATTTTTAATGAATAAAATAACTTAATTAACGCTCGCCAGTGATTTCCACTTTTCGCATCTGTCTCGTCAAGGCCCTCTGGCGTCTCACTCTCGCGTCCCCTACTGCCTCCTCTCTCACTTTTTATTCTTCTGTAGCGCGCTCCTGATTGGTCACATTAATTAATTAATTACTAATTAACTACGTTATCAAAAAATTCCAAACGGATTTTTTGGCTCAGAATATTTTTCTCTATAATCCCAACAATTGAGTGCCCGATTTCTGAGACACCCGGTATAAGTAGAGTATTCTATAAACCAGGGGTGGACAACCTTTTTTATAACGGACCAGAATATTTTACGTATTTATACGCAGACTGTAGTAGCTAATTGACACATTCCTGTGACCCGTAACTTTTTAGTCTGCAAATCTACACTAATATTATAAAGAGGAAAGATTTGTATTTTTGTGTGTGTGTATGATTGTAATGAATAAACTCAAAAACTACTGTGCCGATTTAAAAAATTCTTTCACCATTAGAAAGCTACATTCACCCTGAGTAACATAGGCTATATTTATTGCTAGAAAATATTAGGGATCCTTACTAAAACTTTAGTAACGTAATCCAAGGTGTAAAAAAATGCCATAAAACATCTTTCGTCGCATGCGCTGCGGAAACTATTGATGATAGAACAAAAGTATGTTCTACAATATTAAAGAACATATCAATAACTACAAAAAACTTCGCGATACTATATGTCCAACTATTATCGTTATGTCACAATAACCACTTTTTACATTTTAATAATCTATATAGATAAAAGACGATGTATATGTAATCTATAGACTCCAAACGGGTAGACCATTTTTGATGAAATTTTCAGACCGTCTTTAGATTAGCCCAGCGGGTGATCTTCTGAAGTTTGGTAGCGATCGGGTCAATAGAATTTTTTAAATTTCTTTTTGGGTAATAAGATTTTTCTTCGATTTTTGAACATTCACAAATAAAAGCGATTGAATTCGCGCAAATTCAATACACGTTGAGAATTTAATGATAATGGTTCTCATCTTTTATATCCTATATATATTACATTTACACCCGGGCGAAGCCGGACTGGGCCGCTATTATAAATAAATAGCAATTTCAGTGTACGAATAAAGCTTACGAAAATCACAGATTTAATATTAATAATCAACGATAAATAAATTTGAAATCGGTTAGGTAATAGCCGTTGATATACCCAAACAACAAAATATAATTTAAGTTGGCTGGTGCCGATAAAGTTGTATTCTGCAATTAAAGTGGTGGCAATAAAAGCGAACTACCTGAGCAGCGTTTTCATGCCCTACATATGGGACGAGGGTTGAGTTGTTGTGTGAGTGGGGGTGGTTAAAAGGGGCCGTGCGGATTAACGCCATACGGACAATTAAGTGAAGAGTCCGGAACTTCGAAAGCTTATCTGTCTTAATAGCACTTTTTATTGTTGAACATTATGTCGCTACAAATCCATTTGCATTTCAGTTTTGTTTACGATTTTGATGACTCCTTTCTTGTCGACATCGTGACCTCACGTAGGGCAGTGAACGCTGAATTGGATGACTTTTACACTGAAAAAATGTAAATTTGCAAAAAAAATTCCAGCCAATTGGGCGACAGGAAATATTGACATTTGAAATACAGGTAATTTTTAAGTGGATTCTTTTTTTGAAGTTTAACTTCTTTAGCAACGTATCTGTTTGAAAAAAGTAAAAAATCGAGGGGAAGCAGAACTGCTACATAAAGGGGAACTTAGTTTGTCTCCTAAATTACATGAAACTGAAAAGGACAGAAGTTTATAGTGTGTCGCTAAGTATGCGTAAATATTATTAATCACATAAAAAAAATTTGAAAAACGGTTTACCCTGCAGGCCGTCCCTGGAACTTCCCGCTATTTTCGATCTATTGAGATGTGGTTTATTTACGGTGTTTGTTAAAAGTTATTTAAAAAAAAACACTTTCTTGGAAATACTTCGTAAATGATATCTCTCGAAAAAATCAATCGATTTTGATTATCTTTGCGGCATTTGACGCAGTTTTTCAAGCGTAAAAAAGCAATCTATAAAAAAAAGTCAATATGACAAAAATTCGGGAAGATTTTTTGACAAGTTGACAAATTTGAAGAGTTGGCAAATTTGGCGAATTGACCAATTTCACTAGTTGACAAATTTCACGAGTTGACAAATTTAACGAGTTGACAATTTTGACGAGTTGCCAAATTTGACGAGTTGTGTAAATATTATTAATTAGTTTCACATAAAAAAAAATAAACTTGGGAATAATATTAAAAACTAAAGAAGTTAACCTTCTTATATGAGCTTATGAGGGTGAGGCTCATTATAATTTTGACAGCGTGTAGAAATCAAACACACGAACAAATATTTCAAGTAACTTATGTATCAAAACTCAAAAATAAGAAAAACAGTCTTACAAAGTTTAATTAAATATTTTAAATTATATTTAATTTTGAGGTCGGCTCTAAACTATGTCACCATGGAAATATGTTATGTCATTCTCAACAAAACGAGGATAACGTGGGACAATTTAACTTCTTTAGCGACGTATCTATTTGAAAAAAGTAAGGAATCGAGAGGAAGTAGATTTGACCTCTAAAGGGGATGTTAGTATGTCTCCTAAATTACATGAAACTGACAAGGACAGAAGTTTATAGTGTGTTACTAAGTATGTATAAATATTATTACTTAATTAGTTTCACATAAAAAAATTAAACTTGGGAATAATATTAAAAACTAAAAAAGTTAAACTTCTTATGTGAGCTTATGAGGATGAGGCTCATTATAATTTTTTGTGAATATTTGATAATGACGTAACATATTTCCATAGTGACATAACATAATGCCAATAAAATAAAAAAAAAAAATAAATTTTGAAAGTCTGTTTCTTTTATTTATTTTTAAGTTTTAATAAATAATAATAATGATGCGTTTAACGTCCGTTTCTCGACTTTATGTCATAACAGACGCCATTCGCACCATTACTATTTTCATCTACCACACTTCCCGTTATTTTTCTACAGTTTTAAAACTTCAACTTATGTAATAGCAATGAGTTATATGAATAAAAGTGCATAGCACGTACAGATAAACACCCACGATGGTTGTCTTATCTGTGCACAACATTTTAATAAAACCACAAGACACGTTAGAAAAAAGGTTCATTATAATTAATAATATTATACAGCGCAAATGTATAATTAATTAATAAAGGCCGTTTCGAGAAAAGGAATCACGTTGCATATAAGTAATGCCTGGACTCGATCCTAAATTAGCATTAATCAAATCAATTAAAAATCAAATAACATATAACTCCATCTTGTTCAGTGAAATAACAAGTAATATTAAATAGTATAAATATTAATAACAATAAAACAAATATTAAAAATAATAAAATTGTAATAAATAAACTACTTCAAATAAACTACTAAAAATAAAAATTATTTTTTTTCGTTAACTGCAACGCTCCACAGTTAACTGGCGCAGTCGGGTAGGATTGCTTTAGTGAGTACCCATAAGTGATAAATTGTGTGTACTTATACAGTGGAAAAAGCAATCTTTCGAACTAATATATATATGTACTAAACGATACATCTACACGTATGAGCCATATTGCTCAGTAAGGCGGGTAAGCCCTTACCAACTTTAACTCAAGAAGTCCGTCAACAATATCAAACCAGCCCAGCAGTATCAACATCTACTACGATCTACAAGCTTCGCTCGTCATGAAAATTAACATAGTATTTTTAGCGTAAGTCATTTTTAACTTTACATCAGAGCAAGATCTTTCAATAATTTATATGTCAACATTTGATTTAAGCGATTTAAATCAATCCCTAGAAGAAATTGCAATTGAAATATCTTCCTCTACTAATTCTATTGACAACAATACCGCTTTAACAATGACTACACCAGCATTTGATAGACATGCATTTGCATTTATACCAGATTTTGATGGTAGTAACTCAGACGTACTTAACAATTTTATTCAAGGCATCGATTTAATTGTCGCACGTTTCGCAGTGACAACTCAACCACTTAATTCCGATGGCCAATATCAAAATTTTCAAATTATAAATGGAATATTGTCTAAAATTAAAGGAGAAGCAAAACAAGTAGTAACTGCAAATCTTTGTCGAGACTGGCACTCAATCAAAGACATTCTAACTAGAACTTTTTCTGATCCTCGAGATGAAAATGAAATCCTATATGAACTAATAAACCTCAGACCAAAACCTTCCTATCCATACATACAATATTACAACGACACATATAAATATGTTAGTTTGTATGCTTCAAAATTACCTGCAAATGACACAGTTAGGAATGAAGTTAAAAATGAGATTGCACATACATTAGCATTAAAAAATTTGTTAAAGTTTTCGCTGGAACCGATTGGTACCTTATTACGTACCATTCGACCTACAACCCTAACCGAAGCAAAATTATTAATCGATAATGAAACAAAAAATATAGGACAATATCCTAAACAAGCCAAAGCTCACTTGAATTCTAACACCAATTTAAATATGCGAATGGCACCGCAGACCTTAAATAGATATCCTCCCCAAAATAAACAGACTAATGTTTGGCAAGCATCACCTGTCAACCCATTTTTAAGATCACGACCAGTTGTAAATCAAAGAATTCCCATAGCTAATCAAACCTTTGGACAAAATGCTCAAAATCAATACCATCCACAACAACAACAACAAAATAAAAACGTCTTTAAACCCAATCCCGTTCAACGAGCAAACCTTCCACCAGCAACCCCAATGTCTATTAGCTATACAAATCCCCGTACCGTTAGATATCAACAACCACAAAACCGATTTCAACCCAATCGAAATTTCTTTCAATCCTCCGGACCACCAAGGTTCGCTGTTGAAGAATTGAGACATTCAGAAACTAACGATGACATTGATTATACATACGAGGAAACTGACTTTGTCTATGACGAATTTCAGAACGAAGGACTTAATAATGAACCCGTAGAATATAATACAGAACCCGAAAATGAAAATTTTCAGCAACTAGCCTCGGAACCCCAGACAGATTCAACTACATTAACCTAAACTGCTTAACGAATAATTCTCAGTTTGATATCTCACCAAAAAACGACCTAAGCTACATTCTTATTAATGAACCTCCTCTAAAATTGATGGTAGACACTGGCGCTACGCGTTCCTTCCTTAATCCAAAAATTGCACAGCAGTATTATCCAAATTCAATCCAAGATCATAAATATACTGTCACAGCTCTAACAAAAACAGTCACAGGCAATGGTAAAATTGTTATACCAGCCTTCGATGAGTTTAAAGTTGAAAATACAGAGCTTGAATTTTTGCTACTGGATGCTCATCCAATATTTGATGGTATCCTTGGCCTGGATTCAATGCGTAAAATAAAAGCTCAACTAGATCTAGAGCATAATTGTTTAGAAACACCAAATCAAACGCAACTTCCCATCCATTACCTTAAACCTGGTCAGTTTATTCTATTCGAAACCATAATACCAGCCCGATCATCAAAAATTTGTCAAGTACCCTTAGATAACCCTGACGCAGATGTTTTTATAGACTGTCAAACTGTCGGCACCATAAAAACTACTCCCATGCTAAGTAGAGTCAAAAATCGCCTTGCTACAATAGAATTTACAAACAATGACACTAAACCATATCATGTAAAAATAACAGAGCCTCTTAAATTCCAAATTTTCAATGATAAAACATATGAAATTCATAACATAGATTACAAACGCCCTAAACAAATTAAAGATCAAATACAAAAACTTATTCGCACTGATCATTTAAATAATTTGGAAAAGGATCAACTAATTGAACTTTGCAGTAATTATTTTGATATTCTATCTACAGACGACAGTATGTTAACATTTACCAACGAAATTAAACACGAAATACGAACTACTGACGAAATACCTATTTACTCAAAACCTTATAGATTACCGCATGTTCATAAACAAGAAGTACAAGAACAAATTACCAAACTTCTTAATCAAGGAATAATAAGACCCAGTCACTCTCCCTGGTCCTCACCAATATTAATTGTCCCTAAGAAATTAGATGCAAGTGGCAAAAAGAAATGGCGAATGGTTGTAGACTATCGTCGCCTTAATGAAAAGACAATTTCTGACAAATATCCTCTCCCAAATATCGATGATATTCTCGATAAATTAGGTAGGTCAATATATTTTACAACTTTAGACCTCACAAGTGGATTTCATCAGATTGAAATGTCACCAGATGATATTCAAAAAACTGCATTTATCACCGAAAATGGTCATTTTGAATACACCCGTATGCCTTTTGGTTTGAGAAACGCGCCCAGTACCTTCCAAAGAGTCATGGATAACATACTACGTGGTATTCAAAATCATTTCTGTTTAGTCTATATGGATGATATAATAATTTTTTCGAGTTCCCTAGATGAACATATACAAAATTTAAAACAGGTTTTTAGCCGCCTCCGACAAGCTAACTTAAAAGTCCAACTTGATAAAAGTGAATTTTTAAGAAAATCTGTTAATTTCTTAGGTCATGTCATTACTAATGATGGAATAAAACCAAATCCCGAAAAAATCAAAGCTATAACAGAATACCCACTTCCAAAAACACCTCGCGAAATAAAAGCTTTCCTAGGTTTAATAGGTTACTATCGCCGCTTTATTCCGAACCTAGCTAAAGTTACTCAACCTATGACAAAGTGTTTAAAGAAAACAAATAAAATAATACTCGATCAAGCCTTTATCGATTCTTTTGAAACTTGTAAAAAACTCTTGACCAATGATCCAATCCTAACCTTTCCTGATTTCACTAAACCCTTCACAGTGACTACAGATGCTAGTAACTTTGCTCTTGGTGCTGTTCTTTCACAAGGACCCGTGAGTAAAGACAAACCAGTTGCTTATATTAGCAGAACCCTGAATGACCACGAACGTAACTACAGTACGATAGAAAAGGAATTATTAGCCATAGTATGGGCCGTAAATAAATTTCGACCATACTTATATGGAAGAAAGTTTTCCATAGTAACTGATCATAAACCACTAACATACTTAAATGGACTAAAAGAACCCCATTCACGTTTAATGCGTTGGAAAATTAAGCTCATGGATTACGATTTTGATATTTTATATAAAAAAGGAAAAGCGAATTCTAATGCAGACGCGCTTTCCCGTATAGAATTAAACACCAGAGAAATTTTAACCTTGCCAAATGATTCCGATTCTATGGTAATAAACATTGACGATCTTCCAGTATTAACTGATGAAGAGTTAGCCGATGCTTTATTAGAAAACCCTGACATGTTACTTGACATAATTCCAACAGAAAATGTAACAGAGACTAATAATGATCCTGTCCCTAGTACCTCTCAAAATGTACCTAATCCTAATGTGGAAATCGACATTGAAGACGGAAACACACAACACTCCGCTTTAGAAGACCCAATTTTAGAAATACCATTTTCAGACCAACCTTTAAATTATTTTAGCACCCAAGTAATAATTCATACAAAAAACGTTCTCATGAAAAATCATTCAATATCTTATTTATTCAATAAGAAAAGAATAAGATACAAATTTGAAATTACACAGAAAAATTTTAAAGCAGATTTAACTTCTTTATTTTTGGAATTTTTAAAGCCTTCACACACTATTGCTCTTTATGTAGAAGATAAAAACTTCATAGAATTAATTGTTAATACATTACAAGAAACTTTTAAGAATAATGCTTACAATTTGCGAATATGTAAAACATTCATAACTGATGTTGAAACTATCTCTGAACAAGAAGAAATAATTTCACAATATCATCACGGCAAAACAAATCACCGTGGAATAGTCGAAACTTGTGCGCATTTATCTCGAAGCTATTATTGGCCAAATTTAAAAGATCACGTGACAAAATTTATCAATAATTGTGACACATGTCAACGTTTAAAATATGATCGTAACCCACAAAAACCGTTCCTCGAAATAACTCCAACTCCAAGTTCTCCACTTGAAGTAATAGCGATCGATATTTTTCAATATAATAACCAAAAATATTTCACGATAATTGATGAATTTACCAAATACGGACAAGCTTATCCGATATCATCAAACACTACTATTCTTATTAACGATTTATTGTTGAAATATATATCGCATCACGGAATACCAAACGTCATTAAATATGATAGCGCCGCTGAATTTAATAATACTCTCTTTTCTGAAATAATAAAAATGTTCCAAATTACATCACATAAGACCACAGCCCGTCACCATGAATCGAACGGAACCATAGAAAGATTTCATAGTACTTTAGTCGAACATCTCAAATTATTACAAGCTAAATTAAAATCAAAAAATCTTTCGTGTGAAAAGAACCATATTGAGTATGCTATTATCGCCTATAATTCATCTATCCATTCTTCCACCGGACATACACCATACGAACTCATGAATCCTCAAAACACCGATTCTATCCTGTCAAAAATTGACATAAACAAAAAGTTTTTCAATAATTATATTCACGAATCCCAAGAAAAATTTAAAATACTTTATCAAGCTATACATGATAAAATAGCTGCCCAAAAGGAAGTATATATAACAAAAGCTAATGAATCACGTCAAGAACCGATTCAGTATTCAACAGATACAGCTCGAATACAATTAACACCTCGATCCAAATCTCAGCCCAAAGCTTCCAATTCTAGAGCCATCCTAAAACAAACGAAAAACAAATTAACTTTACAAAATCCAGCAACCGCTAACATTGAAACATATCATAAACAAGAAATTAAACGACCGTTGAAATTTCAGGATAATCTCACTGACAATACAGACGAAGATAGAAGTAAAACTGCTTGACGAAAACCCCGGTATTTTACCCTTTTCACTAGGACCCACTAAATTGTTTAAATCCTTCTACCAAACAGTCCACTATTATAATTTGTCTATCATTGAGAATCAGTTGTTACAAATTAATGAAACAATAAGTTTCACACAATTCCACAAAAATGAAAATTCCACACAATTTCATTGGCAAATACAACAACTGTTAGATCTCATACAATTAAAAGTTAAAAACAATCTGAACAGATTATATTCAATTCTTTTGCGAAACTCACGATCTAAAAGAGGTCTTTTAGACTTTTTAGGATCCGGAATAAAATTTATAACAGGTAATTTAGATGAACAAGACGCTCAGCGTTATGATAAAGAAATAACACAATTAAAATCAAATCAAAATATTTTATCGAATAATGCCCAAAAACTCCTTAGTTTAAATAAAGCCCTTATAAAAAACTATGAATCAAGTATGTCAACACTTTCGTCGAATCAAATTAAAATAAATAACGAACTATTGAATTTACATGCTCGTTACAACGAGTTTGAAAACGAAATAGATCGGATGATTATTTTTGACACAATGTCAATAAATTTACAACTATTGACAAATATTTTACTCGAAATAGAAGAATCAGTCGTTTTTGCAAGTCAGAATATTCTACACATATCATTAATAAAACCAGATGATTTAATGAATCTTTTACAGAATATTTCAAACGAATATGGAAATGACCTCTTGCCTTTTCCTCTCACTCATTTGGATGCCTACTATTCAACGATCCAAATATCCTCCTATCTCAAAGAATCTATTCTGTATTTTATATTAAAAGTCCCTCTCGTTTATTCAGAAACTTTTACTCAATATAAATTATTGCCTATACCAACCAAAAATAACATGATTCTTTATACTGAAAAACCATACATGACTTTAAACAAAGAAAACTTTTGGTTACACCTGGAACCATGTAAGAATTTTGGAACTATCAATTTTTGCCAAAATG